>OX637696.1:44236097-44841324 GCA_951802165.1 Adalia decempunctata
CATGGGCCCCAAACATGGCATAGTCCCAAAGAATGTCCCTATTTTAGAACTGATAAAAGATGTTGAGGGTTTTGTCCGTACACTCACAGTAGAAGAAGACGAAAAGAATACCATCAGGTCAAGATGCATGAGAACAGTGTCAAATTTCTTAGACAAACCCAAGAACTTAGACCCATTGAACAGATATTATAGGACAACTTCCAAGTTCATTAAGGACAACCCAGATATTGTAGTTGGTAGATCAGACAAAGGTGGCGTCACAGTGCTGATGTACAGAGAAGAATATATGAAGGAAGTTAAGAAACTGCTTGAAGATGATACCACATACAGAACACTCAACAGGGATCCAACAAAGAAATTCCAAGAGAAGATCAATAGATTCTTCAAGACACTCAAGGAAGACAACACGATTACGGAAATACAATACAAGAACATAGTGAAACATAACAGCAACCCCCCACAACTCTACTGCTTAAGAAAAACTCACAAACAGACAACTAGCTTTAGACCGATAGTGAGCTGTATAGGTTCTCCAAGCTACAATACAGGATTGTTTCTACACCAGATCCTGAATAATGTACTCTCTTCATCAAGGTTCAAAGTGAAAGACTCCTTCTCCTTAGTTGAAGAACTCAAAACCATTCAAGTTCCGACGAACCATGAACTTGTATCTCTAGATGTCGTGTCCCTCTTTACGAACATACCAAAATCACTTGTCATCGAATTAATAAAGAAACAATGGAGGTACATAAACTGCTTCACAGAACTCAATAAAGAAAAGTTTGTCGAACTGGTAGAGATATTGTTCGATACAGCTTATTTCTCATTTAACAACGAAATATACGAACAACTAGATGGAACATCCATGGGGTCCCCTGCTAGTCCTAGCATTGCTGAGCTGGTGATGCTAGAATTATTCGAATACGTAAGCGAAAAACTGGACTTCGTAATACCACTAATGAAAGTCTATGTGGACGACACCCTACTACTCCTGCCTAAAGAGAAGATTGAACTAACTCTCAACACCTTCAATTCTTTCCACAGTAAACTAAAATTCACAATAGAAAGAGAAGAGAATGGAAGTATTCCCTTTCTAGATGTCCTGGTGTCAAGAGAAGAGGGAGGAATTATAACTGATTGGTACTCAAAACCATCAAACTCGGGAAGATGCTTGAACTTCCTGTCCAACCACAGTGCCCAACAGAAGAAGAATGTAGCTACCAATCTTGTCCACAGAGCCCTAACACTTAGCCACAAGAGGTTCAGTAAAACAAATATACAAAAGGCAACCAACATACTCTTGAATAACAACTATCCCAGATACTACATAAAAAGAATAATCAATAACCACCTCAATAAACACGACCGGACAGATTACACAAAGATGAAACCCAACAATACACAACCTGAACCCCCCATCGAAAATAAGAAATTTTGCCGACTAGTGTTTTATCCCGAGCTGTCATACCGACTATACGACATATTCAAACAATTTGGTCGTACTGCAGCATTCTACAACATTCTTGACAACAAGAAAAGATTTTTCAGCAGGATAAAAGACAGAGTCCCACCAGACAAAGAATCTGGGGTAGTGTACGAAATTGGCTGCTCAAATTGTGAAGGAGTGTATGTGGGACAGACCAAACAATACCTGGGAGAAAGAATGAGACAACACAAGAGAGATGCAACACGACTACTTATTGGTGAAAACAAGACAGCCCTGACACAGCACATGAAAAATGAAGGACACAAGTTCGACTTCGATAGTGTCAAGGTTCTAGACAAAGAGAAAAATTACTCCAGACGACTCATCAGCGAAATGGTCCACATCAGGAAACACAACTCCTCAATAAACTTTCGAGAGGACACCAACAGCCTAAGTGGATTTTACGACTGCGTTATCTCTAGAATGATATGCTAGAGATAACAGAAGAGAAGAGAACAAGAAAGAAGACGTTATCTCTGGAATGGTATGCCAGAGATAACAGAGAAGAGAAATGAAAGGGAAAAGAAGAAAGAGATTGACCACTGGCCAATCCAAAACTCGTGAGGCCACCGCATTGGAGCCTGAACTCTGTGAACCGCGTCGTGACATATCTATGACATTGTACCTGTGACGTTGACGCGCGTCAAAATGTGAAGTTTGACATTTGATGTTTCGATGACTGTCTTTTCCAACGTGTAATAGCGAGATTAGGTATATTAATTAAAGATTGTAATTTGAATTTATAAGGAATCCGATGGTCCAATCCAGAACCCAAACTATTTTTCGTTTTTATGTAATTTTAAATCATCAAAGTGACCACAACGAGGTAATTGTCAGAAACCAATTAATGTATTGTGTGTTTTCAATAAATATTTTTCAGTCTTGAGAAAGGAACCATAAAAGTTCCGAAACGTCGACGAAGTTGTAATTAAACTTGACTATTAGTCCAATTCCCTAAGACACCCTATCCAATTTGATATTAATTTCCTCCAATCGAAAGGATTTATGTATGGAAAAAAACTTCAGATGTTTACCAAATTTTAAGAATTATTTTTTTCAACCAAACATCCGAATTCATTATGCCTACACAAATGATAAACATTTGAAGCAGACAAGTAGCGCGGACGGATTTTTTAGTCACGTGATAACAGATTGTACAGATTTGTCAGATTTTTCTGTAATAAACGAACGGTACGGAGCATTCAGAGCGTTTTTTCTGTATGACAAATATTTCAACAGAGTGTTCAAGGATATTCGAAGCGGGAAACTCATAGATAAAATCCATTGACAAAGGCAGAAAAGTAATTTCTGTTTCTGTTCTGTGTAAAAAATCTGTTTGTTCCGTCAAAATACACCGACTACACCGAGCAAAAAGATCTACATCCGATTGATCAGATATTCTTGCCAAACGATCCAGATGTGTACTCCCCTCAATCTGGATGTAATAAACGAACGGTTCAGATCAGTTGGATGTAATTGCTGAACGCGCATATGATGATCAACCGATGCTTGCACCAGAGTATACAGGGTGATTCATGATGGATGGCACATTAGACGTTTCTGGTGAACCAGATATCAGTTTGAAAATTTAAGAGAGTATATTATCGGACACGCTCTACCCAACTAAAATATTTCGTCAATGCGGTGTTGCCACTTCCATTAGAAAGTAGTAGCAACTTTGCTTTTTCAAATGGACATCTGGTATATTATATTATTTTTGGAATCTCCAACAACTTCTCGACAACTTTTCTTAACATTTCTCTATACCTATCTGTTGCCGTTGTCGAAATATAAATTCATTTCAATTTTTTTCACCGAAAATCATGACCCCTAAAAATGCTGATAACTTCGGGTTGAGAGACACTATGGCATTGAAATTTGATTTGGAGTTAGGTGATACAAGAATGCTACCAACACTACAGCCTGATCTACGTTACTTCAATACAGGGTGGTAAAAAAATGCAGTCTTTTCGTTTGCTTGAAAAAGTGACTGAAAATTGTTTATTTCAAAAGGAACGCCCTGTATATTATCAGAAATTCAGAAAGCTTATGAAATTTGCTTTCATTCTATGTATATCACGCCTATACCTAACTAGTCAAATTTCGGACTTATGAGCATTTATTTGTCAAAATGTCCCTTCAGAATGGTATGTCCATTCGGTATTTGGTAGGCAGGCCATGATTACTATTCGATAGTACCTTGTGACCTTCTTTTAATAATAAAGGCACCAAGAAACTTTAATTTCGACATTTTCGTCATTTCAGAAGTTGCAAATACCGGAGCGATGGAAGAAAACTATTCAAACGAAGTGCTCATGAATTTGTTCATTATTATCAACTGGAGAGACTTTTTGACGATCGGTGGATGAGGCGCTTGTGACCATGGAAGTGGGCAGCAAGATTAACCGATCTTAGTCCATTAGATTTTTATCTGTGGGGAATGTTGAAAAAAAAAGTTTACAAAACATCCGTGCATTCGAGAGATGAATTGTTGGAACGGATTACCCAAGCATTTGAAGATTTGGATTTTAAAGAAATACGATCTGCCACGACGAGAGCAGTCAACACCCGCATTTTGAAGGGCTTGGAAGTGAACAGCCAGCGATTCGAACATACTTTGAAATATTCGACATGATTGTTGTACGTTTTAATAATAATTCATATAAATAGTTTGACTTTCAAGTGTTTTGGCGCCTTTATCATTAGGAGAATGTCACAAGGTACTGTCGAATAGTAATCATGGCCTGCCTACCTAATACCATAACACCAAATGCGATTACCAGGAACATTTTGACACATAAATGCTCATAAGTCCGAAATTTGACTAGTTAGGTATAGGCATGGTATCCATAGAATGAACGCAAATTTCATCAGCTTTCTGAATTTCTAATAATATTTAGGGCGTTCCATTTGAAATAAACAACAACAGTCACTTTTTCAATCAAACGAAAAGACTGTATTTTTTACCACCCTGTATTGAGTAACGTCGATCAGGCTGATGTGTTGGAAGCATTCATGTATCACCTAACTCCAAACCAAATTTCGATGCCATAGTATTTTTCGACCCGAAGTTATCAGCCTTTTTAGAGGTCATGATTTTCGGTGAAAAAAATTGAAATTAATTCATATTTCGAGAAGTTGTTGGAGATTCCAAAAATGATATAATATACCAGGTGTTCCATTTGAAAAAGCAAAGTTGCTACTACTTTCTAATGGAAGTGGCAACACCGTATTGACGAAAATATTTTAGTTGGGTAGAGAATGTCCGATTATGCACTTATGCAAATTTTCAAACCGATCCGATATCTGGTTCACCAGAAACGTCTAATGTGCCATCCACCGTGAATCACCCTGTATATTATAGCAGTCAATTTTTCGAATATTCATAGAATCAAGATTGACCGCTGCCGCAACGATAACAGCTCGAAGTAGAAGTTTGGTGCATTCTTCATGTCTTATTTCACCGGTTCTAGTGATTCTCTAATTTGATCTTTGAGATTTTGAATGAAGGGAGCATGAGAGTCGGCAGACTTTCAAATGAGTCAAACTCATCAGATTTGTTGCATGAGAATATTTTGTGACCATATGAGATAAATAATTATGCCATTAATAATTCAATAAGTGACAGGTCTGATTTATTTCGATGGTTACTATGGTTTCATAAGAACATTAATAGAATCTTTCTAGATTCGATGAATTCGACTCTACTTACAACATAAATCCCTTATACTTAGGTAAATCCAGATAATCTCAAATATAACTAAGGAATTACTGAATTCAGGAGCAAAGACATCTGAGAGTGCTATCGATATTTTTCTTCGCAAAATTCAATGCAATCGTAAAAAATAGGGTTCTGATTGGACGAACAGAAGTTATGGCCAATTTTCGATCTCAGTTTTCGACACAAAATTTGAAACACCCTGTGAGGATATTTATGGAATTCAAAAGATGCATGACCTTTCCACATTCTTCTACTTTGACTCTAAGAGAATGGTTTACGCTCAGGATGTTGAGAATAAGAAAAATGAACATAATACTAACCATGAATATTTTACTTTTTCCGGTTTTTCTTCGAAATTTTGAAAACTATTCGAATTAATACAATGGTTTAGACAGAAATGTGTTCAGCATTGAATTCTCAATCATATAAGAAACGAAAAAATAAAAAAAGTTTTTTTAAATAACTTATTTCACTCCTTGTATAACCGGAAGTGCCCAGGCTCCAAAAATATTTTAGCCCAGTAGAGAATTTCGAACAATATCATAATCCCAATTTTTAGAATTCAATTATGTCAAGTTCTCCAGAAAAGTCTAATAGGCACTCGAACTTGGGACACCCTGTACTCTTAGAGAATTTTCTTTCCACCTACAACATTCTTCTTTCTTAGAAACACATTGTTATCCATATCATTATCATTGATGATATAATAACGATCTATTTATTGCATTCGAAATTTTATCAAAACAAATAGACTTTTGGTGATTTGCTTTCTAATCACCTAAGACATTTAATGTAGGAGGGGGACAACCCCGTTGAATAATATAAATATTCGTCTTTTGAGATAGAATACATAGTTCGAATCGTCGACTTCTGAAGAGAGTTACCCATCCAACTGAAATTCGTGAACGAGTAACTGTTGATGTGATGTAAATTTCATTTCATATCACAGCAGTTATATTTGTAGACGGCCTTACCAATGTAAGTAATTGTGAGTACATTTACATCATATTTTCCAAAACTTTGAGTGTTCTTCAGCATCATAATATGTTTTAGAATTTCCTTATGGGAGATTTCTTTCAGGCGTAAATCTTATTAGTAGTTATTTGCTCATTTAACACTGGTAAGATACGTCTTTAAGAGGTATCCTCAACATACACCATCCAAATAAGTTCCGTTCGTTATTTTTTCGAGGTGTATCGTTCTAGTTGGTGTAATTCATATTTTATCATCACTGGGGTGATATACCTCGATGAGATTGCGAGGAGAAATAAACACATGATCAGTTTGGCATAATTCATTATTTTCAATTTCAAATTGTGGATTCTCAATATGATTCCTTCATAGCCGATGAATATTTCTTTCAGTATATAATATCTAATAATTGCCTTCATCTTAAATTGAAAATAATTATTGTTTGTTTTTTTTTTCTTCAATTCTCCGACTGATAAGATCGGTGTGTAACATGTTAATACTATCAGCAGTTTCACATTGAATACAAATTTTGAAATATATACGCGTATAACGAATGATTCATAATTCTTTCTCGGTTGTACCGTCTCCGAAGACGTTATGAACTGGGATAGCTTTATCAAATCTTGATTTGTTTATTTCAACTCAACAACAACGTTCACGTCTAAGAATTTACCTGAACCAGTTTGGATGTCATAAAGAATCAGGAATTTAATTTCTGTTAAAATTTCTATCTTTGAAAATTCATTGATTCGATCGCATTTTCATATTAATAATTAAACTCTTTATTAGTTAGCTGATTGTACATACCACAAAGTTTAATAAATCTTTTAAAGTTCTTGAGTCTGAACGCTTTTCGAATCAAAATCTCTTTTCACCTAGCTCGTTATACATTCGACAAAATTTAAATTTAGGTTTCAGTCTTTTCCTCTCGATACTGCATCTATGCTTTATATAAGAAAGTTCATCCAAATCCGAAAATAATCAATTCATTGCTATGAAATATTCCAAGAAATTTTCTAGATATTCGCAACAAAGTTTCACCATGAAATTTCAGAAATATCGAATTATTCTACTTCATTGCAATTTTCTCACCGTTGTAGCTTCCTAAGCAGATGTTTAATATTATCATCACTGGGGAAAATACAACTGTGGAAGGTTGTCTTGAATCATCAAATAGTCATATTCATTTTCTGTATTTTGATTCCTGTTCAAATTCCTCTCTTCGAAAATTAAATTCGATTAATATACTCTATTAGTTAGCTCATTGCACATACAAAGTTAAAGAAATCTTCAAACATTCTTGGGTCTGAACGCATTTTCGAATCGAAATCCAAAATCTCATTTTACCTTTATCATTGTACATTCGACAATATTTAAATGGAGGTTGAAATTTTATTTTCTCTCGATACAGCATCTATGATAAGTAAATACTGTGTAAAAGATTTTATCTACTCCCACAGAATATAATATATCCATTATTCAACTGATTTTGATCTGTCAGTCTCTATAAACCATTAGTGTGAGGTAATAATAACTCACGCCTATGGGGTCGTTTATACTGGCCCGTAACTTAAACTTTTCCCTTGCCCTAAGAGTTGAAACATAGAAATTTCATGCTATGGTTTATACTCGAACTTTAACTTATTCCCTTAAAGAGTGGTAAATCATACATAGGACAGACGAAACAGTATTTGAAGTTGAGAATAGAACAACATAAAAACGATTGCAAAAATCACAATCAGGCCAAAGCTAATAAGACAGCGTTAGCTTTACGCCACTTCAATACTGGGCACGATTTCAAGTTTGAAGATACAACGGTTTTGGATAGGGAGTCCAGTTGGTTTAAACGCAACATAGGAGAGATGATACAAATTCAATTGACCGATAATAGTAATTTAAGAACTGATTGCTTGGGTGCTATCTAACACAACATTCTTAGTTTATTTTCCCGACGCGGGATTTAGACATTTTACGGTTTGATTCTTTTTTATATTATATTTTTTCACATTGTATTTTTAATCAACTGTGTTTTTTTTTCGTTTCATTTATTTATTTCAGCGCTGTTATATTTTACTTGTGGGGGCGGCGGCGTCCTATATTTCGGTACGTTCGACAATGAGTGAACCAGTTTTGTAACATCTGTACGCCACCGAAGCACGTTAATAAATTATTGATTAATCTTATCATTTGACAAAGAAATAAGCTGACTTGTGCTATTGTTTATTTAATGAAATTTCGAGGTTTGCAAGTTCTTGAATGGAAGATTGAGGGACGTACGCCGCTTCCGAGGTATCATTATGTGAGTTTGTTGATTGTAGTTTATATCATCTATATGTTTTGTTGTAGAGCCTTGAAGAAGCAACAATAAAGTTGCGAAACGTCGCTTGGAGGAATGAATTAACGTCTTTTCTTCCAAATTTTATTTCACTCCCACGAACGTTCACATATTAATTCAAGAATAAGGAATACGAAACAGTCGAATTATCCAATTATTCTACTTCATTGCAATTTTCTTACCGTTGTAACTTCCTAAGCAGATGTTGAATAATATCATCACTGGGGAACATACAACTATAGAAGGTTGTCTTGAACCAAACTTTCTGGGAAGTTATTACAGTGAATACTCTAAATCGCTATATTCATATACAGTATGGTGCAAATGAAAGGAATAAATTCGTTATTTCGTAAACCGGCGACTTTAAGGAAAAATCCTGAAATCCTGAATTTTAAAACGGGCTATTCGTAAGGATACCTTTTTATTTTTGACGTCATCTATGTGAGCGTGATGACGTCATCGCTGAAATTTTTAAATGGAAATGTGGGTGTTGTAATACATTAATTGAAAGGTCTTTCAGATACCTATCTAGTCATATCCATAATTCACAGTAATTGATTTTGGTATTTGTTTAAAAAATTAAGGAAATTTCATTATTACATTGAATATTTAATAAGTATTACTCATTAAATATAACGAAACCTAAATTAAGTGCTTAAATTGTTTACCTTTAGCTAAAATACAATGACGGCCTCCACAAAATTTATTTTTTTGTCAATAAATACATCATACCAATACTTAATGCATTTTATTAAGAAACCTGTTGAAATTTCATGAATAATATTTGTGACAATAAGCAAATCAATTACTGTACACATTGGTATGGCTGGATAGGTATTTAAAAGACCTTTCAAATAATGTATCACAACACCCACATTTCCATTTAAAAAAAAACGGAAAAGGGATTTTTTGTCTATAGAGGGACATCCTTTTCCGGTATATTGACTTCGCCATTTATACTCAAAGCGAGGGTAAGAATCACTGCAAAATATCCATCGAGCAAGATTTCTTTTGAATGTTTTTACAATTAATAGTCCATTAGTGTTGCAATTCCGCCCAATACTTTGAAAAATTGCAATTAAAAATTTCATTGTTTAGTTGAGTACTTCTACTAATGTCTACTTAGTTAAAAACTGAGCTATTCTATTCCCACATTTGAGGTTGATTGAGTAAAGCAAAATGATATCTACCCTTTCTGTAATGGAATAAATCATAGTATTGAATTTTTATTAACACAATTAAATAAACTACCAACAAACACTTATAGATTGTAGAAATATAATTTTTCAGATGCGCTACAGTGAAAAGATCTCGGTAACGAGAAGAGAAAACGAAAAATTAACTTTTTAAGATTTTCGTTTTCGTTGCTGAAATTGAATTTTAGACGGTTTCCGTAATATGAAGAGCAATCGACTCTATTGACCAAATCTTGATGTTCTACTTTTGACTAATACAAAATACTCACGTACTATTCCTTGAAAAAATGTTATTGATAGAAGGTTAATTGAAGAAAGTACCTTATTTGTGAGACATGCAGAAAAATCAGCTTTCATTTCTTTAACCGAGACCCTGTCATTAGGCCGCTTTGGCCCGCTCACAGATGAAACAACAGTAGCCAAGTCCATTTCAACAACCTGAGTAAATACAGGATCATTGTCTCCAGAGGAGTAGTCCCTGAACTGTTTGGTTGCTTTTAGATAGGCTTCGATTAGGTGAACTTGTTTTTCATCTCGATCTATAAAGAAATTGAAAAAAGATTCTTTAATTTTGAATGAATGCTCTAGAATAATCAAAATAGCATATTTCATTGTTTCGATCTTCATCTGACCGAAATTCATATCAATTTTAATTGAAACAACAACTCCAATACTATGTATAGTATAGGTATAGGAAATTAACGTTATTTGGATGTAATGCAAAATACAATATTCACACAATGTGGTGATTTTTTTCAATACGTGAGAGATCGAATATCCCGTACCTGCCACTGCGATTAGAAAGATCGCATGAAACTTAGATGGATATTGTCTTCTCGATGTACTGCGCCAGTTGGTGTTGACAAAAATCATCACTGGGGTCAGTATACCGCTAAGATATATTCTATTATTTACCTCAATAGCATCGATAGAAACTTTTTCGGATAAAAAGGAATGATCTCTAATAACGCCTTCATCATAATATACAGGGTGTTTCAACATAAACTGGACAAACCAATATAGCGATATGTAGATAACACCGAGAAAGTAATTTTTGCCTCATGTTTTCGAAGCATAAGCGAGGTACAGGGTGTTTAATGTCAACTTTGAGCAATATTCTGATAACTGTGGTAAGTTATGCGGGACAGATAAAATAACGATTTCTGATCAAATGGTTTTTTTATTGCTCAATTCAATTGAGGTGTAGAATTCTGACAAAAATCTAAATGACGGAAAACATGTCAAGCTGAATTTATTTTTCCGGTTGTCAATTTTGAAAGCATTATTTCAACGTATTCGATCTTCTAAGATTTTCCGAGAAATAGTACATTGTTTACCTGGTAGGAAAAGCGTTCCTGGACGATTATGAAGATTGCTAAGTCGAGGAGCAAGCCGAGACACAGAGTGCAGGAATGTGGCTTTTCCTACGAGGTGAACATACAATTTTTCCGCAAATCGTTCAAAATACGACAGATTTCAATTAATTTTGATGAAATCGAGAATTATTCCATTCATAAATAAATGATGATTCGAAATTCGTAATGAAATTGGTTACGTTACTATGGAAACGTATTCATGTTAAATTGTCAAAGTTGACGAATTTTAATTTAATTGCTGGTGTTTTCGAAGACAAAACAGTGTGAAATGATAAGTGATGATGAATTTTCCATTTCTGGGACTCCTCCAGAGCTGGTTGAGGCAGTGAAAATACTGCTTCTTTAAAATGGTTGCCGAAGAAATCATGAGAAAAGTTCGAATATGCATATGTTCAACGCTAACAACTGTAAAGCCCGCAACGGACGGCGAGCGATATATTATATCTCATATATTACACCAATATCGCTCCTTATGAAAATGCACCAAGCCCCGCGGACGACGCTATAATATATATTCCGATATTACGATATTTTTCCATACTAAAATGACTGTATAATTTTTTAGTAATAGTTTTGAAGGACCACTCGATTCTCGAGAAGAGACAATGAACTGTATTGTGTAATTGTAGGGCAATTGGAGATATGGGCGAAATTATGTGATATACGTGAATAAAGGCACGACTCACCTCAACAAACTATGCAGATAGTCGTGCTGGCCAGCGTAGTATAAGTCCGTTATGCTCCACACTTTTCTTCCAAAAAAAACACAAGCGGCGAAAATTAACTCAAGCGATTTTCTTGATAAAGTTTAAGCGGCGGAAAATAATTATTCGTTCTCTTCCACATCTGCGGCGATACTGGTTGGTTCGTCCATGTGTCACACACAACGTCGCACCTTTATTCTTCAGATGCGCGAACAACAATAACAAAAAACCCACAAAAATAACAATCCCCAATCACCCTCCAAACAAATTGGAATATTTAAGAAAAAAAGAATAAAAAGAATAAATGAACATTCTATTCATATATACAGGGTTTTTCATCTGAAACTTGTTCATTCCGGCCCACCAAAATGAGAATCATTTTCTAGTGGAAGGGGATGTAATTTCACTAAAGGGCGTCTGAAATCGCCATGACAAGTATGAATGTAAAAATGAACAGTATCATTTTATTTAAGAAACCACATTCTATTTCCTTTTCTATGTTTCATTTAATTTTAACTTAGAGAATGCTTTGTTTTGTCAATTGTTTATTAACGTCATTTTAGATTTCAAATATTGTAAATTGAGACCTTAAGAAATAGCATTGTTTTTGATTTCTTTCAGGTTCGTAAGTTATTCCTTTTAGCTAGAAGAGTTTGTTTGTATTATTTTCAACTAAAGAAAATAAATCTTTCAGATTGAGACATCAAATCATCTATTTCTTTGAATAGAAAATAAGGATTGAATTAAATTCTTATAAATCAAAAACGTAAGCTATCTGGTTGATATTCGAAGGACTGCACTGAGATTTCGAGCTAGAATGACCACATCCATGAAAATTTGCATAGCTTTTGAAACATCGAATACTGATACGAGGAAAAATGTATTTAAATTCAAGTGGATTCAAACTACAGAAACAGAAGAATATTATGAAATACCAGAAGACAAACAGAATCCTTATGACCACCAGGAACTTTTTGCTAGCGATTTCCAGCAAAGCCTCCAATTGTGTCTAATGACATTATCTCAAATGGTTCTTTTGCTGGGCCCAGTTGTGAAAGAAGACCATACTTTTTACCCACTCTCGTTTTATTTTTACAACATATGTCACATGAACCACAAACTTCTCTCGCCAGCGAATCTATATTTTGAATGAAATAAAACTTTCTGATTTTTTTATTTATCTTACTAGCACAAATGTGGCCATAATGCTTGTGCAATTTTCTGATCAAATCTTTTCCGAAATCATTTGATAAAATTATTTTTTTGTTACTCTTTTGCAATTTGTAAAATATATCTTTCTCTACAACAGTTCTTCCCATATTATTTATCATTAGTAAATTATTCTTTTGATCGGTTTTTATTTCATTCAATGCCACCAAATTTACTGTTCTTATACATTCGTCCATATTTTCCGTTTCTTCCAGAACTGGGTTTCTAGAAAGGCAATCTGCTTCTACATTTTTTTTTCCTGGTTCATATCTAATCTCAAAATTGAATTGTGATAAATAATTCATCATGTCACCCAACTCTTCATCTGGTCTTGTGCGAAATTCTTTTCCTTCTAATGGCTTATGATCAGTAACAACAGCGAATATGTAAAAATGAACAGTATCATTTTATTTAAGAAACCACATTCTATTTCCTTTTCTATGTTTCATTTAATTTTAACTTAGAGAATGCTTTGTTTTGTCAATTGTTTATTAACGTCATTTTAGATTTCAAATATTGTAAATTGAGACCTTAAGAAATAGCATTGTTTTTGATTTCTTTCAGGTTCGTAAGTTATTCCTTTTAGCTAGAAGAGTTTGTTTGTATTATTTTCAACTAAAGAAAATAAATCTTTCAGATTGAGACATCAAATCATCTATTTCTTTGAATAGAAAATAAGGATTGAATTAAATTCTTATATGAATTTTAGCAACACGAGCTTGTCCATCAGGACCTTCATATAGTTCAATAATGCGACCTAGGCGCCATTCATGTGGAGGGCAAGTATCGTCTTGAATCAAAACGAGAGTGCCTATGGAGGGTGCTAACCCTGTCTTCAACCATTTTTGTCTAACTTGAAGCGTATGAAGATATTCTTGTGACCATCTACGCCAAAAATCGCGCTGTAAACGTTGAACAAGATTCCAACGAGTTAGCCTATTCAATGGCTTGTCTGAATAGTCTTCATCAGGCAGCGAAACTAGAGGGCCTTGAGTCAGAAAATGACCGGGAGTAAGTGCTTGAATATCATTGGGATCAGGTGAAAGCGGAGTTAACGG
This sequence comes from Adalia decempunctata, assembly GCA_951802165.1. NCBI lineage: Eukaryota > Metazoa > Arthropoda > Insecta > Coleoptera > Coccinellidae > Adalia > Adalia decempunctata. The sequence goes on from OX637696.1 coordinate 44,250,155, forward strand.
TCGCGAGTTCAGGATAGCCTCAATTTGGCATAGCACTGTGTTCAATTCCTCATAACTGAGTATTTGCGCTCCGATAGTTCGAACTAAATGATGTTTGACGGATTTTATACCCGACTCCCATATACCACCGAAATGTGGTGCAGACGGAGGAATAAAATTCCAAGTGATAGCTTCTTGGCAAGAGGCTTTTTTTGCGAGGCTCAATAAAAGTTTATTAGATTTTACGAAATTAGTACCGTTATCAGAAAAAAGCTCTTTAACGTAACCTCGTCTAGCGACAAATCTACGAAGGGCGGCCAAGAAGGCCTCGGCTGTGAGATCAGAGACCAGCTCCAAGTGTATAGCTTTCGTAGCTAAGCAAACAAATAAGCAGATATAACCCTTTTGCGATCTGACTCCTCTATGCTTACTAAGAGTTAAGGATATAGCGCCACTGAAATCGACTCCACTGAAAACAAAAGGTTTCTGTGGACTAACTCGATAAGAGGGTAGTGAACCCATCAGGGGCTCATAATGGCGTGGTTTTACTTTGAAACAACGAACACATCGGGAAACTACGTTTTTAATTAGTTTCTTGCCTGCTATTATCCAAAAGACATCAGTAACTAAATATTGAAGGGTCTGAACTCCTACATGTAGGTATTTTTTGTGCAAATACTCAACATACCGTACAGCGAGTAAGCTATCACGTGACATGAGAATGGGATGCTTCTTATTGTATGAAATAGATGCTTGTTGAATTCTACCTCCTACTCTCAGAAGTCCATCTGGATCAAGAAAAACATTTAACTTGCGTATAGGTTTCGGTAATTTTTTATTGGCATTGATTTGAGAAATTATTTCCGTGAAATATTTTTGTTGTTCATGTTTAGCTAAACATTTCAAAGCGTTCCAAAGATCTGCAGAATCAATATTAGATTTTTTTCTATCGTCCTTAGGTAGCTTACAATTTCTTAAAAAACGTAAAATGGAGGCCAAGATATATTCCGTTTGATAGAAATCGGATTTAATTTCAAGGAGGTTATCTAAGAAATTATTTGACGAATCAGTCGCGATTAGGGTAACTTGTTTTCTCTTTTCATTTTCTAGAATTTCTGATTTATCCGAACTACCAGAAGGCATAGTTGGCCACTTGTCGCATGACTGCATTAGAAATGCAGGTCCGGCCCACCACAACGCATGATTGAGAAGTTCATTAGGTGAACAACCCCTACTTGCGACATCTGCTGAATTCAAGAATGAAGGTACGTAGTACCAGTGCGATGCGTTAATTTTATCCTGAATGAAAGCAATTCTGTTGGCTATAAATGGTTTCCATTTGCTTGGATGTGATTTAATCCAGTGCAAGACAATTTGAGCATCAGAAAATGCGTATATATTATTTATTTGGATTCTTGTTTCCAAACATGCCAAAGTATATTTCAAAACATCAGCTAATAAAGAAGCGGCGAGGAGTTCAATCCTAGGAATTGTCAAAACTTTCTTAAGAGGATCTATACGGCTTTTAGCAATTACAAAAGAGATATGGTACTCACTACCCTTTAATACTCGTAAATAAATAACGCATGCGTAGCCCTTTTGACTACCGTCACAAAATCCGCATAAATCTATAGAATCAGCATTGGTTAAATCGATGTGCCTAGACAATTTGAAATTTTGCAAAAATTGAAATTCCATTCGGTACAGGTCCCACTGCCGTATAATTTCAGGAGTAGGAATTTGGTCCCATTCCAGGCCCAATATCCAAATTTGTTGGATCAAAAATTTAAGCGTGAAGGTGATAGGCGTGAGATAACCATGGGGATCATAACAGCGAGCCAAAAGCGATAAAAGGTTTCGTTTGGTACAGTTATCTTGAATGCTAATAATTTTAAATCTGAGTTCATCACTAGAAGGGTGCCAGCAGAGGCCTAAAACTTTGGCGACATCATCTGAATCAAGTGCAAATATGTGAGGATTAACCAGAGAATGATCTAAATGCGACAAAACTTCTGCTTTATTGCTGCTCCATTTATGGAGATGAAAACCTGCTTTCTTCATGAGATCTGTAAGTTGTTTTTGCAACTCGATAGCTGCGTCGACTGACACACATGATGTGGTGACGTCATCAATATAAGTTTCCTGAAGAATAACCTGTGCGGCAAGAGGAAAATTTTCTCTTTCTATTTCGGCTAAATGCTTCAGAGTGCGTAAAGCAAGATAGGGTGAGCAATTAATGCCGTACGTAACTGTAAGTAATTTATAAACCGATATTTTATCAGATGGATTGAAGCGCCACAATATTTTTTGATATGTCTGATGTTCAGGAGTAACCATAATACCCCGATACATTTTTTGTATATCGCAAATAAGAGCTACAGGATGGAGACGGAAGTTGAGCAAAATTTGAACGATGTCCTTTTGTAATTTAGGACCTGGCAATAAAATGTCATTGAGCGATAAATGCGTTTCAGGATCTGGTACACTAGCGTTAAAAACTACACGCAATTTGGTGGTTACAGCGTCATCTTTCACCACTGCAAAATGGGGAATATAATAACTATCGAAATCCTGTTCATCATCAACGATAAGTTCCATGTGACCCAAATCTAAATATTCTTGCATGAATTTAGAATACTCTGAATACATTTCAGGATTTTTCAAAGTCGTTTTTCCAATGATAAAAATCTACTGAGCGCCACATGTTGAATATTTGGAAAAAGTGGTGATCTGGAAATATTGTTGCGAAATGGCAATGAGACCGTATATACTCCGTCTTCATTTCGAAATACTGTTTTCATGAAATAATATTCACAAATTTCGTCTTCCGGACTCATCAAATTTTTTTGCGGTACTGAATCCACATCCCAGAATTTGGAAATTAGATTTGAGAGTAACTGGTTTTCAGTATGACAGAAAAACGAATTTACAGAATCTAATGTTTTGGTGTGATTGTTCATAGGACCCATAATTATGTAACCGAAAATTGTATTTAAAGCGATAGGATGCCCTGAATCGGAACTGATAATTTTTTCACCCTTTATAATTTGCGGAAACAAGTCCATACCAATGAGCAAATGTACCGGTGAGGGTTGAAAAAAACTGGGATCTGCGAATTGAATGTTTTTGATGAAATTCCAATTTTCAATATCAATTTTTTCAGTTGGTAATTCAGGACACACCTTTTGAAGAATAGTGGCTTGAGTAGTAACAAAAATATCAGGTTGATAAATATTACAAATTTTTATGAAAACGGATCCTAGGTTGGATGATAAATTTTTTCCACCTACACCCTGTATAAAAGTTTGTATAGGTCGTTTAGGGAATCCTAAGCGTTGCGCAAGTTTCTGACTACAAAAGGTAGTTTGAGAACCGCAATCTAAAACTGCTTTAACAGATTGAAAATTACCGCGGACATCCTGTATATTCACCAAAATTGTGGATAATAACACAACTTGAGATCGAGCTGAAGTGAATCCACATTGAGTGAAAGTTTGTGTCGAACCTTGTTCAGGCATTGGCAAAGTATTAGAAGAATTAAATTTTGAACATTGAGGGGCCGCAGAAGATGACTGATCTTGAGCATGTGAATAAGAAGATTGCAGGTTATGCGTATGATTATTATTGTTAGCATTTTGGCGGACAAAGTGTATTAACGTATGATGACGCTTATTTCCAGGGCAATGACGACAAAAATTCGAACTTTGACAATTACTTGTATCATGTTTATTACTAAGACAATTGAGGCAAAGTTGCCGATTTTTAGCAATTTCGTAACGTTCACGAGCGGGCTTATTTTTGAAAGCGGTGCAAATATAGATTGAATGAGATCCTTTACAATAAACACAAGCGTCTTGTGTACGAATACCGGCTCGAGGAGACTGGGCTCCAAGAAATGTTTTAGTTCTTATTGATTGAGAATTCTTAGCTAGAAAACTTGTTTTGGATCCACTAAATTTATTTCTTGAATGAAGGGAATACAGGGAATGACATTGAGTCTCTAGAAAATCATAAATTTTTTGATAAGTTGGCATTACATTAGCTTTTTGGTTAGCGAGTTCAAAGCGCGATAATAAAACATCAGGTAATTTATCAAGAAGAATATTGGCTAGCGGAAAACACCAAAATTGAGTGTTATAATGGAGTCGTTTAAGAGCTTCTAAATTTTCAGAAAAAACGTCCAGGAGCGAACGTAGCAATTCTGGATCATCATTTTTTATCGGTGGGAAACTGACTATGTTTCGCCAATAGGTTTGAGCAGTTAAGCGGGGATTATCATATCGTTTATGAAGAGTATCATAAGCAACTTGATAATTTGCGTCAGTAATAGGTAAATGTTTCACAACATTTAGCGGCGTTCCTTTCAAATAGGAAAGGAGTAAATTGAATTTAGCGTGCGTGGGAATAGCAGGATTGTTATGAACAGAACTGTTATACATATCTATAAATGTAGAAAATTTAGTGATATCTCCATCGAACTCTACTAACCGTAACTTAGGCATTAAAGAAGCAATAAAACGATCTGAATCTGCGGAAACTTGAGGAGTAGTCAATTCAGGTTCGTTTTTACACTCAAACAGTTTGGTAGCTATTTCTTGAATCTCGTAGAATAGATCTTCGAAATCTTGATAAGCTTGAACTTCTTCGTTCAACCTTTCTGGAATTTGCGCTTGTGACTCGATAATCTGAGTTTGATAAATGATGTATGCTTCTTTTATTTCAGAAATATCCAAAATTTTAGCTTGAAATATCGGCCTCTTTGAATCATCTTGATCACACAATTTAGCTAGCTGATGAAGACTTGTCATACGATTAAGTTGAAGACAGCGAAGAGCTTCTACCCTTTTCAGAGCTGTACTCATTATAATTCGATTTGAAAAATCTAAACAACAAATAAATGATGTCCAACACAAGATTCAACCATTGACACTTCTTTTGTAAACAAACCGAAGTATGAAAACTGCTGTCATGCAGCAATGACGCAGGAACAATAATTGGAGTTGCGCGAATCTTGTTTGGAATAAGTGAAACGAAAGGAACAAGTTTCGATGTTTCGATAATGACCATATGTTATGGCTCCCTACAATATGCAAGAAATGGAAATAATTTTATCGAAAAAATTCAAACTGAATTTTATGTGTTCAAAAAAATACATGAATTAATTTCTGGTTTATCCGGCCCGAAGGACCAATGTATAATTTTTTAGTAATAGTTTTGAAGGACCACTCGATTCTCGAGAAGAGACAATGAACTGTATTGTGTAATTGTAGGGCAATTGGAGATATGGGCGAAATTATGTGATATACGTGAATAAAGGCACGACTCACCTCAACAAACTATGCAGATAGTCGTGCTGGCCAGCGTAGTATAAGTCCGTTATGCTCCACACTTTTCTTCCAAAAAAAACACAAGCGGCGAAAATTAACTCAAGCGATTTTCTTGATAAAGTTTAAGCGGCGGAAAATAATTATTCGTTCTCTTCCACATCTGCGGCGATACTGGTTGGTTCGTCCATGTGTCACACACAACGTCGCACCTTTATTCTTCAGATGCGCGAACAACAATAACAAAAAACCCACAAAAATAACAATCCCCAATCACCCTCCAAACAAATTGGAATATTTAAGAAAAAAAGAATAAAAAGAATAAATGAACATTCTATTCATATATACAGGGTTTTTCATCTGAAACTTGTTCAATGACATATGTCAATGCAAAGCTATAATATATATTATATTATCGCTCGCCGTCCGTTGCGGGCTTAAGGAAATGAATATTTCCTAACAGTTAGGAAATATTCATTTCCTTAATGATATTTCCTTACAGTTGTTAGGGTTCGACATATTCATATTCGAACTTTTCTCGTGATTTCTTCGGCAATCATTCTGAAGAAGCAGTATTTTCACTGCCTAAACCAGCTCTGGAGGAGTCCCAGAAAAGAAAATTTCATCATCACTTATCATTTCACACTGTTTTGCCTTCGAAAACACCAGCAATTAAATTAAAATTCGTCAAGTTTGACAATTCAACATTAATACGTTCCCATAGTAACGTAACCAATTTCATTACGAATTTCGAAGCATAATTTATTTATGCATGAAATAATTCGAGATTTCATCAAAATTAATTGAAATCTGTCGTATTTTGAACGATTTGCGGAAAAATAGTATGTTCACATCGTAGGAAAAGCCACATTCCTGGACTCTGTATTGCTAAGTCTCGGCTTGCGCCTCGGCTTAGCAATCTCCACAATCGTCCAGGAATGTTACGCTTTTCCTACCCGGTAGCATTTTCAGTAACAGCAGACGCGCTATGTTTTCGAATAGCGTTCGGCGACGACAGTCACAGTAACTTTCAAGTAAATAAAAATGATTTAAAAATTTTTTTTATTTATTTTAGCTTAGCAAATAATGCCTTTGTTTTCGGTTTTAATTTATGTATGGAACACATTTAAAAACAAACAAAAATACATAGCCTAATATATACATTTTTTTCGTCTGTAATCAGATACAGTGTAAACATTCGCTCCCGGTTGTTCCATATTCTTACAGAGATTTCGACATATTAAAGTGTGCAATTGCAGTCAGTGGTGATTGTTGGTGGTGTTTTCCATCTGAGAGAATCCATATTTGCAGATGAGTGGTGAAGGAAAATTCAGGAAATTTTGAAATTTATTGCTAAAATTTGAAGGTTATCTCTCATATTGTTAATCTGGCTATTTGCGCATTTCCCGAATCCCCGCTCTTTTGGAGCGCGATTGAAACCGGTTTCGCGAGGTGTTGATGAACGCTGTTCTTATTTGTTCAGTACCCGAATATAACTGAGAGGAGTACGTTTGGAGGATATTCACCGTTCGATAATACGAAGTATTTCTCACGTAAAACTAATTTTCCTTTGTTTCTTTTCCAAATTTACCTTTTTCCTTTTAATCCGCGGTCTACCTGTCTTCGTCTATTTAAAAAGTCTCTCATATAGACCCGTGAGAGTGAAACGAGTCACCTTTGTTCTTATTTTGATTTCTGTTTTAACTTCTATTTCTATCAAATATTTTGTAGCGCGTATTTTGTTAACTTGTTAATTGAAAATGCCTGTTTGCTCCTCATGCTCCGGCTCTGTTGCCGATGCGGATTCATTGAAATGCTGCGCATGCAGGAAGATTTTCCATGCGAAATGTAGTAATTTGAAGGAAAATGATCTGGAATACTTAAAAACCTCTCAGAACCAGTGGAAATGTCAGTCTTGTATGGCAAAGGGTAGACTGCGCAGCCATTCTGGTTCCAGTCAGAATTCCGGCTCTGCTCAAAATCTAGATCAACCGATTACTATCAAACATTTTCAGGATCTTATGCACGCTATTGCTACAATATCTTCTGATCTGAATGCGCTGAAAGAATCTCAGTCTAACATTACCGCGGATATTGGGGAAATCAAGATGGCTCAGACTGCACTTCAAACTAGGTTCGAGTCAATCAATGAGACGCTTGAACAACATTCGAACACATTTTTGGTACACAAAAGCTCGATCGAGGAAAATACGGCTAAAATTCAGAACCTCACTTCTTTTTGCGAATCAGTTGATTCCAGGATCGACGTTTTGTCTGTGGGTTTGAATAAGTTGGGGGAATCTACCAGCGCCACCACGGGTGGCACTGCATCAACATCCGAGATATTGGAGAGAATGAAGCGCTCGCATAATATTATTGTCCGCGGAATTGTTTCTTCAGGTAGTGAGGATGGGGATTCTGATCTTCTTGGTCGGTGCGTCGATTGGGTGGTGCGTGACTCTTCGAGATTCATCGTTGACACTACAAGACTTGGTGTTGACTCTTGGAAGATAGGATTTTCTAACCCGCAGGTTGTCACAAGGATTCTGAGGAATAAGAAGGTTGTAGTTGGACACCGTGATTTCAACAAGGTGAGGATATCGGACGATGAAACTCCATTACAGAGGAAGAGATTGAGGAGTTTGCGGGATGAACTACGGACAAGGCAGGAGGGGGGGGAGGTGGACATAACTATAAAGTATGTACGCGGCGAGCCTACTATTGTTAGGACTCCATCATCTTCTTCTGCCCAAAAAAACTAGGAAGCTGTTCATTTTCTTCGCTCAAAGAATGGAATTTTATTTACACGAACATACAATCACTCCATTCAAAATACAGCGAATTACTAACCTTTGTAAATTTGAATAAGCCGCTTCTGATATTTCTTACGGAAACTTGGCTTCGGCCTACTATTCCTGACGCCCTGTATGCTATACCCGAGTACTCCATCTTCAGGTGCGACAGTGTCACTACAGTGGGTCATGGTGGAGTTTGTATTTACGTCCATTCCTCCATAAGCTCAAGTTTCGCGATTACTTCAGATTCTCTACCAACACCGGGAGTTGACAATGTTTTTCTAACCGTTTCCAGCACGGCTTTTTCGCTGAAATTGGGATGCATCTACAGACCCCGTCCATCACAAAACGACAACTACATATTTGATTACCTAAAAACTTTGTCGGATTCCAATACTCCTTTACTCGTCGTCGGGGACTTCAACTGCCCAGATGTGAAATGGCCATTGTCGCCTTCAAATTTGCCACCCTCCAGCTCGCCCTCTTATAATTTTTGTACTATGCTATTGGACTCGAACTTACAACAGCTAGTGGATAGGCCAACTCGTTACCGACGCGGTCAGAATCCTTCACTTCTGGATCTTGTTTTGGTCAACGACGATAGCCTCCTTTCCGATATAACGTATCATCCTCCTTTTGGAATGTCTGACCATGTAACGTTGGCTTCTGTACTCCAGTTTACTCCTTCTGTTCCTGCTCACAGACAGACAAAAACAAGAAATGTCACAAGTTTTCCTGAACTTAATCATGACCTTCGGAGGGTCCACTGGGACTCGATCTTTCGAGATCAATCGGTCGACGGTATGTGGAAGTCCTTCTCCGAAACGTTGCACTCGCTTATATCCAGGCACACTCGAGTTGTGAGGAACACTATATTTCCGTCAAAACCATGGATCACTTCGAATCTCCGAAGGATGGTCCGATTGAAGAAGACCCTTTGGCAGCGGTATAGACGCAGCAGAGATGATAACGACTACCATAATCATAGAGAATGCTCTATAGATCTAAGAGCCAGGCTCACGCAAGCAAAGCGAGAATATGAAGCATCACTTTTGCATACACCAAATGGCAGAAAGAAATTTTATAAATATGTCCGAAACGCCCTCAAAACAAAGGTCTCTACTCCAATAGTACGCGATGCCACTGGAGAGTTATGCGCTGATAACAGAAGCTCTGCTGAGGTTTTTGCAGATGCTTTTGCCTCGTCTTTCACCGATGAACCTCCCGGTCCGACGCCTACCATATCGTTGCCAAGATCTGCGGAAAGTTTAGAGGAGATATATTTTTCTGAAAGTGATGTGGAAAAACACTTGATGGATTTGGATGTTTCCTCTGCTCCTGGTGCCGACAAGATATCACCATATATTTTAAAGAAGTGTGCTCAAACCCTTGCTTTGCCCCTCTCTTTAGTCTTCAACCGTTCCTTCGCCACATCAACTTTACCAAGAGAATGGCTCAGTGCATCGGTTACACCGATTTTCAAGAAAGGTTGTAAGACATCTGCTTCTAACTACAGACCAATAAGCCTTGTGTCTGTTGCAGCCAAAGTATGTGAGAGAATGATAACATCCGAGATTCTCAATTTTGCTATTGCAAATAATAAATTTCCGGAAAACCAACATGGCTTTTTACCTGGTAGATCGGTCATTACAAATCTCCTCAGCTGTCTGGAGGATTGGACAAGGTCGTTGGATTCTAATGTACCGATGGATGTAATTTACCTGGACTTTGCCCGGGCTTTCGACAAGGTTCCACGTAGACGTTTACTCGGTAAGCTGGAGCATCTTGGAGTTCGAGGGGACCTCCTCTCATGGATCGAGGCATTTTTATCTGAACGTCGGTTCTATGTGCGTGTGGGTGAGTCTATTTCTACTTCAAGACCTGTTTTGAGCGGCGTGCCCCAGGGATCAGTTTTGGGACCACTTTTGTTTCTTTTATACACATCCGACTTGCCTGGGTTGATCAAATCCTGCATCTCCATGTTCGCTGATGATACAAAGATATATGCTGCGCCTGGAACTGATAATGATTGCCTTCAGGAGGATTTATCCACCATCCAGAGGTGGTGCAACGACTGGCTTATACCCCTCAATATTGATAAATGTACGGTCCTACACATGGGTAGGAGGAACCCCAGACAGCGATACTTCATTAATGGTGTTACGCTGTCACATTGCTCCAGTCACATTGATTTAGGGGTCACCATAACAGAGGACCTCAGTTGGTCGGATCATATACAGTCTACGTGTTCCAAGGCCTCCAGAATTTGCTATCTGCTTGAGAGAGTGTTTGGGAAATGTTCCATCGGTACATGCCGTTCCTTGTACACGACGTATGTGCGACCTATATTGGAGTATGCCGGACCTGTCTGGGATGCGAGACTGGCTGGTGATAGAGCTGCCTTGGAGAAAGTCCAGAGGAGGGTCACAAGAATGGCTTTTGCTGCTGATCGTCCCAGTTATGAGGATCGGCTTCGGATGATGGATTTGCCCCGTTTTGAGGATCGTCGAATGCGTGGTGACCTCATAACAACATACAGAGCCTTGAGGGGGCTGTTTGGTGTTGACCTAACAAGTCTGTATCAGCTCAGTTCCGATCAGCGTCTACGAGGTCACCAGTTCAAGCTATATCGCGAAAGTTTTCACTGCGCAGCGAGACAGAATTTTCTACCGAATCGGGTGTTTCGTGTCTGGAATCAGCTCCCCCCGGTGGTGGTGAATAGTGCTAGTGTAAATTCGTTTAAGAACAATTTGGACCATTTTGTTTCAGTTTAGTTAAATAGATTAAGTTTGGGCTGTATCTGTTATTCGTTTATATATGTACTGAGTCCTATAGATATTTATCTTGACTCTTATCCCTAATAAATAATAATAATAATAATATAACTATTATTATGTTGTGATGATTTATAAATTATTGAAAAATAACCTCAGTTTTTGGTTTTTGCCACCCATTGCCGATTTTCTTCTAGCTGCACTTGTTGGCTGCACACTTATCATTTTTTCTTCTCTCATACCCAAGCGCTTATGCTCTGGAGTTTTTCCGTGGTATTTAAGAGAATTAGGCAACCCTGATATAGGGGATTGTTACTTTTAGCACACTTTTCTCGATTTTTTAGGAAAGTGGAAATTGCAGGATAAAATTCTATTGAATTATTGTGAAGATGTCTCAGGATTTCATTAGAAAATTTTGACTCAAACTTCAAATTTCTTATGATTATAATTATCTGGTGAGCAATCCATTTTTATACATCAGCCAAAGTGTTTCAACCTAAGACAAAGGAAAGAGTTTCCTTTGTCTAAGGTTTCAACTGATCTGTCTGCTGTAGTCTATCGCCCATTACTGAAAAGCCGAAAAAAGCCGAAGCACCGCCGATGATCTAGCGCGTCTGCTGTTACTGAAAATGCTACCCGGTAAACAATGTACCTACTATTCCAAAATTCGAACTCACCTTTTTCTAACATGTCTTCAGGGAAAAAATTTCACCCAAAATTATTGGAATCTTTCATAGTTGAACTATCCTTCATTACAATTATTGGATGAAAACAGAATAAAAAATATCCAATGGTCTTTTTTGTAGCCTTTCAAAGATTACGCGATTATGCCAAAATTGTGCTAATGGGCTGCCAGAATAACCCGGATAGAAATATTAATTTACAAACCAGAAAATGTTTTTTCAAAAAACCTTGGTAGGAATCTCACTTTTTTCGGGATATAGTCGTTTTTCTTTCAAGTTACAGAAAGATTCTATTCGAATTTTGGTAATCCTGTTGTTTAATCAAGTGAGATTTGGAGTCCGATTTGCACAGGCGCGAACAGTGTCATAAGCGGATTTTGTTGCAAGATTGTGCAAATCCGTTTCTTTAGACTCTAGAGTGAATTGTAATGTCGTAGAAAAGGAATAAGAATTACCTATCAACTTATACTTCGATTCATTGGCAGGTAGCGCAACCTGAAAATATGTTTTGATGAAATTTGTCTTAATTAACGAACTCCATTGTCTCCATTTGAGAATGAATAATGAGTGTTAATAAATATTGGCAGAGTCTTTTCTTTTGTGTGAATTAAGCTAATTGAGTTTGAATTTTCAAATTACATAGTAGTTTCAATTTTTTTTTCACTTCTTGGACAACCTATTTTTTGCCATTTGTTCTCCGAAATTCACCTCGGCGTGAAATAAAATGCAAAGGAAAAATATATTCAATTCAATTGCACCTTGTTGCTTATTGATAAGAGATTGAACGTGTCCTAAGAGAGAACAGGGCAGGTTTTATGCGATAGAAAGAAAATTTTCTGAGAAGGTGTAGAATGTGTATTGAGGCTGGAGGTGGCCACTTTGAACACCTACTGTAAATTTTATAAATAAATTTCCTTTTATTTACATTATGATGTGTGATTTATTGCCATACCTTTTTCTTTTTTTTTATCTAGAACTTTTCTTGAGCAACATCTAAAGCTAATTTTCATTAATTTTCAGCATTTTCTATCATAACTTGATCAGAAATATCTTAAAATGGCAAAAAATAATTTTGTAGTAAATGTCTAGTTCTTTGATTTTTTCCACCTCGATGACTTCGAAGGCTAATTCTAGCAAAAGTAGAGTGTTAAGGTGGGCGTTCCAATGTAGTGTGTTTTTATTTCAAGTTGCAGTTGAAAATTGATTCATTTGGAAAACTGAAATTTTGTGGTTAAACTCGGAAAGGATTGGAGTTCTTGATGAAATAATTTTGATCGATTTCATTCCGAAAGTTAATTTTTTTTCTTTCAACAATAGAAGAAAATAAGCCAAGTCATGCTTCTGTTTTATTTCAACAGAAAGACCCATGGAAATAGTTCAACATCCGATTAAAAGTGAATCTACTGATAATTTCGTTCAGAAAAACAACTTGAAATACGAAATTGGCAGAGAATGGCCAAATTCAACATATTCTGTGATTTTATAGTTCGGCGATTTTCGGATAGAGAGCGCCATTGTACATTTCATTCATAATCAGAGAGATATTCATAGAACTTGATAGTGATAATGCATGTTCTATGGAGATATTCCATAAAATGGACGGTGGCGCCTCTATCGGATGAGCTTTCCTACTCCCTTTGAACGCCGACCTTAAGTACCATTTTTTATCAATGACTAGCTGGCCCGGCGAACTTTGTACCGCCTGAATTATACTTAAAAGTTGTATAAACTTACCTTTGCTTTTTTTCAAGCAGGAAAAAAATTAGGCAAAATTAAAGTTCAAAATATACAAAATTTTACTAATTTTGTAATTCACATGGAAAGAATTCTCTTTATAAAAGCGGTAACTAATTGTTGAACTTGAACATATAACTTTTTGTTTTTAATTGTTGTACAGTTCTCTTTTTGCAGCACCTCATGTAGTCATGTGACTGTGAATAGCAGGAGTATAATCCATATTATAGGTACCTTTCCTCTTATATGAATCAAAATGTCAAGAATATGAACAAAAATTATTCCTTTAATGAACTATCTACTATTAACACAGCCCGTCGACCAGAATTAAAAAATCAGTCATTTGTTAATAAACCAACCTGAAGTGGCAAAAACCAAACTTTTCTTATATTCTCAAAATCTAATCAGATGTCACACCATTATTTTAGACATCTTAGCTATGCTGCTAAGCTCAAAATAATGGGTAAACATCTCAGTTGGTAGAGCAGCGCGATTCTCATTAGTCCATGGATATGAGCTGTCAATCTCTCTTCATTGAAACAATTGAACAAATGTTCAATTTAGTTGACGATATCAAGCTCGTTAGAAGACAAATCGAGATGTTAAAATTTCGATAGTACGATCGACACGGCAAAATTATCAACACTGTGAATTATGTTGAACTCATATTCAAATTCATTGCTGGTCATTCGACCAGATCAGATTAGGCAACCCATGAAACATTATTGTATATCATATGTGAAATCTAAGACCATGGTCACCGCCAAAGAGCCTATCCGATGTAAGATAGTTGTCAACAATAAGATAATAGAACAGGTGTCAAAATTCAACTATCTAGGGGTGATAGTATCCAGTGAACGATGCGTTGCAGAAGAAGTACGAGCACAAGCGCACAAGGCCGCAAAAATCGGAGGCTGTCTGCGAGATGTAATCTGGACCAACAAAACTATGAGCCAAAAATCAAAAACTCGTATATATAAAGCGTGTGTGAGACCAGTGCTCACATACGCAGCTGAAACGAGGTCAGAAACATCTACAACCAAGAGAATGGCAAGAACAACAGAAATGAGAATTTTAAGATGCATCAAAGGAGTAACACTCAGAGATCGTGTTAGGAGTGCAGACATTAGGGAAGAACTAGAGATGCAGGATGTGGTCCGATGGATCAGAGCACGCAGGAGGTTCTGGAGAGACCATGTAGAGAGAATGCCAGCAGAAAGACTAGCGAAATGGGCGGAAACACAGAAACCAAACACACGTCGACCATTGGGACGCCCCCCAAAGAGATGGAAAGAAAGCTGGAGCTCGATATCTCAAGAGACGCAACAATAACAGGAAGAAGGCAGAAAGAAACAGGACACAGTCCTATCGAAAGAGGAAGAAGAAGAAGAAGATATGTGAAAGCCCGATGAGCAAACATTTCAAAATTATTGACGCATACAATACTGTCTCTGTGCGAACAGAAACACGAATATAATATGTCAATTGCGAATTATGGGCAATTTTGGATTCAGTTATTTCCGCAAATATATCTATTACCCAAACAGAAATTCGAAAGCATTTCAAAAATAAAGAAAAAAGATGAAGATGGCCAACTCACGTTTGAAACTGATCGTCAAAATCAGATACTTGATCTTTCGGTAAAAATTCACTGTTCCATCAACTTGAGATAAGTTTACCCGCTTTTTGATCTGGCAATAGACTTCCATGTTACCATGAGTTCTATGCGAATCACATATCGCCATCTAACAGCGGTAATATCAACCTACGACTACGTACTGGTCTATTCACTGTACGACTACGCATCAACGGTAGCGACACCCAGTGGCCTTATTCAAAAGAAGGAAAAGCATTTCCTGCATAAGTAAAACTTTCATCAATTTTTTCGCAGTTTTATTGTATTTTATAATAACCAGACCGTAGACGAATCCATTTATGAAGTTTCATAACAAACAGTCCATCCGATCTCTAGTTATAAATGGTGTAACCAACATCTTTCTTTTATATATATAGATTCTAAACGCTGAGCATACTAAGAAACCGTGAATTAGCCTTTTTACATTTTTAATTTTGATTCGAAAATTCAGATCATAATCCAATTTACGTAACTTTTTCACTTGAGACCAACATTTCCATAATTTTTATCAAAGTTACGAATCTGGTTATGTATAAAAGTACAATTCATGAAGATTAAGTTACAAAAAGAATTTCACAGAGAAGTCTTGTACTTTTTTTTAATATCTTTTTTAAGATGGTCAAGTCGAAAATTCTCAAAGTTCATAAAAAATTCATAACTCGAAGACTGTGAAAAATAGCATGACATACATGGGGGTGATTCGAATAGCCCATGACACGAGGGACCTGTTTTTTCCTTTTTGACGTCAATCTCTTGGCCACCCTGCATATAAAATTCTCCTGTTTGCATTTCGTGGCCGAACTCCTCCGAAACAGCTAGACCGATTTTCGTGAAATTTTGTGTGCATATCGGGTAGGACAGGGAATCGGCGAACATCTATTTTTCATCCCCCTAAATGTTAAGGGTGGTCCACCACTAACTTTTTTTTCAATTTTTTGGACACATTTTCTTATTTTAATTTTTTTATGATACAGCACACATACAGCCATACAACCCTAAATTTTCACCCCTCTACCTAATCTAACGGGAACGTGGTACAACAAAAACTGCTTATTTATTGCCTATAATGGGCCTACCACACGCTCAAGCTTCACCACAGTTTGGCTTGCGCAAACCGGCTTGAACACTTAACACTGAGCGTGCGGTTGGGAAAACTGTATACAATTTACCCAAATACCCAACCGCACGCTCAGTGTTCAGCATTCAAGCCGGTTTGCGCAAGCAAAACTGTCGTAAAGCTTGAGCGTGTGGTAGGCCTATAGGGCGGAACGGAGTTCGCGGGCTCAGCTAGTAAATAAATTTTTACTTATCCATTGATCACGACTGCGTATTATGTTCAGAATGAGAACCATCCATAGATATTATAGCAACATGGAACATCCCAAGTTGGTGGAACAATGAGTCTTCGCCGAAATATCCAGTGAATTGGAATTTGTTGTAGATGTATCTTTTCTCCTCATTTTTGAAACGTTTTTGAGTTGCTGTTCGTGTAATATGTAAATCTATTTGCAGGAATTATTTAAGCCCAAATTTTACATAATTAGTAATTGACATAGTATTACTGTGCTACCGTTATGTGTAGCAGCATAGATGCATAGAATACCTGGTGTTGGGGCACTGATTAGATTTTGTTCAAGACTGTCTTGTCGATCGAAAATCGGTGATGGGGTTTCATTTCTCCCGAAAGGGGCCGCACTTTTTTCCATTGCCGCAAAATCTACACCCTAGAGTGCCGATTTGATCTAGAATTTTTGGTCACGATTTTTAGTTAGGAGTCGTTACATCAATGACATTCGTCATAGATGAATCTATCATTCGACCAATACGAAAATTTCAGAAATGTTTCGTGGCGGCGCCGCAATGTCATAAAAGGTTATTTCGGAGTTTTTTCCGTTGATCGATTTTATTGATGTATCAACAGCTGATCTTCCAAGGTCAATTATGACATGACCACACAATGACATTTTTATGTAATGAAAGTCTTATACCTTTCCTCTGATTTAATATGAATCAAAATGTCAAGAAAATAAACCCGAAACTACCGACTATTAACACAATACGTTCACCAGAATAAATTCAAATATTCGAAATTAATTTGTGAATAGCGCCACCTGAAGTGGAAAGAACGAAACTTTTCTAATATTCTCAATTTTAGCGAAACAAAATCGTATCAGTGCTTACACCAGTGTTTTAGACATCTTAAGCAAGGCTTATATCATTCTATCATAATGTAAGTTCTATGGAACCACCGTTTCGAAGGCAATGCCATCATTTTTGTCGCATTTCTATGGTGGATGTCACTCCAATCCTCATTTCAGCCATCAATTCTTCTGCTGCATTATTGATTTTTAGGATAAGATGGTCTCGATCTCGAATTTTCCACTTGTAAACCGATTGGTTCATTCTCGCCCAAACATGATAGTCAACTAGAGTCACATCAATGAATAAGGCAGTTCATAAGGTTGGTCCATTTCTTACCATCCATCATTGAGGCAATAATTTATTCAAAAATTATTTTATTTTTTGGAGGAATAAAATTTGATTTGATTTGATTGCTCTCTGGTAACAGGCAGGACAACCATAATGTCAATATATTTTTTCTGTTTCGACACTAACGGCACTTCGTCCAAAATTTCGGATAAGTGAATAAGTGATGCATTCAAAACTGTACTCCGTAGTTTCAAATATATTCATCATAACTATTTTTCTATGTTTGTCTAGTACTTCCTTCCCTATCCATATTTCTAATACTTTGCTTTGAGAGATATTAGCAGTTTTCCAAAAGAAGTGGCCAGAACCATGAATCCAATAAAATAAACATAGTGAAGACATTTCATATTTTAGGAACCTGAAATTCTGGAAATAGGTCACTCAGATTCTGAGGATGAGTTTCGTGTAGGAAAAAAATTGGTTTCGACAAAAAAGGAAGATTTTTCTTATATTTTCACAGAAAATCAAAATACGCATCTAATGATGTACGATATTTTTACACAGACTACTTCACTTATTCCATTTTTAATGAGGAAGTTCCATAGCAACTCTTGTTTCACATCGATAAAACATGCAAGCCGGCAAAACTAACTACAGTGCATTCCGCTTATAATGGACTCGAGGGGAGCAAGACATATTGTT
Source organism: Adalia decempunctata (assembly GCA_951802165.1). Taxonomy (NCBI): domain Eukaryota; kingdom Metazoa; phylum Arthropoda; class Insecta; order Coleoptera; family Coccinellidae; genus Adalia; species Adalia decempunctata. The sequence goes on from OX637696.1 coordinate 44,268,212, forward strand.
CGTTATAACCGTTTGTCCATTTCATGAGAATAAAAAAGGACCATTGAAAAGCTGCCTTTTATTACTAAATAAGTATGTATATGTACTTTTTATAAATCTGAATAGATATGTTGGTTAATAACACTGATAATAATTAATTATACATACTCAATACTGAACTAGTGTTTCGGAAGGAAGTCTGTTAGTTTACTTTGGACAGAGGTTTTTTTAAATGACTTCTGCAAATGTCTGTGTCAGATAATTCTTCCCTTGCGGCAATGTTGTTATTGACGATAGGTTTAACGTCTGTAAATAATAATTAAGGAAAGAGTAACGGCATGCAGACAATTGAATATTTTTGAAATTCCGGAAAAAGTCACACACCGTGCAGGAATCGAACCTGCGTCTCCCTACTTTCCGGGCGGGGGCCTTGACCACTGGTTTTGAAATTCCGGAAAAAGTCACACACCGTGCAGGAATCGAACCTGCGTCTCCCTACTTTCCGGGCGGGGGCCTTGACCACTGGTTTTGATATTCCGGAAAAAGTCACACACCGTGCAGGAATCGAACCTGCGTCTCCCTACTTTCCGGGCGGGGGCCTTGACCACTGACTTTTTCCGGAATTTCAAAACCAGTGGTCAAGGCCCCCGCCCGGAAAGTAGGGAGACGCAGGTTCGATTCCTGCACGGTGTGTGACTTTTTCCGGAATTTCAAAAATATTCAATTGTCTGCATGCCGTTTTGATTTGATTGATTTATAAACTGACAAACAAGAGACCGGGTTAGCGCTTGGCCTCCCTGTGACACTGCGACCAACTTGGGTCTATTGTATCACTCTTTCGTCAGTGGTTCCTCACGAGAATAGGTTTGTATCCTTTATCAGGTTCAGTAGCCTTTTTATGAGGTTTTTCGGATTCATTCCCGTTACTCTTTCCTTAGTTGTTATTGACATTTGAAATCGTCCAAATCGTGTTGTTTTCTACTGCATTACAAACCTTTGTGACAGTAGATCTCCACAAAAACTTGCTTATAATAGACTATTTCAATATTTTCTGTCCACTACAGGCAAGGTTTCATTATAAACGAGTCCATCTTGTCCGAGGATTTTCCACTGTTTTAATTCGGGACTTTGAAATTGGTTCATTACATGGTAGTTTCCATTTTATGCGAGTTCATTATAAGTGGATTATACTGTAGTTGGTTTTCCAGCGATAAATTGTTTGACGTTTCCAAAATTCGTAGATAGCTTCGGAAAACAAACAACGTTTAGTTAATCTATGATGGATACTTATTTGTCAAATAGCGCAATATGTACGTGCCTAATGCGGCCATATTACTGTTAAGACACATTTTCTCGTGAAATAGTCATGTCGAATATCACTCGGGATGAAACTTAAGCATGTGAAATTTCTCTCTTGTAATATTTAAGTTTGTTGCTTTTCCGCAACTTCGTTCATGGCATTCTTTTCCAAAATCACTCGCCTGGCGGCTCGTGATTGTGATACAAATGTCATTCGCGAAATTGCCTGGCAGCAAACTTTCATATTACAATCGAGAAATTTTGCCGGCAATATTTCATCTCTAGTGATGTTATACAGCGTGTGTCTTTGACTTGTACAGGGTGGGCATATTTCGATGTTTTAGCAACACAACTTTTGAACCAGAGGAGATAGACAAAATCTGATACCCTATTCTCGATCTCTTTTTCTGAGAAACTAACAAGAGTAGTATTTATTTTTGGCTACCTTCTTTTCTATTTGATTTTATTTTATCTCATATCGTCGTTAAAACCCGAAAAATGTGTAAATCCCAATTCAATCAAAAAAGAGATTTTGATGCCATCTCTTAGCGGTTTTCAACATCTACAGGCTCAGAAATTTGTGTGGTTCCATCTAACAGTTAAATATTTTTCCCGCGCAAAATAGAACAATGTGTTTTGAAAAATATTAAGGGAGTACGGGTAATGAAAAAATTTATTTTTGCCTCTACTGTACAATCAGCTAGAATGGAGTTACACATTTTTCGGGTTTTAACGACGATATACCGTGTGATATTTCTCACTTGACATGTAAATTGAAATTTTTGAGTACGGGCCAGCAATTTTTTCAATTTTTTTTTTTATGCTGACAGAGAATGCCTGTATGAACAAATATGTAAAATATCAGCGGAAAACATATCATATTAACGAAGATATGGGAGTTCATAGATTTAGCATTTTTTCATAAATCACCCTATATCTCCGAAACGAATACCCTTATGGGACATTTGAAACCCAAATTCTCATTCAGTTTGAGGTACTCTATCTCCACTTAGCCGTTGTCCCTTACGTCACCAGTCACCCTGTATATGTACCACAATCTCTTTCTAGTAGTCTTTTCATTTCTATGCTCTTCAGTTAATTTCTCCAAGATCGAAGAATAATAGCTGCTGTCATAGAGATTCGAGCTTTTGATTGTCAAATAATTCGAAAGTTTGAATTCAAATCAGCGATATCATAGTTTCGAAATACGTATATATTTTTTCATTTCAAAATGAATTATGAAAGTAATGAAAAGTTCATATATATATATATCGGATTATCTACGGCTCTCGCCGCCTCTCCGTTCCCAGTTTCCAATTCCTTCTGTCCAAACACATATCTCCCTCCAAGTTCCTTGCTTCCATGGCTTCTTCGACGTCATCTCTCCAGCTTCGTCTTGGTCTTCCTCTCTTTCGTCTTTCTGGAGGTATCCACTCCAATATCTTCCTCGGCCATCTGGTATCTCCCATTCTCCTTGTATGTCCGAACCACGTCAGTTGTTTTCTATCTACGTCGTCAATGATATTCCTCTCGACGTGCATCTGCCTCCTGATCTCCACGTTCCTTACTCTCTCCAGTCTCGATCTTCCACAACTCCTTCTTAGAAAGTCCATCTCTGTGGCCAGTAGCTTCTTTTTGTTGGTCTTACTTAAATCCCATATTTCCGCGCCATACAACATAATGCTCTGAACTATTGATTTGTATACACGCATTTTTGTTTTCTTTTTGATATTTCTTTCCCAAAGTATGGAATTGAGTGCTCCTATGGTTTTGCGACCCTTTGTGATTCTGTCCTGAATTTCATCTCTACTACTTCCTTCTTTATTGAAGATAACTCCCAGGTATTTAGCTTTGTTGACGTTTTTTATTGATCCGTTTTCCAGAGGTAAGCTATTGTTGTCATCGCTAGCCACGGTTAAATATTCACACTTATTAAGGTTCATCGTGAGACTCGCAGCAGTATACTCCTCATTCAGTTTTCTGACCATATAACTCAAATCTTGCTGATCTTCTGCAATCACTATCTGGTCGTCTGCAAAGTACAGAGTATACAGCATATCGTCTCCTACTCTTAGTCCCATATTCTTGCACTTACGTGTCCAGCCTTTCAGCGATTCGAATAAATACATTTTGAACAACGTAGGGGATAAACAGCACCCTTGCCTAAGTCCCTTTGTTGTGTTGAATGATTCTGTAAGTTTCATGCCGATTTTGACAGAAGCATAATTTTGTTTGTAATAAAGCTGAACTGCTCGAATTAATGTTGGTCTTATATCGAGATTTTTCATAGCTTTCCATAGTTGGGATACCGGAACGCTATCATAAGCTTTCTCTAGATCTATAAAGGCTATATGTGTTTCTTGGTTTCGCTGAGTTCTCTTTTCCAAGGCTATTTTTAAGGTGAATAAATTATCTATGGTGGATCTCCCTGCACGAAATCCTGCTTGTTCTTCTGGTTGTGCATCTTCAAAATCTTCTTCTATTAAATTTTTCAGGATCCGGGAGTATATTCTTCCAATAGTAGGGATGACTGCTATGCCTCGGTAGTTCTTGGGATCCTCTTTCGATCCTTTCTTGTGAATCGGTGATATATTAGACGTTCGCCATTCGGTTGGTGTTTCCTCCCCATTCAAGCATCTTTCAAATAGAGTCCTAAGCATTGCAGTTAGTTTGTGTGGTCCATATTTTATGAATTCTGGGTGTATTCCTCCAGGTCCAGGAGATCTCTTCAGCTTTGTGTCCTTAATTGCCTTCTGTACCTGTTCCAAGTGAAGGTCTATATGACATGTATCAGTTATTGGTTGTTGTTCCTCCAAAAATGTATGTCGCTTCTCTTCTAAGAGCTCTTTGAAGTAGCGTACCCAGTCCTCATTTCTTATATTTCCCAGATTAGTTGTACGTTTTTTGGATGTTCTCATAGACTTTATAGTTTTCCAAGCTTCCGAGCTCCGGGTCCCTCCCATATGTTGTTCGATATACTCGCATTTGAAAAGCATTTGAAAAGTTCAACATGCCCGAATGTTACATTAGATGCAATTATAATGAGGATGAAGCATCACAAGACTATTTGAATAGTTTTCCAGAAAGAATTCAACCGCACAAGTCAATATTTAGACGACTCAAGAACAATTAGATTGAACATAGAAGTTTCTAAAATAAAAGATCAAAAAAGTATATTATACATGACGAAGAAGACACTGTATTGAGTGTAATCGGTACTGTATCCATAAATCTCAATATTTCGAGTCGCCAAATAGAAAAACAAACTGGTTCAACTAGAAGGCGAGCTTTGAAAATATTGAAAAAAAAATAAATTCCGACACCATACCTATAGGAAACAACCTGCTTTCCGACCTAGAGATCCTGCCTGTCGATTAGAATTTTGCCACTGGTATTTGGAGAAACTAGAAGAAGACCCGTCGTTTTTTGAGTAAGTTATATGGCCGGTCGAAGTTCACATAAGTAGCGCTGGTATATTTAACAGACACAATTTTTGTCAGACATTAATGCCCATGCCCATGTTACTGTAGATGTTCCTGATGTTCCCCATCAAGGTAGGTTCGGATTCAATGCAGGGTTGCTATTAATAATAGTGGCGTGTCTAGGATTTATGGGCCCCCCCGCGAGAATTGTACCAAGGCCCCTTGTTTTCAGGTGAATCTCTATTAACTTTGTTGTGAAAATATGCGTTCTGTTTCGATGCTATAATATCGTACGAGCACTATGAATAAATAACTTCTCAGAAAACTGGGAAACATTATATTGAAATCTCAAAACAAACGTATAATGGTGATTGTCTAGGCTTATTGTCAAAGTTTGATTAATTTTTCTGAAGAAATGGGAAAATTACGGAAAATATGAATATTGAGATATTTTGCATTGACCTTTCCTCTTTCGATCTGTATATTTATATCTCGGCCAGGATATCTGTGAAAAAAGTTTTATCCAGTTTAAAACTTCCCTTTTTGCCGGATTTTTTGCGATTTTAGCGAATTTTTTGAAAATACTTTCACATCGCCTAAAAAATCGAAATTTCACCCACGTATGAATAGATTATTCTTCTTTCGACCGTATAAAAATTTTCTCATTGTATCGCAGCTTCGCTGCGATTTTAAGATTCTTCTGGACCTACTATTTCGACAGATTGCCTCGGGTCGGTCTACAGAGTTTCCATTTTAGTTTAGTGTAGAATCATATCAACCATCCCATTTCTTCCAAAAATTCATACTGATTCACTGTATTCGAAAGTATCTTTGAGCTCTAAGTAGCAATAACTTGATTAATATTTTTTTTGGGAAAGCCGATAAAAACTGATATAATTGGTTGAATTGGTTTATGTTTATGCTCAGGAAGTATGATTCTGGGAAGTTTTTAAAGTTTGTCAATAATTTCCCATTTCGTCTTATTTCATTGCTGGACTTCTTTTGTCCGTTAGTTTCCATTTTATTACTTATTTGAATGGAATTTTCAGTTACGATATCATTTTTCATGTCTGCTGGATGCGGGAGTGAAAATAATACTAAGGTTACTTCTGAGAAAATGTGAAGTATTCAAATGTCTACATCATTGAGGAAAAAATACAGGGTGTTCCATTTGAAAAAAATCGAGAAATAATAATTTGAAATTCTTCATATTTGGACCTTGATAACGAACACCCTGTATATGACAAATTGATTATTTAGGAACGGTGACAAAGCAAATCCTTCAATTAAAAAACTTTCAGATCAAATGCATGTTACTATCGCTTCTGGAAATCGTCAGAAGACTTTTACTGAACTGCTTTTCCCTGACCTTTTTGCATTTTTCTTCGAATAAGATCTGTACCGTTGGAAAAATGTCTCTTATATTTTGCGTCATGAAAGGAGTTATGAAAGTCATTGAAAATATGTGAAAATATATGGGGTGATCCATCAAAAAAATCATCCATTTGTTGAATACAATTCTATTTGATTATCTAAGGCTTAGATTGAAATATTTTCAGATAAATATTCGGAATGAACATAAGGTGTTTCTACTTAGTGGAGGGCCATTTGTAATTTCGTTACGATGTCTGTTCACTTCGAATTTTAAGCTGGAATGGTCTCAAACGATATACACAGTTCGATTCACTGATGACGAATCCGTGAACAAATCCAATTCTGTCCGACCGGCCGAATTATCATAAACACGATTACTCTGAGACAGACGGAATCTTGAAATTTTCATGTTGTCAAGAAAAATTCAGAGCCGCAGCCAAATAACAAGTCCATGATTGGAGATTTTTACAGGAACATTTCGTAATTTCTTCTTCTTCTTATTCTAGACCTCAAGGTCTGTAAATCGTAATTTGTTCTTCAATAATTCGTTGGAATATTATACGGAGATAAAATTTCGGAGTTGAGTTTTAAATCGAGAGATGTCAATTTTTTGAGATACGTGGTTTCACCGGGAGTATAGCCAACTTTCGTTTTTCAAATGGGTAGATATACGGTTTTAGGAATTAAGTTGAAAAGCATTCTCCCTTTGTACTTGCAATTCTGCATCTCAGGAAATTATTTATGATATACAGGGTGTTCCCAAATAAAATTATTCAACAAATTAGTGATTTTTTAAATGGAACACCCCTTATATTTTTGCATATTTTCAATGCTCTTCAATACCTCTACCATGATGCAAAATATTAGGGATATTTTCCAACAGTACGGATCTTATTAAGAAAAAACTGCAAAATTTCTACGAAACAGTATTTCTGTAAAAGCCCTTTACCGATTTCCAGAAGCGATAGAAACATGAATTAGATCAGGATTTCTTTTAGCTCAAGAATTTGCCTAGTCATCGTTCCTAAATGATCAACCTCTCTTAGACAGGGTGTCCGTTATCAATGTCCAAATATGAAGAATTTCAAATTGTTTTTTCACGATTTTTTCAAATGTAACACCCTGTATTTTTTTCCATGATGATGTACACAGTTTGAAACCTTACATTTTTTCAGAAGTAACCAAAGGGCTATTTTCACTCCTGCGTCCAGCAGGTACGAAAAATGAAATCAGAACGGAAAATTTTGTTCAAATATTGGATATAAAACTAACAGGCGTTGAAAAAGACAATGAAAAATTGTGTCAATGATCCAAGAGATGTTAAAAGTGTCGTCCGCCTTCTCTGGAACACAAAGCGATCCGATCGTTGAATGTCCCACTAACCCTCGTCAGCATGGCTGAAGTAATGCTTCGGAAAGCAGTCACAATCCTCTCTCGCATATTGGAAGTTGTTTTTGGAACTTCATCACACACGATTCCCTTTATGTATCCCCCCAAAAAATTATTTTTTGGTGAAATCCAGTGATTAGCAGGCCATCTTGTCGGTCCGCCCCTACCAATCCATCTATTTGGAAACTGTTGGTCCAGTGAATCCCTCACTGGACGAGAATAATGAGCGGGTGCTCCATCATGCTGAAACCATATTTCATTCCGTATTTCCGTAGGTAACACTGCTAACATTCCGGGAAGAATGTTCTGAATGAAAGTAAAATATGCAGCTCCATCTAAATTTCCTTCGAAAAAATGAGGGCCTATCACATGATTGCCGATTACTGCTCTCCAGATATTCAATGACCACCTGTGTTGATTGTCTATTTCCCTTATAATTCTTGGATTTTCTACAGAGTAATTATAATTTGTGCCTATTGACGGCTCCGGCATTGTGGAAGGTTGCTTCATCACTGAATAAAACAAATTCAAAAAACGTAGGGTTCTGTTCAATTCGAAAACTTGCCCAGTTAAATAAATTCAGACGGTTTTCAAAATCGCTTTCGGTAAGCGCCTGATGCATCTGAATGTGGTAGGCATGATACTTATTTTTTTTTTGAGGATTTTTTGAACTGAACGCTCACTTATACTACAGGCTACACCTGTTATGAGTGCATGCTTATTCTATGGTTAAGGACATTTTCGATGATTAACCTAACCTAGTCAAGGTTAGCCGTACTCACGTGGTTGTACCTTTGTCGAAGCCCAATAAAGTAATAAAAGCTGAGTCTTTCTTAAAAGTCTTGTCAATCTTAGATACCTACCACTACATGGTGTCAGAAGTGGTACGTAATCTATTCGCCATACAAATATTCAAAAGTTCAATATCCACTTAAACAGTCATGTCTCAAGAAAATCGAACAGTCATGTCTCAAGAAAGTCCGAAGCCCAAGAAGCTGGAATTTCCAGTCCACAGCCTTTGGTAATGAATGGTAACATAGCCCAACAATTGAAAAAATGGGTTCAATCATTTAAATTTTATTTACGAGCATCTGGCATGGATGAAGAAAATGATAGCAGAAAGGTAGCTTTATTTTTACATTCCATTGGCGAAAAAGGAGTGGATGTATTCAATACGTTTGGAAAAATGAGGATGATATTATGTATGCTGACCTCATAGAATCGTTTCAGAATCATTTCGCTCCAAAAACTAATGTCATAATTTCTTCACATATAAACAAGGAGAGAATGAAACTTCAGATGACTTCGCATGTACACTAAAACTGAGATCACAAAGCTGTGAATTAGGACAACTTCAAGCACGTCTGACTAAAATTATGTTCATATAGTTATAGTCCATCCAAGAATTATTGACATCTCGGGCGGCTTTGGAAAATCGAAATTAGGTTGGTAATGCCCGTTCAGTGATATTTTGAGTTGCAGAATTCAGGTTGGTATTGCAAATAACACTGGCATTTTGTTCTGTCATTAATATTCGAATAAATTTGGCTTATAATAGTTATAATCGCGCAAGTGAAAAATGTTTGGAATGAGGCCCTTGAATAATGTGGGTACAGCTCTAATTAATGGAAAGCCTGCAAAGAGGACGTAGAAAAAGAAATAAGAGGAGATTAGTCAAAATATATGGGATGGTATGATATTGCTGACATAAAAACTTCAATTATGACCATGACGAGTTCTGCCCAGATGAGGAAATAATAACAGTGGTTGTAATAGGAAATAGGAATATTTATATTTTCGATATTAAATATTTTACTCCTTCTTTGTTCACCAATATTGAAAGTTACAATGTCATGACAAAATTCTTCATATATTAAATTGATCCATCCGTTAAATTTTGTTTCAAATTTTAAGATTATATTTATTGCTATGATGAAAGCACAGAAAATTTTTAGTGACTTTTTTGTAACTAGAAATAAAGGTGCGACTGGACTTCCAAGGCCTGCTTTGATGTCAATAATTCTTGGATGGACTATATGTAACATGCACCAAAAATATAATTACATTCGAGAAAAATTATTGCTAGAAGATAAGCTTGACCTGGATAAGGCCCTAGGGACGGCAAAAGCCATGCTTGCTTCTAGACATCAGACAGATGAACTGGCAGCAGAACAGAGCTCAGTTCTTTATAACAAAAGTCGAAGGTCACATTTAAGATCGAAGTCCAAGTCCAGAGGTGTCAGTCAACAAAATCAGAGTCAACATGTGAAGGAAACTTGTACAAGATGTGACCAGGTGCATCCTTTTAAATGTCCAGCCTTCGCAGAAATTGTGGAAAAGTTGGTCATTTTGCAGTCTGTTGTAGGTCATCTAAGTCAAGGTCAGTAAAATATGAACAGTTGCAGTCAGACAGTGAAGTGCAGCAGGCACAGTCAGAACAGGAACTGTTTATAGGTCATATTCAATCGTCAAGTTTATTGTCAAGTGAATGGACAATTAATTTACAAATAAATGAATGACAATTACAGCTAAAATGTGTAATTGATACAGGGAGCGATGTAAATATTATGTCAAATAATATTTATGATTCACTTCAGATTCAGGACACATTGTTGAAAACTGATATAAAAATTAGGTCATACACTGGTAATAGTCTAGAGATACTAGGTCAACAAAAATTTAAATGTAAATTACAGTTGAATAATTCTCATATGATAAAACAAATCAATTTTATAATTGCAAATGTAAATTCTCCAACTGTGCTAGGTAAAGCTACTTGTTCAGAAATAGGACTCATTAAAAGGGTTTATTGTATAGACTCTACAAGTAATGAGGGTCAATTGTCTAATACTAGTCAGCCAAAATCAAATCAATTACTAGGTTTAAATGTCACAAAAAATTCGTCAAGTCAGTCACAGTCATTCCTATCACAGCCAAACCAGCCAAGAAATGCAGATTTAAGTAAACTTGTTGAATATAATAATTCTGTTTTTACCGGTCTGGGTTGTCTTCCTGGTGAATGTCACATAAGCATAAATCCAGAGGTGCTGTAGGAGCGATGTTTTTGCAGAATCAACATCCAGAATATTATGCCTCAAAAACATTAACTGATACACAGAAAAGAATGGCTCAGATAGAGAAGGAGCTCTACTCTATGCAATAGTTTTGCATGCATTAAGTTCCATCAATTTATGTATGGACAATCAGTAATTGTGGAGACAGATCATGCTCCTTTAATAACATTGTTTGTAAAATCTTTAGTCGAGGTTCCAATTCGTCTACAAATAATGATGTTGAAAATACAAACATATAATCTAAATGTGATTTACAAGAAAGGTAGTCACATGTACATTGCTGATACTTTATCAAGGACAGCACCTTCTGAAACAAGCACAGATGAGCTAGATGATGATGTCATTGTACATGTAAATTTATTGATTAAGTCTTTGCCAGTGTCATCAGAACGTCTTCAGTGGTTGATTAAAGGTACTAATGAAGATGAAAGCTTGCAGATTTTGAAAAAGTACTCTAAAGAAGGATGGCCGTCAGATAAAACTCAAGTTCACAAAGATTTGCATGAATTTTGGCAGTATATATTTTATTTGCATACTGAAAATGATTTGATCTTTAGAAGTAACAGTATAGTCATTCCTAAGAAATTGAGGCCAAATATTTTAAAAATAATACACACTGGTTGAAAGATCAAAAGCGTTTGCTAGAGGACATGTATTTTGGCCATTTATGTCTACAGATATAAACAAGCCTAATTCTCAAAAAACATTTAGAAGACCAGCTTTTATAACAACACTCATCCGCCATTTTGAAACCGCCATCTTGAATTCCTCAATTTTGAAGAATCGTAATTTTCGACCCAGAAAACCCCCATATATCAATTTCGAAAAGAATAGGATCATAATTACAAAACTCGTCCGCCATATTGTGGCCGCCATCTTGAATTTACCAATTTTGACAAAAGTATCATCATTTTCGAACCCAAATACCCCCTGATACTAATTTTGAATGGAATCGGATCATAATTAGACCTGTCACTTGTGAATTAATTCATCTTCTATGATCACAGGATATTCTAATGCAAAAGATAAGATAAATTTGACTCTACCACAGAATACCTAACTACTAACTAGTAAGGTATTCTGTGACTCTACGTACAATATAAATCCAGAAAAGCTCAAATAACTCGGGAATAACAGAATTTAGGAGCAAGATCTTCTGAGAGTGCTACCATTATTTTTCTTCGCAGAATCCAACGCAACCATAAAAAATAGGGTTCTAATTTGAAAAACAGAAGTTATGGCCAATTTTCGATCACAGTTTTCGACACAAAATTTGGAACACCCTATGACAATATTTATGAAATTCAAAAGATGCATGACCTTTCCACATTCTTCTACTTCGACGTTGTGAGAAAGGTTCACACTCGGGATGTTCAGAATAAGAAATATGAACATAATACTGGCTATGAATATTTGACTTTTTTTCAGGTTTTCTTCGATATTTTGAAAACTATTTGAATGAATACAATGGTTTTGACAGTAATGTATTCACCATTGAACACCCAATCATATCAGATACGAAAAAAAATTTTTGAACAAATTTATTTTCACTACCTGTATAGCCGGAAGTGCTCAGGCTCCAAAAATATTTTAGGTCTGTAGAGAATTTTGAACAATATTATAATCCCAATTTTCAGATTTCAAATATGTCCAGTTCTCCAGAAACGTCTAATAGGCACTCTGTATATATTTGAATATCTCGTTAATTTAAAGCATTACACTTTTGAGGATTATATTATATAAACTTTCTAATTGTAGGCATTATTTCTCTCTTTGTGGCACTATTTCATTTCATTTTCATTTTACTGTATATTGGATGTGATTTGAAATAAAGAGCTTTCATTATTATTAAGAGAATCCAAATTATCCAACGCAAAGCGGAGAGGTCAATGATAGGAATAACACTGCGGGACAGAGAGTTCCAAATAGAACAATAAGACGCTAAACAATAATACAGGATGCCGTCGAGAAAATTCTTTGCCTGAAATGGCCATGTGGATTATACAGTGGAGGCCGAGAGAAGACGCATAAAGATGTGTAGAACGCTCGATGGATTGACGATTTGAAGCGACTCGCTAGAATGTATAAAGGTTGCACAGAACCGTAAAGGTTGGCAAAATATGGATGTGGCGTATGTCCAGCAGTGAACAGCATAAGCTAATAATGATGATGATGACGACTAAAAGGAGAAGACTTCAATAAATCGAACCAATCTTAAATTTTCAGTTTTGTATGTTGGTGGATTCTTGAAATTTTAAATGACATAATAAATTGTTTCGATTTTATCAACCATGTAAAATACTACTGATTGAAGAATAAGATTGTTTCCCTTGGTAAACTTATGGAAATTGTCCCTTATGTCTGAAGTGACAAAAACCCACATTTACTCCAATTATAAGACGATGAATTGCTTCAATAAATCAATAATATATTCGAGGTTATCCCCTGGGCAAGATTAATTCACCATTAAATATGCCAACGGCTGTTTCCAATTTTCTTTGATGCCCCTTACCATTTGCCCCGTTTGCAGATTCAGATAATTTTTGACCCACATCATGAAGTTGTTACAATGGGCGCGTTCATCCGACTAAGCAGCTACCGCTACCGCTCCTTTAAACGTCAAAACCATATCATCTGTTCGATTCGTTGTGTCAAATTAGTTAGTAATTTGACACAACAAATCGAAAAAATCATATGGTTTTGACATTTGAAGGAGCATGTAGCGGTAGCTGCTTAGTCGGATGAACGCGCCCATTGTCAATAATAGGTGGTTTTATTGACATTTCATCTATGTATAAAAAACATTTGAGTTCTTGAGGCAGCATTCCCACTTTCCATTTCCAGAAGGAAAATAAAGAGTTGCAGAAATTGGATGATTCTCATATTCTCATTGAAGTGGGTTTCTATGGCAAACAGGAAACGTTTGATAGAAACTGAAAATGGGTTAACCTTTAATATGAAATTTTCGTTGTCTTTTTTTCAGGTCGCGTTGAAGTTGAGTGAAACAACTGTCTCTAGCTTATACTGTGAATTTTTAATTGTCACGTTGTAACTCAGAACTTGAGATCCTTGCCCACATCGATTTTTTGTGACAATTCAATAATGCACTTACTGGTCTGTCTGAGATATTCCAGGGATATGTCATCTATAGGGAAGTATCCTACTGTAGCTCCATATTCTGGACACATATTTGCTATAGTCGCTCTATCAGCAATGGATAAAGCTGTCACACCTGGTCCAAAAAACTCTACGAATTTTCCAACAACTCCCAACTGTCTAAGATGCTGAAATATAGGATATATCTATATTGAATTCTGTCGATTTTCTTATATCAATTCAATTGTTCAGAATTTTTTTATGATTAAATATTCAGGAAGTAAATTTAAATTTATGTAGTATCTAAGCGAATTTCAAAAACTGTAATGCACTGATACAAAAGGTAACATGAATTCGACTCTATGTACCGGGTTTTTCACTATAATTTGACCCCCCCTTTAACTTTGTTACTAAAGGAGATACAAAAAAATGTTTCATACAAAAATTTCACGAAATCAACTGAGGTTTTTTAATATGACTTCACGAACTGAAATATATACAAGGTGGCCAACATATTGATGGAAATTTCATTTTTTCAAATGGAACACCCTGTATATTTTCCTATATTTGGCTAGCTCTTTTTCCCCTTATTTCGAATATGTAACATATGTTGGTCTATCTCTCTTATTCTGAGCACCACAGAGTTTCAAATTTAAAGAACAACCTGGCAAGCTCAGCAATAACTTTTCAAGTGGCAGGCTGCGATTACTCAAAATGCATTCAATATGTTTTTCACCCTGTATATATTCCAATTGACGTTATCATAACTCCAAAAACGGGCATTTTGAGTAATCGCAGCCTGCCACTTGAAAAATTATTGCTGAGCTTGCCAGGTTGTTCTTTAAATTTGAAACTCTGTGGTGCTCAGAATAAGAGAGATAGACCAACATATGTTACATATTCGAAATTAGGGGAAAAAGAGCTAGCCAAATATAGGAAAATATACAGGGTGTTCCATTTGAAAAAATGAAGTTGCCATCAATATGTTGGCAACCTTGTACATATTTCAGTTCGTGAAGTCATATTAAAAAACCTCAGTTGATTTCGTGAAATTTTTGTATGAAACATTTTTTTGTATCTCCTTTAGTAACAAAGTTGAAGGGGGGGTCAAATTATAGTGAAAAAGCCGGTACAACATGAAACCAGAATCCAATCATAAAAGAATAGGTTTCTAATTTGAAAAACAGAAGTTATGGTCAATTTTCGATCACAGTTTTCGACACAAAATTTTAAACACCCTGTGATGATATTCTAGAAATTCAAAAGATGCATGACCTTTTCACAATCTTCTACTTTGACATTATGAGAACGGTTTACACTCAGGATGTTGAGAATAAGAAAAATGAACATAATACTGACTATGACTGTTTGAATTTTGTTTCCGGTTCTTCTTCAATATTTAATACATTTTTTAAATGAGTACAATGGTCTTAACAGAAATGTATTTGGCATTGAATACCCTATATGATATAGTATTCAATACTGAATACATTTCTGTTAAAACCATCGTCTTCGTTCAAAAAATGTTTTAAATATTGATTAAAAATATCCGATATGTCAGAAACGAAAAAATCGAAAAAAAGTTTTTTCGGCAACCGTCCGGGATATACTCACTTCCCGGACGCTTTTTCTTTGAGAAAGTAGCATTTCCCGGCCTAGTACGGAAAGTACGTACTTTCCGGCCTGGGCCGGAAAAAACCTGTCGTTGTTGTCATTGTTATGATCATCACAATAGCAACGAAATAATGGATGATAGTTCTGTTCTGTTTCATTCAAATAAGAATCAAAATGTATAATAGAGAGATGTGTTGTCACTGTTGTCTCATTGATTTGTAATTCTTCACGGTTGCCGAAAAAATATTGTACGCAACACGCCCGATAATAGTTTTTTTGGACTCACAGACTTCCAGGACTCGCCTCCGGCTCGTCCTAGAATTTTGTCTATTCGTCCAAAAAACCCCTATTTTCCGGACTTGTTACGTAAATTACTATTTTCGGCAACTGTCCGGGAAGTACCCACTTCCCGGAAGCTTTTTCTTTGAGAAAGTAACATTTCCCGGCCTAGTCCGGAAAGTACGTACTTTCCGGACCGTTGTGGTCATTGTGATTATCATCACAATAACAACGAAATAACGGATGACATTTCTGTTCTGTTCAATTCAAATAATAATCAAAATGAAGAAATGTGTCGACTCATTGATTTGTAATTCTACATGTTTGCCGAAAATAGTAATTTAGGTAACAAGTCCGGAAAATAGGGTTTTTTTGGACGAATAGACAAGATTCTAGGACGAGCCAGAGGCGAGTCCTGGAAGTCTGTGAGTCCAAAAAAACTATTTCCGGGCGTGTTGCGTACAATATTTTTTCGGCAACCGTGAAGAATTACAAATCAATGAGATGACACATCTCTTTATTGATTTTGATTCATATTTGAATCATAGACTTTGAATTAAACAGAACAGAACTGTCATCCGTTATTTCGTTACTATTGTGATGATCATAACAATGACAACAACGACGTGTTTTTCCGGCCTAGGCCGGGAAGTACGTACTTTCCGGCCTAGGCCGGGAAATGCTACTTTCTCAAAGAAAAAGCGTCCGGGAAGTGGGTACTTCCCGGACAGTTGCCGAAAAAATATTGTACGCAACACGCCCGAAAATAGTTTTTTTGGACTCACAGACTTCCAGGACTCGTCTCCGGCTCGTTCTAGAATCTTGTGTATTCGTCCAAAAAAAACCCTTATTTCCGGACTTGTTACGTAAATTACTATTTTGACCAAATTTATTTCCACTCCTTGTATAACCGGAAGTCCTCAGGCTCCAAAAACATTTAAGCTCAGTAGAGAATTTCGAACAATGAGCATAAGCGAGATACAGGATGTTTAATGTCAAGTTTGAGCAATATTCTGAGAACTGTGGTAAGTTATGCGTGACATTTGATATGACGGTTCCTGGTCACATCTTAGTATTTTTAGAGCTCAATTCAATAATTGCAGTGTAGAAAACTTTAAAAAAAATCAAAATCGAGGCAAACCTGCAAAGTTAGTTAATTGTTTTCTCGGCTGTCGATTTGGAAAGCATTATTTCAACGTATTCGATTTTCTAAGATTTAACGCGAAAAATTTGTTCCAAAATTTTTTACGTCTTCAGTGAAAAAATGTCACCCAAAATTCTTGAAATCTTTTATTGTTGAACTATCTTTCATTCTAAACACCGAGGTGAAAACAAACTGAAAAAATATCCATTAGTTTTCTTTTTGTAGCCTTCCGAATATTTTTGTATTCTGTTTTCATTTCACCTTAGTATTTCTTCTTCTTCTTCCTGTGCGGCGCCCTTGGTCGGCCGAACGTAACACTTGTGGCCCATTGTTCATACCGCATTTATGTAATACTAGAGAGACCCAGACCCGAAGGCACGCTGACAAGAACGTCGCGAGCCGACAAGGAGAAGTCCCTTTCACCATATAGATGAAGGTGTAGGGATCCCTAGGTGTGTTAACCTCAGTGCTGATAGATTGCCGCACGTGAACAGTATATGATCCGTCGTTTCGTGCGCGTCCCTGTACCAACGGCACAGGAAACACTCAGTTAGACCCATTCTTCGTAAATGTTTGTTTAACAGATGGCCATTTAAAGCACCGGTCACCAGAGATAATTGCGTCCTCTCGAGAATTAAGAATTGTTTACCTCCGGCTTTGAAGAAGGCCCCTTGATAAGAAGTCTCGACTGTCTCAGATCCGATCTCGTGTTTTTTTTTTCGGCAACCGTCCGGGAAGTATCCACTTCCCGGACGCTTTTTCTTTGAGAAAGTAACATTTCCCGGCCTAGTCCGGAAAGTACGTACTTTCCGGACTAGGCCGGAAAAAATCACGTCGTTGTTGTCATTGTTATGATCATCACAATAGCAACGAAATAATATTCGTTCAAATAATAATCAATATGTATAGTAAAGAAATGTGTCGTCTCATTGATTTGTAATTCTACACGGTTGCCGAGAAAATATTGAACGCAACACGCCCGATAATAGTTTTTTTGGACTCACAGACTTCCAGGACTCGCCTCCGGCTCGTCCTAGAATTTTGTCTATCCGTCCAAAAACCCCTATTTTCCGGACTTGTTACGGAAGTAAAAAAAGTTGATTTCGTATTGTGGGAAAAAAATGTTCACGTGAAATCTTACACAATCTATACGTTGAAATAATGCTTTCCACATTGGAACCGAAAAAAACTCTGTATGTATTTAAATTTGAATTCCAAATTATTTGAGAACGATTCCAAAATTCAGACTCGAATAGATTTATTCATACAATTTGTTGCAAGAGAAAATCCGAGTAATGTCAATAAACGCCTTAAATCATTCTCTCGAAAATATCATTATTTGATAACAAAATTTTCATAATTCATTTTCAAACGGAATTCCTGATACTAAAGATACGATTTTTGCACAACCTGACAACCAAAAATTAACGAATGACGCTGTTCACGCATGACCTATTTGGCTCTCAAATCTCACTTGTATAAACAGTGAGGTTACCACATATTGTATATTTTCAAAAAGGGGGGGGGTGATGGCAGTTGATTATATACCATGGGATAGTATTGCTAAATATCATGAAACACTCTTTTCATCCTTACTTTGGTAATGGTGAGAACTAGATCTGTTGAAGTAACATACTGATTCAAAGAACCATATAGCTTGTACCCGATGACTTCAGGAAGTAACATGCTAATGGATTGTCCAAGCATTACTGCTTCTGCTTCGATACCTCCAACACCCCATCCCAAAACACCTAGACCATTTATCATTGTAGTGTGAGAATCTGTTCCAACCTGAAATGTAATTAAAATAATGGAATACTTTACTTCAGTGAGATAGTCTGTAGGTTATTAAGGATTCCTCTATATCCCCTTGAAATTCTTTATGTTTATAATCCATCACTCCAATAATTTTTTATATCAAGATTGATTTGATAGTATCTTAGTACTGGAGCACACGAGCGGGCATCGAAAGCTAAACGCCTCGGCTCAATTCTCAATTCCACTTTTCACATCGGCAGGGCCCGTACTCTGGGCAAGTGGTCTTTCGGTGCGTATACGTTTTCTGTGTTATTATGTATACCGGACGTATTTGCAGTTTGCACCGAAAGATCACTTGCCAAGATTCCAAGTTTACAGACCCTGGTGGCCGTTTGCACTGAAACGACAAAAGCTGCGGCAAAATTTCTGTTTTAGATAGATAGATAGGTTTATTCATTTCATAGTATACATCATGCAATACAAAGAACTAATGTCAGAAACAATCACAAAAAAATATAGCCACTATTGATTACATTTGCAGTATTCGCTCACATTATATGGTTCACAACTCATGATAAAGGAACTTAAATTTTTAATAAAAATCTTTTCATTGGTTATGGAATGGAATTTCTTTGGTAAAACGTTAAATAATTTCATGCACATATACATTGCATTATTCTCTGTGAGTGCGAGATTGTGTATGGGATACATATATTGATCCTAGTTTTGGTATTTTTGTTCTTAAACTTATCAAATAACTCAGTGTTGTATGAGAAATTTTATACAATTGTAAACATAAAGCCCTGTGAAAGTATGAATATTATGGGCCCGAAAAACACCCCTTCACGTCTGCCTGTATTTCATATTTAGCATAGATCTTAAAGCCATTTTTTGTTTTATAAATAGGCATTCAGAGAAGGAACTGCCTCCCCAGCACACAATACCATAAGACAAGATGGACTGAAAATTAGAGAAATACACAATTTTCAGGATGGATACATCAACTGACTTTTTCAAAACATTGATAGTATATATGATAGAATTTAATTTTCTGTTCAAGTAGTCTACATGATTTTTCCACTTCCGATTAGAATCAACATGAACCCCAAGAAACTTTACACAGTTTGTTATCTCAATTTGAGTACCATCCAGTGAAATGTTATTAGGAGGCATTATTTTCGATCTCTCAGTTTGGAACATTATACAATCCGTTTTTTGGCATTCAATTTTAAACAGTTTACCGAGCACCATTCTTTCACATCTGTATAAACATTATTCAATTCTTGCATTAAGTTAAGGATATCATCTATGATTTTTATAATATTAGTGTCATCAACATAAATGATCAGATACAGCAACTTACTTATATTTAGAGGAAGATCGTTTATACAGGGTGACTGGTGACGTAAGGGACAACGGCTAAGTGGAGATAGAGGACCTCAAACTGAATGAGAATTTGGGTTTCAAATGTCCCATAAGGGTATTCGTTTCGGAGATATAGGGTGATTTAGGAAAAAATGCTAAATCTATGAACTCCCATATCTTCGTTAATATGATATGTTTTTCGCTGATATTTTACATGTTTGTTCATACAGGCATTCTTTGTCAGCATAAGAAAAAAAATTGAAAAAATTGCTGGCCCCCCACTCAAAAATTTCAATTTACATGTCAAGTGAGAAATATCACACGGTATATGAGATAAAAATAAAATCAAATAGAAATTTGGAAAGAGGGAAAAAAACTGATGAAATATCTGTTTTTTGTTTGAATGGCACAAATTTTCTTTCGTTTCTATGATATGTTGAAGTAAGAATATTATAATATTTTTATATTCAAATCATGAAAATTAGTATGTACTACTGATAGAAAAAACCTTGAATTCGAGGCGCTAGAATGAGCCTGGCATCAAAATATTCTGAATAGGGAGTTTCCTGACAGGTGGATTGGTCGGGGAGGTTCTAGGAATTGGCCTGCTAGATCACCCGATCTAACTCCTCTGGATTATTTCCTATGGGATCATCTTAAGGATACGGTGTCTAAAGAAACAATAACAAGATGTGAACATTTGAAGAGCAGAATAACTGAAGCATGCGAAGAAATTAAACCAAATATTCCTCTGAGTAGAAAAGCTGTGCTTCATTTGTTCAAAAGAGCCAATAAATGTATGGAGGTGAACGGCTCTCATTTCGAACATTTGCTTACTTGATTTTTTTATGAATTATATTTGCGACTTTTTCTATTTTTGTGTTTGAGTATCCAACTCTTTCATCACCCCATCTACAACAAATTTTATTTTGAAATTTTATATGGCATCGAAATATTAATTGATAAAATAGATTTCAAGATTTGAAGGAATATTTTGATGGCAGGCTCATTCTAGCGCCTCAAATTCAAGGTTTTTTTCTATCAGTAGTACTAATTTTCATGATTTGAATATAAAAATATTGTAATATTCTTACTTCAACATATCATAGAAACGAAAGAAAATTTGTGCCATTCAAACAAAAAACAGATATTTCATCAGTTTTTTTCCCTCTTTCCAAATTTCTATTTGATTTTATTTTATCTCATATACAGTGTGATATTTCTCACTTGACATGTAAATTGAAATTTTTGAGTACAGGCCAGCAATTTTTTCAATTTTTTTTTTCTTTTGCTGACAGAGAATGCCTGTATGAACAAACATGTAAAATATCAGCGAAAAACATATCACATTAACGAAGATATGGGAGTTCATAGATTCAGCATTTTTTCATAAATCACCCTATATCTCCGAAACGAATACCCTTATGGGACATTTGAAACCCAAATTCTCATTCAGTTTGAGGTCCTCTATCTCCACTTAGCCGTTGTCCCTTACGTCACCAGTCACCCTGTATATATATTATAAACAATAACGGACCTAACACACTGCCCTGAGGTACCCCAGAAAGAACTTCTATATCATTCGATAAAAATGTTTCGGTATTGACTGTAACCGACACCTTCTGTTTTCGGCCTTCCAGGTAGCTTTGAATAAGTTTAAGCTGCTTGTCTCTTATACCATATGCTTCAAGTTTCGCCAACAATTTACCGTGATTTACAGTCAAATGCTTTGGATAAATCTAGGGACAAACCAATCGGTATTTCTTCCTTTTCTATAGCTTCTAATACCCTCTGTGTAAGCTCAAAATAGCTGTGCTTGTACTTTTATTGCTTAAATAACCGTGCTGAGAAAAGCAGAACAATTCATGTTTTTTGAAAAAATTAAACAGACGATCCACAAGAATTTTCTCGAAAATTTTTGAAAAAGTTGTTAGCAGATTTATGGGTCTATAGTTACCCAAATCATCCACAGAACCTGATTTGTACAAAGGTGTTATTATTGACAATTTGAGTGCAGAAGGAAATTTCCCTGCTACAAATGCTTTGTATATAATACAAGCAGGCCGTCCCTGCTTCGCCCGGGTAGAAATTTGTTTCACACGGCGGTTTCATCTTCAACATTTCAAACCGGCCATATCTTTTGATGTACTCGTTGTAATTGTATGATGTGAAGGGCAATTTCGTTCTAAATTAAATACTGGGGATAAATAACCTATTAGGTTGGATGAGGATCAATACCCAATTCATAAAAACACACTCCCAAGTAGTGCATCATTTTGGAAAACATCTGATTACCATAAACAGGTTATAGTAAGTCAATCTTGAGAGATAGATATATGCTATCGCGGACTTTTTTGTAGAACTGTTTAAGAGGTACATTTCCGTCATACATTGTATCCACGTAAGTCTTACGGTTTCTGCAGCGCACGTGAAAATAGCTGATTATGGCTGATTTTTTTGTGATTATTGAAGTTATAGTAGGTATCCCTATTTTTTTCGGGTAAAAAGTATAGCCTATGTCACTCAGGGATAATTCAGCTTTCCAAGGGTGAAAGAATTTCTGAAATCGTTCCAGTAGTTTTTGAGCATATTCGTATCAAACAAACAAAAATACAAATATTTCCTCTTTATAATATTAGTATAGATATCTCAGAGGTTCAACTATAATATGTATTACCTTTTTTATCACTGTGCTAGGTATTTGGTCATATCCTGATGAAAAAGAATTTTTTAATTTTTCGACTACTCAAAACTTCCCTGGCGTCTATGTCAAATACAAAAAAAGTCTTTGTGCACGTTTTAATTTTGAATTGGATTGACCTTGTGAAGAGTCGCGTTATATTTTCTAAAGCTGCATTCACAACAAAATTGCTGAAAGCATTTACTATTACCTGTGGATCTCCCGAAGGATTCATTCGCTGTTTAGAATTATGTTTGCCTGTTAAAGATTTTACAAGACTCCAAGATATAACATGATACCCACAAGGTAAACCCACGTCATATCGTCTGATATCTCTCTCTCTTACAACGCCTACGTCATCGCGTGACAAACATTCAAATTTTGTTCATAAGTTGAGAGGTAATGAAGGTAAGTGGAAAAATAAAGATTGTTCGCTTTGTTTTTGTTCGTGTTAAGTTTTGGTGGATAAACGTATTTTTTAATGTTTTCTTCAGAATCAAATTTTCTAGTAGAAGATTATATTTAGTATATGCTCTTTTCCATTGAATTCTTCAAAATTCATGAAGAAAGACTTTCAGTGAAGCACTTCACTTCAAATCAGAATAGAAAAGACACTCTTGGATAAACTCCTTGTTGAGATGGAATATTCTAATGGATTAAAGAAACAGATAATCGCAAATCACGAAGGAAATAAATCATCATTTCGTCCCGAGAATAAATTAGAATCGTCCAATAATTCCAAACCTCAGGGTCATAACATTGTTCGTTCGAATTCATTAATAACGAAGAATCCTGAAAATACGAGAAATAGACAGGCACGCAAAGATGACGTCTCCGTTTTGATAACGACACCCACACCGCTGAAAGGTAACATGCCCGCCGATCAAAATATAAACAAGGCAGCAGATGGTACGTCAATTTCAACTCGGGCTAAATCTGAAAAATTTGATGGCAATGACCAACACGAATGTACTAAAGTACACCGGAGACGAAAACAAAGGTACGTAGTAGGACAAAATAGAGAAATTACAGAATTCCAAGCAGTGCCCAAGTCTGCGTCCCTACATGTTACCAGATTGGCACCCCAAACGAGAGCTGATGTGATCCAGAAAGTTCTTTCTGAGAAATTTCCAGAGGTCGTCTGTGAGCCGCTGAAGTCCAGGCATCCTGATATATATGCGTCTATGAAGGTTACCATCAACCAGGAGAATTTGAAGGATGTATGGAGAAAAGACGAGTTTCCCAGTTTTTTCACAAAATAAGGATCCCCACTCAGTCTGCAATAGAGGATCCTCAAACCAGCACCAGAAAGTAGGTGAACCTACTCCTTTACCAAATTCAAATTTCAAGATGATACATATTAATGTTCAATGCATCACTAATAAGTTAGATATGTTAGAAGTATTCATTCAAGAACAATCTCCAGCGATTTTAAGTATTGTTGAGCATTGGTGTAACAGTGAAAGTATTGAAAGTATCACATTACCAGGTTACTTACTTGCTGCTCGCTATTGAATTCATGGGGGTTCTTTGTTATTTATTAGAAGGGATATGCTATTCAAGAACTTGCAAATTTCAAATATATGCTCCGAAATTCACTGTGAATGTTGTGCTATCAAGATCAAATTGTTCGATAATAGTATATTATTTTATAAGGAGAAGTGTCACTTTTCGTGGCGAGCTTGAGTTTATATAATTGAAAGCAAGCCACGAAAGGTCACTTCTTCTTCGAATGAAATATGCTATTTTATTTCCAAACGTTTTCAAATTCATGAAAATTGTACATTTAATATAACTTTATCAGATAAAAATGACGTTTGAATTGGAAGTTTTTGTATTCCATGCATCCATGTTCATGGTAACCAATTAATCTTTTTCGTAGCAACACTTTTCCTGCCGCCGCCCGGCGCCGGAGGGAAAAGTATTTCTCCGCCTAGGCGGAGAAATAGATTTTTTCGATGATCCTGTCAGTCGAGAACTGACGTAGTTATCGTACGTTTGGAAATAAAAATATATGAATTCTCAGTATCTACAGATCACCTTCTGGTGATTTTGAAATTTTTTTAGACGTGATTTCACGTCACGTCAGGCACCGTGGGATCACGTCAAACGTGTAGCAGTGTTCACATTGGCCTAATATGAACGTGAACGCACAGAACGATGTGTTGCATTTTTATATCACGCACATTTTGACGTGGGCCCACATATAACCACGTCACGTCAGAATAGTCTGTGTTCACCTTAAGGCCATCTTACTCAATTTCATTTCTGTCGCATCCTTTGACTCTATTAAAAAAATCGATCACAGAATTATTAGGGACTATTCGGACGAGAACCTCTCGAAGCTTAAATCTATGCTCTCCAAGAAAAATTTTTCAATTATTTATGATGCACCCAATATCGACAATAGCTTCTACCACTTCTTGAAAATAATAAATTCAACAATTGAAGAATGCTGATCAATGAAAAAAATTAAAATAAATGACCAGATTTCTAGATGGATTACGCCCCAAATCAAAAAAGCTAGTCAAGAACTAAAAAATCTTTTTTGGTTAAACAAAACACTAAAATCTAATGAATCTCTTGAAATGTACAAAAAGTGCAAAAAAGATTACAAACTGCTGTTGAAAAATTTTAAGTACGAATATCATCAGGGCAATTGGAGCGATCTACAAATTTGAATAGGTCTGTCTGGAACATAGTTAATTGCACTACTGGCAGGAAAACTCGAACAAATTACCCGAATGAAATTAATGTAGACGGATCTATGTGTTCGGCGGATATCGCCGGTGTTGTGACTGCTTTTGGAAATTATTTTACAACTATTAATGCTGAAAGCCTTGTAAAATGTTACGGATCCACCCTATCGGTGACCTGCACAACTTCAAAAATGACCGACTATACGTTTTGTTTTTTCTGATTACTGAAAGCGAAGTAACAAGAACAATCGCCAATCTAAAAAACAACAGATGTACCGGTACTGATTTGGTGTCTGCTAGATTTTTAAAATCGATGAATGAGTCCATAACTGAACATCTCGCTTATCTGGTTAATACTTCCGTTTCTGGCGGAATATTTCCCCATTAATAATAATAATAATATAATAATATCGATCTCTTTGCTCAACATTTTTTCTAAAGTGATTGAGAGATTGGTCTATGTTCGCATGATAAATTATCTTTCCAAATTCAAACTCTTGAAAAGTAGCCAACATGGTTTTCGCTCCGGACGTTCTACGCAGACTGCTGCTCTATCGTTCGGTGAATATGTTTATGGGTGTTTGGACAAAGGTTTGTGAGTCTCTGGACTATTCTTTGATCTCTCACGCGCTTTCGATTGTTTGAATTTTAATTTCATATTGAACAAGATGTATAGTTTGGGCTTTCAGGGTATCTTCCTGGAGTCTTTTCTCACCGATCGAATAATGTGCGTAAAAATTAATGATTTTATTTCCGATCATTTCAACATCCTTCTAGGAGTCCCACAGGGGTCAGTACTTGGCCCTCTTATATTTCTCCTTTTCATCAATGATCTTCCTGACCACATAATATCAGAACGAATTATCATGTTTGCAGATGATACGTTTGCAATTTCTACCAAATCACGATAAATTGTTGACTAAGTGCACTATGTTGATGAGTAATTTCGCAACATGGTGTAAAATGAACTCTGTTATAGTTAATATAGATAAAACTGAGTGGGTAATTTTCAACCTCAAAACCAGAAATGAAATATTTACATTCGAGTATGATGATATTACCATCACATCCAAATCATCCATAAAATTTCTGGGCTTAGTAGTAGATGAACAACTTAGATGGCATGACCATATTGAATCAAAAAATATGTAAAGGATATCCTATGCAGAAATGCATTCTATAGTCTGGAGGAGTTCCTGGAGTTGGACTTTTGTGTACTATGATCCGCTTGTTGGCTCCACTGTGTTAATTATATGTTTTATTTCTATTTTATGATATATTTTATCTATATGACGTGTGTAAGCAATTTGACTTAGATATTGGATAATCTTTGTCATGATATTGTATAGCATGAATAAATGAATTGAATTGAAATTGAATTGATTACATGAGCAAAAAGCTAAAAACAGCCTACTATGCTTTAAGTCGTACTTTACCCACAGTTGTCTTTTCCACACACATTTAAATTACAATATAATGTTATGGGGAAATTAGGTCAATGTTTCGAGAATGTTGATAGCTCAGAAACGTGTTTTGCGCCTTATATTCGGGTTAAATCCACGAACGTCATGCAAACCGATTTTTGTGAAAAATAAGATCATGTCTGTAGCATGCTTGTATATATACAAATGTCTAATCCATGTAAAAGAAAATATTACGGAGCTTCCCAAGCTTTCCGATGGTTACCAATATGAAACAAGGAATGTTTCAACATTGTTTGGACCTTCGCACAGAACATCCAAGTATGAGTCTTCCTCATATTTTCAGGGTATAAGGTTGTTCAATCATCTTCCTGTTGCAATGAGACAGCTTGGATTTTCTGTGTTCAGGACTAGATTGGAATGTCTGTTACTAGGTAAAGCTTACTATAGTATAGGGGAATATTTGGATGATGTTGATTTTGTTTAAATTTGATTTTGTTTGATTTTGTAATTATAATGGTTCATTTCTTACTTTCTTTATTTTTTTTGTTGCTGACGTGTCTTATACATCAATGTATGTCTAAAAGGATTAAAAATTATTATTATTATTAAGATACAAAAACAAAGTGGCAAATTTTTATTTCAAGTATGTACTGTTTCAGCCAACTACAAGAAGCAATACATATAATGTATTTCCGTACCTTAATCAAATCAACAACTTACTTTGAAATAAAGATATATTATTGTTAATAATTTATTGTAGTAATTAAATCATTCCAACAAAAATATCAAAGAAAATTGATTTGAAAGTCCAATTTTATTCTCATTCATTTTACTACCCAACTATTTGTCACGAGTTAGTTAATATTTTGCTCGAATTTTAAAGTGATATTGTACAATTAACAACTATTTTGATTTCATTTCGATTAGATACGGTATTTTTGCAAATATTCTGAATAAGAAAATTCAGAAATTCACGCAATAAATTAGCGAATCCAATTGAATGACAATTGAATGCTAAGTTCACAATGGACGTAAAACGTAAAAAACACCTAACGAATACGTGAAACGCAAAGTTGAACCTACAGAATTCAATGGCAGTGTTCACAATACGCTCCGTAATTTTTACGTTTACGTTCGAGTTACGCTAGCCCGTAATCTGAACGTAAAGTTGAACTAATCTCAACTTTACGTTCGAGTTATGGGTGGTCTCTAGGGATATTTGAAATTTTAAGCGGTCAAGTTTGAATTCTGTTATATGTCACAAAAATCAACCTAACTGAACTAAATTCCAATGCTGAATTCAAATAGGGCAACCAACTATTTATGCCGTGCTATTTGTTTGCATATTATTTTCCAAATTTTGCTTTCGGTTCTTCGAACGACGGTTAAATAAAAAAATTCTCAATGTTTCAAACGTCTCACAAAATAAAAAGAGTCCTGTGAATTGCGAAAAATTTGACCAACAATCTGTATATTCTTATTCACAAAACCCGCAAGTAGCTGCGAAATTCAAAAAGCACATAAAAACTTCTTTTTCGTTTGAGGAATGTCAATGATTTGATTTCTGGGTCCAACGTTCATTGTGAACACCAATACGTTTACGAACGCATTAGGTTTGCGTGTTTGTTACGCGTTACGTCCATTGTGAACTTAGCATATGAAAATAACATAGAATTATGTGGCAAATAAGCGCCATTTGTCACCTAGTGACGTCATGCGTCAACCTAGTCAGAACTCTTTCATCAAGTGATCTTACCTTATCAAAATATTTATTTACTTTGGGAAAATGATGAATTTGAGAAAATATTATGTGAATTCAATAATTCCAAAGACCTGTCGAATGTTGAAGAAACTTTTTTCTGTATTAATACTAGAAATATTTCACGTATATGGGTATTTCTCTGTGAACTGGGCAACTCGTCTAAAAAAGGTGTCTAGACGACTTTTTTGCTCATATATTCAATAAACCTCATTCAATAAATATATATTTACATTTTTATTAATGAACGAGAGATGAACCAAAAATATTTCCATTACTTTAGAAAATTTTAACAATATTCTTAAATGGTCGATACAGGGGACTGTTTCCATGTCAGGGGACTGTTTATTCAAATGAAAAATTCTGTACCAAAATTATTCTATTTCAATTCTCATAAAGAATCACAGTTTAGGAATCAAGTATTTGCTTTCTTCTTTAATCACGAGAAGCGTTTTTTGTACTTCATTATTTTCTTCTTCAAGACTCTAATTTCATCATGTTTTTTTTTCTTTATCCTATGCATCTTCTCTCTAGAATATCTTTTTGGAATTATTTCAGCAACTTCAGGTTTTGGCATTTGAAATGAATTAGTTACATCAGAATCTGGACTACTCTCTCTCATGTACGAGTTAGTAATATTCGCTTATACTTTTTTTTATTGCGATACTTGGTACAATGTTCTTCCCACTTCTTTTTAGCTTCCCGGTGTTCTCGTGGGGTCATGTTCTCAACAAGCTTCCTAGTTCCCTTTTCTTTTTTAATACGTTCTTTCTCTCTAAGCTCTTTCTTTTTCTTTTTCCATTTTTATTACACTCATATCTCATCCGCTCATTTCCTCTTTTCCTTTTCAAAATTTCTTCCTCAGAGAGTTTTTTCTTCCTTGGAACCCTAGACTAGTGGTTATGGTGATTGTCTAGGACCCCGAAAGTCCCGAGTTCAATCCCTAGGCTAGGAAAGAATTTTTCTATTCTCGGTGATGTGCCTAAGGTGGCGTAAGGACACGGTAAGAAGGCCTACATAGAACACAACTGATTCTCCTAACTCGCACAAGCTACAAGCTTCTGAGGGCTCTCCTCGGGAGACCTAGGAGATATCAGTATCATACTCAAAGCACACGTAAATCTAAAACAATTATAAACATAATATAAAGGCAGTTTCTTGGAGACGGAAACAGTCCCCTGTCTCCCAACAGGACAGGGGACTGTTTAATTTTACTTCATTGAAAGATAGCACAATAGGTAATGATCTCATGTTATTTCGCTGTACAAAATAAATATTCATCTATTACAACGATATAAAATTTGTAAGGTAAGAATATAGTACCAGAAAAGAAATGAAAATAATCCTTACCAGAGGACTGTTACCTGTCAGGTAACGACGTGACTTCCATGGAAAGACGCTCGTGCAGCAATAAATGAAATGGCGTCTGGGAAGTAATGACAGCAACCATGCCAACTTTGATTGTTTGCGGACTGTTACACAAAGCCATGGCGCTGTTTAACCTTTACAGTGCGTGGCGCGTTATTTGAAATATAGACAGGGGAACTGTTCACAAAATGTGGAGACATACTTTAATTTACCTTTTTAGTATAATGGAATAATAATTATAAAAAATTAACGGACCTTTTTGACCATGAAATAATGCTGTTCGAACATTCAAACAATTTGATTCGTTCCAATAGTTTTTGTCATAATTAATTCAGTATGAAGTGACTTACCTGCTTCAGTGACGCGACAGGGGACTGTTTTTCAAGTACTTCAACATCGTTTTCAATACAATAAAGTTTATTCCATTGAATATTGAACACTGAGCAGAGGTAGTTAGATTATTATTTTATGATATTATCTACGAAATAAATATGATCTGTATTTTTTTTATATAATATTAGCCTGAGACAATGAGTTGCCCAGTTTACAGAGAAATACCCATATAAACATGGTTGGAAGATTCAGTTATGTTATTTTCTTGTACGGAAATCCAGAATCCTGTGTTGAAATTTTATGGATAGAATAGTCCGTTACTTTGTGATAGTTTATTCGAAAAAAGAATAGAAGTACTCGAATAACCCAACAGATAAACTTATAAGCGAACAGTTGAATTCTCAAGAAATAAGCCTACAGAAGAAAACACCTTTTTGCACAACTTGAAATACTCCAGTATGTGAATGTAGTGGTACTACTAAAAATGTGTCACAGTTAAACCTTAAAAAAACTAACTCCATTTGCAAAGTTGAAAAAGAGTAAATAGAAAATAATTGCATTGGCAACATCTCTCAGAATTCTACTTTCAGTGCCAACCTACATCAGTTTTAAATAAAAGAACTTGATAAGCCTGAATCATGGCTAACCGGGATAGGTTCTGTGGAACCACCAGTTTGAATGCAGTGCCAACATTTTTGACCCATTTTAGCAATCAATAGACATGTATGTATGATCCGAGTTCATCCTTCAAATTTGGACAATTCACAACTCATACTTACAACTGTATCAGGATACAAAATTCCATCTTTTCCTGTGAATACTACTCTAGCAAGATATTCTAAATTCACTTGATGTACAATACCACTTCCTGGTGGTACAATTAACATGTTGTTGAAGGCTTTTGCTCCCCACTGAAATATAAATAGTGAAATCAAACTATAAGCCATGGACATAGAATATATAGACCAGTTTTCCGAGATTCTCATCATATAATAATTCCTATATGGGGAATGAGCCAATCAAAACAGAAGCTGGGCTTTGGTAACAATCCAGATCTACGCTTGTGCGGCAATATTGAGAATAGAAATATTTTTTTAATTCTATCTCTCTCTGACACATTGTACTATGTCGTGAAACATATGTCATTCTTTACTTCATGTGAATAGTTTTGATCATAACCTAACAATTTCATGTGAAATGTTTCAATCGCTTTATTCTGTTTTCCTCAAGTCCTTAATATCATTGTTAATTCCTTTTCATATTCTAAAATTGAACTGAAGTATTTAAGTGACATATTTTCATTCTCGATATTTATTTTCTTGTTGTCTTTCAGAATAAACATAATCTTTAAATTTCTAGCAATTTTCGAATTTCCAGTTGTCTCAAGCTTACAACTCAAGCCTTACCAAATATTTGGCTTCACTTTGGGACTGTGAAAAGCAGGGGTATAATCCATATTGATGTTATTAGATATATGATTCTCATATTGAAGCATTAATCCCTACAAGGATAGAAGAAGGATGGACATGGCATCCCACAATAAAATGGGGCTGTGGTAGAGGTTATATTGGAGCAATGTCACTCCCCTTAGGCACCAGTTTTTTGCATTTTATATTGAAAATTGATATGAGGAAAATTATACTCCTTGGTGCTACTTAGACACAAAGAGGGATAATTATCCTTCTAGATGTCATTTTTCAATATAAATTGTCAACATAATGGTGCTGTGGGGGTGTGGCTTAGCAAACTTCAACATCCACCGTCTGGTCCAAAATCTATTGAACAGAGAAAATAGACATTGCCATCTCAACTACCCTTATAACTTCATTGACAAGTCTTATGTAGATAAGGTAGAAAAAGGCATAGACTGAATAGAGAGGGGGATGTGCTTTGTTAGGCATTAGGCAAGGTCCCCATTAGTAGTCAATAGTGTTGTCATTCTAAATTGGTTCATCTCCTTATATTAGGACAGATGATGTTCTCATATGCCAAATCAGTGTTCATTATGAATTTATGTTGTAAGATCCTAACATAGATGCATAGAATACCTGGTGTTGGCTCTGATTGGATATTGTTTAAGAGTTTCTTGCTGATCGAAAATCTGAGCAGGGGTCCTACTTTTCATTTCTCCCGAAAGAGGTCGAGCTATTTTCCATTGCTGCAATAGCGCAACAGGGAAATATTGAGGATAATTCTGGAACTAGAACACGAGCTACGATCTAGAGTGCCCTATTTGATCTACAATTTTTGGTCACGATTTTTAGTTAGGAGTCGTTACACCAGGTTTTCTATGCATCATATCCAAACCTTCTATTTCACAATAAATATTATTTCAATGAATTCATTTGAAAGAATACCTTCAAGAATTTGAATCTCTCATGATTCCTCTCAAACTCTAGGTCCTGATTTTTTTGAAGAGCATCAATACTGAAAACAAAAAATAAAATATGGAAATTCTTAGATTCCTATAATTGAAACTAACCTTCGAGAAAAATCTACTTGAATAGAATGGTCTATAACTAAGTCTGCTGGACAAATTGGATTTATCTTTTGTGGATCTCCTCCCAAATTCTTCACAGCATCTCTCATAGCAGCGAAATCCACAACTGCAGGTACTCCAGTGAAATCCTGGAGGAACTTGTGATTAATATGGCAAATATTTGAAACAAAAAACTCACCTGGAGTATGACCCTAGCTGGCTTGAAAGGGATTTCTATACCTCCTGGTATGTTCTGATTTTGTTCCCAATTTAGAATATTTTCTACATCTTGTTGTTTTACTTGGAAATTGTCACAATTGCGAATGGCTGATTCTAATAGAACTTTAATTGAAAAGGGCAATTTTTCTGTGTGAAAAATGAAGGGTATTATTATATTTATACCAAAAATATTCAGATTTATATTTATACCATATTTAACTCCTAAGGCTGAAAGATCGAAGTATTTGAAATGGTCACCTTGAATCTTGCAAATCTTGAGATATTTGTCGTAAGGGTTCATTGCTGTGAATATAAATTAGTAACTAGATCAGTTGATATGAACGAGTTCATATTTCAGATGCAATTCTTACCATCCATAGTGCAAAGCTAGAAAGTCACGTATCGCAGTATCAATAAATTTGAATAGACCAGTCCAACCTTAAGCCTAGTTCTCAGAGCTCGGTGCCGTCGCCTACGACGCTCCCCACTCCTCCTCATACCCGTTGATTTATGTGATAATTCTATCTCTTTTCTTATGTCATATGTCATAAACAGAAACAGCTCTGTGTAGGTGGAATATTTCAACCACAGAACATATATATATATATTTCAACGACGAAAGGGGCGTGTCGCGACACATTTTGACAACCAGAAATGGAAAGGAAGGGGTTAGGGGAAGTTTTGTTTACATGCTCTAGGCTTAAAGCACGGCCTTCTAAAGACATGGCCGGGCGCCTTGAGCGGCAACGCCGCAAAACACCAATGTAGGGAGGTATACTGCTTACGATGCTTAGCGTGAAAGATACGATATTTCGAACGTATTATTCAATTTTCTGATGTTGATAAATGTGTTTTCCGATGAATATCTGAAAAAAGGGTGGAAGTATGCCCTACTCAGTCAATAAATTGAATATAAATGAAAAACAAAATTGAAATTAAAGCGAATTGGCTGATGTTTTATTCAATTTATTGTCCAGCAAGAACCACGGGGAGGTGTAGGGCCATCTCTCGCCAAATTATTCTTATCCGATAAAAATGCTTCTAATGAAGTCAAGGAATCTCTCAATAAATCTGATGGAGATTTACTTGTATTTTCATTAGAAACATTTTTATAACGGGAAAGTAAATTGGTAACTTGAGACCATCGGATGAGAATCAAATCAGAAGGAAGTATCCATTTTAAGTCATTAGCGGAAATTGAACATTTTTATGAAATATTTTAAGCTGGCGACTTTCATTCATCTCTAAAGAACTTTCAACAGTTAATGTTTTTTCAAAATTTAGAATATAAAAATAAATTGCGTTATCGCATGTTTTAATTTCCCATCCAGATAGATACCTATATCCTATATCAATTTTGGCCGAATAATTTTCGAGTAAATCTTTGAAATCTTTAATCAAATCGGAACTCAAAAAAGCTTCTACTTCATTATTATTTCTATTAAAAATTGCTTCCCTTCTACACTGAGGATCGGTCCTTTTTATTTGATTTTGTTTCGAAAGGTATGAGGGTAAATTTGGGATAGCGTCTTCTTTCAATTTCGGGTTTCGGGAATCTTAAAGAGAGTAATTTAATGGTTCCATCTGCTTGCAGATGTTTATCGAATTTAATTATATCTTCGGAATCAAAATGTTTCTCGCCAACAGAACTATAATTAGTTTGAATGAAATTTCGCGGTATGGGCGGTATGGCTCTCATCCATAAAAGCTTACGCTGTTCATCTTTCGGAAAACTAAAACAACTAAAATATCCCTCATTTTTTGTAGACGGATAATTACTTCTACAGGATGGAATACAACACGTTTTGACCATTTTTCGAAGCAGATGATCTGATGATCTCAAGTCCAAGTTGAATTTATAGGTTAGATATCAGACTTACAAAAAGACCAATGATTCTCTGCTATTC
Source organism: Adalia decempunctata (assembly GCA_951802165.1). Classification (NCBI taxonomy): domain Eukaryota; kingdom Metazoa; phylum Arthropoda; class Insecta; order Coleoptera; family Coccinellidae; genus Adalia; species Adalia decempunctata. The sequence continues at coordinate 44,302,873 of OX637696.1, forward strand.
CAAGAAGAATTCACTAACACCAATATCACAAACACTTTCACTGTACACAGCACTCGAACAATCGCAATTGGTAACAATAATTCACTTATTTTTTCACAAAAATGACCGGAATGAACACTAAACTAAGCGCGGATGCTACAAAAACGCCACTAGACGCTTGTTTACGTCCGTATATGTCGGGAGACTATACCCCAGTACATTGTTGCCGCACTTCGCAACAGCCGGGCCCTTTAGTCTTTAGAGGGCCGTGCTTAAAGCCTAGTTCTCAGAGCTCGGTGCCGTCGCCTGCGACACCTCTTCAACCAATCAGAGCATGTAAACAAAACTTCCCCTAACCCCTTCCTTTCCATTTCTGGTTGTCAAAATGTGTCGCGACACGCCCCTTTCGTCGTTGAAATATTCCAACTACACACAGCTGTTTCTGTTTATGACATAAGAAAAGAGATAGAATTATCACATACATCAACGGGTATGAGGAGGAGTGGGGAGCGTCGCAGGCGACGGCACCGAGCTCTGAGAACTAGGCTTTAAGCCTAGTTCTCAGAGCTCGGTGCCGTCGCTTGCGACACCTCTTCAACCAATAAGAACATGTAAACAAAACTTCCCCTAACCCCTTCCTTTCCATTTCTGGTTGTCAAAATGTGTCGCGACACGCCCCTTTCGTCGTTGAAATATTCCAACTACACTGCCACAAACATAACCAATTTGAGATCTCCGCTGTCGTAAACAGCTGATTGTCAAACACATCAACGGAGGAGTGGGGAGCGTCGCAGGCGACGGCGACGGCACCGAGCTCTGAGAACTAGGCTTTAGAATCAGAAGTATTTTATATTCTATGAGTCCAACAAAACAGCTGATCACCGTTTTAAGATGGCTGCTGGGAGCAAACTATAAACAAACTTTTGGAATGAGTATAGACCTTTCCAGAATACGTAGAACAAAGATGAAAGATGTGAACTGAACTAGAATGAGAGAGAAACAGGTATATTTCATGGGCAGCATATATATGTTCTGTGGGCAGCATTAAAAGATGCGCAAACCTTAGTGCGAGAGAGAGAGGGAAGCAATGAAATGAGATCTACTGGTTTTATCCTACCGTGACCGTCACTTAAAGCGCGTTCGGCAATGACATCTGACTGGTCGGATTGATCTGAACCGTTCGTTTATTACATCCAGATTGAGGGGAGTACACATCTGGACCGTTCGACAAGAAAATCTGATCAATCGGATGTAGATCTTTTTGCTCGGTGTATTTCGACGGAGGAAACGGATTTTTTTCCACAGAACAGAAACAGAAATTACTTTTCGGCCTTTGTGAATGGATTTTTTATCCCGCTTCGAATATTCTTGAACAGTCTGTTGAATTTTCGTGTCTTATGTTATTTGTTGTGTAGTAATAAATAAAAAAATGTTGTTTGATAAAAAAATAATGATTCAAAATATTGAATCATCTCAACCAAGGGGTAGAAATGTTGAGAACTATAACAAAAGAATTAAAATAGTACCCAGACTACCTCTACGGACGAATAGACCTTCAAGCTCTAATTTAATATCTGGCTCGGGTAAGGCGTTACATACGTCAAACAGAAAAATCGATCAAAATGCTCCGTAGCGTTCGTTTATTACAGAAAAATCTGACAAATCTGTACAATCTGTTATCACGTGACTAAAAAATCCGTCCGCTCTCGGATGCTATTGCCGAACGCGCTATTAGTAAAACAACATTGTTGAGGTATAGGCGAAACCATGGAAGCGGTACGCCCCCTAGCGTTAACGAATGAACTAACGCAACCACACTACATTGTTTTGTTTACAGTTTGAATTAGGCAATCCAAACCACGTGGCGCCCTGCCTCCAGATAACCTATAAATTTTCTGACAGGTCGCTGGCTTGCAGTAAATATGAGGAATTTTATTATCTTATATGCATTTCATGAGTGAACGAGTGAGTTTTTATGATTTCTAATATCAAAAAGTATCCTGAAGTATCACTGACGAAGAAAATTTCACTCAATCATATGATTACAACTTTTAGTATTGGGAGCCCGAAGAGATTGAAGAGAAAGTATTGGAGACGGAATATTAATCAGAGCTCTGTCCCTGTAATTTCTTTATCCTTCTATATGATATAAATTTAAATATTCATCAGTTTTACATTTCACATGAACTGAATACTGCTTATTTCAGTGTCTACGAAGACACATTCACTTTAGTTTCTTATCTTCGATATTGTCAAGTCTTGATGACTGCTGACCCAATTTCCTTTTGTTTCCTGATTAGTCACTTAATATGTGTATAATACACCAAGTTACACACACTGGGTGTTCCAAAATATTCAAGAAAATCCTCATGATTTGAACGACTTGCACATCCAACTTTGGCACACATTTATGGCATTTTTTATTGAAAATGCACTCAATTTGAATAATTTTCACTGGTCTGATATTCCTAAGAGTAAGATTGACTAGAAATATCGAAAACATTTCCGCATAAAACAATTTTTCAAGCAAATAAACGGTTTTAATGTCTACATGAACAAAGCTAAACTTGGTTTGTTTGACCACCAGCTAACCTCAAAAAAATATTTGACAGGTCGATGGATTCCCTAATTACAGTTGTTTCATTCAGGTTATTGTTTCATTTTTGTTCTGAGATCATAAATAACTATTGTTGTGTACCTAATTGTTCATCTTCAACTGAAAGAAATCATGAATATAGTTTTCATTACACCGCTCTGAAAACCCTATCAATACATGTCGATTCAGCGCACCGAAAGTGACCCTTTTCCGTGCACTGAGACATAGATGCATCTATGCTGAGACACAAAGCAACGATTGCGTGATGACAGTAGACGTCAGTGTTTCGAATAATTATTGTTTTACAATATCGAAATGCTTTCTGTCGAAGAACAAATATCGTTGCATTGTTTTAGGAGAGGTGTAATGAAAAATATCGTTCATTACACGTCCAGAAAGGCTTTTTCCGTGCTTGCACGAATTCCCGTGTTCGGCTCCGCCTCACACGGGAACTCTTCGCGCGCTCACGGAAAAAGCTTACTTTCTGGACTAGTAATGAAATATACTATTTCATACCCTTCCAAAAGTAGGAATTAAGAAAATGACTGATTTCTCACTTGAATATCTCTTCTGTTCAACAGATTTATTATCCACAATCAAATCACATTCAGAATGTACCTCACTTGAACAACTCTTAACACAAACCAGAACAAAATCTCTCTGCCAGAACAACATGTGAAAGCATGCTCAACGTAAAAGCATTCGCAACGTAAACAAATATATGTTTGTAGTGTGTAGAGAGTAGTTCTGATTCTCGCCGATATGGCGCTACGATCTTAATTTCAGACGCCTTACAGGCGTCTAAAATTTTGATTTTCGATAAACAATACAACATAGATGCATAGAATACCTGGTGTATCGACTCCTTACTAAAAATCGTGACCAAAATTTTTAGATCAAAACGGCATCCTAGTCCTAGATTTCAGATTTTGGTCTAGTTCCGGAATAAATCCGCAATATTTATCGGCAACGACAAATAACGCGACCCCTTTAGGGAGAAATGAAAAGCCGCACAAAATATCACATTTTCGATCGACAAGAAAGTCTTAAACAAAATCTAATCAGTGCCAACACCAGGTATTTCTATGCATCTATAATACAACAAATAACATCCACATCCAAAACATCGACTGCGTAAAATAATAATATCAATTTTCAAATGTCAACGATTTAAGGAGGGAAATTTTGACGACCAATGATATTCATTCTTAGCCCACAAGTGACGCGCGCAACTTTCACGTGCACAGGTAATTCTGGAAAGGTCCCGAAAGGTCCCGAAAGGGCCGAAAGTGATTGTTCAAATAGATGAAAGTGGAAAGTCTATTCAAACATCGCATTCTGACGAAGTCAGAATGGTACTGGTCGAACGGAGAGATGCGGAGACTCTGTTAGGTTGAAATCACCAAGCATGTTCTTCCAGGATCTGACATTCACACAGATTTCTTGAGAGCATACAACAGGTTGTCCTCATTGTCCCAGGGTTACGCAAGGGCGGATTTACGGGGGGGTACTGGGGGTAACTACCCACTCCATGAGTATCGAAGACCTGAGAAAAAGGTGGTGCACATAAAATATTTCATACATTTTTACCTGATTTAATGGTTTTCAATCGTCATTACCCCCCCATGATCGTTATTACCCCTCCGATGAAAAAGAGCTATATCTTTGCTATACCTATGCTGGGCGTAAAGTGAACTTTTACTCATGCGGCATCAGAACTTATTCACATCCAGATCATGGTCTATGACAGTTGTAAATACTTTTGGGTCGTAAAGCCCGCAACGGACGGCGAGCGATATATTATATCTCATATACAGGGTGTCTCAAGTTCGAGTGCCTATTAGACGTTTCTGGAGAACTGGACTTGATTGAAATCTGAAAATTGGGATTATAATATTGTTCGTAATTCTCTACAGACCTAAAATATTTTCAGAGCCAGAGCACTTCCGGTTATACAGGGAGTGAAAATAAATTTGCTCAAAAAATTTTTTTTTCGATCTTTACGTTTCTGATATGATTGAGTATCCAATGCTGAATACATTTCTGTTAAAACAATGGAATTCATTCGAATAGTATTCAAAATATCGAAAAAAAACCTGAAAAAAAGTCAAATATTTATAGTCAGTATCATGTTCATTTTTCTTAATCTGAACATTCTGAGTGTAAATGGTTCTCACAACGTCAAAGTAGAAGAATGTGGAAAGGTCATGCATCTTTTGAATTTCATGAATATCATCACAGGGTGTTTCAAATTTTGTGTCAAAAACTGTGATCGAAAATTGGCCATAACTTCTGTTTTTCAAATTAGAACCCTATTTTTTTATTATTGCGTTGGATTCTGCGGAAAAAAATAAGGATAGCACTCTCAGATGCTCTTGCTCCTAAATTCAGTAATTCCCGAGTTATTTGTGCTTTTCTGGATTCATGTTGTACGTAGGGTCAAATTCATCGAATCTAAACAGATTCGATGAATATTCTTATGAAACCATAGTAACAACTTATAATTAGACCTGTCACTTGTGAATTATCAATGGGATCATTTATCTTCTATGGTCACAGAATATTCTCATGCAAGAGATTCGATGAATATTTTCATGAAACCATTGAATAAAATTTTCAAAGTAAAGATTAAACTTAAAATAAGACCTGTCACTTGTGAATTATTAATGGGATCATTCATCTTTTATGGTCACAGAATATTCTCAAGTGAAAGATTAGATGAATTTGATCCTACGTACAACATTAATCCAGAAAAGCTCAAATAACTCGAGAATTACTGAATTTAGGAGCAAGAGCATCTGAGAGTGCTATCATTATTTTTCTCCGCAGAATCCAACGCAATAATAAAAAAGTGGGGTTCTAATTTGAAAAACAGAAGTTATGGCCAATTTTCGATCACAGTTTTTGACACAAAATTTGAAACACCCTGTGATGATATTCATGAAATTCAAAAGATGCATGACCTTTCCACGTTCTTCTACTTTGACGTTGTGAGAACGGTTTACACTCAGGATGTTCAGAATAAGAAAAATGAACATAATACTGACTATGAATATTTGACTTTTTTTCAGGTTTTTTTTCGATATTTTGAATACTATTCGAATGAATTCCACGGTTTTAACAGAAATGTATTCAGCATTGAATACTCAATCATATCAGAAACGAAAAGATCGAAAAAAAATTTTTTTGAGCAAATTTATTTTCACTCCCTGTATAACCGGAAGTGCTCTGGCTCTGAAAATATTTTAGGTCTGTAGAGAATTACGAACAATTTTATAATTCCAATTTTCAGATTTCAATTAAGTCCAGTTCTCCAGAAACGTCTAATAGGCACTCGAACTTGAGACACCCTGTATTTCACCAATATCGCTCCTTATGAAAATGCACCAAGCCCCGCGGACGACGCTATAATATATATTCCGATATTACGATATTTTTCCATACTAAAATGACATATGTCAATGCAAAGCTATAACATATAGTCCATCCAAGAATTATTGACATCTCGGGCGGCTTTGGAAAATCGAAAATAGGTTGGTAATGCCCGTTCAGTGATATTTTGAGTTATAGAATTCAGGTTGGTGTTGGAAATAACACTAATATTTTGTTCTGTCATTAATGTCTCGAATAAATTTGGCAAATAATTGAGCAAGTGAAATAGATATCTTCAGAATGGGGCTGTTGAAGAGTGTACATCTAATAATTGGAAAGGCTTTCCATAGCACATATAAAAAGAAATAAGAGAAGATTAGTCAAAATATATGGGATGTTGCTGACATAAAATCCTTCATTATGAACATGATGAGGTCTGCCCAGATGAGGAAATAAAATAACAGTTGTGGTTGTTGAAACAACAGTAGGAATATTTACATTTCATATTTTGCACCTTCATTGTTCACAAATATTGAAAGTTACAATGTCATACAAAATTCTTCATATATTATATTAAATAAATCCAATCATTAAGTTTTGTTTCTGTCTTGATATATATCACAATTTTCCCCATCTATTCAGTTTGCAAGTAATCGTATGTGATAATTGGAAACATTTTCATGTTCAGATTGCCGTACTTTGAAAAAATACCATTTAATTTTCAGGTTATTTCCATATTTTTCTATTGCTATGATGAAAGCACAGAAAACTTTTAGTTACTTTTTTGTAACTAGAAATAAAGCTGCGACTGGACTTCCAAGGCTTGCTCTGATGTCAATAATTCTTGGATGGACTATATATTATATTATCGCTCGCCGTCCGTTGCGGGCTTTATTCTGTAGTAAGTTTCCATGCAAATAAAGAACATTCAAAACAATAATTTATTTCCGTAATTTCCTTTGAATTCCTCGTAGAATTTCTATCCAATTAGAAGCGAAAACCCAATTATACACCTATATTTAATAAACTCCACAATACGGGGTCAATTCGGAAATTAATGAAATTTGATATTTCTGTAGTATGTTGAATCATTTTTACACTGTTAATAGAATCATCTCATTCATCAGAAAAGTTATTATAAAAAACAAACTCTATCGAAATCCTCATCTTGATTCGAAAAATTCAAATTCTCCATTCAATCATTTTGGTGGGAATATTTATTTTCCATTGACTATTCCACTCTTTTCATTTTTAGTGAGGAAGTTTCCGTAGCAATGATCGTTTTATCCCGAAAAAGTTTTCAAGTCGACAAAACCAACATGTTGGTTTTTCAGCGACAAAATTTTTGACGTTTCTCGAATTCATAGATAGCTTCGGAAATAGATGCATAGAACTCCTGGTGTAACGACTCCCTACTAAAAATCGTGACCAAAATTAGTAGATCAAATCGGCATCCTAGATTTCAGATTTTGGACTAGTTCCGGAATAAATCCGCAATATTTATCGGTCGTGGCGCTACTGCGGCAACGACAAAAAACGCGACCCCTTTCGGGAGAAATTAAAAGCTGCACAAAATATCACGTTTTCGATCGACAAGAAAGTCTTAAACAAAATCTAATCAGTGCCAACACCAGGTATTTCTATGCATCTATCTTCGGAAATAAATATCATAGAGAGAACAAACAACGTTTAGGCCGAGTTTCACCAATGATTTTAATCTCGTTTAAGGCAGTAAACGATAATTTTCTGTGGTTTTACAGTCAAAAATCAATCGGTAATCTCAGTTATCTCCTTAAACCAGATTAAAATGTTTGGTGAAACCGGGCCTTAGTGGTTTAGTTAATCTATGATGAATTCTAATTTTCCAAATAGCGCAATACGCGTCAAATGTGAACATATTACCCTATTTTCTCGTAGAATAGTCAAGCCGAATTCCACTCGAGATGAAATTTAAGCAGGTAAAATTTATCTCTTGTAATATTCAAGTTAGTTGCTTTTCGGAAATTTCGCTCATGACATTTTTTCCAAAATCACTCGCCTGACGTCTCGTGATTTTGATACAAATGTCATTCGCGAAATTTCCGAGCAACATAAGAAATCCATATGGCAGCGTTACAAACGTCGGAATGATCGGAGGGACTATGAGGCTCATCGAATTTTCTCAAACTATCTCTCTTCTGTCCTTGCGAATGCTAAGAGAGAATTCGAGCTCAGGCTAACGCAGTCTGGCGATCGCAAGGGTTTCTTCAGGTATGTCAGGTCGACCTTGAATTCTAAAGTTGATTTTCCACTGGTGTTCAACCAAAATAACCAACCGTGTTCAGGCACGGATAGGGCTGCCAGCATCCTAGCTGATGCTTTTTCATCGTCCTTTACACATGAGGTTGGTTTACCCCCCCCCCTGTCGATTCCCCTCGAATACCCCACGATTTATGTACCATAATTTTCTCTCCTTCCATCGTTGAATATCATCTTTCCGCTCTCAACTCTCGCTCTTCGCCCGGTGCTGATGGACTTTCTGCAAGGTTGCTCAAAGAATGTGCTCATTCTCTTTCGCTTCCCTTTTCCATAATTTTTTCTGCCTCATTCGAGACTTCCTCCCTCCCTTCCTGTTGGCGAAATGCACGTGTAACGCCTATTTTCAAGAAGGGGGACAAGAGGAGCGCTGCTAACTATCGTCCTATCAGTCTGACCCCGATTGCAGCGAAGATTTGTGAGAAGATTTTACTGGATGGAATTCTTCATTTTGCATTGAGCCACGGTTTAATCCCTCAATGTCAGCACGGTTTTCTCCCAGGGCGCTCGGTCATTACCAACCTCCTCGAATGCGTCAACTTCTGGTCAGTTTCCCTCGACAAGGGTGTACCAGTCGATGTTGTTTATCTGGATTTCTCTCGTGCTTTTGACGTGGTCGTGGTCGCCTTCTTTCATGGATCGAGGCATTTCTTTCGGATCGCACTTTTCAAGTTCGCGTTGGGGAGTCTCTGTCTTCACCCAAGCCAGTTGTGAGTGGGGTTCCCCAGGGATCTGTACTAGGCCCTATACTATTTCTAATCTACATCTCGGATTTGCCGTCTCATGTTCGCTCCCACTGTTCTCAATTTGCCGACGACACAAAAAATTTTTGGTAATCCCACTAGCCTCGATACGATTCAGATGGACCTCGACTCTATCTCGCAGTGGTGTCGAGACTGGCAGTTGCCTCTCAACATCGAAAAGTGCGTCGTTCTTCACATGGGTGCCCGCAATCCACGACGGCCGTACTACCTGGATGGGAGCCCCATCCCAGTTTCTGGTAGTCACTGCGATCTGGGGGTGATCATAACTGATAGCCTGACTTGGTCGGATCATATCCTCCACACTGTCAATAAGGCCAAGAGATCCTTATTCCTGATTCAAAAGGCGTTTGGCAGGTGTGACCCATCAACGTGCGCAGCTATCTACCGGATGTATGTCCGCCCCATCCTGGAGTTCGCTGGTCCCGTTTGGAGTCCAGTTTTGAGCCGTGATTTGTCGCTGCTTGAGGGCCTTCAGCGTCGCGCAACTCGACTACCTTATGGTGTTTCGCGCCCTTCCTACAACGAGAGACTTTCGATAATGAACTTATCAACGTTCGCGGACCGGAGGACTCGTGGTGACCTTATCATTTCCTTTCGCGCTCTTCATGACATGTTTGGTGTTAGTTTGCGGAACTTATTTGTTATCAATTCGGACGACCGTTTGCGTGGTCATCCCTACAAGTTGAAGAAGGAAAATTTCAAATCAGTGCAGAGACAACACTTTTTGGCCAATCGTGTATTTCATGCATGGAACGCTCTACCTTCAGCCGTGGTGAGTTCAGTGTCGGTGAACACCTTCAAGAATGGCTACGACAGCTGGATTCGCCGTGTGTGACGGGATGTGATGGTTGGGAACTTTGAACTTTGGGTTATTTTAGCTCTTCAGGCACTTTTCTTTTCGTTCGCATGTATCTTGATTTTATTGTATTTTTTTTTGTGAGTTTATAGGCACTGCCTAAACTCTTTTCAAATTTGTAATAATAATAATAACAAACTTTCATATTACAATCGAGGAATTTTGCCGGCAAAATTCCATCTCTAGTGGTATTACTTATGATGAAACCCTAAGAAAACAAAAATTTGAAGAAGACCTTCGTGACATCTAATATTTTCACTCATTAGGATTAAAGCTTTTTAGCTTTCAGGCACAGACCAACAAGACTTGGCACTCTGTCAATTTAGTTCCCAGCTATTGGTCGCGTGTTTTGTAACCTTGTTGTGTTTTCTGTCCTTGTCTCAGCCGCCAGATTTTAAATTAGATTGCTTTGGAAAACGATTAAAACGGGAGGCGGCCAATCAGAGCGCAGACAAAACCGAATAAGACCGATGAGTTCTCGTGTCCATGCGAGATTGAAATAAATGAAATGTCAATTACGTGAAACGTCATATCAATGTTTTGTTTTCATATTTTGCTAATGAAAATTCTCGAATGGAGGATTTTTTTGTTGAGAATCCATACAATTATCTTCGATTCTTAATTTTCGACTCGTCCTCGGTCTTTACAGCTTTTCAGGGATTGTCAAGGTCAAGGATACTTTCGGTTTGGAAAGTTGTGATTGCAGTACCGACCATATTTTGAATGCAAGATTATTATTTCCACACATCATTCTTAACATTTGCGAACATATACAAAAGACCACCGTTGAACTGAATATTTGTGTCGCATATTTAACTTTGATCTTCTGAAATGCAGTTTGGTATATATGAGCATCTGACAGCTTAGTAGCAATTTTTAGGTCTCAAATTCCACTTCAGGAGTCATTATCACATTCCTCATTAGGTGAGGTGTATTAAAGATGTGAAATATCTTCTCATTCACCTGGAATGTACAATTATCTTGATTTAAGGTCAGCTGTTTCGAAAATTTAGTTAAAGTTAGAACCCATCAGAATTAAAGGTTATAATTAACATAAACTCCTAGATCATTAAATCCATTTTCATTATTTATTCGAGCACAATATTATTCAAATCCTTCTGATTGCCAGTTATCAATACTTCTAAAATAAGTTAATTCGGATAAACAGAAACAAGAATCGTTTCCCAATGACAGTTAGGGGTTATGTTATTTCGATTTGAGTTTCGCGCTTCGTATGATTTTCTCCCACCAAGACCCCACAATTTCTCAAGGACATTGTCGCTGATTTGGCGGGATTGGGTAAGTGGATTGTCTTGTTGGTCTGTGTTTCAGGTAAGAGTTGAATCATTGCGAACAAAAGGGAAGTGATTTTCAGGTATTTTCAAACAGTTGGCCAGCATGAAGGGACTCGTCTATTCCTAAGCTGTGGGAATTAATTTCACTGCAGTTCTCATATTCACCGTCGCCATATTGTTGTGCGACAATACCAACTACCCAGGGTCTTCAACATCGAATAACGAAAGTCACTAATTTCTTAGGACCGCGAAAGTTTAAATGGACATATTTTGGTGTCATGGTGTCAGTTTTTTTATTTTTACATCTATTTCTTGCCGAACAATTACTGAAACAACAACTATGGCCTACACTATACTGATATCTACCCATATTTCCTGGATTTTATCACAAAATATTTAACCAAAGTTTACCACCAATTTCATATAACCTCTCATACCACATACCATACTAATAATCTGATAGTACTTTTGATAAACTCAACTGACAGGTCGCTGGCTTGCAGTAAATATGAGGAATTTTATTATCTTATATGCATTTCATGAGTGAACGAGTGAGTTTTTATGATTTCTAATATCAAAAAGTATCCTGAAGTATCACTGACGAAGAAAATTTCACTCAATCATATGATTACAACTTTTAGTATTGGGAGCCCAAAGAGATTGAAGAGAAAGTATTGGAGAAGGAATATTAATCAGAGCTCTGACCCTGTAACTTCTTTATCCTTTTATATGATATAAATTTAAATATTCATCAGTTTTACATTTCACATGAACTGAATACTGCTTATTTCAGTGTCTACAAAGACACATTCACTTTAGTTTCTTATCTTCGATATTGTCAAGTCTTGATGACTGCTGACCCAATTTCCTTTTGTTTCCTGATAAGTCACTTAATATGTGTATAATACACCAAGTTACACACACTGGGTGTTCCAAAATATTCAAGAAAATCCTCATAATTTGAACGACTTGCACATCCAACTTTGGCACACATTTATGGCATTTTTTATTGAAAATGCACTTACTTTAAATAATTTTCACTGGTCTGATATTCCTAAGAGTAAGATTGACTAGAAATATCAAAAAAATGTCCACATAAAACATTTTTTCAAGCAAATAAACGGTTTTAATGTCTAATGAACAAAGCTAAATTTGGTTTGTTTGACCACCAGCTAACCTCCAAAAAATATTTGACAGGTTGACAGCTGTAATGATTTCAGAACCAAAGTCACATTTCAAAAATTTATTATCTTTGCTTAGATGCATAGAATTCTATGCATCTATCAAATAACCTTGAAACTTCAGAATTTCAGATTTTGACGACGAGGTCAGAGACAATCTGATTTCATAATTTTTTATTATTCACACCATAATATGAATATCTTCACTTCGATCACCAGTAGCTGTACAAGAATTTTCCAACCCAATATAGATCCTTTGGTAAATTTTCCTTACTTCAGCTTATTCTCCAAATCAATTTGATTTTTCAGTTTCAACAAGTAAGGAACAAATGGGTTAATAGATGGATGATAAGAGATGTGAAAAGAAGAAAGATGATAACGGATTATGCGCCTATGAGACTCCGTGTTAATGCTTTGAGGAAAAATGATATATTGCCTCGTGAAATAAGAGAATTAGCTGATGCCGAAATTCACGCTTATCCTAGAGATTCAGCTCCACTCCGTCGCACAGATCGATGTGTTATCACTTCTAGACCTAGAGGTGTTGTGTATAGATGGAGGTTGAGTAGAATAGTTTTCAGGCATTTAGCAGATTATAATAAATTGTCTGGTGTACAGAGAGCAATGTGGTAGTTCATTAAAGTAGTATTTGGTATAATTTTGTATGATCTCTTCTGCTTCTCTTTCATGAAAATTTAATGAATTTTTGCACCACATAAATTTTAAGGTTTTCCAACTAATTACTTTATTACCAGAAAAAAAAACATTTTGTCAAAGTTTCTGTGATCTTGTAGCCTAAGGGAGGTCACAACATTTATTAGATCTTAAATACACAGAAATTCATGAAATTGAGATGAATAAAAACCAAATCCAAAACAGCCAGTCTGAAGCCAAAGGAATTTCAAGGCAAAAAGCACTAATCAACTTTTTAGAAAGTAGACTGAATAGTGGGATAACACCATGTCCATAGAACTCACATTATAATGGAATTATATTAGCCTTGATGTTCAGCTCAAAATAATGGGTAAACATCTCAAGTTAGTGGAACCACAAAATCTCTATGTTTCCATGGATATTAGCTGTCACACAGAACAATTTTGGCTCCAATTACCACGTTTGGTATTTCCTATCTGGAATAGATACAGATATACAACCACAGGACTTGGGAGCAGAATCAAAAAGAAAAGTATCAACAGACGGAATTATCGAACACCAGTGGTGCAAGCAGATAGAAGGTAGTTTACGGATAATTCCATCTGTTGACACTTTCCTGTCTCTGTTTCTGCTTGGAAGTCACTTGAGTGTGTATCTATATTTATTAGATGTTCTGTGTCAACTGTCAAGCATCCACTCTCCCTCTTTGGATAGGAAATAAGTAAATATGAGTAATTTTATTATCTTATGCATTTCATGGGTGAACAGGTGAGTTTTTATGATTTGTAATATCCAAAAGCAACACTGACGAAGAAAATTTCACTCAATCATATGATCACAACTTTTAGTACTGGTAGCCCGAAGATATTGGAGAAGGAATATTTATCAGAACACTGCAACTTGTTACTTCCTTATCCTTTTATATGATTGTGAGCTCTTGGACGGCAGAAACCTCCGAAGACCTTGTAGACTAGATTTTATAAGTTTTGATAATTGTTACCACAGAACATCTAATAAATAAATAATAAAAATAAATTGTTACTATACAGGGTCTTTCACGAGGAACCTCACCCATATTTATACGGGAAACTACTGAACGTATTTTCATGAAATTCAGCACTTATAAGTATTTCACGATGCTGATGAAATCTAAAATATTTTCAAGGCATGAGCACCTCCGGTTTTTCCGGAAATGACGTCAACTTCCGTTTTTCAAATTAGAACACCATTTTTTTATTGCAGAAATAGATTCCTTAGAAAATTTCAAGTTATTTTGATGTAACATTTTTCAGTTTTGGTTGGAAAATTCTCTCTGAGCGGGAAAATTCGAAAAAAAAATCGAAAATAGAGCTCCGCTAAAACAAGAATAACTTCGAGGTTTTTGGATGGAAAATTTTCAGTTTTGGGATTTTTCAAGATGTAAGATTGATGTATCCACTTTAGAAATCGAAATCGCGATTCATGATACAGGGGGTGAAAAAATCGCTTTCAAAGTTAGGGATGACAAAATCGTGAAAAATCAATTTTTTCAAATTAGAACCCCATTTTTTTATGGCAGACATTGAATCTACGTTAAAAAATAATGTGAGTGTATGCACCATACCCTTGCCCTAAAGTGGATATTTTCTGAGTTATTCACAAAAAACTGTTTTTCGTCTTGAATTTTCAACTATTTCTTTTCCCTTCACTCCAAAAAGATGAAATTTTCAGGAACTGTTACTTAAACCATGTTTTAGATTTTACTACCCTAATATGCAAGAGAAAAAAGTTACAGGTTGTTCCTAAATAGATGGCGAATTTGGATTCGAATTTGAATCAGAAACCTCTTTATTTCAACTAGATTTAAATAATCTTCATTGGTAAAATTAGGCATAGTGATCGATTTTATAACTTAATACGAATTATCACCAAATTAATAGTAAACACAAAATGCTACTGAATAAAGAGGAATTTGGCAGATGTGATTAATAATATCTATCATTAAAAAAAAAGAATGTAAAACATGGTAAGTTTTTGCATATGGTTCATAAGGAATTATTTATTTATCACTGGAGAGAAAACCGATGGCCGATTAGTTGAAATAAAGAGGTTTCCGATACAAATTCGAATCCAAATTCGCCATCTATTTAGGAACAACCTGTAACTTTTTTCTCTTGCATATTAGGGTAGTAAAATCTAAAACATGGTTTAAGTAACAGTTCCTGAAAATTTCATCTTTTTGGCGTGAAGGGAAAAGAAATAGCTGAAAATTCAAGACGAAAAACAGTTTTTTGTGAATAACTCAGAAAATATCCACTTTAGGGCAAGGGTGTGATGATGCATACACTCACATTATTTTTTAACGTAGATTCAATATCTGCCATAAAAAAATGGGATTCTAATTTGAAAAAACTGATTTTTCACGATTTTGTCATCCCTAACTTTGAAAGCGATTTTTTCACCCCCTGTATCATGAATCGCGATTTCGATTTCTAAAGTGAATACATCAATCTTACATCTTGAAAAATCCCAAAAATGAAAATTTTCCATCCAAAAACCTCGAAGTTATTCTTGTTTCAGCGGAGCTCTATTTTCGATTTTTTTTTCGAATTTTCCCGTTCAGAGAGAATTTTCCAATCAAAACTGAAAAATTTTACATCAAAATAACTTGAAATTTTCTGAGGAATCTATTTCTGCAATAAAAAAATGGTGTTCTAATTTGAAAAACGGAAGTTGACGTCATTTCCGGAAAAACCGGAGGTGCTCATGCCTTGAAAATATTTTAGATTTCATCAGCATCGTGAAATACTTATAAGTGCTGAATTTCATGAAAATACGTTCAGTAGTTTCCCGTATAAATATGGGTGAGGTTCCTCGTGAAAGACCCTGTATAGATGCATAGAAATACCTGGTGTTGGCACTGATTAGATTTTGTTTAAGACTTTCTTGTCGATCGAAAACGTGATATTTTGTGCAGCTTTTCATTTCTCCCGAAAGGGGTCGCGTTTTTTGTCGTTGCCGCAGTAGCGCCACGACCGATAAATATTGCGGATTTATTCCGGAACTAGTCCAAAATCTCAAATCTAGGATGCCGTTTCGATCTACAAATTTTGGTCACGATTTTTAGTAGGGAGTCGTTACACCAGGTGTCCTATGCATCTATGTTACTATGGAGTTGTTGTCAGAATAAATTTGTCAAGCAATGACGTCAGTGTATCTTTTAGACGAAAAATAATAGTATATTCTAAAACTAGTTGCAGAATGGGCTCCTATTCCAATACGAATGCGAAATTCGAATGCATGAGTGTTGGAATTGCATTCTGCAACGAGTATTAGACGATATTTTCTCTATTTCAGTCAAATTTCGTGAAATACTGTTGAAATTCAATGAAAAACTCATCCTAGTGACTTTTGTATTGTATCTTGGCAGTGACTGTTGCAGATTGTAACCTGTGACTGTGAAGTAATAAATCACTTCGAGTAGAGCACACCTTTATTTTAGAATTCTGAAATATTATTCAGTTTTGAAAATGCATGTTCAAATTTTTGAAATTGATTTTAGGGCTTCTTCCTCTTGATTCAATCAATATGAATATTGCGTATATTTTTTTTCAATAAGTCGTTAAACAGGACGAGAACATTCAAATTCATCATAAACTGATTGGAGTCCAATTTGAAAATACAAGATAACATACAAATAATTAAACTAAAATTATAAATATTTTTATTATTATGTGCATGTATCTTTTAAATTCATAAAAAATTTTTTTTTTATTTAGAAAAAGTCGCGACGTTACAGTAAACAACTAATTAAAATATTTCACAAAGTTCTTTACAGATTGAGAATCAGAATTAGAGCAATTTATATTTCATTGAACAGATTGATATCCTTTAGGTAATTTCTGAGGTTGAAAAAATCACATGATTTTCCTAATAATGACTTAAGGTCCTGAGGTAATCTGTAATGAACCATGATTTAAGATCTGACGCTGCACATTCTGCGAACTCGCAGGTTCCACCATCGGTCGCTGCACTTCTCGCGTTCCTGTCAGCTTCTTCATTACCATGGATTCCAACGTGTGAAGGTATCCAGATGAAGTGAACAATCTTCGAAGATTCCTCTAGGCGACACAGTTCAGCTTTAATCAGTTTTTCAATTGGATGTTTTGGATATAGTCTCTGCAGAGATGAGATGGAGCTTAGTGAATCTGTTAGAATAATGGATTTCCCGATGTTGCAATTGTTCAAGTGTTTCAATGCCCTGAATATCGCATAAAGTTCCACTGTATGGATGCTACTGAAAGAAGAGTGTTTATATTTCTCAATTTCATTTTCTGTAACTACTGCACATCCAGTCCCCTCTGAGGATTTTGAGGCATCAGTGAAGACTTTATGAAAGTCTGAGTAGTTGTTGGAGATAATTTCCAGTAAAGAGTGTTTGATGAGATCTGTATCTGTGCTGAATTTGTCATACTGGGTGAGGGTCTCAATGCATGTTGGAATTTCAATAGTCCATGGTGGTGGGTGCTGGATGTTGTCAGAAAGGACGTTTGGGAAAGTCATATTTAGGTCTGTTGTGAATTTATGAATCCGTGCGTAGAAAGGTATCTTAGATAGAGGTTTATTAATGAAGTAATCGTTATATCAAGAGGTGAAGGTCGAACGGTATGACGATTTCGTCCTGTTCACAGCAGTTGAGGCAGCATTAGACAGACTCAGATATTTTCTCCTTAGATTGAGGGGTGGTTCGCCAGCTTCGCTATATAAACTTTGGATTGGAGTAGTTCTATAGGCTCCTAAGATTATTCTGAGGGCATTGTTAGCAACTGTGTTTAAGGGTTTTAGTGCAGATTTGCTAGTTGAAGCATAGACAATGGATCCAAAATCTATTTTCGGTCGAATCAGTGTTCTATAGATAATGAGAAGTGTGTGCTGATCAGCTCCCCATTTTTTGGTGACTAGAGTTTTAAGGAGGTTCAATTTTTTGTTACATGCAAGCAGTAGTTCGGAAATGTGTTCCTTCCAGTTCAGTTTTCGATCGAAAATCATTCCCAGAAATCTGACAGAAGACTTAGGTTCAATATTCTGTTGATATAGCTGTAGGTTTGTTTGAGTAGTGATGTCCGTTGAGCTAAAAATAATACTATGAGTCTTAGCAACAGAGAAAAGAAAACCTGTTTCATGTGACCAGCATTCCAAGGTATCGAGAAATTTTTGCAGCATTCGTTCCATAATGGCGAGATTTTTTCCTTTCACGAAGACAACCATATCGTCAGCATACAATCTTGCTTTTAGTGGTTTCATCAAGCCTTTCAGGACAGAATTGATAGCTACGAGGAACAAAGTTGGACTAAGCACTGATCCCTGTGGTGTTCCATTCTTTTGAGGATGTTTGCTTGATGAGATACCGTTAGTTCTAACATGGAATGATCTATTGTTCAGAAAGTTCCGGATAAATGCTAAACAGTTACCTCTTATGTTAATTTTTTCCAGTTGCTTCAATATATGTTTGCTATGGGCTGAATCAAAGGCTCTTTTGATGTCGAAGAATATGGCATAGCATTTCTGCTTGGTAGATAGCGCCTCACATACGTCACTTTCTAAATCTAATAAGTTGTCAACAACTGATCTGTGAGGTCTGAAACCATTTTGTTCTGGAATTAACAAGTTACTGTTTTCTAATGTCCATAGCAGGCGTTTGTTGACGATTTTTTCGAATAATTTGCTGAAAGCGCATGTCAGTGAAATCGGCCTGTATGATTCAGGATCTAGACGTGACTTATTGGGCTTCAGAATGGGGATAATTATAGATTCATCCCATTCTTTTGGAAAAGTTTGGTTCGACCATATGTTGTTGAATATTCTCAAGAGATGAATTTTTGCTGTTTCAGGTAGGTTCTTTATGAAAGTAGCTGGAATGTCATCAGGACCTGATGCAGTGTCTTTAAGACCGAGAAGAGCTTCATCAAGTTCGTTTTTTGTTATCGGAAGATTTTCTGCTTCATCGTTTCCTATAGCGGTATTTGCAATATTTGAGTCCGAAGCAGTTCTACTCTCAAGAAACGTCGGGTCAAGGTTTGAATCGTCCGAGTGTTTTTCATAGGTTCGAGCTAATAGTTCAGCTGCATCGATGTTCGAGGAGATCATCTGATTCTCATCTTTGAGGACCGAAATGTGAGAGGATGTTTGGGTGCCTGATATTTTTTTCACTTTGTTCCAAACTTCAGTCATGGGCGTCGAAGGGTTAATGCACCAACTTCACCGCTTGAACCCCCCCAAAGCGGAGAATGCTGGCACCATGGAACAGCCAGTGGCTATGCTTCCAAACTGTACGTAGAAGGAGAAGATCAAACAGTCGGGGTCCCAGGGGAGTGGGAGTCTAGAGCTAGTCTATCCCATACCGTGGTTGGTAGTCTAATTCTCGAGGTTACAGATATCAAGTTTCTGGCTGAAAGGTACTTTAATTGCTTGCAAATGACTCAGTTGGCAAAATTAACTTCATGCAACTCAATCCCTCGTGGAGACAGAGGAGAGGAGAACAACACAGGTGGTAGGGAACGAGGACACATAAACGAACCTGGAAGATGAAAAGATGGAAATGAGGCAAAGAACACAAGCTGATAGAATATTCCAAGCGACAGTCTAAACCTCAGCTCAAAGAGTGGACTCAAATGTCCACTCTGGAGGCCTTCAAGAACTCTACCAATAGTTGCATTATCTCTGTTTTCTTGGTGAATATCATGTCATATACATTGAGAGAGGAGTGTACTCCAAGAGAGATAATCTTATCATGCAGGAGGTCAATATTATAAGTATTAGATCCACACGACAAAAATATGTGCTTCAAGTCTCCGAGCTCACCGCAGCTACATAAGGGGGAGTCCCTGACTCCGATTCTGTTCAAGTGAGCAGGAGAAAGAATGTGGCCGGATCTAAGTCTAATTAAGGTTGTAATATTTTTTCTGCTCGTATTAGATCCCTTGAACCAAGTTTCTCGACGGTAAGAGCTGGGGGTAACCCAGTCTGCATAGACCCTACCCTTCGTTTCAGAAATTTTTTGAATTTTGAGTCCCAGTCCCTCCAAATTTCCCTGATGAAATTGGGCCATAAATCACTAGGACCGCCTCGCATTCGGATAAAGTCAGGCATTAACCTGCCACGATTGGCCAGTGTGTCCACTCTATCGTTATGGGATATGTTGGAGTGACTGGGAACCCATATAAGTGTGACCCTGTAATCAAGAGCTCTAGCAGTAGAGATATGTTTGAGGACGTTAACCAAACCTATATCTGTATTGGCATCAGACTTATTGGTTTTCAGCTTTTCCAGGACGCTAAGTGAATCGCTTACTATGAGGGCTTTATGAATCCGCCTTTTCAGGACTTCACAAAGGGCCCGATCTATGGCGATTGTTTCCGCCGCGTAAATGGAGAAATGGTTCGGTAGTCTTCCGCAAATTTTGAGGTTAAGCGAGGGGACCCAAACTCCATAACCCACAGTATCTGGGGTGTTACACTTAGAAGCATCTTTGTATATGCCAGTATATCCTTCGAATTTTTTGTGGAGAAGCTCGGCGAAAGCCTGATCGTTGGACAGAGCGTTCTTAGGGAGGCCAGAATTTATAATATTTCTTTTTTCGGATCGAATTTTGGAATCAATGAGGAAGAAGGGTAGGAGAGCAGAGCTCCATATAAGGTCTCGCCTACTCATGAGGAGCTGAAATGCTCGGCAAAACCGGGTACAGTGTCATTGAACCAGAGACGGTCCAATTCCGAGGGGTCATGCATGACAGATAAGAGAGGGTGATCGGTAAATCGCATTATCTTTGACACGTATTTATACGATAACCAGAGTCTCCGGTATTCGAGGGGTAGTTCACCGCTTTCCGCCAGAATAACATGAGTTGGGGTGGAGTTCATCATGCCCAAGCAAGTACGAAGAGCCGAATATTGAACCCTGTCCAAGAGCTGAAGGACCGCCTTGGAACATCTGCCATACAGGATGCTACCGTAGTCGAGATAAGGGCGCACGAGCCCCTTATAAATATTGAGCAGAATGCTGGGATGTGAGCCCCAAGAAGGACGGCATAGGCTCTTGATGATTTTCGTCTGAGATATTGCCCTCGAGCACACATATTCGATCTGTTTTCCCCACTTCAGCTTGGGGTCGAATATGACACCCAAGTATTTAACCTGTTGTTTCCAGGGAACGGTTTGTGAGTTAATCCGGATAGGAGGAGGCTCAGGGGGGAGGATGTGTTTGGCAAATATCATGGCTGATGACTCGGGTGCCGAGACTGTCAGATTGCGTTTGGACAGCCAAAAATGGATAGACGTAAGATGACGATTTAGTTTCTCGACGATTAAGGAAGGGTCTTTACCTGAACATATAATTGTAAAGTCGTCAGCGTACTGGATTGTGAAAACATCGTCATCGTTGGCAGTTTGCTGAGGCCTGGTGTAGAGGTTGAAAAGGGAAGGGGAGATAACCGATCCCGAGTGAGCTGTTGGGATACATCAGTCCCGGAATCATTTCTTATCGAAACTGTTCTTCCGAAAAATAGCTCATAGATTATGTTGGCGAGGTTTTCAGGGATTCCACATTCAACCATGTCGGCTCTGAGCATATCCAAATCGACGGAGTCATAGGCTCCAGCCAAATCGAGGAAGACCGCTATGGAACAGAGTCCCCTGTTGAATGCAGAATAAAGGTGAGCAGAGAGAAGGGGAAGGCAGTCGGAAGTCGACCTACCTCTACGAAATCCGAAACTATTAGGGTGGATTTTTCCCTCTATAACCGACTCAATTCTCTCTTTAATCATTTTCTCAAAGACCTTTGTTATGCAGGGTGAAACGGCAATAGGTCTGTAACTGGAAGGGCTGTCTACAGGGGAGTTTCCCTTTCGGATCGGAATCAAAATAGAATTCCTCATGGTCGGAGGGGGGTTTCCATCTTTTAGGATGCTGTTGAAGAGCTCAAGGAGGAGTGACCTGGAGGAAGGGGGAAGGTGGTACATCACACAGTAATCGATACCATCGTGACCGGGGGCAGAATTTCTCCTGAATGTAAGACAGTGGTTGAGCTCACTCAAGGTAAAGGGGTCTATGCTGTGTTGGTAGAGCAGAGGACTCCTGGGGAAGGTACCAGAAGAGGAGAGTTTACTCAATATTCCGACGGCGCAATCTTTCGTCACAACGTGACCTGCTTTGGAGGTTGAGGGGTGGCCAGAGAACTTTTTTATTGTATTCCACATTATATTTGATTTTCCTAATGACAGGTTGTTGCAAAACTCTCTAAAGGAATTTCTCTTCTTTTTCCTCATAAGTGGTCTAGTTTTGGCTACTTGATTTCTGAATTTAAGAAAGTTAGCAAGTGTGGAGCATTGCTTGTATGCAGCCAGAAGAGATCTTCTAGTTGCTACAGCTGCGGCGACCTCCTCATCCCACCAGTGGAGACTATATTTAGGATTTTTGTTGGGTTTATACTTAGGTATGGATACATCAGCGGCATACCTTACAGACTCGATGAAGTCTGTGATGTTAGACGGGCATGACTGCTCAGTTTTTTCTGTGATGGTATTCGAAAAGAGAAGCCAGTCAGCATTTTTGACATTGTAGACTCTAAGGGGTTTAACAGGATCCGCTTGAACTTTGGGTATTTTGTCTATTTTGATCAGAATGGGGAAGTGATCGCTGGCACCAGGATCCTGAAGAACCTCCCAAGAGCAGTGAACCAACAAGTCGCCTGAGCACATGGTCAAGTCGGGGGCGCTCAGATTCTCAGACGGAGAGGAGATTCTAGTCGGGGAACCATCGTTAAGTAGGCAGTAAGAGCTGCCCCTCAAAAAGGACTGGATTATCTTACCGTTGTGGTTGGTAGTACCAGATCCCCATTGGGGATTTTGGGCATTGAAATCGCCGAGCAGGATACATGGGCCAGCCATAAAGCCAGAAACCGGAATAAGATGATCGTCAATAAGATGAATGTCAGGAGGGACATATACGTTAATAAATGCCACGCCTAAACATTGAATCCCGAGGAATTGTATTCTAGGGGGAATATTTTGGGTATCTATGTTTATCCCAGTAAAATCTAAAGGGGAGCGGACTGCTATTGCAAGTCCCCCGTATCCATCAGCTCTATCTGATCTTATCAGGGCATATCCCGAGATGGATATAACCTGGTTATGCTTGAGAAAGGTCTCGTTTAATGTGATAATATCTGGTTCTGTGTTTTCAATTAAGAGTTTAAGGTCATTGAAGTTGGAGTATAAAGATCTTATGTTCCATTGGATGATCTTAAGCATGGTCTGTATTCATGAAATGTAAATATGAAGTTGACAAAAGTAGAAAATTGGAAAACTGACGACCTTAAATTGCGAAAAATTAAATATTTTAGATATATTAGTTGGGAGAGGATGACCTGTAAGACAGGTAATCCTCGCCGTAAGTAATAATTGGTCTCTCATCAACAATATTCTCTTCTATTATAAGTGACTGAACGTTGGGGTTAGGTGAGTAAGTACCCTGGTCGGGAATCTGATTTGTGAAGGCAGAATGAATAATAGCTTCAGTGTAAATTTTATTTGAGTTAGGGGGTGAATTTACATTCTGTGAGAACTCACCAGGGCTCTGGGTGCTAAAGGTAGAGTCCTGCATGGTACATACTTGTGGGGATCCAATTGCATAGGATTTCTTTGAAAAAGAGGGGCGGTATGAATATAAACACTCTTCATGTTCTGCTCTATTGTAGCCCTCTACAGAGGGAGCTTTTCTTTTATTTTTGGATGAAACTGGTGAGCGATGGGATTGGCTACCTAGACTGTATGCATCTGAAAGGGTAGATCTAGGTCTTGCAATATTAGCATATGATTGGTTGCGGTTACTAGACGGAGAGTACTGAGCATTGGCATTATTGCTCTTATTTGGAAGTGGTGGAAATTCCGAGGGAAGGGGGGCAGCTTGGCTTTTACATGCCTTATCTGCTTCGTATAAAGAGATGTTGTGGAGAGCCATGATTTCACGCATTTTGGTTTGTCTCAGATATTCAGTGCACAGTCTGTCGGTCGCTTCATGATCCTGTCCACAATAAATGCATCTAGGCACATTGTCACATAGCCTCTCATCTTCGTGATAAGAGCCGCATCTCTTGCATCTAAAAGAGCCCTTACATAAGTTTCTTATATGACCAAATCGAAGGCATTTATTACACTGGACAACAGGTGGAATGTACATTTGGACAGGTAATCTAGTTGTGTAGAGTTCAAAATGTTTGGGGAGGACTGTACCCTCGAAAGTTAGAACGCATGTATTTGTTTTAATTAGCATGCTGCCACCATCAGTGATCTTCTTCCTATTAAATCTTCTTACTCTTTTACCTTAACGTTAGGGTTGAGGCCTTTTCCCAGTTGAGTGATTTCCTCGTCTGTGATATCCTGTCCTATGTCTCTGACTATACCCATGATTGATACAAATCTACCCGGAATGTAAACATCATAGGTATTGGGGTCAAAATCATTATATTTTACAAAATGATTAGCTTGTTCAGCCGAAGAGAATCTGATGCCAACCCTTTTGATACCTTTTCTGTCAATGTTAAGGATGTTATAGCTGTCGTATTTTTTATTATTATAGATAATTTTGCCAATGTTCAGAGGGTTAATATTCTTAATTTCTTTGCTAGAGCTCTCAATTACAACCTCGAAAGGTCCCCTATCTTTGTGAGAATAGAAGCAAAACGGGCGTTTTATTTTATTATTCTCAGAATTAATTCTGTCAAGGATGTTGGTAATCTTATTAACAATATCCTGATCATTGGGTAATATAGCTTTAGATTTAATGGAAATAAGCTCGTGTTTGAGTAAACCTACATTTATAGAGTTCCATTCGTCTCCATCTATACTCTTTTCAAATATAAGCGACTACGACGTAAACAAAGTCGCGCACACGAAGGATGGGCTTCGTTCAGGTAAAGACTTGCTTTCAGGGCTCCAGGGTCGGATCGAGGATAGTTCACACAATCATATAAACTTGATATTATTCTCTGAATGGAATACACATGATTTGAATAGACAAATGTGAACGTTTCGTTCTTTTTCGTGGATGGCCCAATATACCACCTTCAGATGCAGTGTCCGTTTCTGAATTCGACATTATTGTCCGGAAAAGATAACTGTGAAATCGTTCTAAGCTTTAAGTACGATCCTGGCAGTCTTTTGGGGGCGTGAAAAGAATTATACAGCCGACCGTTTCACCAATCATATGTTAGTAATGCGCAAAACAAACCGATTTGGTTTGTTTGTTTACATTCTCTTATATTTGAACAGACTATAGTTGGTTTAGAGCAATAAGTGCTCTAGGGGACAATAAATTCAGAACCCGAGGCCAGGCCACGGGATCTGGTGTACACATGTCGAAAAGAAACAGAGATAACGACTATTTTTAGGCGAAGTAAGCTATGAAAGGAAAAAAATGTGCAAAAAAATTAGAACAAACTAATCGGTCCAGAGGGCCGTAAATGAAAAAACTAAATCAGCAATGTATTCTAGGGGAGTTGAGACTCACCGGGAAAATAATAACAATTCCACAAAACGGCACACTTGAAGGAAAACACAGGTTTATTTATCTCCACAAACCTAGATGTTGCCCTGTCGCTAGCCAAACCGAGAATCGCTGATCCAAACTTCAAACTGCAGTTCGAACTATTCCGCTACCTGCTTTCAATTCAAACCGCTTCAAATTATTTTGAACCATTTGGTGCATGACGTCACCAGTTCGACGCGAAAACACGAATATTTCAAAACGGACGAAATAGTTTTAAAATATTATCACGCGAAAATTCGGCTTTTGTTTAAGACTGTTGATCGAAAATGTGACATTTTGTGCTGCTTTTCATTTCTCCAGAAAGGGGTCGCGTTGTCGCAGTAGCTCCTAGGTAGCGCCTCGACCGATAAAAATTGCGGATTTATTCCGGAACTAGACCAAAATCTGAAATCTAGAATGCCGCCTTGAATTACTTTTGATCTACAAATTTTGGTCACGATTTTTAGAAAGGAGTTACACCAGGTATTCTATGCATCTATCAGCAGCCATTTGTAAACTGCTGATCGTGACAGATCGTTGGACTAGTCTGGTGGTCCATTCATTCATCGACATAAACAATATAAACTAAACGTGTGTTTATTGAACAAGCCTATAGGCGGTCTGCATATTCTTGAAATGAGACATCTGGTGGTGACTTTCGTCAAAACATGAAGTAAAGCTTAATGATAGGTTAGCTTATTGTTGCTTATTGTTTCTGACTTTTGAGCGAATTTTGGTGTTTATACAATGGATATTCAAAGATCTTTTGGATTTAAAAAATAAAATTCGATCATTTCTCGAAAGGAAATGAAGAAAAAGGCCAAGCTTTCAAAAAAGCTGGTCATGTGTATGAGGTGAGAGAGCGGAGTGGTCTCATAACTTTTAAAGTAATGAGACAAACCTCCGTTAATTTGCCACCGTATACGGTCGAAATCACCGTAAGTACATAACAGTCAGTATTATTATCTTTCTTTTAAATAATGCATGTTTTCCAGCTGGACAAAGAGAGAAACGTGAGGCGTGCAACATGCTCTTGCATTGCTGGAATTTCTGGACATTGCAAACATTTATCTGCGACAGTTTTTTGCGTAAATGCTTTCCCCTACGTCAAGGGCCAAAAAAAAATAAAAAAAAAATTTTATTAGATAACGTGCGTTCAAAAAAATTCGAGGTCAAGTAGGCTATGGAACCTGGAGGCTGGAATGTCAATATTCTGCGTTTGAACGCAGTTCAAATATGGTTCAAATTCGATAAATAACTAATTTCCATGCCTACTTGACCTCGAATTTTTTTGAACGCACATTATTATCATTTGTATGTAATTAATTTATATTCTGTAAATTGTGAAATTCTCATTCCTTCAATTTCATTATTTTTATATTAGAGCTGTACAGAGTGTCAAATTCGTTTTTGCAATGGGTTGAAAACTTTAGGTCAATTTGATGAAGGGGTGGTAATAATGAATAAATATAACAAATTTGTAGTGTTTAGGAAATGCAAAAATATAGAAAAGATTTGTTTCCTGGCCACTCAAATTTGTAGCTTGAGTTCAGGAGACCGGCAATTGAAATTTTGGATAAATTGGACGATTTATAATTATTCATCATGTAAAATGGTGATTGTTTTCTTGGTAGAACATACTTTGTGTAAGTTGTTTGATTTTTGTGAATATTTTAGTTTTTGTTGAAAAATATTTTGATATAGTTTTGACCGACTCATTTTTCATTTCAACCACTTCCCTTATTGCCAAACAGAATAGCATATGCTAAAGAATATCTGTGAAACAGAGTTTAGTGTAGTAGAGTCCATATAACTCAACATTGTTTATGATACAGTGTAATGTACTTCCTTTAAATCCTAGAAGATATCCTTATTCATCATCTTCACAATTTGCGATAATTGGTGGTTGAAGATAAGTTAACACACAGCATATATGTACAATGTCATCTAAATATTTAAATAAATTATATGGTATTTCATGTAAAATTCTATAAATTTTTATACGTTGAATTGATCTTTCTACATGAATTCTAACACTCGCAACACTATAAGTTTCTTCAACTTCTTCAAGAGATAGTTTGCCATTCAGAATCCATATTCAATACAATAAATAAGTTATTGAAAAAAAAACAACTCAAAAACCCTTAATATCGACAAAAAAATTAAAATTTCAACAGCACTTTAGCATGCAAAACACGGTAAAAGCGTTATGTTTTAACGCGAGTATTGCTTAATTTTACCACGGAGGCCGCCACCTACAAATATGCAGACCGCCTATATAATATAAATGATACAATGGTTTGCAGAAGACTTGTTTTTATTAATTGGAAAAATAGTTTAAATAGTTTGCACAATAATAATAATACCCCTTTGAATGTATTTGCTGCAAGAAGTAAGTTGTGAATATGTTTCAATGTGTAAACCGCAAGTTTTTTATAGATACATTTGTAAAGAAAATACATATTTTTTTATATTTCAAGGGTTTCACATTATATCAATTCTGAGGAATGATCATTCGTCATCTTGTGGGAAATTTCTACCGAATGATAATTTTTCCGCATGCTTCAGCAATATACATATATTTGAATCCAAAACAAAATCAATAAATATAGTTCAGAGATATTTATCTACCAGCAAATCAATGATGGTGAAATCGGAAGTTAAGTTATCTAAAAAGGAACAGCTTAAAAAAGCTATCAAAGAATATGGTTCAACTGTAATAGTTTTTCATGTTTCATTATCTTTAGCATCCCTTGGTATTTGCTATCTTGTGGTGTCAAGGTAATTGAATATTTAGGAGTATCATGCACATCAAATAATATTTGTATGCTTATAGTGGTATCGACATGCATTATGTTATGACTTATTTTGGAGAGAATTACAAGTTTGTAGAAAGTGCAGGTACATTTGTCACTGCTTATGCCATCCATAAACTATTTGCCCCATTGAGAATAAGTATTACATTATGTGCAACTCCATTCATTGTCCGATATATGAGGAATATAGGTATTCTGCGTAGGACATCTTGAAGTTGGTGAGGATCATAGTGTTTTATTAGTACATGGAGAACTGGAGGTATATAAACTAATTTTTCAAATCTTCTATAGTTGAACTATGCTATTTAATTATTAAAAATAAGTATAAATTTTCCTCTAATGAAATATAAAGAAATTTGTATTAAACATAGATTATAGGAATTGTTTAAAGAGTCTCTTTAAACAATGGTATAGGTTTGTAATCTGTGATTCTTTATAGGAGATGAAAGAAATTTCGCATCATTATGTTACTGACGATATATATAGGTAAATATATATTTTATCACCAACATCCCTCAGAACTTTTTTTTAGCTAGAAAATTAAGTGTAAACCCAAAGTTTTTGTTCTGTAAACAGTATTATCTAGTAGTGGACTGGTAGTAGAAGTAGATAATAGTATATTGTTCAATGTGCATGAGCCGTCAGGCGAGTTGTGTAATTCATCAAGTGTATTATGACCATTACCGCGAATTGAACAAACAGTTGTC
Organism: Adalia decempunctata; assembly: GCA_951802165.1. Taxonomy (NCBI): domain Eukaryota; kingdom Metazoa; phylum Arthropoda; class Insecta; order Coleoptera; family Coccinellidae; genus Adalia; species Adalia decempunctata. Next base: position 44,331,948 of record OX637696.1, read on the forward strand.
AAAAGTGATCTCTGTGGTCGAAAATCGACTCGATACCGAATCCTGTAGAAAATGTCAAAAATTCACGTTTTCCAAATGCAATTTTTGCATATTCAGACCCAAGACAATAGAGAAATGGATGGCGAGATCGTTACCTTGATGTCTGAAATAGAGTTCCCGAACGGTCCCTGGTCTACAAGACCAGTCCAACAAAACAACTGATCACCTTTTTTCAAGATGGCTGCTGAAACAAACAAATAACAAACATTACTGCTATAGTGTTACTCTATTATAAATATCATTTTACATGGTATAATTGAAGACATTGAAGTTGAAAATTGAGAAACCAACAGAAACTACCTTGAAACACGTACCACCTCGCAACTGAAAAACCTCGGTTTGTTACACGGATACTCAAACGTGTTTGAGTATGCAGGAAAAAAGATTTTCTGTATGATGAAGGTTCATTCAAAATTTCACACTTTGAATTGTCCTATCCTGCTCCATGGGCTTGACGTTGGACTGCTACCTGGCCTCACTGAAACCAGTTGAGCCACAATTCGTAACTGTATTTTTCGAATAATTTATTATCGATATGTGAAACATTCAATGTTCGTATAGCAACAACATTATGAGGAGATAATGGACAATTTGTTGTGGGAATAGGACACATCCTATTTCCACAACAAATTTTCCATTATTTAATCTTGGAGGACACTAAGCAATATTTTAATTATGAGGAGTGTCAAAGATGAAGTAATGTTTTTAAGCCTCTAAAATCGATGAATGGCCCACTGACAGATACCTTAGATTATTGATTCTTTGTTTCACAGAAACACTTCCCTAATACAATCGGATTTATTGACAATATGCATGTAAGAAAACCAAAGGACTATTTTATCGTATATTCACATAATTATTTGTAAACAATTTTTTTTAGACCATTTATGATCTTAAAATGAAATTTATTCATTCACCCAGGCGGAGTTGGATCAAATCATGAGGCGTAGTTAGATCTGGACCTATATGAACCCAAAGTTGGAAAATTTTTGAATAATACTCTGTTAGTTGGGGATAAGACTTCTGTTTACCAGAATTATTAACACGTTGAGTGCCATGTGAGACCACATAGGTTCCACACTTTTTTGGGAGCGTCGAGCCGCGTGAGACCACTCTGATCTCACGACCAAAGACGCATATCTGAATCGCGTATTTCTCCAGTGGTCTCACGTTTACAGGTGGAAAGTGATGTATAGAGTAGAGCATGGTCTGCTACGACAAATTTTGTGTTTGGCCTGCGATATGATGCATTATGTTATTATCTAGGAGGGTTTGAGTTTTTTTATGTAGTGAATATTCTGTTAGCAGTATCTCTATCAGTTGTGGCGAAAATTTTTTGGTAGCAATTAACACATCCCCGTATCTATATTTTGTGCATTTGTCCTCATTTTTTTTTATTTTTATATTTGAGCTGTATCCATTTCGGAATCGGACGTATCTTCATCTGCTTCGGAAACATCCTTGTTCAGTTCTTCATCAGACATGCACTTCTGCCACAGTTTGATCATTTTTTCTTTTTTCTCTTCATAAGATAGCGCGTAAATTGTTCACACTTGCAATCTAAGCCAAGACTGAATAAACTATGCAATATCGCTTATCCATCAGACGACGAAAATGCAAGTCTATACAGAAATTATATCACCAACAATCGGACTCAAAAGTACATAAAAAATGAGAAAATTGATGGTCCATATATTAATTTCATTCAATTGAACACCAGAGAAGATGAATAAGCAAAAAAAAAATCTTTTTCAGAAGTTATGGTGGCACTCAACGTGTTAACTATAAAAACAATGATCATTGAATAACGTCCAAGAAAAAAATATTTTTATGGTCAAAAACAAGAATTATAATAGAATTCTGGAGAAGGACTATGCAAGAAAGGGGTGAGATATATCAACCGTTATTTTATTGATGATACAAAAAAGATTGCAGTTGATATAGCAACTAGCGTGGAATTGGTGGTTGCAGTTGAATGGTTTGAAGAAAATAAACTCTTGTTAATTAAAAACATAACCCAAACATTGACTTTCTCTCATCAACACTTAGACAGTCTCAGTTGATGATATTTTAAGGAGTAATATTTCGAAAAGATCAGAAATGGAGTGAACATTTAGAAGAATTATTCAAGAAGCTGTTCTGAGGTATTTTCACTATATGTAGAATGATGCACATTGGAAATTAGGAAAAAAGCAATGGCTGCTTACAGAGCCAACTTCCATAGCTGGGCCTCCTATATTATTTATTTTTTTCACACCTAGATGCTGAACATCTGTATTTATCACATGCAACCTCTAGTTTTGTCCAAAAAAAATAGGATTCATTCATTAGGACAGATACATAAAACTCCTGTAATTTTTATGAACAAATTCATGACATTCTCTTAGGAAGCTCGAAGGTCTATTTTTATGATCGAAGGAGCAGATTTTCGATATAAATAGATTCCGTATACTAGTGTCTTTGTTGAATAGAGAAGTCTTGTTCTTGTAATATATAATCTGTTAACGTGTTGACATTTTTTATTACTTCTGAAAAGTACATATGCATATGCGATTCCTAATTTATATAGTGTGTTATATAAAGACCTCTCCATATGAGTACATATACCATATCTGAATATTAATTTGGCTAGGGATTAATAAACTAGGATAAGCGAGTCTCTTCTTAGGATGTTCTTAATACAGTAAAATATATGTACAGGTAACTGAATATATTTGAAAGAGATTTGATATGAATATTCCATTTGAGATGTTTAAAGAGAATGAGGCGTAGATATTTATGATTCTCTACTTTGGTCTTTTCCAATATACATAAATAAATGAAAACTTAGGATGTGTGGCCATTGTCTAGACTCTAGAAGAATGCCATATACATTTTTCATGGTTCTACTCATTAAATTTTTACCGCAGGCCAACTGTTACCTTTTATGAAGATGTATCTTCAGCATATGATGAAATTAGTTGAATTTCTTTGTCTGAATATAAAATAAATACAATTGGACGAAGTAGTTTTCCTTGTGGTATTCCCATCTTTGCAATAGTTTGGCGAACAGTCCACAGCTTTTGTCGGTACTCAGTGATGTGTTCAGATTATTTGATATATTTCTGCTTCAATACTGAATTTAGATATAAAATACATAAAATTGTACTAAGTAATAAGTATTTCAATACAGAAGTGGATTGATTTATATGATTACATATTTGTTACGCTATTTAAATTTCTTTATATTCCCATAAATTTACTGGTGAATAGCTAGATGATTTCATCATTGTCATATTCTCTTTTGTTCCTCAAATTTGGAATGAAATGTGCTTTGAATGGACTCGTATTTCCTTGATAATGAATGAAAAATACAACTTCAAATATAGTTCTTTATTTCAAAAAGTAAAGATTTTAAATATTCTCTCGAATAAATTTCATATAATAATGCACAAAAAAATATACACCCCAGAGCTTTTGTACAGGTGTTAGTAAAAACGTATCGAAATATCATATCAGAAAACTTGATAATGAATTCTCAAATAATCCGAAATATGTAATAGAAAACGTTAACGTCGTTAACGATAGGGGGCGTACTGCTTCTTTGGTTTCGCCTATTGGACAAAATACACAAACGAGGAGTCTTTGATTCAAAGTCCGTCGCGAGAACCCAAAAAGTTCATCTCTTTTAACTTTCGCTTGATCTGTGAGCAAGAGGAACCCAAGGAACCGACGAAAATTCTTGGTCAATAATCTACCCAAAGATATTCTAGAATTGTAGAATATCTTGAATCTACCGCTGTCATCAGGAAACATCCGCCGTAAATTCGAATAATAACAAACCGAAGAAACCCGAAAGCCTACGAAGCAGCCCACGATCACCTGCGGTTGATTCGGTTCATGAAAACATCGGGTGATTTGAATGAACCATGTCCCGTAAATATTCGGTTTCCATCTACCAACCGGACATATTTCATTTACGGAACGGCTTGACAGTCACCAACCATAGATTTTCATATATATGTTCTGTGATTTTCATGATCCAACCCACGGATACTCAAACAGTGTTTGAGTATCCGCGGATACTCAAACAGTGTTTGGGTATCCGTGGATCCAATCGAACTTGGTTAATATAGGCGGTCTGCATATTCTTGAAATGAGACATCTGGTGGTGACTTTCGTCAAAACATGAAGTAAAGCTTAATGATAGGTTAGCTTATTGTTGCTTATAGGCGTAACCAAGGAAGCGGTACGCCCCCTAGCGTTAACGAATGAACTAACGCAAAGACACTACATTGTTTTGTTTACAGCTTGAATTACACGTGTTTCATTTGGATTATTGTTTCATTTTTGTTCTGAGATCATAAATAACTATTGTTGTGTACCTAATTGTTCATCTTCAACTAAAAGAAATCCAGAATATAATTTTCATACCCTTCCAAAAGTAGGAAATAAGAATATCTCTTCTGTTTAACCGATTTATCATCCACAATCAAATCACATTCAGAATGTACCTCACTTGAACAACCCTTAACACGAAACAGAACAAAATCTCTTTGCCAGAAGAACGTGTGAAAGCATGCTCAACGTAAAAGCATTCGCAACGTAAACAAATATATGTTTGTAGTGTGTAGAGAGTAGTTCTGATTCTCGCCGATATGGTGCTACGATCTTAATTTCAGACGACGCCTATTGTTTCTGACTTTTGAGCGAATTTTGGTGTTTATACAATGGATATTCAAAGATCTTTTGGATTTTAAAAAATAAAATTCGATCATTTCCCGAAAGGAAATGAAGAAAAAGGCCAAGCTTTGAGAAAAGCTGGTCATGTGAATGAGGTGAGAGAGCGGAGTGGTCTCATAACTTCTGAAGTAATGAGACAAACCTCTGTTAATTTGCCACCGTATACGGTCGAAATCACCGTAAGTACATAACAGTCAGGATTATGATCTTTCTTTTAAATAATGCATGTTTTCCAGCTGGACAAAGAGAGAAACGTGAGGCGTGCAACATGCTCTTGCATTGTTGGAATTTCTGGACATTGCAAACATTTATCTGCGACAGTTTTTTGCGTAAATGCTTCCCCCTACCTCAAGGGCCAAAAAAAAATAAAGAAAAATTTTTATTAGATAACGTGCGTTCAAAAAAATTCGAGGTCAAGTAGGCTATGGAACCTGGACTGGAATGTAAATATTCTGCGTTTGAACGCAGTTCAAATATGGTTCAAATTCGATAAATAAATAATTTCCATAGCCTACTTGACCTCGAATTTTTATGAACGCACATTATTATCATTTGTATGTAATTAATTTATATTCTGTAAATTGTGAAATCCCCGTTCCTTCAATTTCATTATTTTTATATTAGAGCCGTACAGAGTGTCAAACTCGTTTTTGCAATGGGTTGAAAACTTTAGGGGTCAATTTGATGAAGGGGTGGTAATAATGAAAAAATATAACAAATTTGTAGTGTTAAGGAAATGCAAAAATATAGAAAAGATTTGTTTCCTGGCCACTCAAATTTGTAGCTTGAGTTCAGGAGACCGGCAATTGAAATTTTGGATAAATTGGACGATTTATAATTATTCATCATGTAAAATGGTGATTGTTTTCTTGGTAGAACATACCGCCGTTGGTATGGTCTGCATATTTGTAGGTGGCGGCCTCCGTGGTGAAATTAAGCAATACTCGCGTTAAAACATAACGCTTTTACCGTGTTTTGCATGCTAAAGTGCTGTTGAAATTTTAATTTTTTTGTCGATATTAAGGGTTTTTGAGTTGTTTTTTTTTCAATAACTTATTTATTGTATTGAATATGGATTCTGAATGGCCAATTATCTCTTGAAGAAGTTGAAGAAACTTATAGTGTTGCGAGTGTTAGAATTCATGTAGAAAGATCAATTCAACGTATAAAAATTTATAGAATTTTACATGAAATACCATATAATTTATTTAAATATTCAGATGACATTGTACATATATGCTGTGTGTTAACTAATCTTCAACCACCAATTATCGCAAATTGTGAAGATGATGAATTGGGATATCTTCTAGGATTTAAAGGAAGTACATTACTCTGTATCATAAACAATGTTGAGTTATATGGACTCTACTACACTAAACTCTGTTTCACAGATATTCTTTAGCATATGCTATTCTGTTTGGCAATAAGGGAAGTGGTTGAAATGAAAAATGAGTCGGTCAAAACTATATCAAAATATTTTTCAACAAAAACTAAAATATTCACAAAAATCAAACAACTCACACAAAGTATGTTCTACCAAGAAAACAATCACCAATTTACATGATGAATAATTATAAATCGTCCAATTTATCCAAAATTTCAATTGTCGGTCTCCTGAACTCAAGCTACAAATTTGAGTGGCCAGGAAACAAATCTTTTCTATATTTTTGCATTTCCTAAACACTACAAATTTGTTATATTTATTCATTATTACCACCCCTTCATCAAATTGACCTAAAGTTTTCAACCCATTGCAAAAACGAATTTGACACTCTGTACGGCTCTAATATAAAAATAATGAAATTGAAGGAACGAGGATTTCACAATTTACAGAATATAAATTAATTACATACAAATGATAATAATGTGCGTTCAAAAAAATTCGAGGTCAAGTAGGCTATGGAAATTATTTATTTATCGAATTTGAACTACGTTCAAACGCAGGTTCCATAGCCTACTTGACCTCGAATTTTTTTGAACGAACGTTATCTAATAAATTTTTTTTTTTATTTTTTTTGGCCCTTGACGTAGGGGAAAGCATTTACGCAAAAAACTGTCGCAGATAAATTTTTGCAATGTCCAGAAATTCCAGCAATGCAAGAGCATGTTGCACGCCTCACGTTTCTCTCTTTGTCCAGCTGGAAAACATGCATTATTTAAAAGAAAGATCATAATACTGACTGTTATGTACTTACGGTGATTTCGACCGTATACGGTGGCAAATTAACAGAGGTTTGTCTCATTACTTTAGAAGTTATGAGACCACTCCGCTCTCTCACCTCATACACATGACCAGCTTCTTTCAAAGCTTGGCCTTTTTCTTCATTTCCTTTCGAGAAATGATCGAATTTTATTTTTTAAAATCTAAAAGATCTTTGAATATCCATTGTATAAACACCAAAATTCGCTCAAAAGTCAGAAACAATAAGCTAACCTATCATTAAGCTTTACTTCATGTTTTGACGAAAGTCACCACCAGATGTCTCATTTCAAGAATATGCAGACCGCCTATTAGTGCGTTCCACTTGGCGCTCGCAACGATCAAAACGCTCCTTTGGCCGTTCCACATGGCGACTACGGTCGTTGTGGACGCGGCGAATACGTCACTCATGACGTCATTGTTTTCGCCCACGCCAAGCTCACAACGACCCATCCCAAGACTTGGGTCTTTGCGGTCGTTCGAGGAGTGGGGATGATAATTTGGTCACGGCCTGCTAAAGAGTAAAGACTGATGTAGTAGGCCAATGCCAATCTAGCCCGTTCCACTTGAATGTTTGATTGCAACGATCGCGAGCTTGTGGAATGGGATAAACAGCGGTCGTGAGCGTGAGCATTGTGAGCGCCAAGTGGAACGCACTATATATGTTCTGTGCTTATATATATATATATATATATGTTCTGTGCTCAACTGTAGCGACTTGCGGTAGCTGCTTAGTCGGATGAACGCAAAAAGCGCGTTCGGCAATGACATCTGACTGGTCGGATTGATCTGAACCGTTCGTTTATTACATCCAGATTGAGGGGAGTACACATCTGGACCGTTCGGCAAGAAAATCTGATCAATCGGATGTAGATCTTTTTGCTCGGTGTATTTCGACGGAGGAAACGGATTTTTTTTCCACAGAACAGAAACAGAAATTACTTTTCGGCCTTTGTGAATGGATTTTTTATCCCGCTTCGAATATTCTTGAACAGTCTGTTGAATTTTCGTGTCTTATGTTATTTGTTGTGTAGTAATAAATGAAAAAATGTTGTTTGATAAAAAAATAATGATTCAAAATATTGAATCATCTCAACCAAGGGATAGAAATGTTGAGAACTATAACAAAAGAATTAAAATAGTACCCAGACTACCTCTACGGACGAATAGACCTTCAAGCTCTAATTTAATATCTGGCTCGGGTAAGGCGTTACATACGTCAAACAGAAAAATCGATCAAAATGCTCCGTAGCGTTCGTTTATTACAGAAAAATCTGACAAATCTGTACAATCTGTTATCACGTGACTAAAAAATCCGTCCGCTCTCGGATGCTATTGCCGAACGCGCTTAAAGATATTCTACAACTGTAGAATATCTTTGGATGAACGCACCCATTGCGAAAAAAAGGGAAGCTATTTTTAGGTATTTTGAACATTTGGCCAGCATGAAGGGACTCTTCTATTCAGAATCGTATGTCGTTGATGAGTGGGAACCCACGGATACTCAAACACCGGTCAGCGCCCTTTCACCCCACCACTTTTTGGCATCCATGTTGTGACGTAGAATTAGCCAACAGATACGGTGTTTACATTGTAGTGTGTACTGTTATTGAAGTTTTCTTGGTTTTGTGGGTGAAAAACGGTACTTTTTGATATTATTTCAGTTCATTAATTAGAGTAGGACTCAGAAATAAAACATTTCCAATGAGTCTTGATTGAGAAAATACAAGAAAACTGGCTAGAACTATGTATAACCTTACCTTCCAAACGTAACTTTGGGATTTTTTCTTGGAAAAACTAAAAGGATTGCTGACTTATCGTTTTCATTTTCGTAATCTGGGACCCAAACTTGGTGAGTACAAATTTTTTCACGTCTCCAACACGGTTACTTAAGTTCTAAATAAATCGATTATTATTATTCTCATATTCTCATTCTAAATCTTCTCGTTTACAGATAATCTTCCATCTGCAGGAGAAATTGATTGGAAAATAAAATACGAACAGCTGCTAGAAAAAATAGTCAGCAACAGAATGAAATTGAGATTCTAAGGCAGCTATTTCAATTAGTAAAACTTGAGACGAGCAGACAGCTCGAACAATGAACAAATATCAAACAATATCTCATACACATCCTATATTTATGATCGATGTTAAAAATTTAATGCTCATTTAAAATTAAACATTTTTACAGATTTGTTTTTTATTTAAGATAAAATTTACCAAATCAGAACTTAATAACCAAGTGTCATATTTTCTATGTTTGTACGAAACGTACAGAAAATCCTCAAATCAATCAATAAAATTACAATGTTGAAGCAGATTTTATATGAACTTGAAGAAATGTTTTCTAGTGGTGAGACATAAAATGTACCATCTTTCAACATAAAAAAATATTGCTGGTATTTATTTGCTCGTATAAGAGTACCTATTGCCCTTCCGAAGAACTGATTTTCTTAATAAATGCAAACTACTTTTAGCAGAATTTCGTTCTTGAATCAATGAATTTAGATTTACAGTATTAGGTTCGGAATTTTCTGTTATTCTATTTGCTTGGATTAGAATACCTACCTAGCTCATTCATGGACCTAATTTTCTTAATAAATGCAACCTACTTTTACCAATATTTTGTTCTTGAATCAATGAATTTAGATTCACAATATTGGAATTGGAGCACCCTTTCTACGACCGAAGAATCTTATATTTTTTCCGTGTAGTATAAAGGCCTCTTGCAACAACAGAGAATTCTCGCGAGAATTTTCTGTCAAATTCACTGACCGAAAATTCTCTGCCGTTGCATACTACTTTCGGTAGAATTCTCTGTGGAATTCCATTGTTCCATCGTATGTCACGGCCGAGAATTCTCGGTCAGTGAATAGAGAGTTGAAGTGCTGCCATGAACGTAAACGTTAACGTAATAATTGACATCTACGCACGCGCATTCGTCAGGTTTTTACGTTAACGTAGAAAATGAGTTTACGGGTCTACGTAACCAAACGTTCTCTCACGGATACGTTAAAAAGGAACGTACGTAAACCGAAGAATATACGAATGATACCGATAAGTTCCGAATGGCCGAATTTTGAATTCGAAGTAGATATCCATAACCTGGAAAATTCATGAAGAAGTTGTTTCATTTCAGATTAGTTTATTTATTTATTTTATATTTAAGAAATGACTGAAACGTTTCTGTGATTATAATGTTTGTGGTAATACTACTGTGATTATAATTGATCTCATATGAATGGTAGTGATACTAGGACTTTCACTCTTTTTTGTAATATATTATATTTGTTATTAGATTACATTCAGTTGGAAAATGCATGAAGAAGTTACTAAATATTTGTTTTCGTTTTATTTCAGATTAGTTTTTTTATTTATTTTATATTTGAGAAATGAGTGAAATGACGCTACTAACTGTGATTATGTTTGTGGTAATATTACTTTGATTGTGGTAGTAATGTGAACTAGGACTTTCACTTTATTTTTATATATTTGTTATTAGAATACATTCAGTTGGAAAATTAATAAAGAAGTTACTGAATATTTGTTTTTGTTTTATTCATTTATTTTATTTATATATTATGTAAAGACAAAAAAAAAACTCTTCTAGTAGTTTAAACTTTTTTTATTAGGTATATAAGTATCATCAGAACATTCAATTCCCTAAATAATGTTCGAGCTGTGGAGGTTCCATGTTGAAGTATGTACCGGTCTGGCTTCCATATAAACAGGTATGGCAATTCGTCAAAATCATGCTTGTTTTGTACATGGTGTCAATTTCCTGCAGTAAAAGCTTCTGATTTTTCTTAAAATCCACAAAAGCAAATTCCTGAACTATTTTTTGGAATCCCCATTCTACAGCAATTCTCAAACTACTCATAGTTGTACTAAAAATTTGACGGTCTGGGTGTCCTACTATTTCTAGTTCTGTATATGGCCTCAATAGTAATTCCCTCAAGCCATAGCCTTTGTCTCCATAAATGACATACTTTTGGTTGCCAAATATTGTATACTGGAGAAGTTCTTCATAAAGTCTTGACTTCCTTAGCATTCCTGCATCATGTCGGCGACCAGGATAAGCACCTTTCAGACTAATGATAATTCCATTAGGGCATAAAACTGATTGGTATTTCACACAATGAACTTTTTTGTATCCGGAGTAATACTCCTCTTGATTATCTGTTGGCCTACAAATCGGTCTGATAGTGCCATCTATGAAGCCCCAACAATTGTTCATGGGAGCACCTTTTTCCATTATTGCCTGGAAGTGATGAGAGTATCAAATTATATAAATTTATAAACTGAAATTTTTTGTATAATTTAATAATTTATAATTTGCTAAAATAATTCATAGAAATAAAATGGGTGTTGGCTATATGGCTATTTTTCGGTTCATAACACATTCAGGTTTTCTGTTTGTTTTATTTAATGTTTTTTATACATCGTTTCGTTTAAAATTAATGTATTTTTAGAATGTGAATTCACAAGCACCTGTAAATGATCTAAAGGACCTACACATGACAATATCATTTTTATAAGAATATCACATACCTCTGAATATGCTCTCAACTTGGCTTCATTCAACCATGGCACATTTCCAAGGTTTTCCAATAAATGGCTTTTGTTATTGCATATGACCATCATGACAGTGTTAATAATGCTGGAGATACTCTTATAACTGTAACCAAATATGCATTCCAAATCTATGAGGCGATTAGGATATGATATACAAACCTTCTTAAGAGTATGCATAAACCATCCACATCTAGAAAATAATAAGGATGTTAAAACATTGTTATTGAACCTATAAAAAGAACATACTATTCAATTTTTTGCCTCGGTTTTGGATACATTGTCCAGAGTGAATCGTCCATAAAGCACTGCTCGATTCCCAACAGGATCATTGTTGAATATATGTAACAGGATTGCCTCATCCATGTCATCCTCGAAATCTGAAATCTGAATCCCCAAGTTGCGCTGCATCAAGAATACCTTCCATCTGGAATTAAATTTTCTGAAATAGAGCCTAATTGAACATGTATAACGACGTGCTTACCATAAAATGTAGCTTCTATTTTCAGTAGAATTTCAACAAATTCAATTCTAAAATTTTATTATTTCGTTGACACAAAACAAAATACAGTAAATACACTCAAATTTATAGGTTAGGGTTGTTAACGGTTGACAATATTTGTGTTCTGTGGTTGACATAACGTTAATCAACCACGCATACACTTCAACTCAAATTTCACTCAATCCGTAAACCAGACGTAAACGTTATATTTCCTACGTTAACGTGTACGTAAAGCCTTACGTATCGTGCGCACTTCAACTCCCTAATTTGACAGAAAATTCTCGCGAGAATTCTCTGTCGTTGCAAGAGGCCTTAAGGCGAGAACGGAGCAAAATAAGGTAGAATTTAATAAAAATATAGCTGCAGCAATTATATTTTCATTTTAATTCGTTTTTTAGGTCAATAAGGTTTATTTTACAAACAAAATTATACTAGAAAAATCATTCATACGCGATTATTAGCGATAAAAGCAATTCATCTCATTCAAAAGTTCAAATCGTTGGCTAATTTGACGTCATCACATGCTTGCGAGAATGGAGGGGATGAAAGGGCGCTGACCGGTGTTTGAGTATCCGTGGTGGGAACCGACAAAAAAATGTCAAGAACTTCACTTGTCAGTCATTTGTAAAAGTGGTGTTGCCCACAGAACAGAGATGAAAGCCAAAAGTCGTTATCGTCTTTGGTTTTAGTTTTTATATGTTCTGTGGTTTTAGCATTTTATTATACGTCCATTTAATTGTTTTTATTAGTGATTTCACACGAGAGAATATTCGCCATGAGGCATACAAGTTTTTTCGCTAGAACAGTGCTCGTTCAGAATAATGATGTAGAGGCAGCTTGCCGCATTTTGAATAGAATTTTAGGTAGAGAGGGAATTTTAGAACAATTCAGAAGAACTAGATACTATGAGAAACCATTTCAGGTAATGAATTAAAATATTTATCTATTCGATATGAACTAATAGAACAAATTTGAAAACGTAATTTTATGATGAATCGAAAAAGATGATGATTCATCATGACATTTTGTTATTAATTGTTTAGTGAGCTTATCTAATGTAATTCTAGGTTCGACGACGAGTTAATTACGAAAGATGTAAAGCATTATATGATGAAGATATGAATAGAAAAATAGAATTTGTCCTAAGAAAGAATAGATCGGATCCTTTTCCTGGATGTTCATAAAATTTTGGTTTACAAGATTTGTTGATAGAATAATCATCTTATCAGCCTGTAATATTTGTTTTAATAGAAATCCATCAATGTCAGCTTATTCCTGTTTTGGTAATTAAAAAGTTGCAACTTGAAGGAAGCATATCAGGAGAAAATTGAATCTCAAAAGTTCTAAGGAATGTCTTGGATCCGGATCTTGCAATATGGAATCGACTGTTAACCAAATTGCTCCATGATAAACCCAAGCAAGGCTCCAGTTGTTCATTATCAAGGTTATGAGTCATCTGGAAAAAAATAACTTTGTTGGGGGTCTTTTGGTGGTTTTCTTACTGACCTGATTACAGCAAATAATTGTAGAATTTAATTTGGAGCCCAATTTCCTTAGTTCCAGTGCTATTTCAGAAAAATCTTTGCTACGATCATCATAACCGATCTCTAAGTTGTCACTACGAAAAAGGCCACCAATTGAATCTATGACAATTAGGCCAATATCCTTGAATTTTGCTAAATATTTTATTTGAGAATGCAAAAAGGTTTTCAGTTTTTCCTGAAAAACAAAATATTTATATATTAATTAGGCCAATATATTTGAAGAGTACATGGGAATGACAATCAGAGTCACAAAACTAAGATGTCTAGACATCTTACACAAAACCTACAATTCTCAGGATTTGAAATTTAAGATTCACAGACTCGGAACTTGCATTCAAATTACGCGGAGAAGTGTGGATTTATACATTAAGGTGCTATGTATTTGACTATAGTTCATCCAAGAATAATTGACATCAGAGCAAGCCTTGGAAGTCCAGTCGCAGCTTTATTTCTAGTTAAAAAAAAGTAACTAAAAGTTTTCTGTGCTTTCGTCATAGCAATAAAAATATAGAAATAACCTGAAAATTAATTGGTATTTTTCAAAGTAACATGAACATGAAAATGTTTCCAATTATCACATACGATTACCTACAAACTAAATGGATTGGGAAAATTGTAGTAGATATCAAGACAGAAACAAAACTTAACGAATGGATTTATTTAATATATGAAGAATTTTGTCATGACATCAGTGGCGACGCCAGCTTTCGAAGAGGGGGCCGGAATTTTTTAGGAAGGGCCCAAATAAATAGAAATACAACGGGAAAATTGAAGGTCTTAGTATGTCAAAAAATTCTAGGGGGGGGCAGCAAAATTCAAGGGGTGGTTCGGGCCCCCCTGCCCCTCCCCTAGCGTCGCCACTGCATGACATTTTAACTTTCAATATTTGTGAACATGAACAATGAAGGTGTAGAATATGAAATGCAAATATTCCTACTATTGTTTCAACAACCACAACTGTTATTTCCTCATCTGGGCAGACCTCATCATGTTCATAATGAAAGATTTTATGTCGGCAACATCCCATATATTTCGAGTTTCGACGAATCTTCTCTTATTTCTTTTTATATTTGCTATGGGAAGCCTTTCCATTTATTAGCTGTACACTATTCAATTATTTTTTTTCTCCGAAACTACTTGTTTGCCAATGCTGAAATTAAAACTGTAGGGTGTCTTCACCATATACAATCACGAGACAAAATATTTTAAAAATCGGAGAGGGGGACCTAAACTAGATATTGACCATTGTTGGGAATTTTGATTTTTTTCAGCGTATGTTTGACCCAAATTAGTATAAAAGGTATTAACTTTCAGAAATCTTTTTTTTACATTTCAGAATGGCACCATCCACTGACATGATTAATAATTAATAATTTGACAGTTCTCAATAACCACAGAAAAGCCAAATCTGCTTTTTGAATTCGGGAGTAAATGTGAATTTAGAGGAAAAACTCTAAAAAATCCTATTCTGTTAAAGATATGCATATCATGTATTTGACAAAAACTGAAGTAAAATGAATGGTGATTAAAATAATGAAAAAAAATTATATGCAATGCATTTGAAAAAATGAAGAAAAATCGATTTTAAATTCGTCATGTTGATAGTCTTTTTGTGGACACTCCATATGCTGGAGATGCTTTATTATAGCTGGCTAGGATACTTTGAAGTCTTGTCTTTCAATCCATATGAAGCTGTTATTTGTATGTGCAAGGGTTTGTGAAATATAATTGGATAATATAGCCTCTACAAGTAAAATTTTTCGTCAAAATGGCCAATATTTCGAAAACTGTCGAATAAAAATATGTGAAAAGTATACGAAAGCATGCAGGAAGTTTCAGAGAATTGAAAAACACTATTGAATATAGAGTATAGAGTGTCCCATTTGAAAAAACAAAGTCACTCTCTATTCCTTTTTTGTGGGTCACCCGATATATTCGAAAATATTTTTAGGTTGTGCTCTTCTTGTTCAGAATAAGAAAAATGAACATAATACTGACTATGAATATTTGACTTTTTTTCAGGTTTTTTTTCGATATTTTGAAAACTATTCGAATGAATACAATGGTTTCAACAGGAATGTATTCAGCATTGAATACTCAATCATATAAGAAACAAAAACATTGAAAAAAAATTTTTTTTCACTCCCTGTATAAACGGAAGTGCTCTGGCTCTGAAAATATTTTAGGTCTGTGGAGAATTTCGAACAATATCATAATCCCAATTTTCAGATTTCAAATATGCATGTCCAGTTCTCCAGAAACGTCTAATAGGCACTCGAACTTGGGACACCCTGTATATATACAGTGTGTCCCATTAGTCCCGCACTTCCTTGGGGGGATCGAAAGTGAAAAATATTCTAAGCCCAAATATCCATGTTTGAAATTTTTTGATAACGTAGTTCATTAGTTATTAATTAATGAAAGTGACCAATCAGGAGCGCGCTACAAAATATTCAATAGCGCGCTTCTGATTGGTCACTTTCATTAATTAATTACTGATTAACTACTTCATCAACAAATTTCAATCAAGGATATTTGGGCTTAGAATATTTTTCACTTTCGATCCCCTCAAGGAAGTGCGGGACTTCTGGGACACCCTGTATATACAATATATAATATTAGTTGAATTTATTTGGTTTGGCAGTCGGTAATAAAAGAAACTATCTTTTTTCCTTGTTTCTCAAGCTTTCGGCTTTATTTAAGCCTTCTTCAGGAAACGCTACAATATGTTAATAATCAGAAATTTAAAATGAAATTAAAATGTATATATACAACTTACGAAGTTGAGATTATCTACATAAAGTTGAAACATTCCAACTGTATAAGGCAAACAAAGGTACAATTTCTTTTTTAAAATTCTGAAAGAGCAGTCAAACGTTTTGAAATTGTCAATAATTTTTCATGATATATAGTTAAATAAATGGAGAATCTATGAATGCTCTTCCTCTTCACAAGTTGATATAAAATGATTAGGTGCATTGAAATTTTGTGATTACTGAACAAATGCCATTCCAGAAGGTATTTCAATTTTGAAGTTGAAAACGGTGATTTTGGTTTTTGTGCATATCGATCAAAAGGGCATATACACTGCTCAGGGAATCAATGTCTTTTTTTGAATTCATATTCTGTTCATTTTGGGAAATTCTCATCATTTCTAAAAGGGTCCTTTTTCAAAGATTTGATTCCAGATCCAACAACTCAGTATCTTCAAATGATGGAATGTGGCCTGTTTCGATACAGTGTTTGGCTAACGCACAATGATCTTTTCTCATATGTAATACCACTAGAGATGGAATTTTGCCGGCAAATTTCTCGATTGTAATATGAAAGTTTGTTGCTCGGGAATTTCGCGAATGACATTTGTATCAAAATCACGAGCCGTCAGGCGAGTGATTTTGGAAAAAATGTCATGAGAGAAATTTCCGAAAAGCAACTGTGGCGACTTGCCACCGGCGTGCAGAAGTCTGCGACCGCGCTTCGCACGCCGCCCGCGCAGAGGGCACCTCCTCCTAGGCAGCGTTGGTTACTGCGGTACCATATTCTTTATAGACCGACCAGGTCCTACTACCCAGTACCCACGCTCGTCTCGAGCGGGGCAGCTGTAACATCTACGTCATTGGCAGGCCTCGCTTACATTAGCCAATCTGATGAGTCCATCGTAGGCGAGGCTGGGACGAAACGTAGCCCCATCCCGATTCACAATTAAAAGCAACACGCTTCACAACAAACTTGAATATTAGAAGAGAGAAATTTTACCTGCTTAAATTTCATCTCGAGTGGAATTCGGCATGACTATTCCACGAGAAAATACGGTAATATGTTCACCTTTGACGCGTATTGCGCTATTTGGCAAATTAGAATTCATCATAGATTAACTAAACCACTAAACGTTGTTTGTTCTCCAAATGATATTTATTTCCGAAGCTATATTTATGAATTCGAGAAACGTCAAAAATTTTGTGGCTGAAAAACCAACATGTTGGTTTTGCCGACTTAAAAATTTTTTCGGTATAAAACGATCGTTGCTACGGAAACTTCCTCACTAAAAATGAAAAGAGTGGAATAGTCAGTTTAATATTACTCTTAGGAGAGTGAAGCGTTGTTGCAAAGTTGTGGACGTTTGCCCTATGTATTTCAACTCACAATGGGAACAGGGAATTTTGTAAATAACATCACTATTCCTGAATAATGGTGTTTCATCTTTTAATTTACTGTATAATTTTTTCAGGGGTTTAATATTCTTGATCACGAATTTCAGTTTTTCTTTTGGTAAAATATTTTGTTAAAGGTTCTATATTTGGAAGGGTAATATAAATTTTGTTTGCCCCATTTTCTGGTGGATTCTCTTCTATTTCAATCTCTGTTAATCTATCAGGGTTGTTATACAGAATTCTTCTGATGAAGGTTTTGGGATATCCATTTTCTAATAATAAATTTCTGATTATCAACATATTGTAGCGTCTCCTGAAGAAGGCTTAAATAAAGCCGAAAGCTTGAGAAACAAGAAAAAAAGAGAGTTTCTTTTATTACCGACTGCCAAACCAAATAAATTCAACTAATTTTGAATATACACAATCGCTAAATTTTAAATTATAATATATATATATATATATATTGGATTAATACTTTTGTTAATGAGTTTGAAGATCTCCTTTGGGATCGTTAGAAAATTTTCACGCTGAGATGCTACCTCAAGAATCTTTTATTACAAACATTCAGAAACAGAAAACTCATTAAGATTATGTGTGTGCAATATATTTTTTAATTTTATTTCAAGTCTTGTTCCATTAATGATGGACTGATCAGTCAAACCTCCTGAAATAATTACATCATAGTGTACCACACTCGGTAGGATCATTATCCACATATAATCGAGTATTTCATTTGAATGTTTATTAATTGTCAAATATCTGACAGAAGAAGGAGCACTGCATCCTGCAGATTTGCGCTACTGATACCTATCAGTAGCGTAAAGCGATAGTATTGATTTTGACATACCAAAATCGAAACAAACCAAACATTTTCGGTGACGATACCGCAAGCAAATATATACAAACCCACATAAATGGACTGGAATAACATTTAAAAAAAAGAATTTGATTTATGACCATGGCATCGTAAAGGTTGAGTATAAGTTATTCACAAAAATTTGACCACTAAATTGAAAACCAGGACAACTTTACCCAACATGAACATCAATTTTCTAATCAGGCATGATGCCTGTGAAGAATTTTCCAAAAATTACACCACACCCTGTACATTGAAAACTTGATTGTGAATGCTACTTCAATTTGAGTATTTCAAATTCATTGGGGTAACACATGGATTTTCATTTCTAGACCATGAAAAGAAGAGTGTAGTTTAGTTCTTCCGATACAGGAAGCAACTTATACAATAAGAAATCGACTTCACCACCAAGTTCACTTGTATGACATACAAATGTTTGTAATAGATAATTTTTTATAATTCTCATGGGAGAATAACCTACTCATTAACATTCTGAAAATTTGATTTTTCCGCCAATGAACAAAGTGTAAGCATGCAGATGATAAAATAATATTCTCACACTATCAGAAATGTGGCATATATACACATTTTCTAGGGTGTTTTTAATGCTATATTTCTTTTCAAAGTGAAAACTCATCTCATGAAGTCTCTTGATTGGAAATACATCTTCCGTGCTAAAATAAACAGCAGCTGCAATGAGATAAATTACTTTTGATGGTCTGAATCATTTGAACCAATGTTACCTTTATTGAAACCACCGAATTCTTTTGGTACTTGAACCATTAAAGAAAGGTATAAACATATCTGTGTTTTACCTGACCCAGCTGTTCCTACTATTTCATTAAGAATATTATTTCTGAATCCCCCTTTCAAAACCCTATCCATTTGTGAATTACCAGAACTGAGTCTATCAAATTCACTCAATACGTCGGCACCACATGTGTTATATTTCATTTTCATCCTACTTTCTTCCTTTTAATTTATTGTTTTTGTTCTGTTGAATGGTTCAGGTTCAGGATGCTGCAGTGACTAGTAAAAGTAAACTTAAGTCCCTTCATGCTGGCCAACTGTTTAAAATTGCCTGAAAATCACTTCCCTTTTTTCGCAATGATTCAACTCTTACCTGAAAGCTTTAATCCTAATGAGTGTATCCTGAAAATATTAGATGTCACGAAGGTCTTCATCAAAAGCTATAAATTTTTGTTTTCTTAGGGTTTCATCAATGGAAAATAAATATCCCCATCAAAATGTTTGAATGGAGAATTTGAATTTTTCGAATCAAATGAGGATTTCGCTAGAGTCTTTGTTTTTTATAATAACTTTTCTGATGAATGAGATGTAAAAATGATTCAAGATACTGCAGAAATATCAAATTTCATTAATTCCTGAAGAAGGAGCACTTGGTTAAAGACCTGTTGCAAGATGACGCAAAATTTGAAATATTTAACTGAATATATAAGTAAGAAAGTAAGTAGATTGAGAGATTTCATGTTAAAGGTATTATATTATTATACCCAAATTCAACACATATTTACTGTCCCGCACTAGTGCGGGAAAGTGACACTTTCCGAATCGAAAACAATGCGGGAAAGTAGTTAGTTAGGCCCGGTTGTAGAAAAAATATTGTTCCTAAATCGTGCGGAAAGTGTTTTTCCCGCACTCAACTGGCAGTTTCGAGCGGAAAAATATCTCTTTCCGCACTTGTTAGGAAAATGACTATAATTCCCTGAAATTCTTCTCGAAATCATAACGAGATCAAAGAGAAATACTTAAAATAATCTGAGATTTAACATATCAAAAAAACGTAGCTTTAGAAAAGAGTACTAGTTTTCCTCCATGTTTTTTTACAGTCAGCAGCACCCTCATCGGTGGTTGAAATGTGTTCTGTGCCTGGTAGATCAAAGACATTTCACTCTCAACATATTGATATTATTAGATGTTCTGTGCTCAACATTTTTGGTTAGATAAGATCACAGACCAGTTGGTCTGTGATAAGATGTTCCGTAGCACGTCCTTCACTTTTCACTAGAAACACAGGTCACAGTAATCTCTAGTGATATCAGGTCAAAGATTATAATCTTTGATATCAGGTAATATCAAAGACTTATAAACTGTGTGTGTGATATTTCGTGGACGAAATGAGTAAATAAATGGAGAAAAAAGTTTGTGTTTGGGAGAAACTACATATTTAGATTTTTTTGAATATGATACTAAATTATATTCGTTAAATTTCAACCTGTGTAAATCTATAGATTGGCATCTTCAGTTATAGATGAATTAAGACAATATGGAAGGTAACAAGTTGTGTGATAAAAAAATCAACTTTGAAGCTTTGACTAAAGATGAGTTGATCAACAAATGTAAATCTTTTCTGTCTATCATACAAAAAGCCAAAAAAAGCAAGGATGTATTGCAAGAGGAGGTAGAACTTTTAAAAGCAAATTTGCATTTTGTAGTTGAAAAGAAGGAAATGGAACCTGCGGTTAAGGAATTGATTGAAAACTTGACCCAACAAAAATTGACTCTTGTCTCCAACTTACAAGATCTGAGGTTGAAGAATGATGCATTATTCACTAATTTGAACCAATGTAAGGAGGAAAAGGGGCGAATTGAAGTTGAATTGAATAATATAGATATTGAAAATATTGCTTTGAAAAAACAGATAACAAGGTTGACCGACGATAATGAACAGTTGATTAATCATTTGGAATCTTTAGAAAAGCAAATTAAACAACTGAATAACATTGGGCTTGACCAACAGAAACAACTTCTGCAATTAGAGGAAAAAAATAGATTACAAAACATCTCTGGTAGTACAAAAGATCATGAAAAAATTCAAGATTTAGAAAAAATGTTGAGCATTAGTTTAAACGAGATTAAGAAAATGAAGAGTGAAACGAATAAAGATTCTGATTTGATGATTCTCAACAATAAATTTAAGGAGAAGCTTAAAAATTATCATTCAAAAATTATCAAACTGGCAATACACATCAAAGCATTAAAGAATGACAAGGAAATAATTTTAAATCAGTTTAAAACTTATGTTGATCAGGTGAGAGATTGGAAAGATAAGTTAGACATTGCTTCCAACAATTTATTGAGTCATTTAACTCAATTTGAGAACAAAAATGATAAGTTGATTAGAGAGAATCTGCATTTAAAATATTTAAATGATCAATTTATCAAACAACTTGAAGCTCATAAAACTGACGATGAAAAGAGTAAGGAAATAGAAGAGATACAAGATTTGGAAAAACAAAATTCTATGTTGAAAAATGAAGTCCTAATACTAAAAAATAGGTTGGAAGAATGTACTCTACAGGATAATCAAGATGAAAACATTGATTTACAAAAGAAAATTGAGCAATTAACTGAAGAAAATAATTTGAAATCAGAAAAATTAAAACAAGGGTTGGAAAGTAATGGGGTCCTACTAAAACAATGGGAGGTTGAGAAAGAAGACCTTCATAAGGATTTAATTGAAGAAAGAAATAAATTAAAGCAATATATAGTAATGAGTAATGAAAAAATTGATCAGTTGAATCAACAGATTGCAAATTTTCAAGAAATTATTGGTAGATATGATTTTGAGAAGTTAACTATTAATGAAGAAATGACTAAATTGAAGGATTCTTTAAGAAGCCAGAAATTAAATATTGAAGATCTAGAGAGAAGGAATATAAATCTTGTAAGTGAATTGCAAAATTCTTTAGCAACGGAAAAACAATTGGCAGAGAAATCTGGTGAAGAATTGTTGAAATTAGTGAAAGAAATTGAAGTTTTAACTAATAATAACATGGAACTAAAAGAAAGCATACAGGAATTTAAACATATGGAGGAACAGATGAGATGTAAAGTATTAGTTAATGCAGATATTCAAACTGAAAATGAGTTCAAACCTCCTTTAGAGCTAGAAGAACAGATTATGTTACTGAAATCTGAGAACTCTCAACTTTTAGCTGAAATGAATGAAATGAATCAAGAGTTGAAGGAAAGAGGTGAAAATGTATCTAAACTAGGGGCTCATTGTGAAGAGATCAAAAAGAAAATCAGGATCTATGAAACACAAGCCAATTCAAATGTTAATAACATAACTGAAAAAGAGGAAAAAATCAGAGAACTAAATTCAGAGGTTGCTGAGAAAGAGCAAATCATTGCAAGTTTGAAAAATAATATAGAACTACTGAGGGAAAGAAATTCCAATAGTGATACCATTAATTGTGTAGAATTTGATATAATGTCTACATCAACAATATCAAGAACAGAAGAAATGGAAAGGTTGAAGGATTTGGAAGGTTCATGGGAGGAAAAATATGGGAAACTCAAAAATTTAGCTATCAAATTGAAGGCAAAATTGAGGGAACAAATAACTGAAGTCAATACAGAGAAAACAGAAAAGGCTGAATTACTCCAGAAGTTGAATAATGCATATGAAAATTTGAAAGTACTCCAATCTCAATATGATAATCTCAGTGATGAAATTGATGAAGTGAAAAAAAAGTATAATGATTATTCAAATATAGTATCAGCCCATGAAGAAATAATTAAAAAAAAGGATAATTCTATATCCGAAATGCAGTCTAAAATACTGAACTTAGAAAAAGAAAAAACAGCTACTGAAAAATGGAAGAAACAAATTTCTATCAAAGTTCAAGCATTACGTAAAGAATTGGAGGAAAAGGAGGCATCAACTCAAGATTCTGAAATGAAATTATTATCACTAAAATCTGATTTAGAAGCTAAAGAACAAGCACTAAAATTAGAAAGAGAAAATCTTAAAAAAACAAAAAATTCTTTACAGCATTTCACAAATGAAAATAAAAAACATTCAGTCCTTAATTTGGAAATGCAAGATTATGAGAAAAGTGTGAAAGATCTTTCATTGAAACTGGAAAAGAAAAATGAAGAAGTCATTAAATTGAAAGAGCAAATAGATTTTCAAAAAATTGAGAACTCTACTCTTGTGAATCAACAAAATATCTTACAAGAAAAGATAGAATATTATCAAACCACCTTAGATTCTGTGATTAATGAGAAAAATGCTTATGCGAAAAAGTTATCTGAAATAGAATGCATCCTCCTAAAGAAAGAAGAAAATATTTCCAGCTTATATCGACAACTTGAAATCATTAGATTACAAAATGAGGAGTTATCTACGTCTCTTTCAAATGATATAGCTGAGCGTCAAAAAATGATCAATTCTTTAAAGGAGGAGAAGGAAACTCTATATGTTCAGAGTTTGAATTTACTTCAAAATAATGGGGATTTGCAACAAAAACTGTCCTTGACAGAAGAGGAGCTGTTGACAGTGAGTCAGGAATTTGAGAATTATAAAATCCGTGCCCAGAGTGTCCTCAGGCAGCATCAAAACAGGGATATTAGTCTTGAAGAGAAATTGAATGGCAATGTGTGTAGCTTATTATCCCAAATCCAAGTTCTAAATTCCGAAATTGATCAATTAGAGTGAGTTATTTTTAAATTATTATTTTTTCTTATTCCTAGAAAGACAGAAACCTATTTTTAATAGAAGTTATCTTGAATTATTCTTATAACGAGATTTACATATAACACAAAATTTTATTGGTCCGAATTAGGTACATAAATGGTTTAAGGTAGGTTCTACTAAGTATGTCTTTTCTGTCTTTCAATGATAATTGTGCAATGATCATTATTGAGTATTATCATTCAAGAGCTGTTTAACTGCGACTAGGACCATGAGCTATGATAGGACATAGTGGGGAAGATCAGATATAATCATGTGTTGATAAGATTATTTGTTCTGGGTTGTCTACTGAAAGCATTGCTTTTTCATTTTTCTTGGTGAAGATCATGTGGGGAAAGTGGCATATCATGACAAAATGTAGCAAAATTTGACTAAAAAGATAGTTGTAGAATTGTTGATAGTTAAAGTCAAACACTTGAGTCAAACAAGTCATTAGCCAGATTGCCGATTTTCTCTTCAAACAATGGTATACGCGAACTCATACTCAATAAAGCAGTACGTCCCCTATCGTTAGCGGATGAACTATCACAAGGACACCAGTTTTGTTCACTTTTAGCTAAAGGCGTCTAGGTGTGGCTCTTTGGAAATGCCAAACGAGTAGTTCTGATCCTCGCCGATTTAGCGCTACGATCTTAATTTCAATCGTGGTCCGCTCCTCTGCGATGTAGCCGCCACGCAAGACAAGCCGTTGTTCTGTTTCTGTGTCTCCAACCGCCAACGAGTCCCATCACAGGCCAGTCTATGATACAATGAACGACGCTTAAACGGGATAACCTTATTTATCTATCTACTTGCAGAGAATAAAGCAAACAGATGATGATTGTGATGTGAAGGCCGTGTAGTGTCGATTAAAAATTCCAAGAGGATATTGTTTAGATAGATATTTTCCCGAAGGACATGTAACAATAAATTTTCAATAGAAACTGTGCTTATAAACTGTGTAATTTCATTTCATGCTTCTCAGAATTCAATTATTACATCGAACGTTTTTCCATCATAGAGATTTTAGTCTTGACGAAGTTAATATACATTGACAACATTGTTAATTTGTTAAAGAGACAAGAGAAGAAATAATGTTCGATGATATTTAATTCAGTTAGGAATATTAGGACAATTAGGAATAACTCGAAAACGACGCGTTTTATTGAAGAAATATAGGAATACTTTCATTTTCTAAAATGGTTGATTCTTTCGAAAATATTTTTTTTGTCGTTTATTGCATAATATACAATTTACTCATAACAACAAGTATTAAGTAATTCTGCTCAGTAAGGAAGAAAAAAAAAATAACATGAGAGTGAACTGTCCAATGACATTTCTACTCGTTCATTTCAGTTTTGTGCGATGTCTTCAGGCCAAGTCTTCTTTAGTCTTCTGATATTTGGACCTTCCATGTAGAGGTTTTGTATGAGGTTGTTTGTATGACCTTGTAGTCGTCCTTGGTAGTTAGCAGAGTGGTATTTTATCACATCAGTTACATATGGTATTTTGAGGTCTTCATGCAATCTTTGGTTGGTGACATACCATGGTGCATTGGCTATCAAGCGTAGTGATTTTGATTGGAACCTTTGGATGGTATTCCTTCTAGATGGTTTAGCGCAGCCCCATAGTTGTATACCATAGGTCCAGATAGGTTTGAGAATTGTCTTGTACACTAGTATTTTGTTTTGCATGGTCAGTTTTGATTTTCTTCCAATTAGCCAATGCATTTGTCGGATCTTCATGTCAAGTTGTTTTCTTTTTGTGTCCACATGCTTCTGCCAAGTAAGCCGCTGGTCCAGGTGTATGCCAAGGTATTTAACATTTGTCTTAGTTTGAATATTAACTCCATTCAGAGTTAATTTGGGGCAGGTGTTGATTCGTGTAGTAAAAACTACTTGCACTGATTTGTTCTGGTTTAGAGTTAACCTCCACTTTTTATACCAGTTGCTTAGTTGGTCTAGGTGTTTTTGAATTTTTCTAGAGGAAATAACAGGATCGTCATCAGAGGCTAGTATTCCGACGTCGTCAGCAAATGCGGCAATGATCGTATCGGACGTTTCGGGCAAATCAGCTGTATAGAGTAAATATCATGATTTTGTTTTCTATGCTGTTATTTTTTCTGATATATGTTTCATGGTGTATACTTGATTTGACTTGTCTCATGCATTGAATGGCTTAAACTTAAGGGATGAATAAAGCTTATTATTATTATTAATACAGGAATGGTCCTAGCACACTTCCTTGCGGTACACCTGATTTTATAGGGAGGTATCCTGACAGTTCATTGTTGTGCTTAATTGAAAGGTTTCTATCAGTGAGGTAGGATTTCAGAACCAGGTAGTAGTTGTTGTTCAGATTTTTTTCAATTTTGTATAATAGGCCTGCATGCCAGACTTAGTCGAATGCCTGGGAAATATCCAAGAAGACACTGTTGCAGAATTGTTTTCTTTCGAGGGAGTTTGCTATGGTGTTGACGATCCTATGAGTCTAATGTGATGTTGACATCTTTTGTCGAAAACCAAATTGATAGTAAGGTAAGAGTTTCGTTGTTTCGTGATCGTCTCGTATTCTGGTCAATATTATTCTTTCGAAGATCTTTCCTGGGATTGGGAGGAGACTTATGGGTCTATATGACGATGGTTCGTGCGGAGGTTTTCCACTTTTATGAATCATAATCACATGAGCATATTTCCATAGGATAGGAAAATAGCCCAAATTCAACATTCGGTTGTAGATGGTGGTTAAGAAAGTTATTGCCTTTCTAGGTAGGTTCTTAAGGATCTGTGCAGTAATCAGATCATGACCGGGAGCTTTGTCATTTTTAAGCTTGCTAATTTCTGCTTTAACTTCCTTAGGACTCATTGCAGGAATGGGTAGTGACAACTGACAGGGTGAATCCAGGAATTCCTCAAGGTCATTTTCAAATCCTGGCTCCTCGAATACCCTCGATAAGTGTGCTGCAAATGCCTCTGCTTTATCTTTATTTGAACGTGCCCAACCATTGGTGGTTCGTATCGGGGTAACGGATGGTGTTGGTCTTTTAAATTTTTTTGTAGCTCTCCATAAACTGTGATCTTCGGTGTTAAATTCTTCAGTGTACTGTTCGAAGGAGGTATTTTGTGCATCTTTTAGGGTTCTTGATAGATTTCGTGACAGTCTTCTGTAGTGACGAAGGTCATCGATATTACGTGATCGCTGCCATACACCTCTTGCTCTCCTTTTCTCAGCAATGAGTTGTCGTATATATAGAGGAGTGCTGATGGTCTTGGGTATTTCTTTGCTGATCCAAGGAGTAGCATGCCACGCTGCCTGTTGTACAGTGTAGGTGAAATGCTGAACAGCTTCGTCTAGTTCGCTTAGTTTTTTAATGCGTGGGTTGGTCAGTTTTTCATTTATAAATTCTTTGAAATCCTCCCATCTAGTATGCTTCGAGGCTAATTTTGGCAGAGTTTCAGTTTTTAGGGGCGAGCTGTTCAAATTCATGACGACAGGAGAGTGATCTGATGATAAGTCATAACTTGACTCCAATGTGCAATTCTGCGTAGCAATACCATTCACTATGAAGAAATCTAGGAGGTCAGGTAGTTTCCTTGGATCTGTTGGCCAGTACGTGGGCTCTCCATTTGATAGGTGTTTGTAGTTTTTCTCGGTCAGGGCTCGAAACAAGTTACGACCTTTAGTTGTGGTTAATCTGGAACCCCAGTGTGTATGTTTGGCGTTCCAGTCGCCTCCAACGATGAATCTGTGTCCAAGTGTGGCAAAAAATTCTTTGTATATGTCCGTTGAAATTATGTGCCGTGGTGGACAGTACACTGATGTTATGCATACCTCTCCAGTATTAGTTCGGATTTTTACGGTAGTTGCTTGAATCGCGTTCGTTTGAAATTTTTCCTGCTCGTGGTGAGAAAGAGAACTTTTAATAATCACAGCAGAGCCTCCATGAGCTGTTCCGTCAGGATGTGTGGTATGGTAGACGGAGTAATGTGGGACAGAGAACACTGTTCGGCTGGTAAAGTGTGATTCAGAAATTAAGAGGACGTCGACTTTGTTCAGATCCAAAAATGTCAATATTTCTTGCTTATGGTTCACTAAACCGTTCGCGTTCCAAGTTGCAATCCTCAGAATCTTGCCTGCCATTATGGAAGTTTGCTCATTACAGTGGAGAGCAGATTCAAAATCATGCTGTTCTGGTTTAATAGTTGTGAGAACATGTTCTTAAATTCTTCAAGGAATGTTGAGAGCTGATGACTTAGTTGAGGTAAAAACTGTTCCTGGTTAATATTTCTGGTCGCTTGGGAGTAGGTTCTTGAGGGTTGGTTGTTTTGTTGTGGCGAGTTAGAAGTTGCTGGATCAAGTGAAGGAATTTTTATGTTCGCATTAGGGGAATGATTAGCAGTTTTTGGTTGTTGTCTCCGTACAAGATCCTTGTATACTTGGCATCCCTTGTAGTTGGCTGGGTGATTGCCATTACATAGGGCACATGTTGCATGTGTATCTTTGGATTTTTCAGATGATTTAGAGTCGTGTTGATCACCGCACTTGACGCAGTTGTATGGTCGATGGCAACATGCCTTGGAATGGCCGTATTCCTGACATCTCATGTACTGTACTATTCCTCGCTTTCTTCTTGGGGGTTCGATGGTAACTTTAGTGCTATATATGTACTGTAGTTCGTAAATGGTTTTGTTGTTGGGTTGTGGTTCAAGATCCACAAAAAACATGGATAGGGGTTGTTTAGTTACTCTATGTTGAATATTCAAAATATTCCGAACTTTATGGCCATTTTTTAAGAGTTCACTTCGAATTTCTTCAATTGAAGAAATTTCGAAAATATGAACCGTTTATCTTTTTCGAGTGATTTTATATTATTTTTGCTTGAATTCATGAGACGAGTAGGCTGTAACTCTTATACCAGGAGGAATTTCGAAAAGTTTCAATTGAGGAATATACACCATGAATAGAGTAGACAATCAACCAAAAGTCAGTTCATTCGAAATATCGGTTCCGATTTTTGACACCCTGTATTTTTCAAACGAAACCGAATTTTGAAAAACGGTATGTATCTCATACAGAACAAATGAGCCAGGTTATACGATATTTAGAGAGAACGGAGTCTGGATATGAAATAAAAAAAATGAAAATTTTATTGACTTCCTAGAAGTTGACGGAAAAACTGGAGAATAATCTCACAGTGAAGTCTAGGTAAACTGCAAGCTGATGATTTGGATGCCAAAAAAATGTCGTGGACAATCCTACGACAACGGATCTAATATGGCTGGCATATATAAAGGAGTCCAATCCAGAATTCTACAGATGAACGAGCTGGCAGTACCTATTTGTGCCATGACTAGCACACTCTTTGTATCTTGTGGGTGTTCATTCGGCTTCATCATGTTCAGAAGCAGTAAATTCATTTTGTGTTATACAAAAACTGTATTATTTTTTCTTGGTTCAACCTCACGATGGACAATTATGAAAAAGTGCACGAAAACAAATTTGAAACAAAGTAGCCAACCAAGATGGCCAGCTGAACATCAAGCTGTTAATGCCTTTCTCAATAATTCACTGGGAGTTGTGAAGGCTCTGGAAGAAATCAAAGAATCCTCAAAAGCCGCAGAATCCAAGTATGAAGCTGTACATTCATTTGATGATGTGATGGATTTTATATTCATCTCACTTAACAATTTGGGATCATATTCTGCGAAAGATCAATAGGGTCAACGTGGAAATTCAGAAAGGGAACATACCTAATTCTTTCACGTTCATTATCGTTGTTGCAAGGTCTTGTGAAGATCTTGCAAGGAATGAGAGAAAAACCTGTTGAAAACTGGATCTCGGAAGCTACACTCTTTCAAAAGAATTTGATGTGGAGCTAGATCTAGTTGGTTTATTCTCGAAGGAAGTTAAGGTTGTATTCGACAGATTATTGTCAGAAATGAGAAAAAGATTAGAAAGCACAGAGTCTGCATACGAATTTAGCATTCCTCAATGGCCATGCTCCTTCAAACATGCAAAAAGACGATTTGCAGAAAAATGGGACCTTTTAGCCCAAAAATAATGAAGAGACTTGAATGCAGTTGATTTTTGTTAGGAACTAGCGGTTTTTATAGAGCTGGTTCCTGAAATTAGTGAAATATCGACTTTATTAGACCTGCTACAAATTCTTCACAGGCAAGATTTGCAAGAAGCTTTCCCTAATGTCAGTTTAGCTTCAAGAATATACTGCACATTACCTACCACGTCTGCAAGCTGTGAACACAGTTTCAGCAAATTGAAAATAATAAAAAATTATTTGTGTTCCTCAATGAGTCAGGACCGTCTCTTTGGTCTCTAGATCTTAGCTATGGAAAACAAAACTGCTTCCGAAATAGATTTCGAAGAGCTGATAGATGCGTTCGCGGAAAGAAAATTGCGCCGCGTGAAGCTGTGAAAAAAAATCTAGTTACTTTCCTTGTCATATTTTTCTTATTATTAGTATTCATTTGTATTATATATTTTTGTTATTTTTTAATGATTCATATATTACACAAATGGGGGGGGGGGGCATCATGAATTTTTGCCCCGGTCAGAAAAAATCGTAGATCCGGGCCTGCCAGATGTTTCATGAGCTCGAAGTTGATGGCTTTTTCCATGACCTTTGAAATAATAGATAACAGAGCGGTAGGTCTGTACTGCTAGGTAGGGTCTCTTTGC
This sequence comes from Adalia decempunctata, assembly GCA_951802165.1. Lineage (NCBI taxonomy): Eukaryota > Metazoa > Arthropoda > Insecta > Coleoptera > Coccinellidae > Adalia > Adalia decempunctata. Next base: position 44,362,712 of record OX637696.1, read on the forward strand.
CTTGTTTAGGGACTGGTTGTACTCTTGCGATGTTCCTGTTGGATAGGAAAACACCCGATTTAAGAGTGGTTAAACAATTTGCAGAGGGAAGGTGTTAGTTCGGGGGCACATGTCTTGACAACAATCGGTGGGATTCCGTCGGATCCACTGGATTTGTTGGTGTTGAGACCCAACAGAATCCTTCTGACAGTACGTATGCGAAAGGTTATCTCGGGCATATGACTGTCAGTATGTGTGATATTCGGTGGTTGTTTTCCCGATGAATCCAGAGTGGAATTTTCAAAAAACAAATGCGTAAAGATCCAGGGTCGTCGCTAGCGTTCTATCTTCCTTGGTTAGAGGAGGAAACGAGCTGGAAGTGAAGTTTCTTCTACAGCTTCGGCGAAAGACCAAAATGAACGGGATCCGTTAGCACATTAAACAAGTCTGGATCTTATTTTGGCATTGTGAGCATCTTTTGAAGATTTGATTGTCTCATTGCATATGCCTCTACCCTCCACATATTCTGCTCTAGTCTCGGGGACTGGATTCTTCTGCCATCGATGGAAAGCTGCCTGTTTGGAAGCGACAGCTTTAGAGCAGTTTTTGTTAAACCAGGTCTTATCGGATAATGTTCTTCTTGCTATGTTCGGTATGTAAGTTTGCATCCCCAACATGATGATTTCAGAAATTGTCTCGGCACATTGTGTTGGATCTACTGAGGAGAAACAAGCTCTCTTCTATGGAAACGCTGAGAAAAACATACGAAGCCCTTCCCAGTCGGACGATTTGTAATGCCACATGAGACGGGGTGGTGTTGTGCTGCTTGATGGTACATGAACAGAGCAAGTTGTGGAGATTAGGGTGTGGTCGGAATTTCCAAGTGGGGTGCAAACTTCTATTCTATATGGATCAGGATTGGTGGTAAGACAGAGGTTCAGTATATTGGCAGAGTGGTTGTTGACATCTGGGATGCGGGTTGGTAGCTCGACCAGTTGTTCGCCATGAGTGATGGCGAAGGCCTCTGCTTGACGACCTGCATCATCTGTTTTGTTGCAGAATTTGAGCCAGGCTGCGTTGTGTACATTGAAGTCTCCCATGATTATGACTTAAGCTGATGTGTGGTTCTCCTGGATAAAATCCAGTTTGAGTGATAAAAACTCAAAAAGGCTCATATATGACAGTTCATTTGGCGACAGGTAAAGGCAGCAGAGGAACTTGGTCAGTTTGTTATTGGCCTCGAAATCGGTTCCAAACTCTCTACACATTGGCATGAAAGGTTAGCCTTGGCATAAAGGCAGACTCCACCTTTGAACCTGAATCGAGAGTGAAGTTCGTAACCAGGACAGAGCATATAGATCTTGTTGGTGGACGAGTTCACTTGTATTTCTGTCAGCTCCAGAATATCCGGTTGTTTCGTCTGTAGGTGGTGGTGGACGTCATTGATGTTCTTGTTGAGTCCGCGGATGTTACAAAAATTGACAGGTAAATAAAATTCAATTTCCACAAACAATATTTAATTTTGAACAACGATCGTTTCGCCTCACTGAGGCTTCTTCAGGTTCTACATTTGAACTAATTGGGTGGTATAATAACAGGCCATTATATAGGATATACAGGTATACATGGGGTTGTTTAGATGGTATTCACAAGTTACAAGAAGAAGTACCGACAGGGGCAACAAAAGTTATTGAGTTTTGCCGCTGGTTTTTCCAAACTACGTGAAGATATTCAACAACGGCGATCTATTAACATCCGTTTGGTCATTTAACAAAAATTACAAAAATTAATCTTCAGAGATGAGTCCCCTCGAGTACCTCTCGCCCGGAAATCCGAATGGAGAGGTATTTTGCTTCCGGATTGTTTTAATCTAGGGGACTTCAATCTTCATCATCTTTATGTATAAAATGTGGTGGAGAGGTGGGAAGAGGGGGAAAGGGGAGACCGGAAAGTATCGACCGAACACGGAAACATGGAGTGATCCATTTCACAGCACACAAAGTCGATATGGTGGTATTTCGCCGGGCGATGAGACCATCTACCGATCTACCACTTATGGTTATCCTTTCAGTCTACTTTTACGACAGGCTGGATTTACCCTGGGGTTATTCTAGAGCCGCCGCCATAGGCCAACCGGGATACTTTATAAAAGAGAATGGAGTATAGATATAGATATTGATTCAAACTGGCAGGTTATCAGTCGTAATATCACAAGAAATTGAATTTCCGTGATAAGTCTATCGATTTATTTTCAAACTGCTTGGAAACATCACGAGTCCGGAGGACGAGTGGTGTTTCCTTAAAGCAACTAATTTGAGTTCGGAAATAAAAGATAGACTTATGAGGTAAATTCAATCTCGAGTGAAATTTTATAAGACTATTTCATGAAGAGAATAAAAGGTCAGAAACTCCATATTCGAGAAAAGCAACGAAAAACTCATGTTGACGTCTACAATAGTATATATTTATCAGTTGATAGATGCATAGAATACCTGGTGTATCGACTCCTTACTAAAAATCGTGATCAAAATGTAGATCAAAACGGCATTCTAGATTTCAGATTTTGATCTAGTTCCGGAATAAATCCGCAATTTTTATCGGTCATGGCGCTGCTGCGGCAACGACAAATGGCGCGACCCCTTTCGGGAGAAATGAAAAGCCGCACAAATTCTCGGATTTTCGATCGACAAGAAAGTCTTGAACAAAATCTAATCAGTACCAACACCAGGTATTCAATGCATCTATATCAGTTGTCAAACCGTTCGTATCTATAGTTCAATCACAGATTATTCTGTAGTTTAATCGTTGAAAATACCGAAGTTGTCAGACCAATCATAATTCAGAGACAGTTGGTATTATCGCGATAATACGAGCTGTCTTCGGACTGTGATTGGTCAATTTTTGAAATGAGTGAGATAGTCGGGAACAAGTCAACGATTATTCAGTTAAATGTGCTCACAATACTGATAACAATTATTATATAAAGAACTCGTTCGAATTTGCGGAATTCATAAAGGACTATTCCTTCAGAATACATAATGGTTAGCCTGGATGTCGTATCTTGATTTACGAACATAACGTTGGAAGCTTCGATAAACAGTTTTAAAAACAGATGGCACTTGATTAGACAGAATTGTGGTCTGATTGAAACTGAGGTCATCTCATGCGTCGATATGATATTTTACACCACGTTTTGTCAGTTTCAATCGAAATTTTATAGTCAGATTAATGGTGGTATTCTGCTTTCATCTGTACGCCAATCTGTAACTTTTTACGAGCTTACAGGAAGAGTGCGATTCTGGACTTTCTTTCGGTGATCTGTAGCTTACAGAAACCGTAAATATTTACGAGTACTCAAGAGATGGTCGGAAGCCTATCGGATGATATATTGTGAGGTTATGTCGAATGCTTTGTTTATTTTCTGGTGAACAACTTTTTGAAATAAGATTCATAATGAATGATAATAATAATATGGCTTTGTTTATTGGGTTGTTATCAGAAGATAACCATAACAGGTGAGTATTATTGCACAATAATATATATGATCTGAAAATCATTATTATTTTTAATAGGAACTTCATGAGAATTGAAAGGAGAAGGTTTCGTGATCCAATGAATCCTTTCGAAATGCCGGATGCTCAGTTTATAAAAATGTTTAGATTGAAGGAGCAGTGCACCATAAACTTCATAACTGCTTTACAGCAATTTTTACCCACAAGAAATGCAAATGCTGTTGCATTACCCAAAAAAGTAATTCAGCCTTTTCAAGTAATTGTTTGAATAGAATTGATCTGAGGTTTATACATTTTGGGTGTTGATTAGGTACTCTCAACTTTTTGGCCATAGGGTCTTTCCAGAATTCTGTAGGCTCCAATGCCATTACATAAGGAATATGTAAAATATAATTAAAACCAATCTGAAAACATCATTTGAACTTTATTCATCACTTAACCTCAGTCATAAGTTATAACAAAAATAATAATCTCTTCTAAATATTCATTTATCCTTCAGATAAGTTGGTCCCAACTGTCCCAAGGTAGGATTAATAATATTGCTTCGGAGAACATAATCGTTCTCCATCGCCTGTAAATAGATTTCCATCTGCTCACGACTTGTATTTTTGGTGCGTTTTCTTTTAGTGCCTATTGAAATATCAACGCTGAAATGTTGAAATAGCAATAAGTATTATATAATGATTAATCACGAATTAACTTACCATGGACTTGACTTTTTTTCTCGCCTATTTTTGATTTACAACGAAACGAAAACACGTTAACTAGGTACTCAACAATAACATTCAAATCAAAACTTACGATTGTAGGTTATGTTTATCGATAAGTAGTTCAAAAGTAACACTGTAACTGAGATAGTTATAGGAACAATTCCAGAATAGCAATATTTACGAATCTGTAAGTCGGCCACTTACAGATCGATCGTACGCTACAGAATCGTAGCTTACAGATGAAACGCAGAATACCACCATAAGGGTAAGGGCCAATGGGAGCTTCGATTTCTCCGATTTTGGCTCAGATAGTGGTTGACGATTTGCTCGACTCTGTGTTGGAATCTATTGATTGTCATTCCCATTCATCAAGAAATATGTAGATGACTTGATTTGTTTACTTCCGGCAGACAAGGTTAATTATGTCATTGATCTCCTCGATACTTTTAACAGTGACATAAAGTTCACCTATGCACTTGAAAACAACGGGACCCTTCCATATTTAGATCTTTTGCTCATGAGAAGTGGAAATAACACTGTTCATGTTGATTGGTATCAGAAACCTGTGGCTTTAGATATAAAATTAATTTGATCCTTGGTATGAAATCCAGAGTTGAGCGACTTGTTAGCCCTAATTTGAGATTTGAAAATTTGGTGAGGTGAAGACAACTTTTTGTTAAGAATTCCTACCCCATGATGCAAGAAAACATGGTGTGTTCTTGCGCACGCTGCGTCAGTCAGATCAAATATTTTGAATCATTTACAGCGTTCTAATTGGATATTTCGAGTGATGCACACCTAAGCCAATTCAAATTACTTCCCCAAGTTGCTCAGAGTGACGTCATGCGCCAACTCGGACGAAAATAAGCTTCGTAAAGAACACACCATGTCCTACCCTAAGAACTTTCTCAACAGATTACTCTTTAATACCCCTAGCCATAACAATTCTATAATGACGGGCGATATGAAATCGATTAATAGTGGTGAGAATATGGAAATTAATATCGTAAGAAAAAAATTTTTCTCGCTTCCATTTTATAGAAACATGACCTCATCCATCACAAAGATTTTTAGGAATTACTCGATAGATGATCACATTCCGATTTTCGCAAAACGCAATAATAATAATACGTTGGCCACCGGCTGTTTTCAAAGATTAAGGGTCTACGTCCCTGAAAAAATTATATTATTTATATTTTTTTTCTGATTGATGAAGGGAGCGTATAAAGATAAAAATAATAAAAAAAATATTTTATAAGTATTGAATGAATGAAAAGGATATTCCCCATCATTTTTGGTAATTTTTCTACATTTCCACCATCAAAACGAACAAATATTTTTGTGTTTTTTCATTCCAGTATTGAAGTCTATCATTTAGTTAATCAAATGTCTATCTCCTTCTTCTTTCAGAGTTTACCGTTTTTTTGTAAATAATATTACAACAACGTGTTGTTTTCGCGAAATTTATTTCCTTGAATTTTTCTATTCGAAATGATAAATATCCATTTTTACCAAAGACATTTTACTAAGGATTTTATTAGCCGTCGATTAGTGAAAATAAATTGTTTCTTACAATTGTGGATTCTTACATGGAATTGAATTTCTTTTTATTGACACGCCCCGCAGGTATCTACTCCCAGATGACTGGTGAAGGAAAATTAGTGTATAATACAGTCAGTGTGAGATCTAGTTCAGGGTAGGATTTCTTTTTAATATTCCCCGCGCCCCAACATTTGTTCTATTAGGCTGAATAATCCAATAAATAAAAATTAATGCACTGCACCGCCATCTGGCGGTATACGTTTCCTATTTTGAAGGCTGTGAAGACTCTTAAACAGAACACTTTTGAGAACAAGGCAGAAGTGGTTTAAATGATTGATTGTTCTGAATGTGGTATCCCTTATATCGGAAAAACAGGAAGGAATTTAAGAACTAGAATCAGGGAGCACACGAAGGATTGTGGTCAGAGAAAGCAAAATAGTGGTTCTTCCAAACATGCCGTCCAAATAATTGTCGCTATTGGTTCGCGATAGGTTCGGCTCGCACATGTATACGCAGCTTTAGAGAATTTTCTTGGAGACGGTAGAAATTTTAAAGCATCCAAATAATCTTAATTCTGTCACCGATTGCCACGATATTGGTGCCATCTATTGTAAAGCTGCGTATACATGTGCGAGCCGAACCTATCGCGAACCGCTGATTTAGAAACAAGAAGGCGTATGTGGTTTCAGCATGATGGAGCAATTTTTTAATCAAAGATATCCCAATGGGTGGATAGGAATAGGACGTGATAATCGATCACCAGCTCTAACAAGCCTTGATTTCTGTCTGTGGGGATATTCACGAAATATTGTTAATATAGAGGCACCTTCAACTAGAGAGGATATGATGGGACGAATCATTAATTCATGCTTCGAACAGAAGATAGAACTGTGCATTGCTTATCATGGAGAAACTTTCGAACATTTAATTTTCATATTTGCTCGGAAGTTTGTGTGCATAAAACACTTTCTCAGGTGAAATATTCAAAAGAAGCAATGATCACAAAAAATTGATGCTAAAAATTGGATCATGGTCATGGAGGCAGTTTTATGAAACGAAAGAAATCTCAGATTTTTCTGGAAGCAGTTTTATGTATGATTGCGCTATTACACTAAGCGAATTATTCTGCCTGAAGGAAGACGATCATGAATAACAGCAGGATTGGCCAATTCCATTAAAACTAAGAACTATTGTGAGCAGAACTGATTATTCTTCATTCCATAATCGACTAAATGCACTTCTCAAGAGGGTTAAATTTTTGTATTTCAAGCTGGAAATAGCCGAGATAGACAATGACAGTAACTAAAAACATTACCCTCCTTCTGATGGGTAAAAAGACGATGTGCCCAGCAAATATTTGGGCGTTTTTTCGACTGTCATCTGAGATGGAATGTCTCATGGTGTCTCATTTAAAAGTGTCCACCCTCAATAACTCAACAACGAATCAGAATCTAAGAGAACACTCAGACAGGTCAATTTTTGATGACAGGGAGACATCATCTGGGATACAAAGCTTGTTTCCACTAGCAACCCGATCAGGAATTTGAATAGGGACAGAGGGTAGATTTGTAGCACAAATGTATGTATGGATTCAACCTGCAGTTTGTGTTCTTATAAGTGAATATTTTCAAAGTTTTCTTATGGAATTATGGTACCGATAAAACTAATTGAAACATAGATGTATAGTGATGTCTCTGAAGAGAAACACTTCGCCAGGTCCTGATAATATAAGTACAAGAAATCTGATTGTTCTGTTCCCCATTATCTTTTATTATGATTAACGGAGGTTTGGTGAATCTTTTGTAATATCCTATAAATCTTGGTTAAACTACTATAATTGATAATCTTCGTTTAATAACTTCACCTCAACGTACATTCACTTGATTTTCCATTATTACAATGAATGATATTACATGACATTATGTCATAGAATGAAAGTTGACATTTACAAGTGTTGCCAACTGGCAAATAAATAGAATAATTTATTGTATATACAGAGTGGCCACTTTTTCAATGGGATTGTATTGGTAACATTTAAACCATAAGAGTTAGAATGTCGGTCAAATGGTGAAAAAGTTGCATTCATAGAAGCATTGTCAAGCAGTTTAAACAAATCCGGTTATTGAGATATCATAAGAAAAGTAAATTCTGTCATTTAGATTTTTATTTTTTTCCCACTTTATTTCAAATAATATTATCAAAAAATGTTACAGGAATTTTTTATTCGACAGTAAATTATCCTAAAATTGACATAATCAGATTTCGTATCCAACGTTTCGTACTTTCTGGGCCACCCTCAACCTGATATTTTTCAATACGGACCTGCATAGTTTATGACACTTTTCGAAATAACTTTTAACGCTGAATTCAAGGATATATCATACAATAGCGGCCCGCACACGAACACTCCGGAGCGAAGGTTTGATGCGGGCCGTTCCAAACTTCCGTGCAAAAGTTTTGGTTAGTTCGATCAACGCTCTAAGGTTAGGCGTTTCACTTTGGCGTGTCGCTCTGGCGTGGCGCTCCAAAGTTTTAAAATTTCTAAAACTCAACGAGCCACTCCAAACCTTTCAATTTTGGAAACTTCTACCCCACTAACCATCACTTTTGAACGTGACATTCAATACTGTCACATCAGAAGCAAGATATTTTGTGTACGTTAGTGGGCAAGCGACACTCCTGCGTGTATCGTTCAGGAGTGACGCTCCGGAACGCCAAATGCTTGATGTGCGCTCCGAAGTGGTCGTGTTTGGGCCGCTAGTGTCATTCAAAGTTGATTTTACAAAATGATGGACATTTCATTAATGTTCATCATTTACTTTCGAATAATCATTCAATTTGTCTTTGATTAAAAGATAGTTTCGTTTAATTATTATGAATTAGGTTTTTCACCTCTTGAAATTTGTAAATAATTATTACTTGTTTCTTGCTTTGATTCTGTTACGTAATAATTATTTACAAATTTCAATGATTATTCGAAAGTAAATGATGAACATTAATGAATTAAGTGTTCGAAATGTCCATCATTTTGTAAAATCAACTTTGAATGACATTGTATGATATATCCTTGAATTAAGCGTTAAAAGTTATTTCGGAAAGTGTCATAAACTATGCAGGTTCGTATTGAAAAAAATGAGGTTGAGGGTGGCCCAGAAAGTATGAAACGTTGGATACGAAATCTGATTATGTCAATTTGAGGATAATTTACTGTCGAATAAAAATTTCCTGTACCATTTTTTGATAATATTTGAAATAAAATGGGAAAAAAATAAAAATCGAAATGACAGAAGTTACATTTCTTATGATATCTCAATAACCGGCCCTGATAATCTCGATTTGTTTGAACTGCTTGACAATGCTTCTATGAATGCTTCTTCTCCATTTGGTTATGGTTTGAAAGTTACCAATACAAACCCATTGAAAAAGTGGCCCCTCTGTATAACCAACATTACTGATTTATGTATTTACGAATTATGTCAACACATGAAATAAACATTTAACATTATCAATGACCATCTATTGTTTCTGGTAAATGAGTATATACAGAGTTGAACATTTCCAAGATCATGTAAAATCGCTAGAATAACGCCGGTGTTTAAAAAAGGAATTAATGAAAAACCAGCTAACCATAGGCCTTTATAAAATACTTCAATATTTGAGGGGTCCCATATATAGGGGCTTAACAACTTTTAACAGTATGCCGGACATATCAAAAGTTCCTTGAAATGTACATTAAATAATTCCAAACTCTTGTTTAAAGTCAACTGTAATAACAACAAATTGTTGAATAGTTTTCAAATTAAAAAAAATGGGGTTTTGCAAGCAAATCCAATATTGCTCTTATACAAAGATGCCATTCCAAAGCATTGAGGATGATAAATCAGACCCTACACGATACTCTAAAAGTTCCATACGTCCAAGGTGTCATCAAATACAGAAACAAACGAAATCACGCAAAGTTACAGGGTCATCCAAATGAGCTGCTACAGCTGTTAATGGAAAACACCGAAACGAGAAGACATTGGCTAGGTGACCTAATTGGGAAATGAGACTTCAAAATGGAGAAACCACTTCACGCCTAACCGAGTCGGCCTTCAAATTACATTTCTATTGACACAATATAGTTTAAACTCAATTTTTAGTTTTTAGAGTTCATTGAATCTGAATAAAAAATGTTGAATTTGTTACTATTGGATTTTAATTTCCACTACATACTCGAATTTCAACAAATTCCTTAATTGATTTTGAAATTTCGCAGGAATTCCAGAAAGCTCTTGGAAAGTTCCAATGAAACTCTCAAATTAAAACATTCGTCTTTGATATTGAATCATGGTAACCTTTCTGCTGATATGAAAGATCTGAAGGAACAATTTGAAATTCTGCAGTTAAAATATGATCAATCGGTTAATGAGCACAAAGATACTGTGAGATCTTTGAAGGTATGTATTATAATTCAAATGAGATATGCCTATCATTTATTGGTCATGTACATAGATCATTTTCATCTTCTGTTTCCGAACGTTTTATATAACATATTTTCCTTTCCCATGGCTTTTCTGTGGGTTATTATCTTTCGCATCAATTCATTCATTCTGCATATCCTTCAATCGATATCGACCACTAGAAATTATTGCCGTTCTGTAGGGGTTGGGAGAACATTGAAAAATTCAACTGAAAATTTTCTGAACTGCCACAAAAATTAAATTGGGCCATGGCTCGCGATCATATAATATTTTTTACGATTCTTATCAATCTTTTTATCGATATCGACCGATAAAAACGATTGCCGGTCGTAGACGCAGAGTAATAAAACTTTGAAAATGCAGCACGTTTCTCTCCTACGACCCCACAATGATTTCTAGCGGCCGATATTGACAAAAGAATTGACACAGTACATAAAAAACAAAATGCGGTCGCGAGGCATCTTCTGGGAACCAGATTTTTTTTATACAATCTGTTCCTTGTCGCCATTCCTTAACACATGCCCTAGGCCATGTATTGATTGTTTGTTTGAAGAAAAAAGTATGTATTGCTCTCATTCAAAAGAATGCAAAGGTTGGTAGTTGAGAAAACTCCAAGTGTTGCTCTGTATAGAGTTTTTTATTTCAAACTCAATTCCAACTACAATGAAGTTAAATATTTACCTGTAAATAGAGAAACGACAATAAATGTTTTATCTTCCTACCAATTATCTGCTATTTACAGTTCAAATTGAAATAATTTACAAGTATTTGAAAATTATGAAATTCTAATATTGACGTAAGTCAGTAATGGTTTCCACGGTCACTAATATCATGGATTGATAATATACAGGGTGGCCAAGAGATTGACGTCAAAAAGGAAAAAACAGGTCCCTCGTGTCATAGGCTATTCGAATCACCCCCATGTAGGATATGCTATTTTTCACGGTTTTCGAGTTTTTAATTTTTTTATGAACTTTGAGAATTTTCGACTTGACCATCTTAAAAAAGATATTAAAAAAAAGTACAAGACTTCTCTGTGAAATTCTTTTCGTAACTTAATCTCCATGAATTGTACTTTTATACATAAAATAACCAGATTCGTAACTTTGATAAAAATTATGGAAATGTTGGTCTCAAGTGAAAAAGTTACGTAAATTGGATTATGATCTGAATTTTCGAATCAAAATTAAAAATGTAAAATGGCTAATTCACGGTTTCTTAGTAAAAACTGCGCTCAAAAGTCAGCTTTTAGAATCATTGATAAAAAATGGTACTTAACACTCTACTTTTGCTAGAATTAGCCTTCAAAGTCATCGAGGTGGAAAAAATCAAAGAACTAGACATTTACTACAAAATTATTTTTTGCCATTTTAAGATATTTCTGATCAAGTTATGATAGAAAATGCTGAAAATTGAACGTGGGGGCCCCTTGATTGGTCGACTGCGCCCGATCCATCTGTTCTGGTCTCAAGTGAAAAAGTTAAGTAAATTGGATTATGATCTGAATTTTCGAATCAAAATTAAAAATGTAAAAAGGCTAATTCACGGTTTCTTAGTATGCTTAAAAACTGCGCTCAACAGTCAGCTTTTAGAATCATTGATAAAAAATGGTACTTAACGCTCTACTTTTGCTAGAATTAGCCTTCAAAGTCATCGAGGTGGAAAAAATCAAAGAACTAGACATTTACTACAAAATTATTTTTTGCCATTTTAAGATATTTCTGATCAAGTTATGATAGAAAATGCTGAAAATTGAACGTGGGGGCCCCTTGATTGGTCGACTGCGCCCGATCCATCTGTTCTGGTATCGTTCATTCAAGTGGTTAATGGAAAATTGTTATCGAAAATTTAAATAATCCCGATCGATTTTTCATTGCTTTTGTATGTTTGAAAACGATGAAATGTGTTATAAATATTCGCGTTTTTTGTAATGAAGGGCCGATAAGCCGGAATCAAGACGTTTTCATCGACGCGACTTCGTCTGAATTTTTGAACATATGAGCATTCCTTTTCACCTCCCCTCCGCAAAAATAAAACCAGATTTTCCCCTGACCATCAGTTAATTCTGATTCCGCCGATCGAGTGTCAAGAAGTGTTTGAACCGAATTTTCCAGTTTTCTAATTTTCAACTTAATTTTCTCAGTTTTTCTTTTGAATTAAATTTTTAGTTTTAAAAGTAAATTTTCAGTTTCCTAGTTAGTTTGTTTTCTTTGAAGTGTTGGAAGATGAGTTACACGTTAAGTGAATATGCTGAAATGCATTATTTTTACGGAGTTGCACGAGGGAACGGCCTTGAAGCAGCGAGACTATATCGTGAACATCTTCAACGTCGTGGTGGGCCGCAACCTGAGCATTATCCAGACCATCGTGTTTTTATTAACACGCACCAAACCTTAATGGCTGGCCGCATTCCTGGCCAACGTGGTGGTCGTGAAGGAATCCCTAGAGTTGATCCGGATCGCAGGCAAAGGGTGCTCGAAGAAGTTCAGCGAAATCCATCTACCAGTACGAGATGATTGGCTCGTGCTCTGGGCATCCCAAGAACTTATATCCAAGGTACACTTCACACAGTACGATACCACGCATTCCACATTCAATGAGTCCAAGCTTTACTGCCTGCAGACCACCAATTGCGCGTTGAATTTTGCCGAACTATGATACAAAAAGAGAGAGAAGATCCTGGGTTTTTTAATACAATTTTGTGGACAGATGAGTCAAGATTTGAGCGATGTGGAATCTTCAATATTCACAACTACCACACGTGGGCGATTGAAAATCCTCATGATGTGAGAGCATCAAATTTCCAACAACGCTTTACCATTAACTTGTGGTCTGGTGTCCTCAATGGTGAACTAATTGGTCCATATGAATTGCCGTCCAGACTTGATGGAGAAACGTACAAAAATTTCCTCGAGCATGAACTTCCTTTGCTCCTGGAAGATGTGAGTCTTCAGCTTCGTCAAACTATGATATTCCAAAACGACGGCGCCCCGGCCCCCGTGTCACTACGCAACTCAAGTCCGTAATCATTTGAATGAACGATACCCGAACAGATGGATCGGACGTAGCGGACCAATCAAGTGGCCCCCACGTTCACCTCACCTTAATCCCATCGATTTTTTCGTTTGGAGTTATTTCGAAGAAATTTTTACGCCCGAGAATGTTCGCGTAAAGACGAGCTGCGACTGAAGATAAGAGAAGCCGAACGTGTCCTAAGAGAGAACAGGGCAGGTTTTATGCGATTGAAAGAAAATTTTCTAAGAAGGTGTAGAATGTGTATTGAGGCTGGAGGTGGCCACTTTGAACACCTACTGTAAATTTTATAAATAAATTTCTTTTTATTTACATTATGATGTGTGATTTATTGCCATACCTTTTTCTTTTTTTTATCTAGAACTTTTCTTGACCAACATCTAAAGCTAATTTTCATCAATTTTCAGCATTTTCTATCATAACTTGATCAGAAATATCTTAAAATGGCAAAAAATAATTTTGTAGTAAATGTCTAGTTCTTTGATTTTTTCCACCTCGATGACTTTGAAGGCTAATTCTAGCAAAAGTAGAGTGTTAAGTACCATTTTTTATCAATGATTCTAAAAGCTGACTTTTGAGCGCAGTTTTTACTAAGAAACCGTGAATTAGCCATTTTACATTTTTAATTTTGATTCGAAAATTCAGATCATAATCCAATTTACGTAACTTTTTCACTTGAGACCAACATTTCCATAATTTTTATCAAAGTTACGAATCTGGTTATTTTATGTATAAAAGTACAATTCATGGAGATTAAGTTACGAAAAGAATTTCACAGAGAAGTCTTGTACTTTTTTTTAATATCTTTTTTAAGATGGTCAAGTCGAAAATTCTCAAAGTTCATAAAAAAATTAAAAACTCGAAAACCGTGAAAAATAGCATATCCTACATGGGGGTGATTCGAATAGCCTATGACACGAGGGACCTGTTTTTTCCTTTTTGACGTCAATCTCTTGGCCACCCTGTATATATTAAAAAATCATTTGTTTCCGTATCACATCACATTCATTTCATTCGGCAATCTTTCAAACGGATGTTCATCGCAATAGTGAAATCGGACCACATTTGTGATTTGTTTCTAAAAACGAGAGGGGTGTACCTATTGACGGACAGGACGAAGGTTCCGAAGTACCGGAGGTGCGGCGTTGTCAGTACATCGAATGCGATGTTGGGATCCATTGCGAGTACACCCATAACTCTATTTCGCAAAAAATATGGTATAAAGGTACTCGCTCACTAGATCCGCATCGTACGTATGAACGGATCACATTCATAAACATATATTATTTCGGAAGAGAGCAATAGACACTTTTTCCTTAAATCAAACATTATATTACATACGGCACATGTGGAGAAATGGCGACAAGGATCAGATCGTATAAAAAAAATCTTTTTTTCCGCTCCGAATCTAAGTGTTAGCAGCGGGAATGTAAACGGGGTATCATACAATTCTGCGTATGATCCACGAGATCAGATAAAAAACTCTGTCTGCAATAAAAATATGTACTATGCGGATCGGTGAGTGTTTTCCTTTAGCCGTGTTACATTTCAAGCACCCATGTGTTTAAATCAATTACCATTGAAGTTTTCAATTATTCAATCATCATTGTTGAAGTTCTAATTGATAATTGGTCCATGGAGGCCCTTCTCATGCACACCACACTTTACCTGATTCATTATTGTCATAAAATCAGAGTTGATAGAAAATGGTAATAAATTTCAGGTACATGCAGAAACTTTGAGTCAGTGCTATAGACAGCAACTATCAGAGCAAGAAGTGAGACATAACCGAGAAATAATAGAGCTCCAGAGTAGAATTGAAAAAACACAAACACCTGCTGAAATACTTCTGCCCTCCTTTCCTAGTATGACTAGGGAAGAGGGAGAAGGTTCTGAGAGTGCTGACAGTGTGAATAATTTACCAGTACCCTTAGAGAAATTATTGTGCGAAGACGATGAACATAAGGTGAACATTTTGAAGAAACAAATTAATGAACAGGAATCTAAACTGCATCACTTAACTGAATTATTGGCTGATACAGAACAAGACCTAGCAAAACATATTCAAATGAACAATGTGCTGAAGGAAGAAATTAGAAGGCAACAGAGAGCTGTGGAAAGAGAGAAGCACGCTGAAAATTTGGAGTATTTGAAAAATGTAGTTTTGAAGGTAGGTTAGTTCAGTAATAAACAGGTTGAGTAAGAATAAACGCACAGAATCTTCAGGATTTAACGGGTGATTTTTTCATTTTCTTTTTGGCAACACTGATTTTGACAGCTCAGTCAGTATGATCCTTAATGACTTCATGGCTAAAATAACCGAGGAAGACAGAAAATACTTTCCCTATAATAGATCACATACGGGGTGAGTCTTTGACTTATATATACAGGGTATCCCCACGCCTATTAGACGTTTCTGGAGAACTGGACATATTTGAAATCTGAAAATTGGGATCATGATATTGTTCGAAATTCTCTACAGACCTAAAATATTTTTGGAGCCTGAACACTTCCGGTTATACAAGGAGTGAAACAGATTCGATGAATATTTTTATGAAACCATTGTAACAAATAAGAATTAGACCTGTCACTTGTGAATTATTTATGGGATCATTTATCTTCTATGGTCACAGAATATTCTCATGTAACATATTCGATGAGTATTCTTATGAAACCATTGAATAAAATCGAAAAGTAAACAAAACCTAAAATAAGACCTGTCACTTGTGAATTATTGATGGGATAATTTTTCTTCTATGGTGACAGAATATTCTTAAGTATAAGATTAGATGAATTTGATTCTACGTACAACATGAATCCAGAAAAGCTCAAATAACTCGGGAATTACTGAATTTAGAAGCAAGAGTATCAGAGAGTGCTATCATTATTTTTCTCTGCAGAATCCAACGAAATCATTAAAAAAATATGGTTCTAATTTGAAGAACAGAAGTTATGGCCAATTTTCGATCACAGTTTTTGACACAAAATTTGAAACACCCTGTGATGATATTCATGAAATTCAAAAGATGCATGACCTTTCCACATTCTTCTACTTTGACGTTGGCAGAACGGTTCACACTCTGGATGTTAAGAATAAGAAAAATCATCATAATACTGACTATTAATATTTGAATTTTTTTTAGGTTTTTTTTCGATATTTTGAAAACTATTCGAATGAATATAATGGTTTTGAAAGAAATCTATTCAGCATTGATTATTCAATCATATCAGGAACGAAAGAATTGAAAAAAAAATGTTTGAGCAAATTTATTTTCACTCCCTGTATAACCGGAATTGCCAGGCTCCAAAAACATTTTAGGTCTGTAGAGAATTTCGAACAATATAAAATCCCAATTTTCAGATTTCATATAATTATTATGTCCAGTTCTCCAGAAATGTCTAATAGGCACACGAACTTGGGGAACCCTGTATATTTTAACTGTAGATTCTTGAGGCCAAAAGAAACCTGTTTTTCATTCTTCCGAACTCGGCTCTGTTGGGAAGATATAGCCATTAAAAAAAAATTGGCCAAATACGTGCCTGATACGATTTTCTGCAAAGACCTCAGAGTTCATAGTTCTCGATTGAAATTCTGTTAATATATGTTAAATAATAAAACACTTCAGGGTGGTTCACGTGTTGTTTATTCACAATTTATCAGTGGACTTTAATGTGGTACACTCAGGTTATGTTATGTTGTTTACTTGCTTTGACCTTGCGTCTATCATGCTACTAAGTGGGAGAGAGAGAGAGACATTCATTAGGATCATCGAAAAGCACATCGATTCAGATCACAGAGTATTTGTACATTAGGTCTACGCTACAGATTTGGTAGATATGGCCTCAGCATATTATTATATCAATTCAAATTGCTTACACGGCCATACTGACACTTTAAACGACCTCGTTTCATTAACATAGCAAACAATTCAGGGTATCGTAGGGAATTCGACTAATTAAAACTCAATTTATAACTTCGTCGACGTTTCGGAACCGATGGTTCCTTTTTCAAGACTCGTTATAGTGGTGAAAATCTCAAAATGCTCTCTGGATCAATGTTGGATTATTGGAAATCAAAATCTTATTTTCTCACACGTGAACATTAATTAGCAATTGTTGACAATTGAGGTGAGCCTTTTCCGTGCGCTGAGACATAGATGCATATATGCTGAGACACAAAGCAACGATAGCGTGATGACAGTAGACGTCAGTGTTTCGAATAATTATTGTTTCACAATATCTAAATGTAATAAAAAATATCGTTCATTACACGTCCAGAAAGGCTTTTTCCGTGCTTCGGCTCCGCCTCACACGGGAACTCTTCGCGCGCGCACGGAAATAGCTTACTTTCTGGACTAGTAATGAAATATACTATTTCAGGTTACATAAAGCATTGTTTGACTAACATTTGATACAATTTAGTTTTTGTGAGGCATGGTTATGTTTAGGGCGCTGGCTCGCGCTGCGGCTTTGTATTTCAGGTGGGAAAAAAAACCAGGCAAATAAAAAAACCACCACCGCTTACATGCTCACTAATAAAGATTTAGAATTAATAAGCCAAGAACCAAAAGTCAGCTTCAACTGATTACCACAAAATTGATGATCTGCTTTATAATTGTTCAGGTTATGCAATGGACCAATTATAAAATGCTCTTTCGCAATTCCTTGCTTCTTGAATGAGCTCCAATCCTCGCTTTGTTAGACGATTTTACAGCCATGATCAACAATCAATTGAATAACAATATTTCGAGGCTATAAAGTCCTAATCTTCCTGAAAAACAACTCATTTCAGAATTTCCATAATGGTACAGATTATTGCAATGATTATCTGTTCGCACAGAAATAAGTCAGGCCAAAACAAAGCCAAAAAAACCATCACACACAAAAGTGATTAGATCCAAACAAGATAAACAGCAAAAATTCAAATTTCTTAACTCTTAAAGCCTATTATTATTATCCAGTCTTGACATATGACTATCCAGTCTCCTCATATGACTATCCAGTCTACACATATGACTATCCAGTCTTCACGTATTTATTATTATTATTATTATTATGACTATCCAGTCTTCACGTATTTATTATTATTATTATTATGACTATCCAGTCTTCACTTATCTTGTTGACCATTTTATCAACTCCTATGTGTGAAGATTCATCATGGTACAGTTTCATTATCTCCAATCTTGCCGAAATAGGGACAAAGCATCTCATTGGGTGAGTCCTCTTCCCTTGCCAGTATACCAAGTCATCCTGGACTGCGAAATCTTCCTCATGTAGATTTCTACTTAAGATCTCCATGCAAAATTGGTCGACTTTTTGCCATTCACCAATTGATTGAGGAGTACCTGTAACAGAGCTGAGCGCCAGTATTTTGTTCTTGCAAGGCAAATTCCTACTCAAATAATCGACATGCTTCTATTTCTCGTGGACTGAGTTTTACCAAACCGCATTCAATTATTACTCCTAAAAATTCTATTGACGTTTTGAAGAATTCGCATTTTTATAATTAAGTGCGAAGCCACACTTTGACAGCCTATCAATAATTTTATTTAAATTAACAAGTCCTTCTTCAATATTTTCACATGGACAAAGAATATCATCAACATAAACTAGGACAATTTTCTCTTTATAATCTCCGAGATCCTTATCAATTGCTGACTGATAACATGAAGGAGAATTTATGAAAATAAAGGGCATTCTATTCACGATTGTATTCATATAATCTATCAGGTGTAATAAATGCTGTAATGTGTTTGGAAAATTCTTCTACTTCGATTTGATGAAAACCAGATTTTATATCGAGCTTTGTATAAAACTTTGCTTATGCTAAAAGGTCTATTTGATTTTGAATTCTTGGTAAGGGGTAATTATTTAGCAAAACTTTCTTATTCAGTTCTCTGTAATCAACACACAGTCTTATTTCGCCATTACGTTTTCTTACTAGGACAATGGGGCTTGCATAATTTGATTCACTACATATAATACCAGATTCTAATTGGTTTTTTATAATTTCCCTAACTTTTGTTCTTTCTTGGTACGCTAGATTTCTTTCTCTAAAAACGACTGGAGATTCATATTTCAATTGAATTTTCAGTTTACCTGTGGTGACTGCATCGGGTTTAGATTCAGCCCCTTTTTTAATTATTTAAATTATTTGTGCTTTCAAGTGCTCGTCCAATCCTGACAAATCTAATTCTAAATCTCTACAAACTAAAGTGAAAGTTTTAGGAGATTTTCTAAAGGATAATAATAATAATAATAATCTTTATTTCAAAGTATGTACAGACAAGTCCTTACATAACATGAATAGTGTCAAGAAAAAATTTAAATAATCAACATAATATTAAATACCCTTTAAATAATCATTCAGAGAATATGGTTCCAAATTAACCAAATATTCTTTTACATTTTTCTTAAACATCTTCAAGCTGCTTATGGTTTTTATTTCATTAGGCAATTTATTGAAAATTCTTATACACATATAAGATGGGTGTTTCTCTGATAAGTTCAATCTGTGAACAGGATAATGTAATTCCAGAGATCTTCAAGGATAATCAGTTCTACGTGTATGAAGAGAAAACTTCTCTCTGTTTTTGAAAAAAAACATCAAGCACTCGAAAATATACAGGGTGTTTGGAGGGGGGGTAGCCATAGGTAAATGGTGGATAGGTGATGCTCTTGGCTACTTGTTGCGCCTAATAAAATATCATTTCGCCCAAAGTTCAAGGTGTTATAATTTTTGTACCATTTTTCTAGAAATTTCCCATTTTTCTCATTAAAACCTTGAATTTTTTCAAATTTAATGCTCGAGGTGCCTATAAAATGATTTATTTTCTTAGTCTAGTCTTGTCTTATTCAGATCGAATCATAATTTCAAACAAACGTCTTCAAAAAACCTGACAGCGTCGTATCAAACATCAAAATGAAAAAAAAAATGATGTTGTGTCAACTTTACAAAGTGAAATAAAAAAAAAATTTACATGATGTTGGGTTTTAAAATGGCTTTAAAAACTTCTCTAGTTAATACTCTTTGCAACGGTATGTAACATGTACCATTAATAATCAGATAACTCAACAAAAAACCGTTTTGTCTTCAAGGATGCCTTGAAAGGATGACGACAAAACTATTCCATTGAGCAGGCAAAATCTTTTCTTTCATTCTACCACAGCTAAAAATAGCGTGCCCTCTCTATCATCGGCTAACAATACTCCCAAGGCCGTCGCCAGGGAGAGGGCAGCTGCCCCCCGTGCCCCCCTCCCAATCAGAATAGAAAAAATGAACTTATTTTCGTATATTGTGCTATTATTTCATAAGTTTTTAAGGGATTTTTGAGCTCTAGGGGGGAGGGACTGCCCCCCGTGCCCCCCCCCCCCCCCCAGGTCAAAAGCTGGGGGGTAATTACTACATTTGCAAGTCATTTCATAGGCCTGCAGTAAAGGTGCAGTAATGCAGTTTTGAGTTCACTCAACATTTCGGTGGTTCATCAACATATTCTGTAGCATATTTTGAGCTGGGGGGGAGGACACGGGGGGCAGCTGCCCCCCCCCTAGAGCACAAAAATCCCTTAAAAACTTTTGAAATAATAGCATAATATACGAAAATCAGTTCATTTTTTCTATTCTGCTTGGGGGGGGGCACGGGGGGGCAGCTGCCCCCTCCCTGGCGACGCCCTTGGGCGTATTGTTAGCCGATGATATAGAGGGCACGCTATTTTTAGCTGTGGTAGAATGAGAGAAAAGATTTTGCCTGCTCAATGGAATAGTTTTGTCGTCATCCTTTCAAGGCATCCTTGAAGACAAAACGGTTTTTTGTTGAGTTATCTGATTATTAATGGTACATGTTACATACCATTGCAAAGAGTATTAACTAGAGAAGTTTTTAAAGCCATTTTAAAACCCAACACCATGTAAATTTTTTTTTATTTCACTTTGTAAAGTGGACACAACATTATTTTTTTTTTCATTTTGATGTTTAATACGACGCTGTCAGGTTTTTTCAAGACGTTTGTATGAAATTATGATTCGATCTGAATAAGACAAGACTAGACTAAGGAAATAAATCATTTTATAGGCACCTCGAGCATTAAATTTGAAAAAATTCACGGTTTTAATGAGAAAAATGGGAAATTTCTAGAAAAATGTTAAAAAAATTATAACACCTTGAACTTTGGGCAAAATGATATTTTATTAGGCGCAACAAATAGCCAAGAGCATCACCTATCCAGCATTCACCTATGGCTACTCACCCTCCAAACACCCTGTATATGGCAGATGTTGTCAAAATTTTATTTTTCCTAAAAACATTTCTGCATGATTCAGTGTAACTCATCCTGAACATGATTCTTATAATTTTCTTTTGTATCAAAAATATTTTATCAACATCTGTCCTAATCCCAAATCCTATACTAGACAACTTTCCTGCCAGATAATCAATATGGCAAGTCCATTTTAGAAATCCATCCAGTTGAACCCCCAGGAACTTAATTGATTGTTCCATCTTTATCTCACGACTACCCAAATTTAATATATTATTCGTTATTTTTTTTGATCTACTTGTGGTGAAAAGAAGAGCAGATGTTTTCTCCTCATTAATGATTAATTTATTTTTAATGAGCCAGTTCTTAAGCTCATCATACATTGACCGTGCCTTTGCTTCAACATCTTCAAAATTAGACCCTCCTATCATTAAATTTGTATCGTCAACAAAAGATGTTAATGACTTAATAATATCGTCAGCTGAATCACATATATCGATCATGAATATTACAAATAAGATAGGCCCCAAAATACTGCCCTGGGGAATACCACAGTTTGAATCTACTATTTCCGATTTATATTCATTTTCGTTTTCATAAAGTGAAACTCTTTGTTTTCTATGTCACAAAATCAACACAATCCTTATTAATTTCAAGTTGAATATCCCCTTCTTTGAGTATATCTAATCCGATTAAAGCATCAATATCCTTATGTGGAATAATACTATCTGTAACACTGTAACTATATTGAATTCAATTTCTATAGCTAATTCACACTTGAAAAATAGGATGTTTGCTTTTCCTAATGTTTTAAATTCAACGTTTCCTATTCCCATAATTTTCTTAGTCTGAGGTATTACTTAACTTCATCAATCCATTCTTTGGTGATTGTACTGCATGAAATTCACGTCGGGTGTTTTGAACCTCGTTGTTGGTTGGACTCGATCTTCCACTTGCCATGTTCGCCATAAATTCCATAATTTTCATCTGCAGTTGAGCTTGAATTTCCATCATTTGAATCATCGTCATCGGTTCGACTTGGGCAGCATTATCTCGATTGAGTGAAATTCGTAGAATTTAGGTTCTAATTCTTTCTTTGTAAAGAAAGAACCAATCCCGCTTCTGATGTTAAATAATATAACACTTCAGGGTGGTTCACGTGTTGTTTATTCACAATTTATCAGTGGGCTTTAATGTGGTACACTCAGGTTATGTTATGTTGTTTACTTTCTTTGACCTTGCGTCTGTCATGCTACTGAGTGAGAGAGAGAGAGGGAGAGAGAGAGAGACATTCATTAGGATCATCGAAAAGCACATCGATTCAGATCACAGAGTATTTGTGCATTAGGCCTACGCTCCAAATTCGGTAGATATGGCCTCAGCATATTATTATATCTATTCATAGGGCACACAATTCAAATTGCTTACATATATTTATTTGAATAAGAATGTTAACAACACTATATTTGTCAACAAAAAGACTTACTTTTCTCCGATTATATCTGCTATTGAAAAGCCATATTTCTTCCATCAAAATAAGTTCCTTCTTCGATTTTTCTGAAGATTAGTTTGTAAACACTAATAACTTGTTCAAATCTTCCTCGAAATCGCAAAACAATCTTGTAAAAAAAGATTTTTCATCCAATTTATGATTAATCAAACTTTTATGACAGAGTTACCAAATTGTTGATTTTCTCTTCAAACAATGGTGCGAGGTATATTGTTATATTGTTGTTCTGTGTCTCAAACATCATCGTCTGTGAACGACGCATGCGTATAGCGACAAACTATCTTCATTTGCATTTGGTGTTTAAGCTTGGCGGACGCAATGGCTCCAAACAAACGGCCACATTAGGCGTTTACTTTCGCAGAAAAAAACTAAAATATTAGATTAGTACTCGTCAAATTGCTGCGCAGCATTGTTGAAGGAAAATTTTAAAGCTATAGTTATAGCTGATGACACGTGAGTCCTTTAATATGAAACATCGGCATCGAAAAATTTCATCTTTTGACGTTCATTCGAGGCTTGAAGGAGTAAGCCCCTATGAGGGGGCACTTCAACCCCTCCAAATTGAATTTTACGTAATTTTGATAAACCGTTTTCGCCAAGAATCAATTTTTTAGCTCAAATGAGCCACCTTCAATGTTTTGGATATTTTTGCAATGGACAAGCCCATTTTTACTAAGCAGTTTGAACAAACTTGACAAATCTTAAAAAAACACATTAAAAAAAATTAGTTTGTTGAGGCTTTCGCGGCCACCGATTGATGTCATCTGTTTTTTTGCGAGCGTTTCGGCCGTCGTGGTTTCGCCAGATCGAGCGTCTGGCATCTTCAGGAATTAATTCTCTTGGGATAGCTCAAGCAAAAGCGAATTAATTCCTGAAGATGCCAGACGATCGATCTGGCGAAACGTCGAAATCAAACAAACCACGACGGCCGAAATGCTCGCAAAGAAAAACAGAATTGAATTGTTTCATCATAAATATTATCGGTTCGAATTGTCCTTCCTTAACTTGCATACAATAATACAATCTTGACTGACGACACTCGTCGTCCAAATTTTCAGGCCGAGTCACAAAAATCTTGGACTTCAGATGTCCCCACAAGAAGTCGTCCAGAGGGCTTTTTGGCGAAAACAGTTCATCAAAATTACGTTTTCCATACACCGTGGTAAATAGGCCTCCAAGACCTTCCCAATCGAAGCATCACTCAACCCGTTTCCCCCATTCAATGTTGAGGGGTTGAAGTGCATCCTCTTAGGGGGTTGCTCGTTCAAGCCTCAAATATAAGTCAAAAGAGGTTCCCCAAAAATATACGGGGGGGGGGGCTCGTCTAAGATGGGACACCCTGTATATTCTCTTCGAGAGTCAATACTCGACGTTTTGCAGACATTACTGGTTTATTGGCGAAATCTCAGACGTTCTATCGGGCAGATCAACTGTTATACTAAACTAGACCAAACGCATTGAAACCTAGGAATCCCAGGAGGATTATCATCATCTGCAACTGGGTATTCACCGTCTTTGAACCACGTGAACTTAGTTCGCAGTGAAGTATTATGAAATGTTTACGTAACGGTTACGAAACATAGGTTACGCCGTAACCTATGTTTCGATTGTCCGCTCAAGGGAAAGTTTCGGAACCTTGTTGGTATACGAAAAAGAGGTCCGCCCAATAGAAGGAACTATCTATAGTATTTGCATTTTCCCAATTCCGGACCCCTGAAAATTCCCAACTACGTTGGTATGTAGGTGTTCCCGAAAATTTTTATTTTTGAATGATGTCTGTTATGAAATAAATGAAGATTAAATTTTTTCAATAAGCGAGTCCGAAAAAAACTGTTTTTCATATTCTATTGAAAACTTCATAGTTTATAGAAACATCTAAATGTAATATTTATTGAGAATATTCCAAAATTTCATGAAAAGAAAACTTCGATTTTAGAAAATCTGTTTCTATCTGATAGTTTTGTCAGCTTTCTCTTATTTATTTTTTATCATCTGATCGGTTTATTCTTCGATCATCTTCGATTAAATGCAGACGATTTCGAGGGGAGATTCCAATTCGAAAAAGCTTATCATTATTAT
Source organism: Adalia decempunctata (assembly GCA_951802165.1). NCBI lineage: Eukaryota > Metazoa > Arthropoda > Insecta > Coleoptera > Coccinellidae > Adalia > Adalia decempunctata. The sequence goes on from OX637696.1 coordinate 44,387,798, forward strand.
GTCTGGTATAGTTTTTCTGTTTTTCAGAAGCAACGAGAGTCATTATGCGAAATATTCAAGCACAATCCCAACTGCTAATGATGGATGTTCGAAAATAATAATTGTGAACAACTTATAAAAACATTCTGTAGAGCTTGTTACGAAGCTATCCATGATATTTTCTGTCTTCTCTAATAACTGGAAAAAAATTATCGAAGGTGCTACTACTTTTTCTAAGATGTTTAGAATAAAGGTGTATGCACTAATTAGATTTTGTTTCGACCAAATTGAGAATATTAGCAGAGTTTCGTTTTTTCCACTTCAGGTGGCGCTATTCACAAATTTCTTCTTCTTCTTTAGCCTCTAGATATCCACTCCTGGACATAGGCCTCTTCCATAGACTTCCACGTCGACCTTTGCTGGGCGGTTTGAATCCAGTTTTTTCCGGCATGTCGTTGGATGTCGTCTCTCCATCTCGCCTGCGGACGTCCGACGCTTCTTTTTGACATTCTTGGACGCCATTGTAATAGTGCTTTGGTCCATTTATCGTTGTTCCTGGCAACGTGTCCTGCCCAACGCCACTTTGAACCTACTACACGCTCGATAACATCACATACTTTTGTTCTTCTTCTTATCTCCTCATTTCTTATCCTGTCTCTTAGGCTCACCCCAAGCATTGTTCTTTCAATTGCTCTTTGACAAACCCTAAGACGATTGGCACTGCCCACGGTAAGTGTCACCGTCTCGAGTCCGTATGTTGTCACTGGGAGGATGCACATATCGCAAACCTTCCTTTTCAGATTTATTGGGATATCCGGGTTGCGAAGGATGTAACCGAGCTTGCCAAATGCCATCCAGGTGAGGTTGATTCTTCTTGTGATCCCTGATGTTTGGTTTCCTTTCCCAAGCTGAATACTGTGACCCAGATATATATACTCCCTGACTACTTCCAGATGATGATTATCGATGGAGACATTTATATTGTCAGGGCTCATAAGTTTGGTTTTTTGAAGGTTCATTTTAAGGCCCACAGCTTGGGAAGCATCTTTGAGTTCTAGGATCATTGCTGCCAGTTCAGCTGGGTCGCTACTGAACAGAACGATATCATCAGCAAACCGAAGGTGGTTGAGTCGCCCACCATCAATTTTCATACCCTTCTGTTCCCATGATAAAGACTTGAAAACGTCCTCTAGAGCCAAAGTGAACAACTTAGGTGATATTGTGTCACCCTGTCGAACGCCTCTTCTCACGGGTATCTTTCCAGTGGTCCAATCTTCGTTGATTTTAATATGTAAAGTGGCATTCTCGTAAATGTATCGGAGTAAGTTGGTATATCTGTAATCTACGCGGGCTCTGTTCATCGCCCTTACAACTGCCCAGGTTTCGATCGAGTCGAACGCCTTCTGGTAGTCTATGAATGCCATGTGGATTGGGACATTATACTCCGTACATTTCTCTATCAGAGTACGTACTGTTTGGATATGATCGATGGTGCTGTAACCTTTCCTGAAACCTGCCTGTTCGACTGGTTGGTAGAAGTCGAATTTCGTGCTCAGACGGTTCGTGATGACTTTCGTTAGCAGTTTATAGAAGGCAGATAATGGACTAATTGGCCTGTAATTCTCGATGTTCGTGTTGTCTCCTTTCTTGAATAGAAGAATGACTTCTGCATTATTCCAGGAGTCTGGAATCCTACCTTGCTCGAGACATTTATTCAACAGAATTAAGAGTGCTTTCTTGAGTGTGTCTCCTCCGATCTTGAGCATCTCGCTTGTAATTTGATCTTCTCCTGGCGCCTTACTATTCTTGAGTTTTTCCAGAGCTGCTTCCATTTCGAAATGGTAGCGAAATTCACAAATTATGACTGATTTTCATCAGTTATTTCAAATATTTGAATTTATTCTGGCGAACGTGTCGTGTTAATAGTCGATAATTTTGTCAATAATGTGTGTTCCTATTCTTGGCATCCTAATGTATATTAGTTCAGAGGAAAAGTATAAAACTTTCATTATAAAAAGATGCCATTCTGTGGTCATATCATTTGATTGATTGATTGATTTACAAGCGGACAAACAAGAGACCGGGTTAGCGCTTGGCCTCCCTGTGACACTGCGACCAACTTGGGTCTATTGTATCACTCTTTCGTCAGTGGTTCCTCACGAGAATAGGTTTGTGTCCTTTATCAGGTTCAGTAGCCTTTTTATGAGGTTTTTCGGATTCATTCCCGTTTCCGGATTGATTTCACCGAAGATTCTGTGGCGCCTTCTTCCCAAGGCGTCGCATTCAAAAATTATGTGAGAGGCTGTTTCTTCCTCTTCACCGCAGAGTCTGCAACCCACGGGTTCTCCAAGTATTCCTATGGTGTTCAGATGTTTTCTAAGGCCGCAGTGTCCCGTCAGTAGACCCACTATTATACGTGCCTTTGTTCTGTTTAGATTCAAAAATTCAGCTGTCAAGGTTTGGCTTGTGCGTCCTACCATGGCTTTGCTGTGTGTTTGCCCGTCACTCTGTTCCCATTGTTGTCGGTGTCTTTGTTTTATCCACTCCTCAATCAGGGTCCTGCATCGGTTTTTGCTGATTCCAAGCACAGGTTCTGGCCCTGTGAATGGCGTTTCAGATGCTTGTCTTGCTAACTGGTCTGCTTTTTCGTTGCCCCCGCTATTCCCCTGGCACCCACATCAGAGTGACCTTGTTGTGTTTAGCCAGCTCCAGAAGGTCCTGGAGGCATTCCCAGAAGAGTCTAGACTTTATCTGTGTCGAGTTGAGAGCTTTGATGGCGCTCTGGCTGTCAGAGAGAATGTGGATGTGTTTTCTTTGGTAGCCACTTTCCAGGTTCTTCTGTATGCATGTCCTAATGGCATGTGTTTCAGCTTGAAATATCGTGGCGTGTTTGCCGAGAGGTATTATGTAATCCCTTCTTGGCCTCACTCCATGTATTCCCGCTCCTGTTCCTTCATCTGTCTTAGAACCGTCTGTGTGCCAGACTATTTCTGCAGATGATTGTGATTCTCTGCATATCATAATTGACTTCGACAGATCAGCTGTTGATACATCAATCAAATCGACAACGGAAAATAGACTGAAATGACATTGCGGCGCCCACACGAAACATTGCTAATATTTTCGATTTGGTCGAACGTCATTCCATTTAAAAATTGACTAGTGCCTACACTATGTTTTTAGACATTTTAACTTTTTCATACCTAATGAATCTCTATCCTTCTGAATTTTTTCAGTCATTTGATGAAAGCTCTAGCAGTTCTTGCGATGATTCCTTTGCACTCCTCATGTGTGTACTTTGAATTCAAAATATTTTCATTCATTATCAAAAATTATTAATGGTTTATGGATTTTCATCGAAACAACCTAAAAATTCATTACAATCCATGAAATGTAGATATTAATTATTCATCGAAATGTCGTATTTTACTTTCTTTCTGTGGTTTCAGGAAATCACAGAGTAATTAACTCAGTTTGAGAATGCTGTTTTCACTTATGTCGAGTGATCATTCTGAAAGTCTTCATTTCAAGTAGTGGGTTTGTTTATGAATCAACTGCTCCTTGTATACGTAGAACCGAAAAAGGCAATGAAAAATATAGGTTATGATTTGTTGAAAGATTATTTGGGCTGTTTCCATTATCTATGCGGTTGGTTGTTTCCGACGTTTCGGCAAGCATTCGCCTGCCGTCTTCAGAGTGTAGGTCCTGAGAAGGACCGGTTTTTGCCAAACTTGATCTGTCTGCACTTGTACGCACCATACTTTTTGTGCTTTGGCTGGAGCGCATAGCAAAATATATAACAAGTTCTTTTGAGAGCTAAGGATATTATTTTATAATACTTATTTTATTTTTTTCTCAGTTGACGCACTATTAATCTATATATTATATTATATTATCGCTCACCGTCCGTTGCGGCTTTCATAATGAAAATTATACCGTCAACTAGTAGAAAACAATTCGGCAAATTTAACGATAATCCTGTTGTAACGGCAACACTGATGCCTTCCAATTGCTTCTTGCCCACCAACTTTGGTGGGCAAACTATGTCCGTCTCTGTTTAGTCAGAGCCTCCAGATTACCCATCTCTTTCTATATCCGGGGACCTCGGCCTTGAATAGCGAAAAGATCGGGTGCCAGGGCACTGTTCTAAGTGCATTCTGATTTCTAACCTCTAAACTAAAGTAACTAAACCAGAGAATCCAGAGATATCTCACGTCATACGTTATGTAACCGAACTACCACAGATATGTGAAGTATAAGAACAGTCGTTTGAGATGGGTCGATTTCATATATCTAATAACATCAACATGGATTATACCTCTCTTTTCTCAGTCACAAAGTGAAGCCAAATCTTTGGTAAGGCTTGAGTTGCACGCTTGCGTCAACTGGAAATTCAAAAATTGCGAGAAATTTAGAGGTTATGTTTATTCTGAAAGACAACAAGAAAATAGATATCGAGAATGAAAATATTTCACTTGAATACTTTCAGTTCATTTTTAGATTATGAATAGGAGTTGACAATGATATTAAGGACTTGAAGAAAACAAAATAAAGCGATTGAAACATTTCACATGAAATTGTGAGGTTACGATCGAAACTATTCACATGAAGTTAGGAATGACATACGTTTCACGACATAATATGATGTGTCAGAGAGAGATAGAATTAATAAAATATTTTTATTCTCAATATTGCCGCACAAGCGCAGATCTGGATTGTTACCAAAGCCCATCTTCAGTTTTGATTGGGTAATTCCCCTTATAGGAATTATTAGATATATGGTCGATTTCTTATGTTAAGGAAGGATCTATGGTCGAATTCATAGATATTTTTTCAGTAATGTAATCAAAAAAATCAATTTCCTTAGTTTCAGGAATATTGCTGAAACTGGCAACATATAAATCCAAGTTCTGTGACTGTTTCACCACAGTGGTTTCACAGAAGATTTTATTGACATTGTTTTAATAGGTTATAGCTTGATCGAAATTATAAATTGAATTGAAAACCATAATTTACAAGATAATTTTGGGATATCGAGGAGGATATGAACAAGTTTTTAGTGCTTACAAACTAATCTTCAAGAAAATCGAAGAATGAACTTATTTTGATGGGAGAAATATGGCTTTTCAATTGCCGATATAATCGGAGCAAACAAAGTGTTTTTGTTAAGAAATATCGTGTTTTTAACATTCTTATTCAAATAAGATAGTATTTGCGTTTCCTCAAATATATCAACTTAATTTTAATCGGGAAATATGAACTTTGCATTGGTTCCAGAGAATGTTTCCAGGCACGTATTCAGCACTATTTTTTTTTTCAAATGGCTATATCTTTTTAACAGAGCCGAATTCGGAAAAATGGAAAATGAAGAAAAGGTTTCCTTTGGCCTCAAGAATCTACAGTTAAAATATATGTACAAGTCAAAGACTCACCCTGTATATAACAGAAAGATGTTGGTTACACCATTTATAACTCGAGATCGGATGGAGTGTTTGTTATGAAACTTCATATATGGATTCGTCTACGATCTGGTTATTATAAAATACAATAAAACTTCGAAAAAATCGATGAAAATTTCACTTATACAGAAAATGCTTTTCCTCCTTTTGAGCGAGACCATTAGGTGTCGCTACAGTTACAGTTACGGTAGTGCTTATTCGTAGGTACTTGGTTTCATATTCTCTCCGTTAGATGGCGATGTAAACAAATAGTGTGTACAGTGACTATATTACCACTATAGTCACTGTAATAGTGTGTAATTTGAGTTACCTACAACTCTGCGCTGTTGGCCAACACCAAAAAGTCTTAGCGTAGGAGTACAGTAGTACAGATGTCTAAATTGATTAGATTTCGTACCACTTCAGATGGCGCTATTCACACATTATGACTGATTATTAGTTATTTTCATAGTTTTATTTATTCAAAATAACGTAATCGTGTAGTAGGATGTCTAGAATAATGGTGTAGGCACTGATTAGAAATTGTTGTGACCAAATTGATTATATTAGCAATTTTTAGTTTTTTCCACTTCAGGTGGCGCTATTCACAAATTATGACTGATTTTTATCAGTTATTTCAAATATTTGAATTTATTCTGGCGAACGTGCCGTGTTAATGGTAAATAATTTTCCCAAGCAATAATGTGTGTTTATATTCTTGACATCCTGATGTATATTAGTTCTTAGGAAAAGTAGAAAACTGTCATTATAAAAAGATGCCATTCTGCTGTCATGTCATAATTGACTTTGGCAAATCAGCTGTTGATACATCAATCAAATTGACAACGGAAAATACACTGAAATGATATTGCGGCGCCGCCACGAAACATTGCTAACATTTTCGATTTGGTCGAACGTTTCATTCAAAAATTGACGGGTGCCTATACCATTATTCTAGACATCTTATCGTGAAGGTACTATATTTGACATTAGCACCATTAGATGGCGATGAATTTGTTGAGGCTTTCGCGACCATCGATTTATGTCATCTGTTTTTTTTTCGAGAATTTCGGTCGTCGTGGTTTGAAATGGTCGAAAAAAGAACATATGACATCAATTACTGTGTAATTTGCATAATAGGACTTTTAGTACCATGAAGGGCTATTAACAGATCCAGAAGCGCGTGAATATCACAGTGAATTTTTATCGAAATGTCAAGTATATACGATTTTGGCGATCAGTTTCAATCGTGATATGTCCATTCCCATCTTTTCCCATAATTTTTAAAATGTTTTTGAATTTCTGTTTGGGTAATAAATATATTTGCGGAAATCACTAAATCCAAAATTGCTATATTTGGTAATTGACATATTATTTTTATGTATCTGTTCTGTGTGACAGCTCATATCCATCGAAACATTTGACAGTTCAAAATCAGAGAATCAAGCTGTTGATCTCCGATTACCGGTGATTACGATTTGTGAAATCCACCGTAAGTATCATTTAGGCGGAACAAAGTTCGCCGGGCCAGCTAGTACACGATAAACTGTGTGACGTCATTCTAAATCCAATATGGCGGAACATCCAAGATGGCGGAATAGTGTGCACTTCTGCAATATGGGTATCAAATGGAAGGGCTTGCCGAGAATAATTAGAAATAACTAAAAAATAAAAATAAATTAAAAGCAAAAAAACCTTTTGAATAAATCTTTCATTCAAATGCTCTAAAAAAAATAAACTAAAATTTTCCTTTGAAATTTCAACTTTTAACCTCATTATACACAATTTATATGATCATAAAAGCTTGTTGCGAGGTCTGCGTGAGTACCTATGAGTATGTATTTAATTAAACTGAAATTCATGAAAAATTGCATTCGGCACAAGTGAATCGGGCGACAAGCTTTTATGATCATATAAATTGTGTATAATGGGGTTATAAGATAATGGTTGAAATTTCAAAGGAAAATTTTTTTTTTTTAGAGCATTCAAATAAAAGCTTTTTTCAAAAGGTTTTTTATTTTAGCTTAATGTTCAAGCTATCCAAATTTGTTTTTTTTCTACTCCTTATCATACAGGGTGTTGAAAATGTAAGCATTAAAATGGCAAACTAAAAGAGCTAATTTAAATTTAAGGGCAGTATTTTAAGAGGTCCTTTCTACTGTTCGCCATATCAAATTTTCTTTGAATTATATTAAGTATCTTGAAATTTATTCCAATAAAATGGATTTCCAGTGACGTGATTTAGGAGAACGTATCTCCTTAGAGAGGGCCGATAGAAAAAAAAATGATGAATTGTCATCTTATTTTTTATCTGAATCCGAGAGATTTTTCCGGACACCCTGTATATTTTTGAAAAGAAAAAAAAAGCAATTTTATCTATCACAGAAATTCATATGGTTGACATTTAGAAAAACACAAGTTTCTATCATAACTTCGAAAATAATACTAATAAAAAAAATGTATTACGACAATGAATTCTACTGAAAAAAGTGCCCCTATAATGTTTTTTTTTGCATGTTTGTAGCACCAGTAATAAAGAAGTTATGAGAACTTTTCATTAGACGCAATTTTCTCTAATAGCTTGTAAACGGTTTGAAGTAGAAGGTTGCAGTTTTCACCAAAATAATTCTCGAGCCACTTATTTTGTTCTAGCTCATCGGGTTTCTGAGATCTCCCGACTAGACATCGAATTCGAGACACCCAGTATCTATAATATAACTTAACAGAATTTCTAATAATTCACAAGTTATTGAATCAAGAAACATAATCGTTTAAGAGAACTTTTATCATTTTTCTTTGTAGAATCATTGAGTTTAAATATACTAATATATTTACAGGGTGTCCCAGAAGTACCGCACTTCCTTCAGGGGATCGAATGTGAAAAATATTCTAAGCCCAAATATCCATGTTTGAAATTTTTTGATAACGTTGTTAATTAGTAATTAATTAATGAAAGTGACCAATCAGGAGCGTCCTACACAAGAATAAGTAGGCAGTGGGGACACGAGAGTGACGCCAGGGTGTCGATTCTTGACGGCAATAGAATAGAACGTTCACCGGGGATCGTTCCTCGATTCTACTCTATTGCTGCTCCCTAAAATCGTAATTCCGTATTCTCGAGCATAAAGGAAGCAGCATGAAATGAGGGAACCAAACTACAGCGTTGCCGAATTTCTTGACCAATGATAAATACGAATGTTTCGGCGGACAAGGCTATCATGTCCTAATTGTCATCCCGTTTTTAGTCGTGTATATTTTCAAAATGTATAAATTGATCATAAGTAATGGAGCTCAACAAAAATGTGAAATGTAACCCAATGTATCTACAAACTGCATTGATTGTACAATGTCATTAAGGTTACTTGTAATTTAGTTAATAATATTCCTTAAAATTCATTATGTTACAATATAAATTGTAATTGTTTATTGACAATGACTATTTTACCCTTGTATGACTATATGAATCCATGCTCATAACTAAGGCTTATCATGAGCCTAGTTTGCTTGAGTTTTTTTACGGTTCCATAGTTATAGTTATATAGTTGTAGTGAAAAGGGGTTACAGTCCACTGCCCTCTTAAGGTCTATTGTGCCCCCTGACAGAGCTGTCATCATCGCGCCTCCTACAGCTCGCCCTCCAGTTCCAGAGATTTGATGAAATCCAGTATCTGGGACGGCTTCAAGGAGGATAACTCCCCACTTCTACAAGTTTCTTGTCCAAAGCTATCTTTCCTTTGGCTTACAATGGCATAGCATTCCGTAACCAGGTGAATAGGAGTTTCTTCCTCCTCCCCACAGAATCTACACTCATCAGTGTCCGATAAACCCATTCTCAACAGATGCTTCTTTAGGCGACAATGTCCTGTGAGAAAGCCAGTGAGTAGGTGAAGTTGGTTTTTACTGAGATCCAGATATTTTTTGGATCTAGCAGTTTCAAAGTTCCGGAGGAACTTTTTGGAGTGATCCATTCCTGGGAGATTCCGCCAGAGTTTTTCTCTTTCGGTTTTCTCCTTCAGCATAAATTCCTTCTTATAGGTGCATTTTCCTATACCACAGAAGGGTTCTGGGCCAGTGAGTGGCGTCTATGCGCCCTTTCTGGCCAGTTTATTGGCCTCTTCGGTTCCATATTGAATGGACTGTTAATGCTGATGTTCTAGTGGGTTCGTGGATGTAAGGCCATATTTATAAGATTCTCACTTTCGAAATTTTTCATCGGACAGATCGAAAGGATCTGTCCTTGGAAGTTCTTCCTGCCTTATGTCATGAAATTTTTCAGCATCTTCAACATCTTCCATAATTTTTTCCCACAAAACAAATATTTGAAGATTCTTATTCAATAATATTTATGGTTATTGTAATAGCTAGCCGATATAACCAGTGATCTAATTTAATTTAATCCGAGCTATGTAGATATCATATAACACAAGAAAGATATAATTAAAGCACAAAACAAAGAAATATGTATCCTAAAATGTCAAATTATTGTTCTTCCCCGGCTGATCCCCTGAAATTACCCAGTAGAAGCATCAGGGAGCCATCCTTCTATTAGCGTCCGATAGAAAGACATTCAAGAATACCACTTATGGATTATCAGTAGAACGACGTCACCGTTCTCTCGATTGTTCTACTCCCTGGTTTTCAAGAATAGAGGCCCAGAGCTACTGCCGGCTTTTCACGCACTAAACCGAGACTGGGACACGCCTGCAGCTCTGGCGTCTCACTCTTGTGTCCCCACTGCCTACTTATTCTTGTGTAGGGCGCTCCTGATTGGACACTTTCATTAATTAATTACTAATTAACTACGTTATCAAAAAGTTTCAAACATGGATATTTGGGCTTAGAATATTTTTCACTTTCGATCCCCTGAAGGAAGTGCGGTACTTCTGAGACACCCTGTATATTTAAACTCAATGGTAGAATTCAACGCAATCAAAAAAATAGGGTTCTAATTTGGAAAACAAAACCTATGGTAGAATTTTGTTTCAATTTTGGACAGAATATAAGAATCATCTTGTAATGATTTTCCTCAAATTCAAAAGGCATGCTGCCATTCTATTTGAAAAATGATTGCGCCAAGGATATCGAGATTCCAAATCTATATACATATATGAAAGAAAGATGTTGGTTACACCATTTATAACTCAAGATCGGATGGACTGTTTGTAATGAAACTTCATATATGGATTCGTCTACGGTCTGGTTATTATAAAATACAATAAAACTTCGAAAAACTAGATGAAAATTTTACTCATACAGGAATTGCTTTTCCTTCTTTTGAGTAAAACCACTAGGTGTCGCTACAGCTTATTCGAAGGTAATTTATTTGATATTCTCCCCGTTAGATGTATATACACTTACTGTCTAATTTGCATAGAACTTATAATACCATGAAAGGCTATTACCAGATCAAGAGGCGGGTGAATATCACAGTGAATTTTTATCGAAATGTCAAGTAAATCGAATTTTGGCGATCATGTTCGATCTTTTCTCATAATTTTTGAAATGTTTTTGAATTTCTGTTTGGGTAATAAATATATTTGCGGAAATAACTGAACCCAAAATTGCCATAATTAGTAATTGGAATATTATTTGCTTCTGTTCTGTGTGACAGCTCATATCCATGGAAACATGGAAATCTCGCTGCTCCAACAACTGAGATGTTTACCAATTTATTATTTTAAACTGAGCACCAAAAGACTAAGATGTTCAAAATAATGGTGTGAGCACTAATTAGGTTTTGATTAGCCAATATTGAGAATACATATTAGAAAAGTTTCGTTTTTTCCACTTCAGAAAGCGCTATTCACAAAAAAGTTCTAATTTTCATTAGTTATTTCAAATATTTGAATTCATTCTGGTGAATGAATTCAAATATTTGAATTCATTCTGGTGAATGGGTTGTGTTAATAGTCGATGGTTCTTTCAAGCAATAATTTGTGTTCATATTCTTGACATTTTGATTCATATCAGTACTAAGGAAACTGGAAATGTATAATATGGCTTATACTCCTGCAATTAACAGTCACAAAGCGGAGCCAAATTTTTGGTGAGGATTGAGTTGTACCTACGCTTGCGTCAACTGGAAATTCAAAAATTGCGAGAAATGTAGAGGTTATGTATATTCCGAAAGACAATAGACAAGTAAATAGATAACAAGGATGAAAATATGTCACTTAAAAATTTTGAGTCCAATTCTTAAATATGAATAGGAGTTAGAAATGATATTCAGGGCTTGAAGTAAACGAAATGAAGCGATTCATTTCACAAATGAAGTTATGAATAACGTATGATTCACGACATATTCTAATGTGTCAGAGAGAAACTGAATTAGTAAATTATTTTTATTTTCAATATTGCTGCACAAGCGCGGATATGGATTCTTACCAAAGCCCAAATTCAATTTTCATTGTTTCATTGTCCACATTGGAATTATGAAATGACACGTATGACATCAAGGCGCCGCCACGAAACAATTCTAATATTTTCGATTTGGTCGATGTGAATGCATTCAAAAATTGACAAGTGCATACACCATGATTTTAGTCATCTTAAGCAAGGCTCATATCAGTCATATCATTCCATTATAATGTAAATTCTATAGTAAATTGAGTTGCCTGCAACTCTGTGCTGTGGACCAAAACAAGAATGTCTTAGTCAAGAAGGAAGTTAAAGTACCATTGACAAAGTACTTTACTTCAAATTGTTTTATACAGTGGTAATGAATCATTGGATATATTCCTCATCCATATAATTCGATCGTGATTTATATTTGCATTCGTGGTGTCGTTCATCACAAGATAGGTACTTTAATGAGAAACCTATTAAGCAATTAGAACAAAAAGTTATATGTCCAACAATTAGACACCGCTTGAATAAAGAGAATTATTTTCGTGCGAATAACAATGGTACTATAATTTTGTATATTTGGCCTCATTCATCTTCTGCTTGGAAAACTAACAATGGTAAGTTTATACAACTTTAAAGGTGGGTTTCACCAAGCGTAATCACTGGTGATCGGAGCTTGATCTAGCATCAATTCGATTTGACAGTTCAAAAATCAGAGAACCAAGCTGTTGATCTCCGATCACCGGTGATTACAATTTGTGAAATCCACCGTAAGAATCATTTAGGCGAAACAAAGTTCGCCGGGCCAGCTAGTGATATACATAATAGTCACTCAAGTGGAATATTATAATAGTCACTACGCATTTTTCCACTTATTTCTCATTATTTTGAAAACTCTGAGGACTAACGCAATATAAGTGCAACGTTAAAGTAATCGAAAATTGAAAACTTGATCGGTATAACCGGCTCAAAAAACATTTCAGCTGAATAGAGAATTTTGAACAATCCGTAATCCGAATTTTCAGGATTCAAATAGGCCCAGTTCTTCGAACGCGTCTAATAGGCAATGGAACTTGGAATACTCTGTATATGTAGTTCAAAATATATGTTTTCTAGATGCTAATAATGTTTATGAGCATTTTTTTGGAATTCAAGGCTCAAACAAAAAAATTGGATGCGGCTCTTTTCGGTCTTGGGCGTGATAATTGCAAGCAATAATAGTATATTGTTCAATAAGCGGTAATGTGAGTCATAACACTCGCAGATGAATTTTGCAGCCCGAGCCGTCAGGCGAATTGAACACTATACTTTATCTTCGACTTCTTCAGTAAAATTCGAATTAATCTGCATTTTCAAAATTGACAATAGTTGTCAAAAGCGATTTCTGTGGTCGAAAATAGAATCAATATCGAATCCCGTAGAAAACGTCAAAAATTCACATTTTCCAAATGCAATTTTTGGATATTCAGACCTAAGAAAATGTAGAAATGGATGGCGAGAACGTTACCTAGATGTCTGAAATAGAGTTCCCCATTGATCCTCACTGTTTTATTCATTTCGTAAGCTACATTTTTTCTATTTGTATTAGAGTGAGTTATTATTACCTCACACTATATTGGTTTATAGAGACTATTACAGATCAAAATCAGTTGACTAATGAATATATTATTCTATGGGAGTAGATAAAGAAAAATAATGATAGTTTTCACCAACTATTATGCTTCTAAAAAAACTTCAATAAGTTGGGTATTTTTTGAGATTTTCTGAATTTATGTTATACGTAGAGTCAGTTTCATTCATTTTAATCATTATGTTCATACAATGCACGTTAGAACAATATATTGTGGTAATGGAAAAAATAATATTCCATTATTGCACAAGTCTCTCACTTGTGTCTCATTTTTGAAATTATTGGAGTTAGCTTTTTCGGAATTAATCCTCATTATTTGAAATAATGAAATTCTTCTTCCTCTTCAGCAAGTTTGAGTCCACTCCTGGACAAATTTTCAATTGTTTCCATGTCGATCTACAGTCTACACTGTAATGCGAGAATCTAGTTCTTTCCTGCTCGACTCTGTACAATGACGACTCATGCCCTTTTGGTGTGAATCGGCCAGACCCGATATATACAGTTTGTTCCTAAATTGGAGGTACAAATGTCGAAAAGTCTCATAAATATGAAGCTGCAAACTTTTCGTTTTCGAAATACAGGGTGTTGAAGTATCAATTCTGTTCAAGTTTTTTTCCGCAAGATATTTATCAAAACAGAAGTTTAATTTGATGTGTCAAAACTAACAATGAATTTATTCAGCTTACTAACTGGGTTTTATCTTCAACTCTAGAGTATTCCAATAGGAATTTCACCTGGACCACGGCCCGACAACCCGGAATACTCTAGATATGAAGTTGAATCCGGCCGTGAAAGCCTCCATCAATATATTTACTGGATTTTTATGAAAATTTTTCGTTTCGAGAGGATTTGCAGAGAATCGCTCAAAATTTTTTCTCCAAATCAGTAGATACGACAGAACAAAGTTTAGTATAATGACAAAGCTTCTTTTTATCATTCATAAAACCACCAGGGACCCATTAAAAAATTTCTGTTGTAACAGGAGACAGAGTTCCTGAAAAAAATATCACCCTTGAGGTTTACAATCGAAATTGGCATGTCAAATGATGTAAACTCTAAATTGTGATATATATGCCTAATTTCTGCTGAATATCTTGTAGTACAGAAAATATGAGACAAAACTTTAACGCTGTGTGTCTCGAAAACGATACGTTTGCAGTCCCATTTTTTTATTGGGACTCCTCGCCTATAGCCCCATTGAAACCCGACACGTTACTTGATACTACCTAAAAAAACACAATTCCTAACATCAGATTCAGCATCTCCACCCTAGGGTCAACTAGCAGTCCTAGCGCGTATTGTTCGACGTTTGAATTTACCAGGAATTAGAAATATTTTATATTTTTATTGTCAGAAAATCACTAAACTTCTTTTAAACGGTACCAAGAAGTTTTTTTTTCTGTGATAGACATAATATTTAATAATTGTCTATCAAATATTCATTTAATAATTGGAATTAATAATGAGAAACTGCGAAATTAACAACTAGGGTAAGCAATCGGTCGGCGGGTCGACCTTGTTTGTATCAAGCAGCGACCGAAGATCGAGGTAGTGTACCGTTCTATTGGACGAACTGCGTGAGTCGTAACTGTTTCATGGTTCCACATTCTTAAATCCGAAGCGATCCGTCGGCTGGCATACCCTGTATGTTTCAAGTAGCGACCGGATGATTGGCAGAACAGTGTGAGTCGTAACTCATAGGTGTTACATACTACCATATTCTGAAGAGTTCGGTCGACTGGCCAACCTGTGTGGTATATAGTTAGTATACGGAAATATGAGATGAAAAAAAACTATTCCTGTTCCAAGTGGAAATATAAGATTCCGAGGGCAATAATCGATATTTGAGTTTCGAAACTGATAATTCAGAATGAGGATCAATAAATAAAATTTCGTGGGATTGTCCAGATAGGAAGTGGTGTATTAATTAAAATAAGATTGTTACTTCCTAGAGTTTTTTATTGCGTGACTAGTTTCGCTCTGTATTGTCAGAGCATCCTCAGACTAGACTCACTGAAATTACAATACAAACATCAGACTCTAAACATACTACATTCTTTAAAATCATTCCCAAAAGTATTCTCACCTGAACTCTCTCAACTTCGAATCGTCAAATAATGTAACAGATAAGGGCAAAAATTACCGAAGTTCCTCATAAAACGTGTCTTCTATATTTCTATATTTCAATGAGTGTGTTGTCTATGTTTATAACCTTCAATTTTAAAATTTTTATAGAAGACACGTTTTATGAGGAACTTCGGTAATTTTTGCCCTTATCTGTTACATTATTTGACGATTCGAAGTTGAGAGAGTTCAGGTGAGAATACTTTTGGGAATGATTTTAAAGAATGTAGTATGTTTAGAGTCTGATGTTTGTATTGTAATTTCAGTGAGTCTAGTCTGAGGATGCTCTGACAATACAGAGCGAAACTAGTCACGCAATAAAAAAAAAACTCTAGGAAGTAACAATCTTATTTTAATCAATAAATAAAATTTTCATTTACTTATTTTAATTTTATATTTCTCGATTTTTTTTGGTTGTCAGGCCGACCCTGCATAACCCGACGAACCGAAAGTGGACGGAATAATAAGACACCTGCGCCACTGCCGCCACTGGGCCCAATGAAAATTATCCTAAATAATGTATAGGGGTACTTGATGATTAGTTTGTTGTAAATGAGTATAATCAAAGATAACCAACAGAGTATTATATTCTTCTGTACTATCACATTTTTGACGACAAATTTCCATATATTGTTTGGAAATACAAAAACTTAGTACATGAAAGTTCAATAGGAGATACAATTGATACTTATACTCCATTCACTTTTATCAAGTATCGCAGTTTGCCATGAAATTCTGACACATTTTACCGCGTATATTTTGAAAATGTTAGGTTATAATCATTCCTCTGTCAGATACGCCCGCAACGTTGTCGTTTTTGCATAAAAATCCTAGTAGCTTAGAAGAGCTAACACCATTTACAAAGTTAAAAAAAGAGTAAATAGAAAGTAGCCTTGGAAATGTCGCTTGCTTTTCACGAGTGCCAACCTGCGTCAGTTTTAAGTGAAAGAACTTGATAAACCTAAATCATGGCTAACGGCGATACTTTATAGAAGTGAATGGACTATATACTTATCGGTCTGTCAGATAAGATGCGAATAGTTTATGTACGTTTCCCCTGATTCCATAGTGATGCGTTTTACTTATTATACTCCATTCAGTTTTATGAATTATCCCGGTTGGCCATGATTTAGTTTTATCAAGTTTTTTATTACTTAAAACTGACGCAGGCGGGTACTCGTTAAATGTCAAATGAGAAATGCGATGTTGCCAATGCTAATTTCTATCTACTCTTTTTCAACTTTGTAAATGGAATTAGTTTTTTTTATGGTTTACCTGTGACAAAGGTTTCTGCCGTTTCAGTTGGTTGGTACCGCAGTGGGGTTATGGCACTGATGAAGGCTAACAAGCCAGAAACCGGTATGTCATTATCTTGCTGTTGTGGTGTACTTCGGAATTTAGATCTCTGCTAGTCCATCTCACACTACATTTTAATACTGTGCGAAAAGGTATTTAAATGTCTTTTGTAGGATTATTTCTTGAGAATTTTGCGAAGTGCGGAATTTCAATGTTTTTCTGTCGGGTTATTCGTGTACTTTTATTCTTTTTCCGAATGAACCATCACAAAGTAACGCCAGTAACGGACTATTCTGTCCATTATTTTTCAGTGAAATTTCAACACTCGATTCTAGATTTCCGTACAAGAAAATAGCATAACTAAATGTTCCAACCACGTTTATGTATGTGAAATATTTCCAGTATTAACTTTTCCCAAAGTAAATGAACATTTCGATAAATACGCAATTACTACGACTTCTATGTAGAAAGGACAACTTTGATCATTCAACTGACAGGAAAATGACTATAACCCAACATTTTCAAAATATACACCTATACACGGTGATATATGTCAGAAAGTCATGACCAACCGAGATACTTTACAAAAGTGAATGGAGTTTATATTATGAGCGATCAAAAGCTATTTTCAAACGCCAACTGTGTCACATCATATATGTAATTTTGGTTTTCTCCTTCATCTTGAGTATTGATTTTTTTTTATATAAATTTCTAGTTCATTACTTTACACAATGGTGATGAAAGATCTAGATTGGTCCCAGTGCTCAATACGATCCTGAAATTGAGCCCAGAAGAAACTAGAAAACTGGATATGGTTACAAAAGGTGATCCTGGACTTAGAGCTTGGTCTTCATATTTGCCTGCTTGGTCATCATCAAATAAATCATGAAATTAGAATTAATACGGATTTTATTGTGATAATAAATATGGCTATGTACATAAATAAATAAATGCACCTTGTTAGTTTAAATTTAATTTCCCGCGTAGAAAATCGCGTCATTTGCGCATAGCATATTGGACCTCCTTTCATTCTCCCCTTTTCTCCCGGTTCGTTATTTAAATAAGAATGTCTTATGAATTTAAAACGTACGGATAATTTTTGATTTGATTATTGTTTGGAAAAATCACAGAAAGAACAACGATAAGTAGAATATTTTTCATAATATGTCGCAATCTAGTGAATCATCAAATCAATCAATACTTTTCATCATCCCCCCCAAACTCCCCTTACGGATTCCGTCAGACGTATCCAAACGAAAGAACATTTTGCTGTTCCCTATTGCATAAATTCGGGAGGTGAGTTAAATTTTGAAATTATCTGTATGCTTACATTAGCATTGAAAATATTTTTCGAATCGAAATCCATTTCAATGTATGAATTTCAAATAAGCTTATTCCATACCTACTCTATGTTGTAGAATCAATAGTTGGCTGCCGGCATTTTTCATCTTGTTTTCAAAATTGAGGTTTTTTGTTTGTCAACTCGTTTATTGAATGTTCAACGCAATTCGTGACGAGATCAATCGTTTTTTTGGTTTTTTCGATTAACTGATGCTTTATTGAGGTATGTCCAAATCAACTATTCAAGAAAAATATGTGTTCTGAATTGAATATTGGAATTAAATTTTTGAGTGAAATAGCTTATAATAAAAATTAGTATAGCTAATTTGATAATTCGAGATGATTTCTGTGTTTAATATTGCAGTAGAAAAATATAATATGCCAATCATTTATTTTCGTTTGAAATACTTATTGTAATTCCATTTTACCGCAAATAGGTATGAAAATAACCCCCTACTGTTTATTGATATTGCATCACAACATGGCGGCAAATGTCAAATTTAATTCAACGCAATTATAATGTTGCTGAATTGAACAGCCTGTTACCTGTTACTACAAAAAAAATAATTCATGGTCATCCTTTTGAAAAATGCATACGTCTTATATATATATAACCAAGATGAAATCCTAACATTATTGATTTGAGACAATCAGCCTCTCAATTTTCTATGGTAATCAAATTCCATGTTTGTAATGGTTTCAGGATTACTAAAAGAGAAAGATGGGCAAGGAGAAAATCCATATAAATATCGTCGTCATCGGTCACGTTGATTCTGGAAAATCTACATCAACAGGCCACTTGATTTACAAATGTGGCGGTATTGATAAACGAACCATTGAAAAATTCGAGAAGGAGGCTCAAGAGATGGGAAAAGGTTCATTTAAATATGCTTGGGTTTTGGACAAGTTGAAGGCAGAGCGCGAACGCGGCATCACTATCGATATCGCTCTTTGGAAATTCGAAACTGCAAAATACTATGTTACCATTATTGATGCTCCTGGCCATAGGGACTTTATCAAAAATATGATAACTGGTACATCACAGGCAGACTGTGCAGTTCTCATAGTGGCAGCGGGAACAGGTGAATTCGAAGCTGGTATATCAAAAAATGGCCAAACAAGGGAGCATGCCTTGCTTGCATTTACTTTGGGAGTGAAACAACTTGTTGTTGGTGTTAATAAAATGGATTCTACAGAACCTCCCTATTCAGAAACAAGATTTGAAGAAATCAAGAAAGAAGTATCATCTTATATAAAAAAAATTGGTTACAACCCAACAGCTGTTGCTTTTGTCCCTATATCGGGTTGGCACGGAGACAATATGTTAGAATCTTCAGATAAAATGCCATGGTTTAAGGGTTGGACCATTGAGAGGAAAGAGGGGAAAGCTGATGGAAAAACTTTAATCGAAGCATTAGATGCTATTTTACCACCTTCTCGTCCTACAGAAAAGCCACTTCGTCTTCCTTTACAGGTAATTAATAAAATAAGCATTTACTCATTCATTGATATGTTGATGATTGCATTAGCTTTCATAGATCTTCCTCAAAAGAAATCAATTTTATTCCAAGGCATTTCTTCTTATTCATCTGTATCCAGTGGAACGTTTTCAGACTATCAAACTCATCACCTACAACATCACATAACCTCGAGTTGATTAATTCTATTGCATTAATCAACCCTGAGTGCATAATTTTTCTCATTAAAGTATTCAGCAAATATAGATAGTTCAATTAAAATTTCAAAGCAATTGAAGTACAATGGTTATGAATAGAGAGAGAGAGAGAGAGAAAATAACTTTGTTGATGCTATATCAAATGGCTATCGAAAAAAGTCTTCCTGCCAGTTATTTACATTTTGTAAGATGTACATTTCATACAAAAAATAATATGAAGTGTTTGAATATTATTCTAGAGTAAGTAGGCTTTCATAAGGCGGGTGTAGAAACTTAATTAGTTTATTGCCATATATATTTGTTTCATAGGGATCATTAGTTCTGTCGGTGTCATTTGTTGGTATCAAAAAGTCATTGACAGAAAAAAATATAATTTTTTCAAAGTACGTTGTCAGTTCTCCAACTTAAAAAGTTAATTCCTGCAGAGTCTAAGCTGTTCTGTTTGAAAGTTTACATTGGTCCTTCGAAGCTTTCAATTGAATACGCTATGGAACCTGAAAAAGTGCAGGAAAGTGCCGATCAAAATATTGGACTTCGTAGAAGCGCTAGGTGCAATAAAGGAATTCCCGCAAGAAGATATTCCGAATCAGAAATGGTTGCTGCAGATCTCTGTACAAATGTGCCTTCTTCTAGGGTATGTGTAAAACCTAGACGAGAAAATGGTTGCATGAGTGAAACAGAGATAACCTTTTCTGGTGATGGTTTACTGGTAGCTGATAATTCCGATAATATTGTCACTGAAAAAACTGCAGAGCTTGTATTGGATACTGAAAAGCCCTCAGTTAGAGAAAGGAACTCAAGCAAGGGATCTGTAATTTCCAAGAGATCCAATATTTCCAAGTTGCTCTTAGAACTGATATTGTTAAAGAAACAACAGAAAATTGACGAAGAGGAAGAACAAGGAAGAAAGGAAGCCCTTGAAAGAAAACGCTTGAATTTAATCAAAGAAATGGAATTGAAGAAGAAAATCATGGAAAGTATTGAAAATAAAAGTGACACAGCATCAGTTTATTCGCAAAGTTTAAATAGCGACGAACATTATTTGGGAAAGTGGGTCGAAGATTCCAAAAAGTATATTGCTCCCGAATATAAACATTCTCAGGGAATCCATGAAATAGAACATGAAAAAGTTGAAAGCCTGTGTTCTTGTACCCATAAATGTGACAATAATACTACTTTTTCTGTTGGGTGTGGAGGAAAAGATGATTCTTTTTTTGATGTTGCCAGGCAGTGTATTGAAAATACGGCAAATACCAACAAACTTTTGCTTTGTCAGAAGGTGCGGGACCTTACCAATTTCTCTGGTGAACTCTCGGAATGGCCCATTTTTATTAGTGAATTCCATAGAACTACGAAGCGATATGGACTGACAGATGAAGATAATCTCGTTCGGTTGGAAAGGTCATTGAAAGGGGGAGCTCGAGAAACTGTAAAAGCTCTTCTAACTTCTCCATCGAATGTTGCTCAGATCATCAAAATGTTGGAAATGAACTTTGGCCGAGCAGAGTGGATTATTTTAGAGTTGATAGAAAAAGTGAAGAGACTAAGCAATGTGAAAGAAGATAAATTAGAATCTTGTGTTGCTTTTTCCAACGCCGGCGCCGTAAGCAATATGGTAACTACCATGAAAAACGTTAAAGCTGAATTTTATCTATATAATCCTGAACTTCTTTGCCACTTAGTGGAAAAATTGTCTCCAATACAAAAATACTCAGGGGAAAATATAAATATCAACGCGAACTTCAGTCCCTACAAACATCTTTGAACGATTTTGCAAATTGGTTTGAGGGAGAAACAAATTCTCTGGCTGGAATAAGTAGTCCCTTCCAAAAGACTCAGGCAAAATCTTTCCCTAGACAGGAAAATGTCATGATATCGAAAAAAGGGTTCTCTGAAAAAACAAGTTGACTCAAACGGATGTGTATTATGTAAGAATGTCAATCATATTGTGCAGAATTGTGATGAATTCCTGAAACAGACAATCACAGAAAGACGAAAATCCGCTATGAATCTCAAGCTTTGTTTTTCATGTCTTCAAACTGGTCATAATAATAATAATAATACCAGTTTATTTCACAATAATCGCTTAATACAATGAAAGGAAATACGTCAAATTAATAACTAATCCATAGAGAAATGTTAACAAAACATAATAAATTCCAAAAATTCACAGGGATGAACAATGGGCCATAAACTCAGCTACGTTATAAGGTTCGCAGTCAACAATCAACTTGTGGAGCTTTTTCTTAAAAATTCTGTCGTTGGATATCTCACAGTATGATCTAGGTAGACAGTTGTAAAGTCTCAGAGACCTGATGTTGCGTTAGAGACAAACGACATTTAGGTAAAAGATAGCTGTGTATTTGCCTGGTATTGTTGTGATTTTCATATGTTAGAAAATAGTCTCTATGTTGGCGGACAAATATCATACATTTATAGATGTATAAGCCAGGCATCGTCATCAGGTCGTTGTGTTTAAAAATGCCACTGCAGCTGTCACTTCTCTTCATGTGGAACATTGTTCTAATTGCCCACTTTTGATCAATGAAGATTTTGTCGGAGTGATAGCTTGCCCCCCAGAAAATGATTCCATAAGCCATAAGTGATCTGAAATTAGCATTTTAGACCAGTTTCAGTATCTCTTTCTCAACTTTATACCTTAGGATATTTAGTGTATAGATGGTAGAGTGAAGTCGTTTACTCAGCGATGTGATATGGGTTTTCCATTTATAATAATATAATAATAATAATCTTCTTTATTGTTGACCCATTTATAATAATATAATAATAATAATCTTCTTTATTGTTGACCCTTAAACAGTAACAAAGAACATTACTGGCACCAGGGCCTACTAGTAATACATATTTTAATTAGAAACTAGAATATAATACAAACAAAATAAAATATAATATTCTCAACTTATCAACAACAAACTCAAGACTATTCTAGTTTCAAGAAATTTTTTAGGTTATGGCACAGTTCTTTATAATTTCTGACATTTATTATATTTGGGGGGATGGAGTTAAACACATTGATGCTTCTAAAAATAGGGGAATTCTGAGTTTTATTGGTTTTTCTAAATTTATTTCTGAATGTCTGTCTGGTCAAATGATGATGACATTGCATTGTCTGTTTCAATTTTGTTTGATTTTTGAATTTATTTTTCTTTATGCCATGTATTAGTTTTACCTGTTCTAATTTTTGTAACTTAGCTATATCAATTATTTTAGTTATTTTATATACATATTCTGTTGGTGTTCTGTACTCTATATTGAAGATATTCTTTACTGCTTTGTTTTGAGTTCTTTGCAGCTTATTAATTACATTATTTGGGGCGTTTCCCCAGCAGGGCACTAAGTATCTGATATAAGGTTCTATGAAACTACTATACAATAAATATCTACTCTGCTTATCCAATAATTGAGAACATCTCTTTATAGCACCTATCATGGGAGAGATCTTAGATATCACAGTAATCACATGGCTATTCCAGGTTAATTTATTATCTTTATCTAATACTAATCCTAGATATTTGTATTCTTTGACTTCTTTTAGTTTTATATTATTTATTCTTATATCCAGATCACAGGACTTTTTGTTCTTTTGTTTCATTATCATAAAAACTGTTTTTTCAGTATTTATACTTAACTTATTCTGACACAGCCATTTCAAGTAATTTTTGCATATCTACAGTTGATATTATGATTTAAGTTTTCTATATTTGCATCTGATAAGACCAAAGCAGTATCATTAGCATACATAAAGTATTTCGATCTCAGGTTCAAGTATTTCATGCTGTGAACATAGAGCAAGTACATCACAGGTCCCAACACTGACCCCTGGACTACTCCCACCTGCAACTCCCTCACATCACTCTCAGCACCATCCATAACACTATATTGTTTCCTCCCCACAGAGTACATTTGGAGAAGCTTTTGACACACTCCACGAAAACCCATTCCATCTAGTTTTTCCAATAATAGCTGTATATCCACAGTGTCAAACGCCTTTTTGAGGTCAATAAAAACAATTACGATGTACCTATTCTGATTCATTTCCTCGAGCATGTATTCAATCAGATCTACAGTTGCGGTTAAAGTACTGCTATCTTTCTGAAAACCATACTGATATTTATCGAGTTTGAACGTTCTTTCAATAAAATCTACCATTCTTGCTTTGATCAATTTTTTAACTAGTTTAGAAAAACTCGTGAGCAGTGATAGTTATTTAAGTCACATCTCATTCCTTTTTTGAATACTGGCACAACCTTGGCTATTTTTAATTCTTCAGGAAATGTACCACTTGTTAATACTCTGTTTATCAGATCCGACATGTTATCAGCAATTATTTCGAAAAGTTCAACTATATCTTTTTTTGTGATGTTGTCATACCCAGGTGCAGAATTATTTCTTAATTCAATCACTGTATTATACAGTTCCGCCATGTCAACTGGTTTTAAGAATATACTATGAACATTATATTCTTCTTTGGTTTTATTTCCACTAAAGACTGGTATTTTCGATGCTAACTCAGGACCTACTTCTGTGAAATGTCTATTAAACTCCTCAACCATGTTTGCCTTATCAGTTAGTATTGTTCCATCTATGCTCACAACCTTTTCTATCATATTATGGCTTTTTCGTTGTTTTCCACAAGTTTCATTTAATATTTTCCATATCTTTTTTCATGTTGTTATCTAAGTGGAGCCCAAGAAACTTAGTAGACATGCTCAGGGATACTTGCTTATTCTCTACAGCTAAGTTATTAAATATCATTTGCTTTGACTGGTCCGTCTGAAAGAGTACTACCTCAGTTTTTTCAATATTCAGCACTATATGATTAACATTACACCACTTTTGCATTCCCTTGAAATAGTTATGTGCCGAAGTTGCAACCTGAGAGTTACCTCTGACAGTAAAGTTGGAGTCATCAGCATACAGTATCATCTTCTGAACATCATGGTACAAGAGATCAGGCAAATCATTTAGGTACACGACAAACAAAAGAGGACCCAAAATGCTTCCCTGGGGCACACCAGCTTTCACATGTTGGTCGTCAGAAATATATACTCCATCTCCATCATTAATAATAGTTCTTTGCAATCTATTTTGTAGGTAGGATTTAATAAGCTGAAGTGGATTATCTCTTACACCATATCTTTCAAGCTTTTCCAAGAGAATGGAATGATCAACCGAGTTGAAAGCCCTTGAGAAATCCAAAAAAACACTCAGCGGTATATCACCAGTTTCCAGGGCTGACATAATTGTTTTTATCAGATGGAAAACTGCTGTTTCAGTACTTCTACTGTTAAGGAAGCCATGTTGACATAGACTGAAAATTTTAAACTTTCTAAAAAATTTCATCATTCTATCTGCCAATATTTTCTCAAATATTTTCGAAAAACTCGTGAGAATGCTTATAGGGCGGTAGTTAGCATAATCATCCTTATCACCTTTTTTATAAATAGGCTTTATAGTGGCAATTTCAGGTTGTCAGGAAACACACCTCTAAGAAAGGCTGAATTTATCAGTTGGCACAGGGGCTTAACAATTGTTGTTATTGAATGTTTCAGAACTTTCATAGGAATGCCGTCATATCCACAGGAACTCTTGCTTTTCATCCTTCTAACAGTTTTAACAATCTCTTCTTCAGTTACCTCAAACATAAAGAATGAGCTTTCTGATAGGTTGTTCTTCAGTGAACTGTCTCCAGAGATTCCATGGTTCAAGTTAGACCTGATATAGGTGAAATATCGATTCAATGAATTAACAATCAGTTCTGGATCTTCTGCTGGTAGAATGGGATGACTAGGCGATTTGGTTTTGCCTGTGATAGATTTAACTACCTGCCAAACTTTTTTGGATTTGTTGTCCGATTCAATAATCTGCTTGCTGTAATAATTATGTGTTGACCTAGTGAGTGCTCCATCATAAAGTTTTTTTATGTCCTTATAATTCCGCATATAAGCCGGATTCACAGTAGAAATAACATACATCTTATCTAGCTGCTTTTTCAGATCAATTATTTTTGGATCCCATTTAGATCTAAGGTTATTTCTTGCATTCACAAATTTATACGTTTCTTGATACTTTTGTGCAAATGCATTCCACTGTGAATTTATATCATCATGAGCAGCATCCACTACTGAGTCCCAATTTATATTTGCTAGCTCAGTTTGAAAATTTAGAAGTGTATTTTGATTAATTGTTCTTATTCTCACTTTCTGCTTAATCAAAATTTCACTCTGAGATGGACAGGGGAATGAAAATTTTTGGGCCAGGTGATCTGAGAGGTGTGGCTGTAATACAGATACGGTACCACTGTCAATATTAGTTAAAATTCAAGACATGTTTGGGAACGTGCTGCAATACGAGTAGGTTCCGTCACTAGTACTCTGACTTTGAATATTTCCAACAAGGTCTGAAGTTGTTGTGTTTGGCTATTATCCACATCCAAATAGTTAATATTGAAGTCACCACTTATCACATATTGGGTATTTTCCCTGCAAAGTGTTTTAACTATTATCTCAAGTTTATCAAGAAAAGTAGAAACATTTGAATAGGGTAAGGTATTAGGTCTATATATTGTTATTATACCTACTTTATAACCACTTGATATGTATTCACATGCAGCACACTCAAAAACTCTTGGTACTGATAAGCTTGTTAAGTCATTTCTTTGTTTAGCAACAATATCTTTACTGCAATAGATGGCGCATCCACCATGTTGATTAATTTCTCTACAAAAACAAGATATTAGTTCATAACCACTCAAGTTGAAAGCTGCCAATGGATCAGAGTCCTTCCAATGTTCAGTTAGAGTTACTATATGAGCATTTTCTTCCTCAATAAATATTTCTAAGCCATTTATTGAATTTCCAATTGACTGAATATTCGGATGGATAAGATTAATTTTTTTGTTGTTGATTTGTTTATGTAGTTGCTGGTTTCCTACGAAAAAGGAAAAATTGTCATAAGAAGAATAAATGTGGTAAAAGTGGATGTAAAGGACGACACAACAAATTACTAGATTCTAGATTAGTTTCAATTGATATATCAGGTGCCGATGAAGAGTCAACATTCTACAAGATGAACCAAGTGAGAACCTTAAGAAATCTTAGTTAGTTCCATACCAGAAAATTGATGCTAATGACATCAAAAGAAAATTTCCTTATTTGGACCTCAAATTATTGGAATCTATCGAATCAGCATATCCTGTTGATAGGCCAAGATAATTATGGCCTCATTGTTCCGCGAAAAATTATTCAGCCAAAACTGAATGAACCAATTATGTCGAAGTCGAAACTATGTTGGACCATCAATGGAAACATAACAAACAATGAAGTATCAAGAATGCCCCATGTGAGTCTTTGTTGTCGTTTGATTAGCAATGAAGAACTCCACCTGTTAGTCAAAGATAGTTTCCGAATTGAATCATTTGTTGTGAAACGAATTCCCATTGTAAAATCAGCGGAGGATGAAAAGGCGATTGATATAATGAAAAAAACAATCAAAAGAATAGGACGACATTATGAGATAGGACACCTCTGGAAAAATGAAAACTTTTCATTTCCAGACAGTAGACCGAATGCAGTGAGACGTCTATTATGCATGGAGCGAAAAATGGATAGAGATTCGAAATGTGCCGAAGAATACTGCAGAAGGATTGAAGAATATCTAAATAAAGGCTATGCAAGAATATTAACAGACACCGAAAAAGTTGAAACCCCAAAAACCTGGTACCTACCCCATTTTGCGGTATGGAATGTGAATAAACCAGGAAAAATAAGACTTGTTTTCGATGCAGCAGCTAAATCCTATGGATCCTGTTTGAATGACATCTTACTACAAGGCCCAGACTTCGTACCATCATTGATCTCTGTGTTATGGCGTTTCAGGCAGAGTAAAATAGCCTTCAGTGGAGACATATGTGAGATGTTCCACCAGGTTCTGATTAGTCGGGAGAATCGATGTGCACAGCGTTTCCTGTGGCGTGGTAGAGATCGAAGTCGAGATCCTGATATTTACCAAATGAATGTGATGATTTTTGGAGCTGCCATGGAGTTTGAATGTCAGTTTCAAGGTATAATCAGGTGCATAGAAAAGCAACACTACGTTGATGATTATTTGGACTCACATGACACCGAAGAAGGGGCGATTAAGAGAGTTGCTGATGTCATTTATGTTCACGAACAAGGAGGCTTCGAAATGACTAAATGGATCAGTAATTCCAAAGATGTTATGGCAACTATTCCTGAAAGACTACGTTCTCCAACTATGGACGGATTGAAAAGAGACTCTGAGAAAGTAGAAAGAGTACTTGGACTTTCATGGCAACCAGAAACTGATAATTTAATTTTTTCTCAGAATCTAAAGAAAATACCACCTGACATCAGCAGTGGCAAAAAGACTCCGACTAAAAGAGAAGTTCTTCGGTTGATTATGTCTATTTTCGATCCTCTTGGAAGAATTTTGATGCAAGAAATTTGGAGAAGTGGTATTGATTGGGACACTGAAATAACTGAAAATTTATTTTTGGCCTGGAAAAAGTGGCTCATGGAACTTGAAGCTTTATCACCAATCATTATACCGAGACAATATTTCCCAAGCACTAACTGTATGAACGAAGTTGACCTCCATATCTTCTGTGATGCTAGCGACAAAGCTTACGCCACAGCAGCCTATTTGAGATATGAAGTTGGGATTGAAATATTCACATCATTCGTTGCATCAAAATTCAAAGTCTCCCCATTGAATCAACAAACAGTACCCAAATTGGAATTACAGGGGGCAGTTTTGGACTGTCGCCTGGGAAAAACAATCTGCAATGAGTTGGAGTATAAAATCAGGAGAGTTCATTACTGGATAGATTCCATGGTTGCTCTGAAGCAAATCGAATCAGAGTCGAGGCGTTTTCCAATATTTGTTGCCTGCAGAATAGGGGAAATTCGAGATGAGACTGATGTTTCTCAATGGCACTGGATTCCTTCTGAATTGAACGTTGCTGATCAAGCGACCAAAGAACTCGACAAAGTTGATCTTGGAGTGCATAGCAATTGGTTGAAAGGACCCAAATTCTTGAAACTCTCAGAGGAAATTTGGCCTAGAATGCCAAAAGAATGTTCTGAACAAAATATTGAAAATATTTTAAGACCAGAAATAAAGGTCGAAACGTCGGCATTTCATAAAGTATTTCATTTTCCCCAGTCCTCTAAGCCACTACCCTCACTAAATATTTTAACAGTTATCGAACATAAAAAAGTTTTAGAGTTACCCGAGATCGACAGGTTTTCAAAATGGATTACATGTCAGATCAACTGCATGGGTACTTTATTTCAAGAAAATTTCCAGAATTCCTAAGAAAAACAGACCACGTGAAGCTGAATTGGATGTTGACACACTAGAAGAGGCTTCTAAGTTATGGCTGGAAACGAGTCAGAGAGAATCTTTCGAAGAAATACCACTCTTGATCCGAAAGAAGATCCTCCCTAAGTCCAGCAGGCTTTTCAAGTTGTCCGCTTTCCTAGATGAAACTGGCATTATTCGTATGGGTGGCAGATTTCCTGAGAGTCAGTCACTGAACCTTGGATATGATTTTCGATATCCGGCTATTCTAGATCCCAAGAACAAATATACGCAGCTACTGATCAACCACTATCACCATGAATCTGGTCATAACGGTGTGGAAACTCAAATACTGGATTCTTCATATTCGACAAGCCGTCAAGAAATGTTTTAACTCTTGCCTCTATTGCAAAATCCGGAAATGTAAGCCAATAGCTCCTGAAATGGGTCTTCTTCCACCAGAGAGATTGGACTATAACGTATTCCCTTTCACTTACGTTGGTATTGACTTCTTTGGGCCGATGAACATTTCCGTGGGGCGAAGGAGGGAAAAACGATATGGCGTTCTCTTTACATGTCTAAGTATCAGAGCAAGGCATATCGAAGTAGCAGCATCTCTGGATACCAGTTCCACGATTCTTTCCATCAGACGTTTTATGTGTCGCCGAGGACAGCCAAAGGAAATTAGATCCGATAATGGAACAATTTTTGTTGGTGCTGAACGAGAACTGAGAGATCGTGTGAATTCCCTGGACGATGTTAGAATATCTTTTTTTTTGTCCTTTATTGGAAATTTACAATCTACTCCATGTTAGAATATCTGACGAACTTTCTTCGAGGGGCATCAAATGGAAGTTCAACTGTCCAAGTGCTCCAAGTATGGGAGGCATATGGGAAAGGATGGTAAGATCGATAAAGACAGCACTCAAGGTATCGCTCAAAGAGGTCAATCCAAAGGAGGAATTTCTCTTAACTCTACTCTACGAGGCAGAATATATGGTGAATTCTAGACACATATATCGGTGGATCCTAATGAACCGGAGGCAATTACTCTCAATCATTTTCTGCTTCTTCGACCTGGAGAAGTACAGTCTCATGGGGAAAACGACATAAGAAGCAGGAAACAATGGCGGTTCGCACAAGCCCTGGCGGATCTATATTGGAAGCGTTGGATCAAAGAATATCGACCAACTCTTATTCAACGACAAGAGTGGCACACAAAAACTAATCCTCTCAAAGTGGGTGATATCACGATAATGGTGGATGACAAGGCACCTCGAAACGAGTGGCCAATGGGACGTGTCGAAGAAGTCTATCCACGAAAAGACGGCACCATAAGGGTAGCAAAAATAAAAACCATGAAAAGCTTCTACAGAAGACCACTAACAAAGTTGTG
Organism: Adalia decempunctata; assembly: GCA_951802165.1. NCBI lineage: Eukaryota > Metazoa > Arthropoda > Insecta > Coleoptera > Coccinellidae > Adalia > Adalia decempunctata. The sequence continues at coordinate 44,418,366 of OX637696.1, forward strand.
CATTCTTTGCACGTCTACCAGTTGATAGTGAAGTCTCTGGTTCCAGTGGCGGCGCGTGGATTTATATTTTGCACATGTGGGCAGATACCGGGGGGTCTAGAGGGTACGGACTACATGGGGAAGGGGGGTTCTGGGGAGGAAAAAAATGTGAAATCAACCTTCGAATCCCGCAGTTTGGGGAGTTTGTGATGTTCTTTGGCCTTATCTTGGAATAACATTCAGAAAACCCCAAATTCTCACAATAGGGGTACCGTCTGCTGAAGCATAACGGCAAACTATAACCATTTGGAAAATGTTTGAAATGTCAATTGTTTCATCACTTATCACGGACACGAATTTTGAGGCAGCAAGTTCTTTCTTAATGTGTGCATGACACACAGAAAGCAATGAAAGCATACAGTCCAACTATTCATTTTGAATGTCTTTGGATGTTCCGCTGAATACTGTGGATTGATCCAAATGATCCCTGAGTGCTAGATCTAATTCAGACGAAATATTGAAAAGACCAGGACAGGCAATTTTGATTTTTGTTTTTCTTTCTACTTTCAGCGAATTTGTTTTTGAAATTTGTACGCTAATGCTAATCGGATTCCCAAAATTTGCGGCCATAATTGCGCGAAATACAACCAATTGAATATTTTTGTGTGTTCTCTTGAGTGAAATATTATTATTTGCCTTGACATTAATTCATGTAGATAACAAACATTTATAAATGAATAATATTTAACTCCTATATAAGACTTTGATTTCAATCACTGATGCTCTACATTTCAAGCTTTTTATAAGATTTAGTGATTGCTTTTGAATACAAATAATCATCGTATCTAATGAACTTGAAATTCGAAAAAAAAATTTATATAAATGGTACATAAAACCATGTCCCTTGTTTTTTCTACAAAACCGCGAGATGACGCCTCTGTTTTCTTACGCCGATATCATCTGTTAGTATTAACGACCGAGTATACATAGCGCAGACACAATGAACAGAATTTGAATTAAGAGTTGCCTATCTATAGCTTGTCTATGCAACAGACGACCGTGCACATGCTGGATGTGTACCTATGTCAGCTAAATACTATGGACTGTTACGGGGAGTGAGGGACGCGAAGGGTAGCGGCTGCTCCAATGAGGGATCAGTTCGAGAGTGCAGTGTACGGGCTACGCGTGTTTGCATTGACCGTTGGCGTTCGAAGTTGTGACTGTTGTGAGTTCGCCCGCCGTCTGTTTATTGTTTCTATAGTAGTCTACAGTAGAACAGAACCGTGAACTGGAACATCGGAAATTAAAAATAAAATTAAATACCCAATAGAAAACGTTACATTTACGTCAAACACAAAAATAAATTCCTTTAGATGAAGATATTACTTGGGGGTACACGTGCACATGTGCACATATGGAGGAGCCGCCACTGTCTGGTTCTTCACGGGGCGGAGAATGTAGAAACTTAATTAGTTTATTGCCATATATATTTGTTTCATAGGAATCATTAGTTCTGTTCGTGTCATTTGTTGGTATTGTTAAAAAGTCATTGACAGAAAAAAATATAATTTTGTAAAAGTACGTTGTCAGTTCTCCAACTTGAAAAGTTAATTCCTGCAGAGTCTGAGATGTTCTGTTTGAAAGTTTACAGCGGGAGTGCTGGTACTTTTGCCTTTTCAGTGGTTTCTCTATCATAGCAGTGTATTAGTATACATAATGTTAATGTTGTTTTGTTTCTTGATGAATTTCATGCCCAGCCTATGTGGTCTACTCAGTATTGGCTCCACTTGGGTTGTCTCATATAAAAGAGTATTTGAAGGGTCGTGTAAGCGTAAGGGATTGTTGGGATGTCTTAATTTAGTAATCTTCCTAAAGCAAGTTCTTTCTGCTATTTCCAGGTTACTAAGTGAGGTTTTTGTTGAATTTGAGAATATAGCTTTGCCATAGTCCAATAGTGGTCTTCATATTATCTTGTAAATTGCACTGGCTGTTTTGATATTGATTCCTAGGTTTTTGTATGTGGGTGACCTGAAGTAACCAGCTGTGTGATGGCTGCTTTTTTCTGTTCCTTCATATTGCGTTTGAAACTAAGTTTGTTATCTACATGTATCCCCAAATACTTGCACGTATACTCCATTCACTTTTATAAAGTATCGCGATTTGTCATGAAATTCTGACACATTTCATCGAGTATATTTTGAAAATGTTAGGTTATGGTCATTTCACTGTCAGATACGCCCGCAACATTGTCGTTTCTGCATAAAAATCCTAATAATTACGCATTTCTCAAAATGTTCATCTACTTATGTGAATTCAATAATTTCAAAGACCTGGCGAATGCTGAAGAAACTTTTTCTCCGTTAATACTGGAAATATTTCACGTTTATATATAAAAACTAGCTGACCCCGCGAACTCCGTTCTTCCTTAGAGGCAATAAATAAACAGTTTTTGTTATACCACGTTCCCGTTATGTTAAGTAGAGGGTGAAAATTTAGGGTTGTATGTATTTTTGTGTGCTGTATCATAAAAAAGTTACAATAAAAAATTTTGTCCAAAAAAATTTTAAAAAAAGTTAGGAGTGGACCACCCTTAACATTTAGGGGGATGAAAAATATATGTTGGCCGATTCCCGGTCCTACCCGATATGCACACAAAATTTCACGAAAATCGGTCTAGCCGTTTCGGAGGAGTTCGGCCACAGAGTGCAGGCAGCAGAATTTTATATACTATAGATGGTAGGAAGCTTCAGTTATATATATATATATATATTATATATATTAGTCGGTTTAGAACGTCTTTCGACGTTGTCCGACGCCCAATCGCCACCCCTCTCTATCTCTACAAAAAAAAAAAAGCTTCAGTTATGCTATTGAAATTTTACTGAAAAATAACGTTACTTTGCGATAGTTCATTCGGAAGAAGAATAGAAGTATGTACTCGAATAACCCAGAAAAACGAACGGAACAGACGGACCTATGGAATTCCCCACTTTTCAAAATTCTCAAGAAATACCTACAGAAGACATTTAACTACCTTTTTGCACAACTTGAAATACTCCAATTAATAAAATGTAGTAGTACTACGAAACCTGTGTCACATCTAAACCTTTAAAGAACTTACTCCATTTACAAAGTTAAAAAAGAGTAAATTGAAAGTAATCTTGGCAATGTCGCTTGATTTTCACGAGGGCCAACCTGCGTCAGTTTTAAGTGAAAGAACTTGATAAACCTAAATCATGGCTAACCGCGATACTTTATAAAAGTGAATGGAGTATAGTTGCAGGTTGCAGGTCTAATTGTGTCATTGCCAATTTTTATATTTGGGCAGTTGTTCTTGATATTGTGATGAAATATTATTAACTTAGATTTTTTTGGATTTGGTTCTGAATATATCTGCTGAGAATGAGGTATTCAAACTTCCAAGATGCAATTAACTCTTGACGATTAGTGTCAGTGTCCCAATATCCTTAAAATATAACTTGTAACTTTTAGAATATACAGTAGTCTTGATTACAGACATATATTCGCATCTGTCGTTTCTTCACCCTCTTGTTCTCAAATAGATTTCACGTAGTGCTCCGAATAATGATAAAGGCAATGTGTGATAGTTCGTTCGGAGTTATGTATCGATTTTAAAAATGTGCTAGTTTGATCAACAAGTTGTTTCATCTTATGTACTTAATGGCAAGGTATGTTGGTATGTAAGACTGGATGATTCGTATTATGTACTTTTCATAATTTTTGCAACTTTAGTTGTTCAATGACGAGCTTTCTATTCATTTTAGTTTAATTCAGCATAGATATTCCATCTACCAGTACTGCTAAATCATCGAAATCTTCATTTTGAGAGATGATGTCAGATGAGTAGTTGTTGGAGATGGAAGATAAATTACCGAAGAAATTGGAATAATGCATATCGTAACTTTTTCATGCACAAAGATAAACTGAAAAATAAAGAAAAGATGATAAAAAACATTCCAAATGGTATAACAGATAATAGTATTGACAATGACATGATGTTTGTTTGAAGCGTGCCAAAGCTGGTGATCAAATAGAACTGAATTTAGTGAACCATAAAGACATTTACAACATTGCAAATATCAATTAAGAAAAAAGGAAAGAAACAAAACACTCACATGAGATATAAAAATGTAATTGACCACCCTTGTTGGAGATTAGACATACACCTTACATGGCCCAGCTTTTGCATAGTGCTAGGTAGATGATTGCAGGTTTTAATATAATAATAATAATAACCGTATTTATCACTGACATATAGGAGATATTGAGCTTCAATTCTTACATACAATATCTTGATAGGCAATGCTCATCTTCTAAACTTGAAGTGGAGTACTAGGCTAGTTGTATTTTACTCCCTCCTGAACTCAAGCTGTATCAGCAGTTGCACACTCTAATTGTGCTATCGTCGAAATCCAGCCATAAGACCATTATAATTTTTGAAACATTGGCTCACTGTTGGAGTCACTTCTCAAAAGGCGCCTTATTATTCCCTGTCACACGAGGAATTTTAAGGCATTGATACAGAAGCAATATCGAAAGAGAAAAATGGTGCAGCTGGAGGTGATGGAGTTCCACTTCCAAGTGACATGCTAGAGAAGGGGGAGACCTGCTCCAAATATCCATCCTCAAAAGACCGAAAAACTGACTACAAATGCATATAATGTAACACTATGTGTAGTGGAAAAGTATGCATAATTTGAGCAACCAATATGGAGTGTAGTTGAAATGATATAAATTAATTATATAATAATTCACCCTCCTCTGTGAAGTCTATGAATATACATAAATTCAAGAAAGAAGTTAAAAATATGTAATTGCCAAAATGTTTCTACTCACTAGGACAGTATTTATGTGATTCTTCAGCTTTGTCAATGAATTACTTCTTTTTAAGAAATTATAAGGTTTTTTATTTTGCTAATACACTGACAATACTATTTTTAAAATCTCATTCTGTCAAACTCTTGTCGAATATAGAATACAATAATAATGTGAACCTAACAATCTGAAACACAATGTGGATCTAACATTCTGTAACATTCTCCCCCCCGGTGCTAACTTCTTGATTAGCACGAATATTGAGCCGGTGGAGTTTTCTAACAGGTCGCTTGTAGATTCCATGTGCTGTCTGAATTTCAGCAACTCTAACAATTCCGTCTGGGCCCGGATATACTTTCTTCACTTTACCCATTGGCCAAACTCCTCTTAGAAAATCTTTTTTATTCATTATGACTAATTCTCCATCTTCGAGATTAGTATTATCTTCATTGCATTTACTGCGATTCACCAAGCTTGGGAGATACTCGCGCAGGAATTTCCAATTCCATATCGTCTATCACCATATTTATCTGAAATTCATCCAAATCCTCCAAGAGTTCACGACTTGCTCTCTTCAGGTTGCTGCCATTATGAGACCAGAATACATCTACCGATCCTCTCCTAGCTGAGAAACGCCTGATAGCCACAATACAAGAGTCAGATTTTCCTTGATGCTGACGTAGGCAACAATAGCAAACATTGCATTTTTGAACAATTTTCCAACGTTCCTTCACTTTCGCCTTTTGGAATAACTACAATTTTCCAAAGGATGTTGATTCTGGTTGCAAATTCTGCATCGTTTACTAGTGGTACCTGTTGTACTATTCGTTTTTCGATTCCCCACATTGCTAACCTTTTGGGTTTCATTTGAATTTGCATTGAGAAAATTCACATTGACTGCATTGGATACGAAAGTTATTCCGGAAACGACTTCGGACATTTGCTGTATCCAGTTCTCAATCAGGTAACTTCCCCATTGAGTTAGTAAATGAGGCGACAATTTAGAAACAAAACTTTCTAACAGTTGTCTCTGGTCGAAAATTTGTTCAATCTCACTTTCTACCACTGCTGCCACATTTCTTATAGTATTGCTGAAGTTCATGAATGATTCCATGCTATCAACAACAGGCAGTTTACAGGCTTCCGATAATAACTCTTCCATTATCATTTCGGGACGACCATACTTCTTTTGCAGAATGTCCAAAATTTCATCGGGTTTCTGAGCGGTTTTTTGCGTCGATGAAGTTTCATCATTTTGATCATAATGATTTTGCACTTCATTTGTCCACTCTCGAACATAAGATGTTCGGGTTTGTACTGATTTCCTACTTTCAACCTCCTCTTCAGAAGAACATTCTGCCAAACTCGACTCAACTTCTTCTAGAAATTCTTGATATTTGGAAAGTGAATTTTCTTTATTTTTCAAACGCGCTTCACCCATCTTCAAGAGCTTCTGTTTTCTGTCGAGTTCTCTCTGTTTCGCTTCAATTTTCTCAATAGGTTGTACTGTTTTTTTCATACCTTTAACTTCACATTCTAATTCGACAATTTCTTCCTGATTCGAAAAAAGGTTTTCTTGAAGTGAATCTATTTCATTCAGTTTCTATATATATAAAAGAAAGATAGTGGTTACACCATTTATAACTCGAGATCGGATGGACTGTTTGTTATGAAACTTCATATATGGATTCTGCTACGGTCTGGTTATTATAAAATACAATAAAACTTTGAAAAAATCGATGAAAATTTTACTTATACAGGAAATGCTTTTCCTCCTTTTGAGTAAGGCCACTAGATGTCGCTACAGTTAAAGTTACGCTACCGCTTATTCGTTGGTACATTTGATATTCTCCGCGTTAGATGGCGATATAAACAAATAGTGTGTACAGTGACTATATTCCCTAGTCACTGTAATAGTGTGTAATTTGAGTTGCCTACAACTCTGCGCTGTTGGGCAAAACCAAAATGTCTTAGCGTAGGAGTACAGATGTCTAAAATGATTAGATTTCGTTGAGATATGAGAAAAGTTTCGTTCTTACCACTTCAGATGGCGCTATTCACACATTATGACTGATGATTATAAGTTATTTTTATAGTTTTATTTATTCCAAATAACGTAATCGTGAGGGTTCTATATTTGACATTATCACAATTAAATGGCGATGAATTTGTTGAGGCTTTCGCGGCCATCGATTGATGTCATCTGTTCTTTTTCGAGCATTTCGGTCGTCGTGGTTTGAAATGGTCGAAAAAAGAACATATGACATCAATTACCATATAATTTACATAGGGCTTATAGTACCATAAAAGGCTATTAACAGATCAAAAAGCGGTTGAATATCACAGTGAATTTTTATCGAAATTTCGAGTAAATCGGATTTTGGTGATCAGTTTCAATCGTGAATTGTCCGTTCTCATCTTTTCTCATAATTTTTGAAACGTTTTTGAATTTCTGTTTGGGTAATAAATATATTTGCGGAAATAACTGAATCCAAAATTGCCATTATTAGTGATTGACATATTATGACATATTATTTTTGTGTATCTGTTCTGTGTGATAGCTCATATCCATGGAAACATTTGACAGTTCAAAAATCAGAGTGGATTTGTGAAATCCACCGTAAGTATCATTAGGGCGGAACAAAGTTCGCCGGGCCGGCTAGTTTCAAATAGTTTGGATCTCGGTTCGTATTTATTTTGAGAATGACTAATTTGAGATTTTGTTTTTCCACTTTTCACTTACATTTACTTTTGTTTTCTGCCTCATCGTTTGAAACATCGAAAGATTTGAGGAACATATTGGATAAATCACTTGCATTGGCACTATTCGGGTATTTGTATTCGAAAAAGTCACACAATCGTTGTAAACTGAAAAAGCTGCGTGATTTACTCAATAATTCACAGTGCTGATAATGAGGTGAAGTGGATAATACTAAATAACCAGAAGAAGCTCTTAATATAAAATGTATATTTGACGTTTAGTGAATACTGTAAAAATAGAGAGAACACTCGTTAATACAAATATCGAGAACTTAACATGAACTGATTCTACCCATAGAAATATATTAAGCAGGAATAACAACTGTCATTCACAGAACATATAAATCTTTGAGATAGGTAAGTTATCGGGTATTAAGTTCCAAGGGCTCTTATTACGTGTACTTTTTATTGATTACAATTCCAAGCTTTCGGCTGCATTCCAGCCTTCTTCAGGGACTACAAAATTCAAAAAATTGATCATTAATTTGGTTTCAGACGTTAACAAAAATTTATTGCAACATATTACATAGCATGCAGAGTGTGAGGCTCGGGAGGGGGCGGATTGATAGGTGACCTAGCAACTATGTTATCATTGTGGTTAACCTATAAAATAATAAATAATAAAAACAAAGTATTTGATGATGATTCTGTCGTTCAAGTTTTTAATCTTGGCAATTTTAGAGAGTAGTGAACGTTGTGTGAATGCTGGGTGTTTGTGGTTATTTTAAAAAACCGTTAACACGGAAAATATTTTATCCTTTATGTTATTTATGGTCCGATGATGAAAGGGGACAGATCCACTTTAAAAGTCTTACATTGATAGTAAGTAACAGACAGAGAACTTTATGTACCATGATCAATTTTTTGAATTTTGTAGTCCCTGAAGAAGGCTGGAATGCAGCCGAAAGCTTGGAATTGTAATCAATAAAAAGTACACGTAATAAGAGCCCTTGGAACTTAATACCCGATAACTTACCTATCTCTTGGTGTCAAACGAAGTTCGATATTACCTCCTACAAATATAAATCTTTATCTTTAACACTCCCATGAAAGATTTACTTGTGAATTTAGTTTGTATATTTAAAGTTCATCATATCAGTTATATTTTTGAAAATACAAAAAGGCAAAGCCTTTGTGCAAATGTCTGCTAACTGATTTTTACTTTGAACATATTCAATGTTAATTAGTCCATTTTCATATTTTTCACGTACAAAGTGATATCTTAAATCTACATGTTTTGTACGATGATGAAACACAGGATTTTTGATAAGTTTTATAGCACTCTGATTGTCCACGCACAAACTTATCATACCGACACTTTCATTTAGTTCAGTCAATAACTGTTTTAGCCACACTGCTTCTTTACACGCTTCCGAGGCTGCTACATACTCAGCTTCTGTTGTCGATGTGGTTACATGTTTTTGTCGTTGTGACTTCCAAGTAATAACACTTCCATTCAGGGTGAAGATATAACCTGTTATGGATCTTCGAGTGTCTAGGTCACTGGCAAAGTCTGAATCTGAATAGCCAGAAATGACTATTGTTTCGGTTGGCTTGTATACAATACTGATGTTAGCTGTCTCTTTGAGATATCTTACTACTCTTTTCGCTGCGTTCCAATGGATTTTTCCATAATTATTCATGTATCTACTCAATACATTGGTAATGTACGAGATGTCTGGTCGACTGGTGGTAGCAATGAAAATCAACGATCCAACCAGCTCTCTGTAGGGAACTATTTCCTTCATGAGTTGATGTTGTGGATCCGTTAGACACACATTTGGGTCAGCTGGGATCTTCAGTCCACATGCATCTGTAAGACCAAACCGTTTTACTACATTGTTTATGAATTTACTCACATTTATTGAAATGCTTGAATCTGTGTTTTTCTTGATTTCCAGTCCAACAAATATATCTGGTTTCTGATGAGTAATTTTGAATCTCATCTCCAATAATTTCAGTGTTTTAGTCAGTGCTGATTTACTTCTTGAAAGTATTAGACCATCGTCCACATAAAGTACAAGAATAATTCTTTCGTTGTCCATTTCTCCTACATAAATGCATTTGTCTGATTTGCATTGTTCAAGACCAATTTCTACCAAATAATTGTTGAATTTTGAATTCCAGCAGCGTGGAGACTGCTTTAGTCCATATAGTGATTTTTTCAATTTACACACTACACCCTCTTCAACTTTTATTCCAGTTGGTGGATCCATATATATTTCCTCTTCCAATTCGCCATAGAGAAAGGCAGTCTTTACATCAAATTGTGATATTTCCATTTTATGACTAGCTGCAAGGGCCAATAGGAGTCTTATACTGTCGTACCTTGTCGTTGGAGAGAAGGTTTCCTTGTAGTCAATTCCTTCTAATTGAGAAAAACCTTTTGCACATAACCTTGCTTTGAATATCATTGGCTTCTCATTTGATGGAGGCTTAAGTTTGAAAACCCATTTGGAACCTACAGTTCTTCTATTGTTTGGTAAGCGTACATACTCCCATGTTTTGTTCGATTCCAAACTCTCTAGTTCCTCTTGAATTGCTGCTTTCCATTGTTCCTTTTCCTGACTTTCCATCGCTTCTTCATATGAGTTAGGTATGTTTACTTCTGTGTAGTTAACTTCGTTTACTATGAATTCATCCAGCATAGCAGGCATTTTGATTGTCTCTCTTTTTCGTAGGTTATACCTGGTTTCATAAGGCATCTCATCATGATTAGAATTAGTGTCATCATCTAGATTTGTTTCATTGTTAATGTTTTCCACGAAGTGCTCCTGATCTAGAACTTCTTGGTTGGAAACATCTCTGGTTACCTCATTCTCACATTCTATATCCTGCAGGACGAAGTTTTGTCTAAATTCAATGGATTTAGTTTCATTAAAAATTACATGTCGTGATACTTTTATTTTCTTGGTATCGGGATTGTAAAGTCTGTAATTTGTAGATATTCCATCGTAACCAACAAGAATAAGTTTCTCACTCTTTTCATCTAGCTTTCTTCTTGAATTTTTATCGATCAACAGATAGGCTTCAGAGCCAAAAACTCTCAAGTGATTAAGTACTGGCTTCTTACCTGTCCACAATTCAAATGGAGTTTTACCATCATTGTTTGGTGTTCTATTTCTCAAATAAACTGCCGTGTTGACAGCTTCTGCCCATAATTGTTTAGGTAAGTCCTTTGTGAATAAAAGAGCCCTGGCACTTTCAACAATGGTTCGGTTTTGTCTCTCGCATTTACCGTTCTGTTGGGGCGTGTATATCCCTGTATGCTCAATTACGATTCCTTTGGAATGAAAATATTCTGTCAATCTTTTATTGATAAATTCGGTTCCATTATCTGTTCGAACAGTCTTTATTTTGTGATCAAATTTCTTTTCACACATTTCGATGTATTCCCGAAAACGATCGTAAACGTCAGATTTATGTTTAATGAATCTAACCTCACAATATCCTGTTCTGTGATCTTTGAATAAAACGAAGTACAATGCGCCGCCTATCGATTCTGTGCTCATAGGACCGCAAACGTCACTGTAGATCAAATCACCGGGTTCAATGTCACGAGTGACAGTTGGCGCGAATTTCAATTTATGCTGTTTAGCATAGACGCACGCTTCACAGAAAAAGTCTTCACTTTGCGTTAGTTTCACACTGTCGAATGCATTATTTGAAAGTAACTGTTTTAATGATTTCACATTTAAATGTCCAAGTCTTTCGTGACACTGCTTCAATGTCCCGGTAGTCACTGAATTCACTTCGTTAGCCGATGTTACACGAATCAATAACTTATATAGATTATTTTCGTCGCGAATGGCAAGTCCCACTGTTTGTTCATTTTTCATTATACTTGCTCTAGTGTCACATTTATTTGTTGAAAAACCCTTCCTGGTGACAGCACCTTCAGAGAATAGGTTTCTCCTTAAGCCTGGGATGTACCACACTTCTTCTAACGATCCACTGTACCACTTTCCGTTGACCCACTTGTCAATATTAATAGTTCCAATTCCTTTAACTTGAAGACTTTCGTTGTTTCCAAGTTTAACAGTTGTTTCATTAGTTTCTTTAAATGTAGCAAATATCTCTCTATTGGGAGTCATGTGACGTGAAGCACCACTATCTAAGATCCATGTTGAATCGCTGTTCATGATAAGGGCTTCCACTTCTTCATTGTTTTCTGTAATGAAGGCACTTCCGTGAGGACTTTCTTTGTGTTGTTCTGTTCTTGGTTTTGCTTTCTTCGGAGCACGACATTCTTTAGCAAAATGTCCTTTTTTGTTGCAGTTGAAGCATCTGACTGCAGAATTTTTCTTCGATTCATTCTTCTTACTTTTTGCAAAGAATGCGTTTTCTTCAGTTTCTCTGCAAGTTAAACTTGATTCTTCATCAATAAGTCTTGCTGTAAGATTAGATAATGTTTGTTTAGATGCTTCCATCGACAGCCAAGCTTGTCGAAAAGTGCTGAACTTAGAGGGTAATGAGGACAGTATCTTTGTCACCACAGCTGTCTCACTTACTGAATCTCCAGAATTCTTGATTTGCTGAGCCATACTTTCAACTTTTGAGATGAATTGAGCTATTGAGTCTGTTGGTTCCATTTTATAGGTATAAAATTTCTCGTGAACCATTATTTTGTTCGTTTCAGACTTTTGCTCATAAATGGCATCTAGTTTGTCAAATACCTCCTTGGATGTTTGGCAGTTTTCGATTAGACATATCTGCTTAAGGTCCAGAGCAGATGTAATCACGCACATGGCTGTTGCGTCGTCCCTGTTCCATTTTTCAACTTTTTCCGCATCAGTTGTTGGTTTCGGTATTACTTGGGTTGCTATACTGAGTAAACCTTTAGCTCTAAGGGCACACTTCAACTGAAACTTCCACTGGCTGTAGTTATCGCCAGTAAATTTGTTTATTAGAATGCCGCTTCCCACGCTGATGTCGGCCATTTTATCTTTCACTCGTCTGGAACTGCACTGTACAATCTATATTCAACTGAGAACTCTTCCAGATTATTCAACGTCGACCTGGGCGCATAACCTAATGAGGTGAAGTGGATAATACTAAATAACCAGAAGAAGCTCTTAATATAAAATGTATATTTGACGTTTAGTGAATACTGTAAAAATAGAGAGAACACTCGTTAATACAAATATCGAGAACTTAACATGAACTGATTCTACGCATAGAAATATATTAAGCAGGAATAACAACTGTCATTCACAGAACATATAAATCTTTATCTTTAACAGCTGATCATATTCTGTGGAGTTTTTTCGGAATTCAAATCCAGAAAACGATAATATATGTCTTCTTGCTGATCTTCCTTTGACTTCGCAAAATGAATATCGTTTATTAAATTCTTGTCACCAGCTGTTCTTAATTTTACCTCCAACCTTGGTATATCTCGAAGCACCAATTTTGGTGAAGACATGTTGATCCTTATGTGAATTCTGACTGTACACCCTAGTGCTGGAACTATCCGGCCCGAAGGACCACACTTTGTCAATGAATTACTTCTTTTAAAGAAATTATAAGGTTCTTTTGCTAATACACTGGTCACTGACAATACTATTTTTAAAATCTCTTTCTGTCAAACTCTTGTCAAATGTAGAATACAATAATAATGTGAACCTAACAATCTGAAACACAATGTGGATCTAACAATCTGTAACATGCTTATGGTACTTAAACTTAGAATTTGTCAGATATTTTCTTTGTAATCCCGTTTTTTGACTTGTCCTATATGCATGTAATCAAAGATATTCTACAATATACTGTAGAATATCTTTGCATGTAATGTCTTTCAGGATCAATAATGATGTTATGTTTATGTTATGCTAAAAGTTGCTTGATTTTTTCAACACGTATTTTCAGTTTCTAATAAATTTTAGTTAAAAATTATGAATTTCTTGCCTGAAAAAAACCCCCTGAGAAAAAAAAATCCTATCCTGCAAAAATTCAAGGTCACCCAAACCGGACGTTTCCAATTATGTAGAAAAAAAGGTATGTTTTTGCTTAGGGCCGTAAAATCAATCGCAGTTTGAACCATACTGATGGTTTAAATTAAACTGTTGATATAGAGGGCCATTTTACAGTTCCAACTCCACATGGTTTAAACTGTGATTGATCTTAAGGGTTAACTGAAATAACTATGGCCATAGTCAAACTCATAACTTCAACTTGAACAAACATTAAGTATGTAATGTTTTTCAGTTCGCTTCTTTTTTGTGTTGGATTTTTTCAGTGTGGTGGTTTATAATCTACTGGAGACTCTATATCGGCGAGAATCAGAACTACTCTATGGGCATTTCCAAAGAGGAACGCCATTTGCAAAAAGTAAATAAAATTAGGGCCCATACTTTAGTTCATTCGTTAACGATGCAAAATCAAAAGGATGAAATATCCTTAAAATTGTCAAAGGCATAACCTCTTCAATTTTTGCCGTATGTTTACCTAACGCCCTGTGCAATAAACTTAAATACCATATTAGATAAGAAGTTTAGAACAACATCTTATATACAGGGTTGGGATAAAGTTTGGCACCAAATTAATATCTTTAAAACGAAACGGGCGATATTTTTGAAATTTGGCAGCTGAGTGTAATGGACCACAATGCATCTGATGAGCATATTTTCATTAATGAGATACTTCCGGTTTAACCGGAAATGACAAAAAAAATTATTTAAATGGGACACCCTGTATATTTATGCAGATTCTGAAAGTGCACCTTGTTTCGGATCTGTCCATATCGGGTTCCATGCTTTTCATGACGTATTTTTTATGAAAATCTATAAAGAGAAGAAATACAGGGCTTTTACTAGTAAAAAAAAATTATTGAAAATAATTAAAAAAAAATCATTTTAAATGTTCGAAGTGCTTGCCATTCACTCAGCTGCCAAATTTCAAAATTACCGTCCGTTCCGTTTTAAATATATTAATTTGGTGCCAAACTTTATCCCAACCCTGTATATAAAATTTTCCTGTTTGCACTTTGTGGCCGAACTCCTCCGAAACGGCTAGACCGATTTTCGTGAAATTTTGTGTGCATATCGGGTAGGACCGGGAATCGGCCAACATCTATTTTTCATCCCCCTAAATGTGAAGGGTGGTCCACCCCTAACTTTTTTTTCAATTTTCACATTTTTTTATTTCAATTTTTTTATGATACAGCACACAAAAATACATACAACCCTAAATTTTCACCCCTCAACCTAACCTAACAGGAACGTGGTATAACAAAAGGCGGAACGGAGTTCGCGGGGCCAGCTAGTATTTTGTATAAAATTTGGCTTTAATGTTTTGTATAGTTTTCTGATATGTCTGCCCCTACAAGCCATGCTGTTTGGAATAGATCTCCTCTTATTCTGAGTTCTCTATAGTAGTATTTTGTTTTGTTATCTATTTATGACCACGGCCAATACATACAGCGTGTAACAGCGAAATGGAATAAATTCGATAACGAATAAATGAGGGGGTGTTAGGGAAAACGCTCGGACACGTCGATTTGTAATTTTAAATGCGCATATTTTTCTAGAAAATAAAATTATATAGGGCGTTCCATGCGACCGTGGCCAATACCAACTTTCTAATTTCAATTCAATGCAATTTTATTCGCTAAGTACATAAAGTAATTTACAATTTAATTAACAAAACAAGCAAAAGCGGACTGTGCAGCGACTACATAGCCGATCACAGTAAATACCATGGCACACACTGTGTAGCACACCCCTGTATATTATTTATTTTATGGATTCTTCAGAAAATTCTAGACATAATTCATGTACAATGTCGCATACCTATCTTCAACTTTTTCGGAAATATTAAGTGTTTTCAGATTTTTTACAAAAATTAACATTTTAAATGAAAATTATTTTATTTCACAAATTCGATACATTACACTCAATACTTATTGCCCATTTACCTCTTGATATGAAGAAATTAAGCAAAAACCATTACTGAGAAGAAATTAAAAAAACAATAACAGATTTGTTTATTCTCATAGCCTTAGTAACACGTTTTCTGTTTGCATGACAATAAGTGATCAGTGTAAGTGCTATTGTCTTTTGAATTTCGATAACTGTACGTAATAATATTAGAAAAATGGTTCATTTAACAGAAATGCACAAAATAACCATTCTTCAAATGATTGGTTATGGAGATTACATACGGACACAAATGGAAGTTTCTCGCTTATTTCACGAAAAATTTCCAAATTTGCCGCCTATATCCCAAGGAACAATTAGCAAAATAGAAAATCAGTTTCGAGAGCTTGATCATGTAAGACAAATAAAAATTGCTGCCAATGCAGTAAGTGATGATACGAAATTTCGTACGAGTATAGTCGCACAACAATAATATTGCGACGGTGAATATGGTCAATTGACCATATTCACCGTCGCCATATTGTTGTGCGACAATACCAACTACCCAGTGTTCCCAACGGAGAAATATTGAGTTTATCAAGAGTACTATCAGATTATTAGTATCATATATTAAAGAATTATTATGATTAGTATGCTATGTGGTATGAGAGGTTATATGAAATTGGTGGTAAACTTTGGTTAAGTATTTTGTGATATAATCCGGGAAATATGGGTAGATATCAGTATAGGTAGTGGTTGTTGTGTCAGTAATTGTTCGGCAAAAAATAGATCTAAAAATGAAAAACGGACACCAAAATATGTCCATTCAAATCTTCGCGGTCCTAAGAAATTAGTGACTTCGTTATTCGATGTTGAGGACCCTGGGTAGTTGGTATTGTCGCACAACAATATGGCGACGGTGAATATGGTCAATTGGATATTATGCGTCAATATTTCGAATATTAAAGGAAAGTAAGATGCATCCCTATAGAATGATGGCAACTCAGGAGCTCATAGAAGACGATTTCGATAGGAGAACGCATTTTTGTGAGCAAATGATGGCAATGTTAGATAACAATGTGATCCAATCAGAAAATGTTTTGTTTTCTGATGAGAGTACATTTACACTACACGGTCATGTTTAGTTAATCGTCAAAATTGCCGCTATTGGTCTGATGAGAATCCTCACTGGATGAGAGAAGAACATACGCAATATACTGAAAATATTAATGTTTGGGCAGGAATTGTTAGAAATCATATCGTAGGTCCATTTTTCATTGACGGCAATTTGAATGGAGAAAAATATTTAGAACTACTCCAAAATAATGTCGTATCAACTTTGATAAACTTACATCCTGATCCAGCAAATCCACAAGTTCCAGCCAATATAATATGGTATAATAAAGTATTGTATACGAAACGAAACCCTTAAACTTAGACGACCTAAAAAACCGAATCACGCTTGCGATTAGATCAGTCACGCCTGAAATGTTGAGTAACGTTAGAAGACAATTCTACATCAGATTAGCATGTTGCCAAGACGTTCGCGGCGAGAATTTTGAACATTTCCTACATTGACATTAATGTCTTTTTTGTTTTTTTTAATAATTAAGAAATAATCAGAATTACTTATTAAGTTTTGAGTGTAATGTACCGAATTTGTGAAATAAAATCATTTTTATTCAAAACGTTGATTTTTGCAATAAATCTGAAAACACTCAATACTTCCGAAATAGTTAAAGATAGGTATAGGACATTGTGCATGAATTGTGTCTAGAATTCTCTTAAGAATCCAAAAAATAAATAATATACAGGGGGTTGCATTTGAAATAAGAAAGTTGGTATTGGCCACGGTCACATGGAACACCCTATATGATATTATTTTCTTGAAAAATATGCGCATTTTAAATTACAAATCGACGTGTCCGAGCGTTTTTTCCAACACGCCCTCGTTTATTCGTTATCGAATTTATTCCATTTGGCTGTTACACTCTGTATAACATATACGCCTGGTGTGATAAGTTGACTTATTACACCAGGTAATGATGTGTTATCTTTGGGACAAGAGAAAGATCTGTTGACCGTCAATTTTGAGAATTTGTGGATGCATCCACACTAAAAAAAATCTATTGTTTGCATCGTTCTTGATGAAAATAGGCTTCTAGTTCCATAATATAGTAACCGCGTTCGGTATTAATAATAATAATAAATCTCCTTTATTTCCAGTTTCATATAAAAATTACACAAAAGAGGAAATGACGTCAACATACAAGATAACTAATAACTATCTACAAATTTTCAGAACCGAAATAATCGTCAAGATTATAAGGTTCTAGTTTCACCAAAATTTTTTTAATTAATTTCTTGAATCTAAACACACTCTCAATACCCTTCAAATGATGCGGCAATTTATTAAAAACTCTGATACACATATAATAAGGTCCCTTTTCACTCAAGGTCAACCTGTGATAGGGATAGAATATACAGGGTATTTGGTAATTCGACGTGAACCTTGAAAAGGGATATACTAGACGTCATTTGCAGTGAATTGCGTCGAGTGAAGCATGGTCCGAAAATCTATGGTTACGAAGATATCGCGATTTTTCAACTTTTTTGAAATTTTCTGCTTCGTTATCGAAAGTAATTAATTTTGTGAAAACTACTCGACTCCAAATATTCATATTGTCGCACAACAATATGGCGACGGTGAATATGGTCAATAGCTGGGAACCAAATTGACAGAGTGCCAAGGCTTGTTGGTCTGTGGTCAACCTGAATGGGAATCATAAAGCGCGTTCGGCAATAAGCGCGTTCGGCAATGACATCTGACTGGTCGGATTGATCTGAACCGTTCGTTTATTACATCCAGATTGAGGGGAGTACACATCTGGACCGTTCGGCAAGAAAATCTGATCAATCGGATGTAGATCTTTTTGCTCGGTGTATTTGTATAGAATGGAAGAGGTTTTAAATTACATCTCGAACAATTTCCGGGGAAACATACTGGTTGGTGGTGACTTAAATGTGGACCACTTGAGATCCAGTGCTCAGTGTGAGAGGGTGATGAATCTGTTTGCTTCATTCGGGATGTCATATGTCTTCAGTGAACCATCTAGAATATGTTCGACAACGCAGACCTGCATTGATAATGTCTATATGAATGTAAGTTCCGAAGGCTGCAGATTTGTCACTTTTCAGCCGCATATTTCGGATCACTCGGTGCAGAAACTTTATGTTCCTCTCAAGACATCTAAAAACAAGAAATTTAAGTATATACGTGAAATAAATGAGCATAATATTTGCCGGTTCACTGAGAAGTTGAGAAATGTAGACTGGAGCGTTGAAAATGGTTCCAAAGCAGAGGAAGTTTTTGCTGTTTTCCATGGTAATATCGTGCAATGTTTCGAGTCATGTTTTCCTTTGAAAATGAAGTCAATTAATAGGCAAAATAAAAAAAAAGAAAATGATTCTCCAGAAATAGCCCAATTAAGAAATCAAGCAGATGCTGCGCATACAATATCATTAGTTAGGAAAGATCATGTTTCTAAGCAGGCATACTCAATTCCGGAGATCACAATATCAAGGAAACATCACAGCGTCTGAAAACAAAACGAAAACGATCTGGTCAATAATAAATGAAAACAGGGGAAAAGGCGCTAAACAGGGAAATCTGGGTCAACTTGATGTAGACACGCTAAACAAGTTCTTCACATCTGTTGCATCGAAGCTCACATTTAATATTGCGTCAACGGATGAGCCTGAACAATACCTCAGGAACTGCACCTCTGTTCAACAGAGTATGTGTTTAATGGATGCAACAGTTGAGGAAATAATGGAAATTGTCGCCAAAATGAAAAGTAAATCTTCAACTGATATATATGGATTGAGTGTGACATTGCTCAAGAAGATCATCCATGTTATAGCGGAGCCTGTTTGCGCTGTGGTAAATCTGTGCTTCCGGGAGGGCTGTTTTCCTGCTGAGCTAAAAATAGCGAAAGTCGTTCCAATACACAAGAAAGGAAGTGTAAGTGAACCGGATAACTACCGACCCATCGCGATACTGCCCGTGTTTTCGAGAATATTTGAAGCTCTGTTGAAGACCAGAATGGTGAGCTTCATGGAGGGAAGAAAGATTCTTAGCCCACATCAACACGGGTTCAGAAGTAAACGGTCTACGACGACCGCCATGAATGAGGTGATAAAATACCTCTTGCAGGCATTGGATGGAGCTGAGGATGCCTACGTTTGTTGTTGCGACTTAACCAAGGCATTCGACTGTGTCGATAGAACTATACTCTTGACTAAGATACAACACTATGGTTATAGAGGTCGCATATACGATGTTCTGCAGTCATACCTTGAGGGCAGGCATCAAGTGATACAACATGGTAACAGCAGATCTGAGTTACTTCCAAACGATTACGGTGTCCCCCAGGGATCCATATTAGGACCGATTTTGTTTGTCCTCTTCATAAATGACTTACCACATTCGGTCGCTGCTGGGGAGAAGTGCATATTCGCGGATGACACCACATTGCTGAATAAAAACGTTGACAGAGATAGATTAAAAATCCTTAATAGCGACTCATTAGAACATGCAAAACACTGGTTCGATATCAATAAACTTAAATTAAACATAGAAAAAACGCAAGTGCTACTAGTTACGAATAAATCTGTGAATGATGCTGACAGTATTGCAGCAATTAAACTGTTGGGGTTCACCTTAGACTCATCCTTGAACACTTGGAAAAGCCATATTGCGAATATATGTCGAAAGCTGTCTGCATCCATCTTTTCTATACGGCGAGTCCGATACATAGTGAACGATCATGCTGCACTGATAACATACCATGCAAATTTCAGTAGTGTTGCAACTTATGGGATCCTTCTGTGGGGAGCATCTCCTGAGGCACAGAAAGTATTCATTCTACAGAAGAGAGCAGTGAGGGCGCTGGCTGGTATATCTACAAGGGAGAGCTGTAGAAATTGGTTCAGGCACTTCAATATATTGACAATTCCAGCATCTTTTATACTTACATGTTTGTGTCACGTCCATGAGAACAGAAATATGTATACTGCGCACGTCGATGTCCATCATCATGACACCCGAAGGAAACATGATTTTGTATTACCTAAACATAGAATGTCTTCCACGCAGAATAGTTATCTTTACTTGGGGATCAAATTTTATAACTGTTTGCCAATATCTCTTAAACATTTACATCTCGTTAAATTTAAGAAAACGTTGAAAAAAATTTTATTAGAGAATGTTTGTTATGGAGTCGATGAGTTCTTTCAGATATTTTCTTAGTATACAGCATTTGGAATTTAATAGTCCGTGATGTTCTCATTTATTTTTTTGTGTAGTTGATTGTTTCAGTATATTTCTGTCTGTGTACAAATCTTTGGAATATTGATAGTTTTAAGACATAAATGACGGACCATGTAACATTTATTGATGGTTAATAAACATTATTATTATTATTATTATTATTCTTCATTATCGGTCTCCCGGTCTCAGCTCGAGCTGGTATTTCTTCTATGAACCAGTGAAAAAACATTTCAGTTCCTCCCACTAGTTCAGGAATTTCCGCACGATGTGACAGGTTTGCAAAGCTACAGCCTGCTGTGCATATCCCGCGATCCTCTGGGATATTTCGATCTTCTGAAGATTTTTCTTAAATGATTTGGACATGACTCCTTCAGCCGAAATCACCAATGGTATAATAGTGACTTTCGACAATTGCCACATATTCTTCAGTTCTATTGCTAAGTTCTCGTACTTCGTTATTTTTTCCGACTCCGTTCTTCCGATGTTATGAGTCAATGGTACTGCCACATCAATTATCACCCCATACTTCTGATCCTTCTCAATGAATACAAGGTCCGGTCTATTGTAGTCCACTGATCTATCTGTTGTTATGGGTCTGTCCCAATAGAGAACCGCTGTGTCCGTTTCCAACACTGCTGCAGGTTGATACTTATAATATGGCGGACAAGTATCGAAAAAACCATGTCTAAGAGCTAACTGCTGGTGAACAATTTTTGCCACTTGGTTGTGTCGGCCCAGATATGCGTTGTCGGCAAGAACTCGACAGCCGGCGATTATATGTTCAATAGACTCGCCAACTGCTCCGCACTTCCTGCATTTGTCCTCCACGTTCAGCTTCAAACAGTGCTTCTCATAGTTGCGAGTTCTTATAACTCGGTCTTGGATAGCCGTCAGGAATCCCTCAGTTTCAGGATACAATTGTCCCGCATTTAACCACGATAAGGAAGCTAACTTATCGACATTTTCCCCTTCAAGGTGTTTGGGGAATCTACCATGTAGAGCTTGTTCCCGCCATATACTTTTATCTTCGCTTCTGGTGGTGATATCGAATGTCATTTCTCTGTGTTGTAGGTTCAGAGGTGTATATCCCTTATCTTCTGTTGTCACCAACTTCATCAGGCTATCTCCAGACTCGAGCAGTCGCTGCCTCAAGTTTTTCTCCTGATTTCTGCAGAGATTATAGATGTTCAAGAGACCTCGTCCGCCATCTCTTCTGGGTAGATAAAGCCTCTTCACCGATGCATTGGTGTGCAGACATCGGAACTTTGTCATTAGGCGACGGGTGAGTCGGTCCAACTCATTCAGATCAGCATCTGACCACTTCAACACTCCGAAAGTGTAGGTCAGAGCAGGCGTAGCCCAAGAGTTCAAGGCATCGATCTGGTTTTTAGCAGACAGCTTGGTGTTGAGCACTTTGGTTACCCTGTTTTTATATTTTGCAGTGAACTCAGCTTTTAGACGGGTGTGATCAATCCGTTGATTTTGAGGAATACCCAGATACTTGTAGGTCTCTTCTGGCAACATACTGTGGATATCCTGAAATTGTTCCTGAGTGTTCTTCATTTTACCCTTCCTGATGTTGACTATGGCGCATTTATCGAGACCGAAAGACATGTCAATGTCTTTGCTGAAGGAGCGCACTATATCTATCAGCGAGTGAAGTTGTTTTTGGTTCTCGCCGAATAGTTTCAGGTCATCTATATACAATAGGTGGGACAGTTTTCGCGGGTTCCTTATTGCTGGTCTATACCCTATGTTGGCGTTTTTCAAAAGAGTAGACAGAGGATTCAGTGCCATACAAAACCACATCGGTGACAGGGCATCTCCCTGAAATATCCCCCTCGATATTTTTACGGTTCCAGCATTGATGTTGTTTATGAGAATACTCGTTCTCCATGTACTCATTAGATGTTGGAGCACGGCTTTTATTTTCGGGCAGATCTTATAAATCTCCAGTACTTTCACAAGCCAATCGTGGGGCACCGTATCGAAGGCCTTCTGATAGTCGATATAACATAGACTCAAATTCCTCCTTCTCGCTTGGGCTTGCTTTAACACTACAGCGTCTATGGTGAGTTGATGTTTATTATTATTATTATTTCGACGGAGGAAACGGATTTTTTTCCACAGAACAGAAACAGAAATTACTTTTCGGCCTTTGTGAATGGATTTTTCATCCCGCTTGAACAGTCTGTTGAATTTTCGTGTCTTATGTTATTTGTTATGTAGTAATAAATAAAAAAATGTTGTTTGATAAAAAAATAATGATTCAAAATATTGAATCAACTCAACCAAGGGGTAGAAATGTTGAGAACTATAACAAAAGAATTAAAATAGTACCCAGACTACCTCTACGGACGAATAGACCTTCATGCTCTAATTTAATATCTGGCTCGGGTAAGGCGTTACATACGTCAAACAGAAAAATCGATCAAAATGCTCCGTAGCGTTCGTTTATTACAGAAAAATCTGACAAATCTAAGCGCGTTCGGCAATAGCATCCGAGAGCGGACGGATTTTTTAGTCACGTGATAACATATTGTACAGATTTGTCAGATTTTTCTGTAATAAACGAACGCTACGGAGCATTTAGATCGATTTTTCTGTTTGACGTATGTAACGCCTTACCCGAGCCAGATATTAAATTAGAGCTTAAAGGTCTATTCGTCCGTAGAGGTAGTCTGGGTACTATTTTAATTCTTTTGTTATAGTTCTCAACATTTCTACCCCTTGGTTGAGATGATTCAATATTTTGAATCATTATTTTTTTTATTAAACAACATTTTTTTATTTATTACTACACAACAAATAACATAAGAAACGAATATTCAACAGACTGTTCAAGAATATTCGAAGCGGGATAAAAAATCCATTCACAAAGGCCGAAAAGTAATTTATTTCCAAACGTACGATAACAACGTCAGTTCTCGACTGTCAGGATCATCGAAAAGTTCTATTTCTCCGCCTAGGCGGAGAAATATTTACTTTTCCCTCCGGCGGCAGGAAAAGTGGTTGCTACGAAAAAGATTACTTGGTTACCATGAACATAGATGCATAGAATACAAAAACTTCCAATTCAAACGTCATTTTTATTTGATAAAGTTGCATTAAATGTACAATTTTCATGAATTTGAAAACGTTTGGAAATAAAATAGCATATTTCATTCGGAGAAGAAGTGACTTTTCGTGGCTCGCTTTCAATTATCCGCCTCACTCCGTTCGGCGGATAAACTCAAGCTCGCCACGAAAAGTGACACTTCTCCTCCTAATGAAATAATATACTATTATTCTGTTTCTGTTCTGTGGAAAAAAATCCGTTTCCTCCGTCGAAATACACCGAGCAAAAAGATCTACATCCGATTGATCAGATTTTCTTGCCGAACGGTTCAGATCAATCCGACCAGTCAGATGTCATTGCCGAACGCGCTTTCTGCACAATCTGTTATCACGTGACTAAAAAATCCGTCCGCTCTCGGATGCTATTGCCGAACGCGCTTATTGAAATGATATTGCGGCGCCGCCACGAAACATTGCTAATATTTTCGATTTGGTCGAACGTCATTCCATTCAAAAATTGACTAGTGCCTACACCATTATTCTAGACATCTTAGTTTATAGAGACTATTACAGATCAGAATCAGTTGAATAATGGATATATTATTCTATGGGAGTAGATAAATTGATTTGATAATGACGGTGACGGATAAAACGCAGATCTGTAGTTGAAGATTTGTCGGTGCTGAATAGGCACCGTACTGGAAGCAACCACAGAATAGTTCGAGCTAAATTGTTAAAGAAGGTCATGCACAAAACTTGGACGTGCGGAAATGATGTGAAAACATTCGAAGATTGCATTACAAAAATGTTGGAGAACTCAGATCCTCACCAAAACATCGATGATCTCATTGATTCGATAGTAGCAGCTACGCAATTTAAATTGGAGGTGGATGTCTGCTCCGAAGAATAAAGACCCTGTTCAAGCTCTGCTTGTATAACAGCACAATACCAAGCAGATGGCACAACGCTACAGCAATACGGTTCCACCAGAAAGGGGATCCAACCAACCTTGAAAATTACCGCCCTATAAGCCTCCTCAAACTCTTCACCAGGATAATAATCACCAGACTTGAACCTAAATTGGAACTTCACCATTCACCCGGCTTCCGTACCGGATTTGGAACCAACGATCATCTACTACAGGCTATCAGAGTGTTGATTGAAAAAACAAACGAGTATACAAACGGCCCCTGGTTTTAGCCTTTGTTGATTTCCATAAGGCCTTCGATACGGTTGAGGTGGGTGCGGTCTTGAAAGCACTACGAGAACGTCGCGTCAATCGATATGCGAAGATAATTTTCAGCACGTATAAAAATGCAACTATGGTGTTGAGGTTGCATAACAGAACTGATTGTATTCCGATTGGTAGAGGGGTGAGACAGGGAGATACAATGTCTCCAAAACTGTTCACAACAGTATTAGAATATGCGTTCAAGAGACTGAACTGGAAGAGTAGAGGCATTTCTATTGAAGGCCGAAGGTTGTCAAATTAACGATATGCGGACGACATTGTTTTGATGGCGGATAATCTGGACTGGAGGACACTGAACTGATGTTGCAGGAGCTGAAGAACGTATGTGCAGCGGTAGGTCTGGTAATCAACTTCTCTAAAACAAAATGCATGACCAATCTTGTTCCGAACAAAAACATCATGGTGGAGGATAGAGAGGTAGAACACGTGGATAAATACAAATACCTTGGTCATGAGGTCTGAATCGCAGGAGACAACCAAGAACCAAACATACGAACTGAAGAGGAGAATAATTCTGGCAAGGACTGCTTTCGGAAAACTGCCAGTATGCCTAAACAGGAAAGATTTTGACCATTGCGTCTTACCGGTGATGACTTACGGAGCCGAGACATAAACCTTGACCGTAGCATCTACCAACAAGCTCCGAATAACACAGCGCAGGAATGGCGAGATCTATGCTCGGGATGCCTCTTAAGGCCTCTTGCAACGACAGAGAATTCTCGCGAGAATTTTCTGTCAAATTCACTGACCGAAAATTCTCTGCCGTTGCATACTACTTTCGGTAGAATTCTCTGTGGAATTCCATTGTTCCATCGTATGCATCGGCAGAGAATTCTCGGTCAGTGAATTTGACAGAAAATTCTCGCGAGAATTCTCTGTCGTTGCAAGAGGCCTTTAGAGATCATATAAGGAATGAGGATATACGCCGGAGAACACGTGTTGCTGATTTTTTCACGCGCATCGTCCGACTTAAATGGAATTAGGCTGGACATGTGGCCAGAATGACAGACTCCGAGTTGACAAGAGAAGCAGAGGAAGACCTACGACTCGTTGGAACTGATGACATCATGAGGCTTGCTGGTAATTGCCCTCAGACAACTCAGGACAGAAGAGATTGGAGAAGACTAGGGGAGGCTTATTTCCAGCAGTGGACGCTGATGGTTGGGTAATGATGATGGTGTATAGGAAATACCGAACGCGGTAACAGAATACGCAACCGAGAAAAATGGTCATATCAAAAGGACCTAATAAAATACTATAAAGACGTTTCACTCTCAAATCTGAGCCGAATCCGCCTAATTGATCTTGGGTTGTCTAGGATTGTAGTGGGAGGTGGAACTTTGGTAGTGGAAGAAAATCCAAAGAAAAGAGAAATTTGAATTTAAATTTCGGTTGTATCATGAAATTGCAACGATTTGTATTGATCCTGTTCGTGAAAAAGAGTTTTTGTGTCTTTTGGGTGTTCATCTTGACACCATTAGCTGTGAACCATCTTCTATTTCCCTCAGATTTTTTGGATTTCAGTTGGATCTGCTGCGCATCCTCGTGTGCATTCTGGAAACCATTATCGTCAGCATAGCTAACCATTGCATCAGCTGATATGTTGTTGGCAACACGTGAAGACTCTACAATTAATATTGCACACTTTCATACGTTTTTGAAATATAATACATTTACCCAAAGTGTTTCCATATTATAACAAGCATCATAAAATATGTTGTACTGCAGGTCATTTGTTAAAATGATAAACAGTACGGGTCCTAGAATAGAGCCCTGGTATTCCGATTTTTAATTGTCTTGAATCACTAATTTGATGATTCCACTTCACACATTGGAATCGGTCTGTCAGATAAGATGCGAATAGTTTGTGTTCCTTTTCCCCTGATTCCATAGTGATGCGTTTTACTAATTATACTCCATTCACTTTTATAATGTATCCCAGTTGGCCAGGTTTATTAAGTTTTTTCTCATATTGATACTAGTTTCCTTCCATGTTCTTGTTCAATCAGGAAAAGAGTTTTGGAAAAGAATGATTTTGGATTTGTAGTATCATTTAAATATATATAAAAAAATATATATGTTATGTGTTGAGAAGAACACTTCGGTTCTATGATTAGCATAAATGTTCTGTGACTCGAGGCCAGGACTAGAACAGATGGGTAGAGAACTTAGATAACTTCTCTAGTCTAAAGGCCTCTTGCAACGACAGAGAATTCTCGCGAGAATTTTCTGCCAAATTCACTGACCGAAAATTCTCTGCTGTTGCATACTACTTTCGGTAGAATTCTCTGTGGAATTCCATTGTTCCATCGTATGCCACGGCAGAGAATTTTCGGTCAGTGAATTCGACAGAAAATTCTCGCGAGAATTTTCTGTCGTTGCAAGAGGCCTTAAGGTAGAGAACAAGTCAGTTTCGGTTTTCAGTCGTAACAGTTTCAAGTATCGGTCGTTTTGGTAACGGTTGTTTGTCGGGTTCAGTGCCAAAGTCACTGTTGCTATATACAGTTACCTGAGAGGGCCCAGGATTTGGATCACGTGTCGTTATCGAAATCACGGTTGCTGTACAGTGTACAAGCTACCTGAGAGGGCTCAGGCAGATATTCAGCTTGATTTCGACCGCGTGTCGTATTTATGTGTGTAGACTATTATATCTGTGTGTATTGAACTTTCTGATAATAAACTGTATAAAATCTGTGAGTGTTGTTATCTTTCTAACCCACGTATCCGCCCAACCATCCTAGAGATTGCTGATTTCATGTTCGTTACTTCATACTGATATTGAATTTGGGCATTTTTTTCAGGACGTTTACAAAATTGGGGGCATTGGAACAGTTCCAGTTGGAAGAGTCGAAACAGGGGTGCTCAAACCAGGCATGGTGGTGACATTTGCTCCTGTTGGCTTAACCACTGAGGTCAAATCTGTAGAAATGCACCATGAAGCTTTACAAGAAGCTGTTCCAGGAGACAACGTGGGTTTCAATGTAAAAAACGTGTCAGTCAAGGAACTTCGTAGAGGATATGTTGCAGGTGATTCGAAAAACAACCCTCCTAAAGGGGCATCCGACTTCATGGCACAGGTAATAGTATTAAATCATCCAGGACAAATCGCTAATGGTTACACACCAGTACTGGATTGCCACACTGCCCACATCGCCTGCAAATTTGCGGAAATCAAAGAGAAATGCGACCGCCGCAGCGGCAAAACGACTGAGGAAAACCCAAAGGCTATAAAATCTGGAGATGCAGCCATCATTAATCTGGTACCATCAAAACCAATGTGCGTGGAGTCTTTTCAGGAATTTCCTCCATTAGGGCGTTTTGCTGTTCGTGACATGAGACAGACGGTAGCTGTTGGCGTGATAAAGTCTGTTAATTTCAAAGATACAGCTGGAAAAGTAACGAAAGCAGCGGAGAAGGCACAAAAAAAGAAATAACTAGGCTTAGCTGCAACTCTTATTGCCATTAAACACCCCAAGAACATCTTCATCGGTCGTTATTATTTGCTATTTACTGAATGGCTGCAACAGAATTATTTTCATCGAAAGGAGTTTAGAAGGAAAAAACGATTATTATTGTTCCAAGTTTGACTTTATCTATTTTATTTATTCAGAATATTTTTTTGAGGGATTGAGAATGCGGATGGTAGGTTAAGATATTTGAATTTTTGTTATTCTATTTGATGATGATAAACTTGAAACTAGTTGTTCTGTATGATGGCTTCTTTAAGTAAGCAATAAAGAAATCGAAAATCATTTTTTTAATCGAATTCATTGTATCCAGTGGCGGCTTGTCCTATGAGGCAGGTGAGGCAGTGCCTCACCAATAAATTTGAAAAAATACTCGTATTAATCGAATATTTAATTATATCATTCCTTCATCACTATCATTCCTGTCACAATTAGATTCAACATGAATGATTGCGCGTTCGGCAAAAAATATCCGATAACTTATTTACCCCGTCCCATATTATAAAACGGGATATATACTTGCCGAACGCGCTAAAAGGTTCCGAGTTTCATATCTCCCCATTCCTATGTTTCATCTCACTTGCTCTTTAAAAAGTAAACTGTTGGAGGCTGGCCTCACGTGCTTCTTCGTCTAGCACCGAGCACGTACGCTTCGAGCATCGACTGGTGCGTAGGTCCGCTTTGGTAGGAGAAAACTTGGCGCGTTTAAAGATAGATGTGAGGCTAGCCTCTCGCCCTTTCGTCTGGATGATATACGTTCAGAAGTCTGTTCATAGAGAAGGTATTGAAATTTCGATTGGTAGAGGGAAAATTGCACTTAATCAGGGCGTTTATTGAATTATTTTTACATATGTGTGTACTTTTGGAATACTCCGTGTCGTGTGATCTGTGATTTCTTCTGAAATAAGCGTTTTCGTTTCTATACCATCTTCAAATACAACCCGATTTCCAAATTTAGAGCAATCAGTATATTTATAAAAAGGAGATCGTGAAATAAGCTCAACTACTTAAAATATTTTTGATACAGACTTCTATCTGATGGGGTGTAACTAGCAAGGGCATATTTTTTCAAACGAAAGATATTAACAAATTGAACAATGCAGCCATAATGATTATATCACGAGCAGTGTCTTTTTTGGAATTTGATGATTTCAGATTATTACGCAACTGACGAAGAAGAGAATTCACTAGAAAACTCATAGTACAGTGCGATGAAATAGAAAATCTCATTATGTACTTACGTCAGTTCGAAATAAGAGATAAGAGTGAATATGGTCAATTGACCATATTCACCGTCGCCATATTGTTGTGCGACAATACCAACTACCCAGGGTTCTCAACATCGAATAAGGAAAGTCACTGATTTCTTAGTTTAAATTGAAATGTTTTGGTGTCAGTTTTTTTTTATGTTTAGATGTATTTCTTGCAGAACAATTACTGACACAACAACCATGGCCTCCACTATACTGATATCTACCCATATTTCCTGGATTTTATCACAATTAAAATACTTAACCAAAGTTCACCACCAATTTTACATAACCTCTCATACCACATATCTACCATACTAATCTTAGACTTTGTCTAAGATACTTATAATCTGATAGTATTTTTGATAAACTCAATATTTCTCCGTTGGGAACACTGGGAAGTTGGTATTGTCGCACAACAATATGGCGACGGTGAATATGGTCAATTACAACTTGCAAATGTAAACACATTCCGTGCACGCCGATGAATATTGTTTACGCAGCGGAAAATCACTTTTAAGGTTAGGGGCACAGTTTGATAGTATAACTCGGTTCTTTTGTGAGTTTTGTGTTTTAACGATGAACAAAAAAGAGAAGAAATGGAAATCAGAAACCATAATACAGTTTTTAGAATTATATGAACAAGTTCCTTGTTTGTGGGACGTGCATTCTGGAATGTACAAAAATAAAGATGCTAGGGAAAATGGCTATTTACAGATAGCACGATTAATCAGTGGCGGCGCGTGGGTTTATATTTTGGGAGTGCACATGTGGGCAGATACCGGGGGGTCTAGAGGGTACGGACTACATGGGGAAGGGGGGTTCTGGGGAGGAAAAAAATGTGAAATCAACCTTCGAATCTCGCAGTTTGGGGAGTTTGTGATGTTCTTTGGCCTTATCTTGGAATAACATTCAGAAAACCCCAAATTCTCACAATAGGGGTACCGTCTGCTGAAGCATAACGGCAAACTATAACCATTTGGAAAATGTTTGAAATGTCAATTGTTTCATCACTTATCACGGACACGAATTTTGAGGCAGCAAGTTCTTTCTTAATGTGTGCATGACACACAGAAAGCAATGAAAGCATACAGTCCAACTATTCATTTTGAATGTCTTTGGATGTTCCGCTGAATACTGTGGATTGATCCAAATGATCCCTGAGTGCTAGATCTAATTCAGACGAAATATTGAAAAGACCAGGACAGGCAATTTTGATTTTTGTTTTTCTTTCTACTGTCAGCGAATTTGTTTTTGAATATTGTACGCTAATGCTAATCGGATTCCCAAAATTTGCGGCCATAATTGCGCGAAATACAACCAATTGAATATTTTTGTGTGTTCTCTTGAGTGAAATATTATTATTTGCCTTGACATTAATTCATGTAGATAACAAACATTTATAAATGAATAATATTTAACTCCTATATAAGACTTTGATTTCAATCACTGGTGCTCTACATTTCAGCTTTTTATGAGATTTAGTGATTGCTTTTGAATACAAATAATCATCGTATCTAATGAACTTGAAATTTGAAAAAAAATTTATACAAATGGTACATAAAACCATGTCCCTTGTTACAAAACCGCGAGATGACGCCTCTGTTTTCTTACGCCGATATCATCTGTTAGTATTAACGACCGAGTATACATAGCGCAGACACAATGAACAGAATTTGAATTAAGAGTTGCCTATCTATAGCTTGTCTATGCAACAGACGACCGTACACATCCTGGATGTGTACCTATGTCAGCTAAATACTATGGACTGTTACGGGGAGTGAGGGACGCGAAGGGTAGCGGCTGCTCCAATGAGGGATCAGTTCGAGAGTGCAGTGTACGGGCTACGCGTATTTGCATTGACCGTTGGCGTTCGAAGTTGTGACTGTTGTGAGTTCGCCCGCCGTCTGTTTATTGTTTCTATAGTAGTCTACAGTAGAACAGAACCGTGAACTAGAACATCGGAAATTAAAAATAAAATTAAATACCCAATAGAAAACGTTACATTTACGTCAAACACAAAAATAAATTCCTTTAGATGAAGATATTACTTGGGGGTACACGTGCACATGTGCACATATGGAGGAGCCGCCACTGCGATTAATGAATATTGAAGGATTTGGTGCATCGGAAGTTAAACGACTTTTTCTTTTATGTCGTTTCTTCCGTTCTAAAGCTTCAATAATACTATCAATTATCGATTTTGTAATTTTTCGACAATTTTTCACAAGCTCCTTTCGTGACATGATGTAGGTACCTACTATAACGAGAGTATCGAGCAACTGGCGTGCAAAACACTGGAAACTGTGTAAACGCTTACTTGCGTGAAAGTTGAACTGGCGTTAAGACTGGCGCCGGTAAATCCATGCATGTGTAAACTTACCATAATACTAAGTGAATGTGTTTACATATTGTCCTTTTTATAAGCTTTTATTTAGTTTCACCTGTCCCGGTGTCTGTCTGTGTGTCTGTAATCAAATCTTGCAAGTTAAATATGACACACTTCTAATCATCCGATTGATTTGAAATTTTGCAGGTGTACCTAATTCTGGTGACAATGCATCATGAAGTATTTTATATAGAAAAAACAAAATGGCGGCTTCAAAATGGCGGATGGGTTTTGTAATTATGATCCGATTCCATTCAAAATTAGTATCTGGGGGTATTTGGCTTCGAAAATGATGATGCTTTTGTCAAAATTGGAAAATTCAAGATGGCGGCCACAATATGGCGGACGAGTTTTGTAAATATGATCATATTATATTCAAAATTGGTATATGGGAGTTTTCTGGGTCGGAAATTAGGATTCTTCAAAATCGAGGAATTCAAGATGGCGGTTTCAAAATGGCGGATGAGTGTTGTTATAAAAGCTTATCTTCAAAAATGTTTTTTGAGAATTAGGCTTGTTTCCAAATAAAATTTACATTCACATGAAAATATGTGAGCACATATTTTGCAAATTTGCTGACAGCACTTCATATCCAATAATCGAAGAATAGTATATGTCTGTTGATTTTTTGAAACATTCCAACTTCCATTAATCCATTATAGTTATTGGTTGTGATAATATAATCATCGGTATGTCTGAGCTTCCATATGATTTTGTGACATTAATTTTGTTTGTTTTGTATGTTCACCTTAACTTAATCTAATAATTCTTTCTACACTTTTGTCTCTTACATACTTCAACACTGCATTCAATCCTATATCAAGCCGTTTTACAGTTTTCCTTTCTAAGTAGAAATATTGACCTTATGCATTGACTCCAAGTGCATATTTGTATTATGTATTAATTCCTGCTTCTGCTCTGTAACAGTATGCCCATTTCTTGAAATTGTTACTTTAATTATTTTTGAAATATTCTCCAAAACTCCAAAACTTTTCGTTGTTGCACATGTAAGCCAAAGCATAAGTCATAGCAGAAGTGAACTGTGTCAAAGGTGTTTCTTGATGCAGAATTTTTAAAATCTTGTAAATTTCTGTACGCTTCCTATGCTTCGAAGCTTGTACGAGTTCGGAGAAGCAGTTGTGTTCTGTGTAGGCTTTGTTACTAACCATTTGTATTCTGGAATAAGTGGAATACATGAGATTCCATCTCAAAATTCATTGAGTGGTCATTATGTAGATGTTGCATTAGATTTCTGTCGTTTGAAAATGTTTTATTGCAGTTTGGTTCAAGACAACAGCTACTCGAAATACTATCTTTTCCATAAGATAATGGTTCTGCAGTTTGCTTGTGCACTTCGTTGATATGTCGCTTGTGGCTGGATTTATTGCTGAAAACTTTTTCACAAAATTTACACATAAAAGGCATTTTAGTATAGATATTATATCACTGGTTACAATAATATTCAAATAGCGACAAATTCAAAATGTAAAATTTTCGCGCCATAACCCAATTGACAGAAGATACGGTGAATGTAGATGACACAACTGGCAACGTTGGATTTTTTGGGTTATCTATGGTCGATTTCAAGCGGATAACCTGGTCCCACTGTTTGAGTATCCGTGACCTGGTCCTAAGTGGTCAATTTGACCATATTCACCGTCGCCATATTGTTGTGCGACAATACCAACTACCCAGTGTTCCCAACGGAGAAATATTGAGTTTATCAAAAGTACTGTCAGATTATTAGCACAGTCTGTGGTTTGAGAGGTTATATAAAATTGGTGGTAAACTTTGGTTGAGTATTTTGTGATAAAACCCAGGAAATTTGGGTAGATATCAGTATAGTGTAGGCCATGGTTGTTGTGTCAGTAATTGTTCGGCAAGAAATAGATATAAAAATTAAAGAACTGACACCAAAATATGTCCATTTAAACTTTCGCGGTCCTAAGAAATTAGTAACTTTCGTTATTCGATGTTGAGGACCCTGGGTAGTTGGTATTGTCGCACAACAGTATGGCGACGGTGAATATGGTCAATTGGCCTTAGAACATAGAACCACAGGAAGGAGCACAAGGTTCATCTGCGACGGAAACGGCCATATTGCTAATCCAATTATTACTCATCACGTTGGAATTTCGTGTAAACAAGTTTGTTATTTTGACTTCAAAATGGTTAGTTGTGCATCTTGTGGCCGATCTGATAGTAAAAAAAGACGGGATAATACTTTAACTTTTCATAGGTAAGTGTTTCGAAAGATATATTCAGTTATATAAAGAATTCAAAAGTCGGAAGAAATTTTGAGGTTAACCATTGGTGTAACATGGAGAAATACAGTAGGTGATGTTATCATATATTTTTTTTTGGTAAGCCGTGAGATCTCCTTTCACCTGAAATATTACCATGCATTACATATTACCATACAGTAGAAAAATTTTCCTACATAAAAATCAATATTTTTAAAGATGACTCTAAATTAAAGATTGCTCTGCGATAATTATTGTATGTTCGTAGCATATCTATGATATATATATTTTTAACATTATTCTAGATTTCCTAAAGATGAAAAAAGGAGAGCAGCTTGGATTCAATTTGTGAAGAAACCAGATTTTATTCCAAAAAGTTCGAGTGTGCTATGTTCTCATCATTTCAATGAAAACTGCTTTGATCGGACATCCAAAGCTGTGGTGAGGCTATTGCCAAATGCTGTTCCATCAATTGAAGTGGATCGCTTGAAATATGTAAGTATTTTGATATTTTGCCAACCATTTTTGTGCCTGGTGTTTGTAAAATGTTAGTATTCCTGGATTATTTTGTAGCGCTATTTCTGAATCCAAGCCTAAGTTTATTCTTCTGTTTGCATAAATTATTAATTTCACAACAAAATGGACCAAAACATGTATTTTAGTTAAATATTATTTTTCTTTCAGGTCAGAACATTTTGTGCTGAAGAAACAAGAACCTTGGAAGGTATACCTGGCACATCAACTATTGGTGCATCTTCTGTATCTGAACCTGTTTCTATACGAGAACAGACCCCTGAACCTTCTGCAGGCACATCTTCAATGGAAGTAGAAGGCACTCCCCGTAAGAAGTGATTGAAGAGGAAGATTCATCAATTGGAAGTCATGAATAAATTAAAAAGTCGCAAAATTCGTGCCTTGCAAAAGACTAACTGGCGACAAAAGAGAAAAATATCTTCGTTGAAAGGATTAACAAAGGAGTTGAAAAATAAAAATTTATTGTCAGATGAGCATGAAAATGTAATGATTGAACATTTTGGCAAAAATATCCGATAACTTCTATATACCAAATTGATATGTCTTGAAAATTGTTAATAAAATTTTTGTGTATTATTCGTTTATTCTAATCTATTGTTATAATTATCTGAAGTCTATTTGTTTTATTGTTTTCCGAAATAAAGATTAAATATCTACTTATTTTGAATATACCCCGCAATAGCTCCTGACCTCACGTCAGTGTTTTTCTGCATTTTTTAAGGACGGTACATTTTCAAGTTAAAGTACCATTAAATTTTTCGAATGAAATTCCAAAGGAATTATCAAATTTCAATACTTGGTAATTCGCTATTTGGTTAACTTCTCATCTAAATGGATAAAACCAATAAAAGGTTGAAACCGATTTCAATTAACTTTTTTGCACTATTCACATATTGAATTAATTCACTGCCAACGATTTGAGATATTCCCTTATTCTTTTTACACTACGCCACTGATTCCGGAAACCTTTGTCGGCCATACTGGTAACCCAATTTGGTCGCACAAATTCGAACCTTAAGCGCGTTCGGCAATAGCATCCGAGAGCGGACGGATTTTTTAGTCACGTGATAACAGATTGTACAGATTTTTCTGTAATAAACGAACGCTACCGAGCATTTTGATCGATTTTTCTGTTTGACGTATGTAACGCCTTACCCGAGCCAGATATTAAATTAGAGCTTGAAGGTCTATTCGTCCGTAGAGGTAGTCTGGGTACTATTTTAATTCTTTTGTTATAGTTCTCAACATTTCTACCCCTTGGTTGAGATGATTCAATATTTTGAATCATTATTTTTTTATCAAACAACATTTTTTTATTTATCACTACACAAAAAATAACAAAAGACACGAAAATTCAACAGACTGTTCAAGAATATTCGAAGCGGGATAAAAAATACATTCACAAAGGCCGAAAAGTAATTTCTGTTTCTGTTCTGTGGAAAAAAATCCGTTTCCTCCGTCGAAATACACCGAGCAAAAAGATCTACATCCGATTGATCAGATTTTCTTGTCGAACGGTCCAGATGTGTACTCCCCTCAATCTGGATGTAATAAACGAACGGTTCAGATCAATCCGACCAGTCAGATGTCATTGCCGAACGCGCTTCTTATGCTCCTTCATGAGGTTCTTAATTAGAGAATCCAACGACCTGTCAAATATTTTTTTGAGGTTAGCTGGTGGTCAAACAAACCAAATTTAGCTTTGTTCATGTAGACATTAAAATCGTTTTTTTGCTTGAAAAATTGTTTTATGTGGACATTTTTTTGATATTTCTAGTCAATCTTACTCTTAGGAATATCAGACCAGTGAAAATTATTTAAATTAAGTGCATTTTCAATAAAAAATGCCATAAATGTATGCCAAAGTTGGATGTGCAAGTCGTTCAAATTATGAGGATTTTCTTGAATATTTTGGAACACCCAGTGTGTGTAACTTGGTGTATTATACACATATTAAGTGACTTATCAGGAAACAAAAGGAAATTGGGTCAGCAGTCATCAAGACTTGACGATATCGAAGATAAGAAACTAAAGTGAATTTGTCTTCGTAGACACTGAAATAAGCAGTATTCAGTTCATGTAAAATGTAAAACTGATTAATATTTGAAATTATATCATATAAAAGGATAAAGAAGTTACAGGGACAGAGCTCTGATTAATGTTCCTTCTCCAATACTTTCTCTTCAATCTCTTCGGGCTCCCCATACTAAAAGTTGTAATCATATGATTGAGTGAAATTTTCTTCGTCAGTGATACTTCAGGATACATTTTGATATTAGAAATCATAAAAACTCACTCGTTCACTCATGAAATGCATATAAGATAATAAACTTCCTCACATTTACTGCAAACCAGCGACCTGTCAGAAAATTTATAGGTTATCTGGAGGCAAGGCGCCACGTGGTTTGGATTGCCTAATATTCAAAGTAATTGACCATATTCACCGTCGCCATATTGTTGTGCGACAATACCAACTACTCAGTGTTCCCAACTGAGAAATATTGAGTTTATCAAAAGTACTATCAGATTATTAGTATTAATATGATGAGTGCCCTTGGTCCAGTGGTTAGGACGTTGGATTAGGACCCGGCAAGTCCGAGTTCAATCCCGAGGAAAGAAATTTTCTAGTCTCGGTAGGGGCCACCATTTCACTGTTGGGTCAAAAATTAACAGTGCTGTGCCTAAGGTGGCGTAAGGACACAGTAACAAAGCCTACACAGAACACAGCTGCTTACTCCGAACTCGGCACAAGTTACAAGCTTCGAAGCTTGTAGTTTCAAGGGGTCTCCTCAGGAAACCTAGGAGTAGTCAGGATAATAGTATCATAGATTAAAGAATTATTATGATTAGTATGGTATGTGGTATGAGAGGTTATATAAAATTGGTGTTAAACTTTGGTTAAGTATTTTGTGATAAAATCCGATAAAAAAAATATAATATATAAGAAGTGCAAGCTCGGTTCAAAACGATGGCAACACGAATGACATTTGAATGGCTGGTGGCCGCCATCTTTCTGGTGTGAGGGAATGAAAAATGTGGCGGGAATATTTGAAATTACTGAAGTTAATAATACATTAATTCACTGAAAGTCTTCCTATGATCTCTACGAATTCAAAAAGCGCGTTCGGCAATGACATCTGACTGGTCGGATTGATCTGAACCGTTCGTTTATTACATCCAGATTGAGGGGAGTACACATCTGGACCGTTCGGCAAGAAAATCTGATCAATCGGATGTAGATCTTTTTGCTCGGTGTATTTCGACGGAGGAAACGGATTTTTTTCCACAGAACAGAAACAGAAATTACTTTTCGGCCTCTGTGAATGGATTTTTTATCCCGCTTCGAATATTCTTGAACAGTCTGTTGAATTTTCGTGTCTTATGTTATTTGTTGTGTAGTAATAAATAAAAAAATGTTGTTTGATAAAAAAATAATGATTCAAAATATTGAATCATCTCAACCAAGGGGTAGAAATGTTGAGAACTATAACAAAAGAATTAAAATAGTACCCAGACTACCTCTACGGACGAATAGACCTTTAAGCTCTAATTTAATATCTGGCTCGGGTAAGGCGTTACATACGTCAAACAGAAAAATCGATCAAAATGCTCCGTAGCGTTCGTTTATTACAGAAAAATCTGACAAATCTGTACAATCTGTTATCACGTGACTAAAAAATCCGTCCGCTCTCGGATGCTATTGCCGAACGCGCTTAAAGAACTATAATAACCAGTTTACATCTTGCAACGAGTGCTCCTTCGGAAATTAATGAAATTTGAATTTGATATTTCTGCAGTATCTTGAATCATTTTTACACTTTTTCTATTAATAGAAACATCTCATTCATCAGAAGAGTTATTATAAAAAACAAAGACTCTAGCGAAATCCTCATTTGATTCGAAAAATTCAAATTCTCCATTCAAACATTTTGGTGGTGTTGGAGGAAATGTGGTGCTGGTTAAAATATGACTGGATAAGGAAAGCCGGAATGGAATGTAAGAAGACCTTGACAGTAGGCAACACTGGAAATGAGTCTGCAATTAATAAAGGTCCATTCATATTTACCGACACCGCACGTGGCAGGCACGGACCAGCACAGACAAGAGTATTCATATTTACCAGCAGGTACAGACCAACTTGGTCTGTGGTTTCACTCTAAGATTTGGTTGGCAACACTGGTTGTCTCTGATCATGTGTTTTGTGTTTAGACCACAGAAATATAAAATAATAAACAATATTTATTATATTTCTGTGGTTTAGACATGGATGAACGAAGTTAGTTTATTAGATGTTCTGTGATGTGATAAAAAAAACAAATATAATAATGTACGATTGAGATATTTGCAATTGTTAATTTTCTGAACAATTGAATTATTTCTCATCTTGAGTCAGAAATGGGACGAAAGTGTTCAGTACAAGGATGTTTATCTGATTCTAATAGGGAAGAAGATTTAGGTGTTACTTTTCACAAAGTTCCTATGCCATCAGATATTCGTTCTAAATGGCTAGGTCTTTGCCGAATATCGGAAGAGAAAAAATCCATAAAAGTTATTCATGTCTGTTCCAGACATTTCTTGAGGGCCGATTTCTGTAATTTCAAAGGAAAAAAATATTTGTTGAGGCAAGGAGTATTTCCTAGTGTTTTTCCATGGGATAAGTCAAAACTAGAAGCTATCAAATCAGAAAAGCAACAACTCAAGGCACAAATTGCTAGTAATTCTGGGGTTGATTCAGGAAAAACTGCAGAAGCAATAATAGAAACAATATCTTCTGATTCCGTTGATAAAATATCTCCAGAATTTCTTTCTCAGAATGAAATCAAAGAAGAACCTTTTTCTGAAACTATCACTAATTTTTCCATTGATGATCGCATCAATGCTCTAGATTTCAATAACAAATGGTGCCCAGCAAAAATAAAGGAAGTGGATGAAAGAGAAAATGAAGTACTTATACATTTTGAAACTGATGGTAATGAGTATGATGAATGGATTTGTATGGATAGTCCTAGATTGAGACCTTCCCATTGGAAAGAAGAATCTCAAAGAAATGAAGAAAATTCACCTACGATAAACAACTCTGATGTTAAAATTTCTGATTCAAATGATGGAGGAAATGATGAAGGTGAAAAAAATCCTTTGAAATATGATGTTGGTGAACGCTGCCTTGCATATTGGAATGAAAAGAAAAAATTTTCAGCTACTATAACTAAGGTTCTAGAAAATGGTTTGCTATAACTGCCTTAAGAGATCTAATAAATTAATGTTGGAATGAATTTTCAGATAATTATGAAGTTCTTTTTGATGATGGTTTTCTCAAGATGATGAAATGGAGTAGAATTTTGAAAAAAAGTCAGCTTACCCAGTCTTCCCCTCTATTTGACCCTATACAAAGTTCAAAACAAGAAAGACGAGATAAAAAACGTAAAATAAATGTTGCTGAGTTATTTGGCATTGGAAAAAGACAAAAAACGGACAGTACACCAAGTTCTCCTAAAGTTAAAACTCCCAGTGGTCAAGTTAAAGAATCTCTTGAGAAAATTTCAAATGAAGGAGAAACATGGGAATCGTAAGTTTCAATTACTACTCTATCATCTCATCCTTGTTATTATTTAACATGTTAATTGCCACGTCAATTTCAAAACTATTTCTCCGTCAATTTCAAAACTATTTCTCCCTGCGTCATGGTTCTATACTATATTAACAACGTTGGTAATTGTTTGGTTAGTCTGTACTATACTAAAATGGTAACTTGGTCGACCGGCCCAAGGGAATCTGTCGAAAAGTGGGCCCAGAAAAATTTCAAATTCGCAGCGAAGCTGCGATACGGTGAGGAAATTTTTATACAGTCGAAAAGAAGAATAATTGATTCATACTGGGGTGAAATTTTGATTTTCTAGGCGGAGTAGATTTGGTCAAACTTTGTCATTTCGCCAATAAAATCACCCAAGGTCTACGATGAGGATAACTACTTGAAGGGTAGATCTGCTGGCCCATACTAGTAATTTAAGTAAATAATTTAGATATGGAACCTGAAAGAAATGAAATGTTTATTGTAAAAAAAGTTCGCCAAATTTTTTGGAAACACGATAGTTTTTGTATCATCCCTATGACTGGCATGGCCTAGCATAAAACATCATTTCTCCATCAGCCATGTCAGTTGTGTGGTGGAGACATGTTTCGACGATTTTTAGCGGATATTTTGTTAAATTTTCAATACATTGCCCATGACAAACAAATCATTAGTACATCCTTCGTAAATTTTTTTTTTGTAAATATTTACACATTACAACTAAAAAAAAAGATCTAACTGATTGAAGTGAAAGATATTTTTGAAAATTGGAATTTTTCCAATGATGAGGGTGAAGATTTCAGATGGGATGATTCAAAAAATTATTGTCGTGTATATTTTGGAAATGTAAGGTGATAGTGCATTTGAGGAAATATTATGTGAATTTAATAATTCCAAAGACCTGGGGAATGTTGAAGAAACTTCTCTGTTAATACTGGAAATGTTTCTCATATATAACCATGGTTGGAAGATTCAAATATGCTATGTCTTGAAATTTTATTGAAAAATAATGGACAGAATAGTTCGTTACTTTGTGATAGTTCATTCGAAAAAAGAATAAAAGCACTCGAATAACCCAACAGAAAAACTTCTAAACGAACAGAACAGACGGACCTATGGAATTCTCCACTTTGAAAAATTCTCGAGCAAAAAGCCTACAGACATTTAAATAACTTTTTTCACAACTTGAAATATGAAAGTATGAAAATGTAGTAGTACTACGAATCCTGTGTCATAATTGAACCTCAAATGAACTAACTCAGTTTACAGAGTTAAAAGAGAGTAAATAGAAAGTAGCCTTGGCAACGTCTCTCAGAATTATTTAAGTTACACGAGTGGCAACCTGCGTCAGTTTTAAGTAAAAGAATAAACCTAATTCATGGCCAACCAAGATACTTCATAAAAGTGAATGGAGTATAGTTTTCCTCGATCCATCTCACAACAGCTTCTTCCCATATATGTAAAAATGGGCTTTGGTAAGAATAACTTACTTCTGTCTCTCTCTGACACATTGTATAGACCAGTCCAACGATCTGTCACGATCAGATGTTTAAAAATGGCTGCTGGAACAAACAAATAACAAACCGAGGTTACTTCAGTTACGAGGTACGTGTTTCAGGGTAGTTTCTGTTGGTTTCTCAATTTTCTACTTCAATGTCTTCAATTATGCCATGTAAAATGATAGTTATAATAGAGTAACACTATAGCAGAAATGTTTGTTATTTGTTTGTTTCAGCAGCCATCTTGAAAAAAGGTGATCGGCTGTTTTGTTGGACTGGTCTATTGTCATGAAACGTTTGTCATCCATAACTTTATATGAATACTTTCGATCATAATCTAACAATTTTATGTGTAATTGTTCAATCGCTTTAATCCGTTTTTTCAAGCTCTGTATATCATTGATAACTTCTTTTCACATTTTAGAATTGAACTGAAAATAATTAAGTGACACATTTTCATCCGCGATATTTATTTTCTTGTTTACACTCGAAATATACATAACCTCTACGTTTCCCGCAATTTTTGAATTTCCAATTGACGCATGCGTACGATTCTAATCCTACCAACGATTTGGCGTCACTCTGTGTCTGTGAATAGCAGGGGTATAAGCCATATTGATGTTATTAGATATTAGAGTTATTAGAGGATTTTTTGTGAACGCTATAAAACTTTTCGGTTTTGGAAGAGGTTGTTCTTTTTCAAACCACTCGTAAATTCACACCCAATGATGTTGCTATTCGTCACTTTCTTTCTATGAGAGCTTCCATAATTCGTGCCCTGTGTTGTGTTGAAATTTTATTGCTTCTATCACTCGGCATCTTACGTCCAATTCCATCAACTTTATTTGACAAGTCAAAAATGATAATTCGACTGAATTTAATCCGTGTATAATCTACATCAACAGGTATTCAAAACAGGGCAAGAATTTACGTATTATTTATTTTAAACGAAATTGAATTTCAGAAATACTCAATCTGTTTTCATCAATGCAAAATACGAATTCATGGGTGATGAATTTGTTTTTG
The DNA here is from genome assembly GCA_951802165.1 of Adalia decempunctata. Lineage (NCBI taxonomy): Eukaryota > Metazoa > Arthropoda > Insecta > Coleoptera > Coccinellidae > Adalia > Adalia decempunctata. The sequence continues at coordinate 44,461,415 of OX637696.1, forward strand.
TTATTTTGATTTCTCTTTTCTCGAATGTGAATTAGATTAGACAATCCAAACCACGTGATTATTCAACCAGTCTTAACCTCGGAACGATTTTGACTGGTCGCTGGTTAGCGTTCATTAACAGGAATTTCATTAGTTTATGCGTGAACCAGAGAGTTTTTATGCTTTGTAATATCAAGAAATATATAACACTGGCAAAGAAAATTTTACTCAATCATATGATCACCACTTTTAGTATTGGAAGCTCGCAGAGAGTGTAGAGAAAATATTGGAAAAGGAATATTTATCAGAGCACTGCAAGCTGAAACTTCTTTAACTTTATATGATATGGAATGGAAATACTTATTCATCAGTTTTACTTATAACATGAACTGACTACTGCTTATTTTAGTATCTATGATGAAGAAATGTTCATATTAGTTTCTTATCTTCGATTTTGTAAAGTCTGCTGACCAAATTTACCTTTTGTCCGATTATTTCTGCAATTGAAAAGCCATATTTCTCCCACCAAAAAAAGTTCCTCCTTCGATTTTCCTGAAGATAAGTTTGTAAACACTAATAATTTGTTCATATTTTTCTGGATATCTCAAAACTATCTCATAAATAATTGTTTTCTCACTAACCCAACTCCATTACCCTATCTTCTGTGATATTTCACAGAGCTTTTGAGAAGGCGATGCCAGATTGTTGATTATCTCTTCGAACAATGGTATAGGGCCCATGAACGACTCATACGTATAGCGATAACCTGCGTCATAGACAACGATTTATTTATTTACAGAGAATAATGCAAACAGGTGATGATTATGTGAAGACTCTCAGTGAACTGATGTAATAATAACCGTTGTGTGTGTTGTTAGGAAATATCGTTTTTGTTACATTCTTATTCAAATAAGGTTAGTGCTTGAGTTCGAATCGTATCATCCAGAACATCTAATCACCTCAATTTTAATCGAAAAATATGAACTTCGAAGTGTTTGCAGAGAATAATATCAGGCACGTATTCAGCCCGATTGATTTTTTCGAATGGCTATATCTCTTTAACAGAGCCGAATTCGGAAAAATGGAAAATGAAAAAAAGGTTTCCTTTGGCCTCAAGAATCTACAGTTAAAGTATATATGTACAAGTCAAAGTCTCACCCTGTATATCCCTGGAGTCCTTGCCCCTCATTGCCTTTTGAATAATTTTGTATACACGTTTAAATTGGATGACAATACACGATAAACTTTGTGGCGTCATTCTATATCCAATATGGCGGATCAGCCAAGATGGCGGAAAAGTTATTTTTCACGCATCACTACAATTTGGGTATCAAATGAAAGGGCTTGTTGAGAGTAATTTGGAAAATAAAGTTGACGTCATTCTATATCCAATATGGCGGAGCATCCAAGATGGCGGAATAGTTATTTTTCACGCATCACTTCAATATGGGTATCAAATGAAAGGGCTTGTTGAGAGTAACTCGAAAAATAATGTTGACGTAATTCTGAATCCAATATGGCGGAGCATCCAAGATAGCGGAATAGATATTTTTTATGCACTTCTGCACTATGGGTATCAAATGAAAGGGCTTCCCGGGAATATTTAGAAATAACTAAAAAGTAGAAAATGAATTAAAAGCAAAAAACCTTTTTGAAAAAGGCTTTTATTTAAATGCTCTAAAAGAAAAGAAAATGAGATTTTCCTTTGAAATTTCAACTATCAACTTATAACCTCATTATACACAATTTATATGATCATGAAAGCTTGTCGCGAGGTATGCGTGAGTACCAATAAGTATTTAATCAAACTGAAATTCATAAAAAATTGCATTTAGCACAAGTAAATCGCGTGACAAGCTTTTATGATCATATAAATTGTGTATAATGAGGTTATAAGTTGATAGTTGAAATTTCAAAGAAAATCTTATTTTATTTTTTTTAGAGCATTTAAATAAAAGCTTTCTTCAAAAAGGTTTTTTGCTTTTAATTCCTTTTTGACGTCAATCTCTTGGCCACCCTGTATATACAGGGTGTCCCACTAGTGCCGCAGCGGACGATATACGCGTAATGGTCTGAGTTTGGCAACATTTTTCGATGCAGACCTGATATACTCCAAGAAGAGCACAACCTAAAAATATTTTCTAATATATCGGGTGGCCCACGAAAGAGGAATATAGGGTGACTTTGTGTTTTAAAATGGGACACCCTATCATCATTGTAATCACCATTCATTTTACTTCATTTTTTGTCAAATGCATGATATGCATATTTTTAACAGAATAGGATTTTTAAGAGCTTTTTGGAAATGTTTCCCTAAAATTTACACATACCTTAGAATTCAAATAGCACTTTTCTGTGGTTAATGAGAACTGTCAAATCATTGCACTCAGAATGAGCATCATCGAAGCTTCAATTCATGTTATCCATATATCTAATAATTCCTATATGGGGAAAGAGCCAATCAAAACTGAAGCTGGGCTTTGGTAACCATCCAGATCTGCGCTTGTGCGGCAATATTGAGAATTAAAATATTTCTTTAATTCTATCTCTCTCTGACACATCGTATTATGTTGTGGAACGTATGTCATTCTTAACTTCATGTGAATAGTTTCGATCGTAACCTCACAATTACATTTCAAATGTTTCAATCGCTTTATGCCGTTTTCTTCAAGTCCTTAATATCATTGTTTACTCCTATTCATATTCTAAAATTGAACTGAAAGTATTTGAGTGACATATTTTCATTCTGCACCCGATACCTAAAACATCAATCTATTTTCTTGTTGTCTTTCAGAATAAACATAACCTCTAAATTTCTCGCAATTTTTGAATTTCCAGTTGACGCAAGCGTACAACTCAAGCCTTACCAAAGATTTGGCTTCACTTTGTGACTGTGAAAAGCAGGGATATAATCCATATTGGTATTAGTAGATATATGATGTTATCATATTATAGCGAAATAAGGAACTAGAAAGTTTTGATGTATCTACTCAAAAATGTGATGAAATCAGTTACTGAAGACAGAAACTTGCTTTCTGTACCCATTTTTCGAAATAAATTTTTGATGATTTTCTATGTTTCTACTTGAAGAGTCGAATCTTGCAGGACTTCAAACAAGCTTCAAGCTTGGGAGCATGAAGATCTGCGTGCGTGCCTGTGAAACTTATAAAACTTTCTTCGAAAAAATGATATTCATAAGTTTCACAGGCACGCACGCAGTTTTTCCTGAATAATCCATAACTAAGAGCCATTTAACGATATCTTCATTTGTGTTGAAGATATAACGAAATTTTGATATTTTGGCGATTTCGAAAATGTGCCATAACTTCTTCATTTTCAAAAATATCTAAAAACGGCAAAAACTTTCTACAGGCACTTTACCATTAGCATTACGACACCGTATTCAGTTTTTTTCATCTCTTGTGGAAAAAAAAACAACTTTCTTATTTTAAATACGAATGGTATCTTTTTTTGATCCTATGTTATGCAAAAAAATTCAGTTTTTTTATCTCTTGTTTAAAGGGTGGAAAAAAAATAACTTTCTTATTTTAAATACGAATGGTATCTTTTTTTGATCCTATGTTATGCAAAAAAAGATTCCATTCGTATTTAAAATAAGAAAGTTGTTTTTTTTCACCCTTCATACAAGAAATTAAAAAAACTGAATACGGTGTCGTAATGCTGATGGAAAGGTGCCGTAGAAAGTTTTTGCCGTTTTTAGATATTTTAGAAAATGAAGAAGTTATGGCACATTTTCGAAATCACCAAAATATCAAAATTTCGTTATATCTTCAACACAAATGAAGATATCGTGAAATGGCTCTCAGTTATGGGGTTTTCACGAAAATCGAGCCCAGGACTCCTTTCAACATTTTCACCTATCTAGCCTAGAAGTACCAGAAACAGCCAAGATCAGGCAATTTGGGTGACCCTGTACAAGTCAAAGACTCACCCTGTATATTTCAAAGTTACTAATCCTGGAACTAATGACATATACTCCATTCACTTTTATAAAATATCGCGGTTAGCCATGGTTTAGGTTTATCAAGTTCTTTCACTTAAAACTGACGCAGGTTGGCACTCGTGAAAATCAAGCGACATTGCCAAGTCTACTTTCTATTTACTCTTTTTTAACTTTGTAAATGGAGTTAGTTCTTTATTTCAAGTTTTGGAAAAAGGTATAAATGTCTTCTGTAGGTATTTCTTGAGAATTTTGAGAAGCGGGGAATTCCATAGGTTCGTCTGTTCCGTTCGTTTTTCTGGGTTATTCCAGTACTTTTATTCTTTTTTCGAATGAACTATCACAAAGTAACCGACTATTCTGTCCATTATTTTTCAGTAAAATTTCAACACTCGTTCCTTGCAAGAAAATAGCATAACTGAATCTTCCAACCATTTTTATATACCTACGTGAAATATTTCTAATATTAACAGAGAACAAGTTTCTTCAGCATTCGCCAGGTCTTTGAAATTATTGAATTCGCATAATGTTTTCTCAAATTCATTATTTTCCCAAAGTGAATGTACATTTTGGTGAATATGTAATTACTGCGATTTTCATGCAGAAACGACAACTTTGCGGGCTTATCTGACATTTTCAAAATATACTCGGTGAAATGTGTCGGAATTCCATGGCAAACCGCGATACTTTATAAATGTGAATGCAGTATACCTTCTATCACTTCCTTGGGAGTACGGAGAAACGCAAACTATTTTTTAGAGTAGGATAGTGTTTTTTTATCCCATTTGACGTTTGAAGACGACAATATTCAATGCATAGCAACAAGGGTAATTGACGTTTATACACTGTGTGAATTAATTGTTAATAAACGACAACGTTACCTTCAGTGAAATTCACTAGTGGAATGAGATATTTGACCACTCACTCTTTGGAAATTATTCTTTAGATACAAAATGCAGCTAAGATTCATTAGTAAGTTTATTCTTATTTCATCAAAAATTCTACATTAACAGTTATGTTTTTCAGTGAAGTAAAAATTACAATTATTAAGATTTTCAAAATGTAACTAAAAACCTACACCTCCTTCTAAGGAAATATGCTCAGTTGTTATAGCACATGTGTTTGTTCAGAAATATATATATTTCTTTAATGAATGCTCAATGTATCCTTCTGCAACAGAACTTGAGCGCCATTTACCATGTCTCTTCAAAACTGTCGAATCTGCCCCAGAATTTACGAGTAGGAATGCCTGAACGCCTGAAGCCTGTAGAGGTAGAGAACAATAGCTCAGCGCAATTGTAGCGGGTATTTTTGAAAATATATTCACACCTACAGACTGGACAGTACATTTTTCGTTTTCGTAATTCAGAAATAGTCGCTTTGAACAACTTTGTTTGGCCTCGAGTTCTTATATGTCTATAAAGTTAGCAGTGCCACTTGCGAGAAAATCAATAAAACCTATTGCATTAATTGTCGAATAATTGTCGAGAATTTGTCGCGTTCTTAATTTTTTTCTACGGGGTGGCTTTGCTAACAACATTAAGTTAGCAGAACCACTTTCTCAATATCGACCAAATATCATGAAAATGGTTATAGATAATTGTCGAGTAATTGCCGAAGTCCATATGAAGTAAAAAAACACAAAAAACCCATTCCTTCTTGTTTATTTCACGTCTTTTTTCCGCGAGTTCGAGATATTTCTGGAATTATCGCATTTTTGGCAACAGCGCATTCGTAATTGACTTTTTTTCTATTGCATTAATTGTCGAATACCTGCCTCAAATTTGTCGTGAAAGAAAAAAATTTCCACTTTCTCAATATCGACCAAATATCATGGGAATGGTAATAAATAATTGTCGAGTATTTGTCAAAGTCCATATGAAATAAAAAAAAACACAAAAAATCCATTCTTTTTAGTTGATTTCACGCCTTTTTCACGCGAATTCGTGATATTTCTGGAATTATCGCATTGTTGGCAACAGCGCATTCGTAATTGACTTTTTTTCTATTGCATTAATTGTCGAATACCTCCCTCGAACTTGTGGTGAAAGAAAAAAATTTGTCGCGACCTTCGTTTTTTTTTACTAGGTGGCTTTGCTAACTTTATATTGATTTAGCAAATAGTGGTCGAATATCACCACGATGATCATAAAAGATTGTCGTGTAATTGTCGATGTTCAAATAAAGTGAAAAACACACAAAACACTTAATCTTTCTAGCAATTTTCACTCCAATTTCTCGCGATTTCCCTAAATTTCTGAAAATATCGCATTTTTGGCAACAGCGCATTCGTTTTTGTTTTTTTTTTCCATTGCATTAATTGTCGAAAACCTTCTCCGAATTTGTCGTCAAAGAAAAAAATTTGTCGCGTCCTTAATTTTTTTTCTACGGGGTGGCTTTGCTTACTTAACGTAAAGTTAGCAGAACAACTTTCCCAATATCGAACAAATATCGTGAGGATGGTTGTAAATAATTGTCGAAGTCCATATGGAGTAAAAAAACACAAAAAATCCATTCCTTTTAGTTTATTTCACTTTGGCTTTGCTAACGTTAAGTTAGCAAAGCCACCCCGTAGAAAAAAAATAAGGACGCGACAATTTCTTTTCTTTCACGACAAATTCGGGACAGGTATGCGACAATTAATGCAATAGAAAAAAAAAGTCAATGACGAATGCGCAATTGGCAAAAATGCGATAATTCCAGAAATATCTCGAACTCGCGGGAAAAAGACGTAAAATGAACAAGAAAGAATGGATTTTTGGTGTTTTGTTTAGTAATAATAATAATACATATTTCGTGCCAAAAAATACAAATATTTTACACATCGACCAATAAATCAATACAGGGTCTTTCACGAGGAACCTCACCCATATTTATACGGGAAACTACTGAACGTATTTTCATGAAATTCAGCACTTATAAGCAAGGGCGCCCCGCAGAAACCCGTAAAAAAATTTCTCAAGGGGGGCCAAAATAGAGATTAGAATGTAATATTGAGGTGTCGTGCTGAAAAACGTTAGGGCCATCAAAATCTCAGGGGGGGCCATGGCCCCCCCTGGCCCCCCCTGCGGGCGCCCATGCTTATAAGTATTTCACGATGCTGATGAAATCTAAAATATTTTCAAGGCATGAGCACCTCCGGTTTTTCCGGAAATGACGTCAACTTCCGTTTTTCAAATTAGAACACCATTTTTTTATTGCAGAAATAGATTCCTTAGAAAATTTCAAGTTATTTTGATGTAACATTTTTCAGTTTTGGTTGGAAAATTCTCTCTGAGCGGGAAAATTCGAAAAAAAAATCGAAAATGGAGCTCCGCTGAAACAAGAATAACTTCGAGGTTTTTGGATGTAAAATTTTCATTTTTGGGATTTTTCAAGATGTAAGATTGATGTATCCACTTTAAAAATCGAAATCGCGATTCATGATACAGGGGGTGAAAAAATCGCTTTCAAAGTTAGGGATGACAAAATCGTGAAAAATCAATTTTTTCAAATTAGAACCCCATTTTTTTATGGCAGATATTGAATTTACGTTAAAAAATAATGTGAGTGTATGCATCACACCCTTGCCCTAAAATGGATATTTTCTGAGTTATTCACAAAAAACTGTTTTTCGTCTTGAATTTTCAGCTATTTCTTTTCCCTTCACGCCAAAAAGATGAAATTTTCAGGAACTGTTACTTAAACCATGTTTTAGATTTTACTACCCTAATATGCAAGAGAAAAAAGTTACAGGTTGTTCCTAAATAGATGGCGAATTTGGATTCGAAATATTTCCTTGAGGAGATATTTGCTTCTGAAGAGTTTTTCAATTTTCAAAGAGTAATTAGCGAAAAATTATGAATCATTTCAAAAAACTGCCAAAGGTCGTACCTAGGGAATGCTCATGTAAATGCTCCCTCAAAATATGAATGAAATCCGATAAACTGTTTATGAGTTATCCTTGATATCAATTAGCATTGAAAAAGTATAGGCACAAAGAAGGTGATGTACAGCCTTAATATAGAGTTAGTAAAGCCACCCCGCAGAAAAAGAATTAGGGACGCGACAATTTTTTTCTTTCACGACAAATTCAAGGTGGGTATTCGACAATTGATGCAATCGAAAAAAGTCAATGACGAATGCGCTGTTGCCAAAAATGGGATAATTCCAGAAATATCTCGAACTCGCGGAAAAAAGACGTAAAATAAACTAAAAGGAATGAATTTTTTGTATTTTTTTTACTTCATATGGACTTCGACAATTACTCGACAATTCTTTATAACCATTTTCATGATATTTGGTCGATATTGAGAAAGTGGTTCTGCTAACTTAATGTTAAGTTAGCAAAGCCACCCCGTAGAAAAAAATTAAGGACGCGAAAATTTTTTTTCTTTCACGACAAATTTGTGACAGGTATTCGACAATTAATACAATCGTATAAAGTCAATAACGAATGCGCTGTTGCCAAAAATGCCATAATTCCAGAAATATCTCGAACTCGCGGAAAAAAGACGTAAAATAAACAAGAAGGAATGGATTTTTTTTTACTTCATACCCGTCAATTACACTCAGCCCACTTCCACGGCATGGAGCAGGCAAGTGAGCAGGGAAATGAGCATGGTGAGAATGTAATCACCTCACTTCTACTGCCACTCGTGCTGCTACTCGCGTTGCCGGTCACTCCCTAAATTAGCGGTTTTTCGTGCGGCAGTCAAAGGACCGGCAGCGCAAGTGGCATGGAGTGATCACATTCAGCCCAGTTACTGTCGTGCCTGCGTTGCGCACGTTGTCGTATCAATTGATTAAAATCGTTAATTGTTGCGAAAAATGTCGACGGAGTGGAGCAATGAAAAAATAATATCATTTCTAGAATACCTTGAGAGTGAAAGAGTGATATGGGATTCTTCTGATGAAAACCATAAACTTAAGCACAAAGTGCACGATGGTTGGAAGGATGTTTGGAATTGAGGAATTAAAGTGAGAAAAAAGTCACTTAGGGCGACATTCAGACCTCTTCTGATGTCAGGATCAGGTGCAATTTCGTCGTCCGCCATTGCCAAAACTTGATCGCGAGAGAAATGTTTGGGCTGAGTGTAAATACTCGCTGCCTTTCCATACTGCCGCAGAAGTATTCCGGGAAATATTTCTGGCAGCGCGAGTAGCAGTGGAAGTGGCTGAGTGTAATTGAGGCAATACGGACTTCGACAATTAGTCGACAATCATCAATACCATTTTCATGATATTTGGTCGATATTGAGAAAGTGTTTCTGCTAACTCCACGTTAAGTAAGCAAAGCCACCCCGTAGAAAAAAAATTAAGGACGCGACAAATTTTTTTCTTCGACGACAAATTCGGAACAGGTATTCGACAATTAATGCAAAAGAAAAAGTCAAAAACGGATGCGCTGTTGCCGAAAATGCGATATTTTCAGAAATATAGAGAAATCGCGAGAAAATGGAGTGGAAATTGCTAGAAAGATTGAATTTTTTGTGTTTTCACTTTATTTGAACATCGACAATTACTCGACAATCTTTTATGATCATCGTGATGATATTCGACACACAACTTAACGTTAAGTTAGCAAAGCCACCCCGTAGAAAAAAACTAAGGACGCGACAAATTTTTTTCTTTCACGACAAATTCTCGACAATTATTCGACAATTAATGCAATATGTTTTATTGATTTTCTCGCAAGTGGCACTGCTAACTTTATAGACATAGTTCTTATACTTGCGGAATATATCAAGTGCAGAAACTTTATTACTACCATTGACCACAGTGAAAACTTTTTTCTTACTAGGAATCTGAATAACCAATACGCTGCCCCGCGTATCTAAGTCATCTACGGTAATAAGTAACCAGCAACACCAATAATAAAAACTACCTCTATCAACGAATATTGCTCATTAGGAGCGGCATCTAAAAAGTATTTTAACGCTTCTCAGGTTAATACCTTCTACTTCTTTGCTACGTATCCTCCTCTGGAATTTTGCTCCAAACCGATGTCTATTTTTTTCTTTGTGAGTCAACCATTTCTTGAGTTGTGAATAGTAGGACCATAAACTTTCTTGGACCGTTCGGGAATATACGCCCAACTGATCATCTTTTTTCAAGATGGCTGCTGGGGCAAACAAATAACAAACATTTCTGCTAAAGTGTTACTCTATTATAACTATCATTTTTCATGGCATAATTGAAGACATTGAAGTTGAAAATTGAGAAACCAACAGAAACTACCCTGAAACACGTACCTCGTAACTGAAAAACCTCGGTTTGTTATTTTTTTGACCCAGCAGCCATTTTTAAACAGCTGATCGTGACAGATCGTTGGACTGGTCTATAGTGTGTAATTTGAGTTGCCTAATACTCGGCGCTGTTGGGCATAACCAAAATGTCTTAGCGTAGGAGTATAGATGTCTAAAATGATTAGATTTCGTTGAGATATGAGAAAAGTTTCGTTCTTACCACAGACTACATATTCTTACCACTTCAGATGAAGCTATTCACACATTATGACTGATGATTATTAGTTATTTTTATAGTTTTATTCACTCCAAATAACGTAATCGTGAAGGTACTATATTTGACATTATCACAATTAAATGGCGATGAATTTGTTGAGGCTTTCGCGGCCATAGATTGATGTCATCTGTCCTTTTTTTGAGCATTTCGGTCGTCGTGGTTTGAAATGGTCGAAAAAAGAACAAATGACATCAATTACTGTGTAATTTACATAGGGCTTATAGTACCATGAAAGGCTATTAACAGATCCAGAAGCGGGGGAATATCACAGTGAATTTATATCGAAATGTCAAGTAAATCGGATTTTGGCGATGAGTTCCAATCGTGTTTATTCTCATCTTTTCTCATAATTTTTAAAATGTTTTTGAATTTCTGTTTGGTTAATAAATATATTTGCGGAAATAACTGAATCCAAAATTGCCATTATTAGTGATTGACATATTATTATGACATATTATTTTTGTGTATCTGTTCTGTGTGATAGCTCATATCCATGGAAACATTCGACAGTTCAAAAATCAGAGAACCAAGCCGTTGATCTCCGATCACCGGTGATTACGATTCGTGAAATCCACCGTAAGTAGTTCGCCGGGCCAGCTAGTAGTATCTATATAAACCAACCCCGTGAGTTATAATATGCAACTCACGCCAAACACGCCTATAATTCACTTTAATACAAATAGGAAAAATAAAATGCTTACGACATGAATAAAAAACGTCGGATCGATCGGGAACTCTATTCAAGACACCATCCATTTCTACTTTTCCTTGGGTCTGAATATCCAAAATTTCCATTTGAAAAACATTAATTTTTGACGTTTTCTATTCAATTCGATTCTCGACCACAGAGATCGCTTTTAACAACTGTTCTCAATTTTGAAAATGCAGATTAATTGGAATTTTACTGAAGAAGTCGAAGATAATGTATAGTATTCAATTCGCGGTAATGAAATTTCCGTGCTTGCGCGCGCACGGAAAAATCCCTGTTATTCCTTTCTCGCACGGAAAGTGTGCGGGAATGAAATAGCAGGGGTTTTTCTCGCACTGTTTGGAAATGTGATTCTTTACGAATTGAAATGAGTGCGGGAAAAAGGTTGAAAGCGCACGCTTGTAGAAATTAGTTATTTTCCTATCAAGGGCGGAAAGTTGTACTTTCCCGCACTAGATTGCCGTTGCCCGAACGACGCGGAGCGGAGTTCGGGCAAGCAATCGAGTGCGGGAAAGTACTTTCCGCTCAAGATAGGAACAATGTTTTTTCTACAACCGTATTATAATATGAAAAAAACTTCTGAACAACCTTGCCGAATATTCGTTTTGACACATTGATTAACGAGTTCCAATTCTATGGAAAATCATAGACCATGACATAGAAATAAATACACAGATCCATGTATGCCAGTCATAATTTTTGATGGATGTCAAGTTCTCTTTGAAAATGCAATAATTTTCAAACGGAAATCTGCAGTAATAATTAGTTTGACATGGATGAAACTGCAAAATTTGAAATATTCAACTAAATATATAAGTAAGTACATCAAGAGATTTCATGTTAAAGGTATTATTATACACAAATTTAACACATATTTACTTTCCCGCACTAGTGCGGGAAAGTAACTTTCCCGCACTAGGGCGGGAAAGTGACACTTTCCGAATCGAAAACGATGCGGGAAAGTAGTTAGTTAGGCCCGGTTGTAGAAAAAATATATTTCATTACTAGTCCAGAAAGTAAGCTTTTTCCGTGCGCGTGCGATGAGTTCCCGTGTGAGGTGAAGCCTCCCCTTCGCGTCGTTCGGGCAACGGTAGTTTCGTGCGGGAAAATATATCTTTCAGCACTCGTTAGAAAAATAACTATTTTATTTGAGTTGAATTAATTTATGACATTTGCCCATGCGCAGAGTTTATCTATGATGTGCAGCTGAAACAAATACCAGTGAAGAAGAAATCTATCGTTCCATATCCATTACTAGCCCCGGCCTAGTATTCCAGATAGTGGTACTCACAGAGTTACACCCTCCTGGTTCCTCAATAAGAGCCGTTTCACATGCGACTGATGGTCGGTTGAACTGATCGTCAGTCGAACTGATCGTCAGTCGACGGTATTTGTTTTCACATGGATGCTTATCGTCAGTCGCCGCTATCAAAGACCATTTGCCGCTATGGATTTGGAGCGTGACACTGTTGTCGCTTTGTACGAGAACCTTGCGGGAATCGGAAACTTTTTCCGTATTTCGAAATTCTTATATTGGGAATTCTTGTTATTATTAGAATTCTTTGTTTGAAAGGTTACATGGGAAATCTCCTCAATGATTGGTTCAAGATTCATTAAACTTTTAAAATTCACTGTATCATCCTGTATTTCAAAACCCAAGGAACTCAGACGAAAATATGGGGAGCGAGGACATTATCGACGATCAATCTGTTGATGAGTATGCAAACTTACTTGCTTCTTGGTGTTTTCATTGAAAGAGATTCTTGAAATTTTCCCGCAATACACAGATCTGAGCCACATACTCCCAATATTCAAACCTATATTTTTGTAATTTACTGAGGATGTATCCCAGAATTCCGCTTTTTTTATGACACTTATGAGCATTCAAGTTTCTGATTTAACTGTCTCCTACCCATTGACTATTATCCACTATAATTAGTATACAAATACAATCCTTTCGTAAATACGTAAAAAATCCTAAGAATATTCAATAACATGCGCAACACCGCAATCGCATACGGACTAATGGTGCGCATACATGTGAAAGCCCCTTTGACGGCTCGAGCCGACGACACGCAAACGCAGCGGGCTGGACCGATGCTCGTGCTTGTCCCATCGGTCGACTGATGATACGCATGCATGTGAAAGGATTGCAAAATTCAGTCCAACGCCGGCCCCGACTGACCATCAGGACCGACCATCAGTCGCATGTGAAACGGCTCTAAAGAGATGTCGACATTAACATCGTTCCTTTTTGTAACTACAGAGCAGCCATTCAAACACCAAAGAATTTTGGTCACCAAGTTGATTTAAATTTATTTTGGACATTCAATTTTAAAATGATGCTAATTGTTATCGATCACCCTTTCTTATCTGGTTTTAATCATTTAATGGGGAGTTAGCGAATCTATCAAATTATTTTGAATTCAAAACCTTTAACATATGATGTTATTAAAGAAAAAATTATCACTCAACTTAATGAAGCAGCAATGTGAAAAATAAATTACTAGGAGTTTGATGAAAGCATTTAAACATCAAATTCATCCGTATCGAATGCATTATTTTTTCAAAATGGAATTTTTAAATTTTATTCAATACATACAACCTTTCACATATTTTCAACTAAGTAATATTTTTTTGTTAGTGAACAGGTTCCATTGGAAGAAGCTAAGATTAAAGCATTAGAAGAAGATGGAACATGGTTTCCAAGGTAAATATAAAAATTTTTGGAATATGTATTCAGAGCTTATCCTTGATTCCAGGAATTATTGTTCTTGAAAGAGACTATTATCCATATTTACGTAAAGTGTTGTTGTCAAAAACCATTGATTATAATATGAACCATAAGTAAATCCCACTAGCAAAATATTTTCATAGTTTTGAACTGTTATAGTCCAGTGGCGACTCACCCTGTACATCAAATGGAGCAATTATTTACCTTAAATTTCCTTTTGCTGAAGAAAATAATGATTATAATTATGAAATACTGATAACCCTGACAGTTTTAGAAATTAGAAGAGTCAGCTTACTGTATATTAACGGTTATATTCACAACCGATATTTACTAGATTTGTTAATTACGATTTCTTACGCTAAACTGTCTAAATCTTACACTCAACTCTAAATCTAAATTAGTTTTGTTCGTTTATGCAACAATAATATTCTTCAGAATTTACAAGTCGTACTTGGATCTCACTTGCGGGTACTTATCCTTTCCAATTAGATGGAAATCTACTGAGAGAGAGAGAGAGAGAGAGAGAGAGAGAGAGAACTGTTCTTTATTGTCATAGGTAAGAGCCATCGACCTTGGTCCTTCAGCTCAGTGTATTATGCAGACCAAAAAGAAATAATAGAATTCAGTATATCCAACCAGTCTGTGTCAGAAATATAGACATGGCTTTTTCACAATAATGCAGTGATAAGCATGTAACATTCCAGAAAATATATGAATACGTTTAACGTCTGTGATAATAATTAGAGTCCTGTCTGATGTGTAACTTTTTCCGGAATTTCAAGAATTGTCTGCATGCCGTTAAAATCGTTCTCTAATTATTATCAGAGACGTTAAACGTATTCATAAATTGATTCCCGGCTTATTATTATAACATCATTGGTCGGAATCCGAAATCCGACCAAAACTGAAATAAAAAAAATCACAAGAACTATCGCCCAATCACTTGCCTCAATACACTGTATAAGATCCTCACAAGTGTAATTCAAGATCAAATACTGAGGGTTATTGGACCAGTGTGGAACAGTATCTACGAACAGAGGGGAGCAAAGAAAGGAGTGCAAGGATGCAAGGACAACTTGCTCATAGACAAGACCGTATGTCTAGACGCCAGACACTACAAGCGCGACCTACACACATCATGGTTGGACTACGCGAAAGAATATGACACCTCGCCGCACGAACTAATAATACGGCTATTAAAAATGCTGAAAGTCCATCCTAACATCATGCACGCGATAGAGAACATCATAGCGCTGTGGAAAACGAAGTTTGCCATCCGAGCAGAGGGTCGAACCGTATATACGGGATGGGTGAGATACAGGAGAGGAGTTTTTCAGGGAGATTGGTGGTGAAAACTTTTCCGGAGTTCGAAAAAATCCGTCTGCATACCGATAATTCATTCTCTCTTATATTTGCACAGACGTTAATTTCCCAAGTAGTATACTGTCTTATATTGAAATTCTAAATATTTTAATTCTACGCAAATTGGTTTAAGATTATAGTAATGTATGAAATTGTGAAATTTGCTTTTAATTTTTGCTGTGCCTAGGTGAATCGGAAGAACTCCCGGATTGTCCTTCAGGTTTATTATTTGAATGTCCTGAGCTGCTACTATAGTCTGTTCAAATATAAGAGAATGTAAACAAACAAACCAAATCGGTTTGTTTTGCGCATACTAACAGCTTATTGGTCAAAGGATCTTTTCTACAATTCTTGTCACGCCCCCAAAAGACTGCCAGGATCGTACTCAGTTACACCCTTGTAACCCTTGTAATTAGGTCCTCTAATATTCGCAACGGTTATAACCTGATATATCTGAAGTAGGTACCTCAATTTGTCCCGGTTATAAATATTTGTTTGAATTGTACTTAACCCTTTGAAAAATAATATAAACGAAATCATCTATTGATTCCACCTAAGCAGAAATCCCAGTCGCTAAAAAGCATCGATTCAATAGACGATTTCGACATGAACTTAATTAGGAGAATAGTTCACGGTTTTTTTTTCGATGAAATTCCTACAATTTCGAAGGTTTTGGAAGTTGTTAATAACGATGACAGCCTGCCGAATTTTAAAAAAACAACATTTTATAAATTATTGAAAAAAATGAAATTCAAATTCAAAAAACGTGGTCGTAATAGTTTATTGATTGATAGAGACGAAATAGTTGTTTGGAGGAGAAATTATTTGAAGAATATTCGAGAATTTAGGGAGCAAGGCCGAAAAATTTATTACCTTGACCAGACATGGATAAATGCGGGATGTACAAAAAATTCAATATGGGTCGATGAATCGATTGGGTCCAACAGACAGGCTTTTCGAGAAGGTCTGTCAACTGGTCTCAAAAACCCAAGTGGAAAAGGAAAAGGACTGATTATATGTCATATAGGGGGAGAAGACGGATTTGTAGAGAACGGCCTATGGTTTTTCGAATCGAAAAAATCCGGAGATTACCATCAGGAAATGAACGGGGAATCGTTCGAAAAGTGGTTCTCAACAATTTTGCCAACTCTGGATCATAACGCTGTCATCGTAATGGACAACGCCAGTTATCATTCGAGAAAAATGGAATCGATTCCGTCTTCAACCCGCAAGGAAGATGTCAAAAATTGGTTGCTCAGTAAATATATTTCCTTCGAAAATGATCTTTTGAAGGCGGAACTTCTTGCTCTGGTCAAGGCAAATAGAGGGAGGTATGAAAAATTAATTATAGATGAAATGGCCAATGAGACGGGAAGAACAGTATTGAGACTCCCACCATATCATTGCGAGCTGAATCCAATCGAGCTCATTTGGGCTCAAGTAAAAGGAAAAGTAGCTGCTCAGAACTCCTCATTTAAAATTGCTGAGGTTCGTAATTTGTTTCTGGGAGCTATAGGCTCGATTGGTGCTGAGAAATGGAAGAAATGCATACATCATGTTGTAACTGATGTCGAAAAAAATGTGTCAGCTCGATAATATCATGGAGTCAACAATAGAGCGAGTGCTGGTGAATCTGGATGAAAGTGACACAGAAGAAGACCAACAAAATTCTGAATAATTTTTAATAGGGTAATACATATTATATTATTTTGGACGCTGCATTATTTTTTTCAAACTTATGACATTTGTAATTTGAATATGTTGAATAAATGAATTTGAGTTTATATGATTGTGTGAACTATCCTCGATCCGACCCTGGAGCCCTGAAATAAAGTCTCTACCTGAAGGAAGCCCATCCTACCTCTGCGCGACTTTGTTTATTTTGATGTCTCTTATATTTGAACAGAGTATAGGATCATTACGATCAACCTGAAAAAGTTTCTTAGATTTAGTTTTTGGTTTCCTTAGCTTCTGTTTGTGCAAAATCTTCTTATCACTACTTATTTTAATTTTCCTATTACGTACTACTCTCTCTTTGGAGAATTTGGGGGTAAGCCTATTTCTCATATTAGATTTAACTTTTCTATATGCGATAGTACCGGGTTTGTACGTTAAAGGATCATGTCTATTTTTATTATGTTTTTCTATGATGCTTTGCTTCCTCTCCCCCATCAGTTCGTTCAATCTCCTGTAAATTTCTTTAGTTTTTTGCTTATGGTTTTCTACATAATTATTAATAATAGTTTTGTTTATATCTATATTGAGGGGGTCCTTACTATCTAAATGGCCATTAATTATATCAATAGGTTTTTGTTTTGTTAAAGAATGAATAGTATTATTGTAACCAAAAATTGCGTAGGGCATCAAATCCTCAATATTTAACGAATCATTGTTTTTAGATTTTAAAATTCTCAAATGTTCCAAAATAGTGGAATGAAATCTTTCAATGATACCATTGGATTGTGGATTGTTTACCGTGATATAATGAGGAGAAATTTGGTGTAGGTCGAGAAATTCAGACACAGTACTATTCTTGAACTCTGTTCCATTATCCATCACTATCGTTGACGGTGAACCGTGATGCGTCATAAAAATTAAAAGAGATCTTACTATTTCTATAGCTGTAAGGGAAATGAGTGGATATGCTTGGGCATATTTAGAAAAGGCATCGACAATTGTAAGAAATTTTTTGCTCTGTGCTTGAAAAGTATCGATGTGAACAATTTCAAAGGGTTTATTTGGTGTGGGCGTTAGCATCAGTTTTTGATTCGGAGGATCTCTATCATATTTGTTAAGCTGACATAATTCACAATTATTAATGTATTCTGTTAAGTCTTTCTGTATACAGGGCCAATAATACGTTCTTTTTATTCTAGTAACAGTCTCCGAAATACCTCTGTGATTCGTTTTTCCTTCGTGCATATATTTAACAACCCTAACCTGTTCGTCTTTTTCTTCTACATCTTCCAAGATTTCATTGCACTTCAATAATTTGAAAGCAGATTGTTTGAAAGTCTTTCTGAGAATCTCTCAAATTTCTGTATAATAATCATCTTTTTTAAAATACAAAGCATAAAGGATATTTGGACTTATATATGTTTTGAAAAATTCTATGACTTCTCTACTCAAATCGTTAGTGGATAATCGAACAAAAATTCTCTGTTTGTTTGAAAAAAAATTTTCTACTCTCACCTCTGCCGGAGAATGAAAAACAGATTCGAAAACTATTTGATTGTCGAAAACTTTCAAAACTTTCTCAGAAATGGGGATTTCCTGAATTGGATTTTCGTGATTCGAATGTATAGTATTTCCATCTGATTCGTTTTGATTTTCAATGTTCTGGAAATTAATTAATTCTTCTTGAGATAAATAATAAATTTCAATGTTTACGGTGGAATTTGCAAAAATAAAATTGATCATACTGAATATTTTATTCCATTCAAGTCCATCCAAACCGCTAGAAATCCTTGGTAGTGCAAGGCATTTTACATCATCTTTTTGACACAATTTTTTGAGGTTGAGAAGTGCTCGAAAAACGGCTTCGTATCGCGGTTTATGATAATAAAACTTTAGTGACCAAATAATAAATATTTCTTTTGTTGTGTTCAATTTTAGCCACTTCTCCAATTTTTTTATTTTGAGACTTGAGTTCTTGAACATTTCCAAATTTTTCTTTAAAATCGAGTGCTATACCCTTATTCATATAGAAATCTTCAGATACACAGTGACCAAGAGAGTAGTAATCTGGAGCATCAAATAAATTACCAATTTTTTCGATCACATAAGGAGAAAAATATATTTCATTCATGTTCAAACGTTTCTCAAAATCTTCAAATGATAGTTCCTTATATGTAATTTGATCGTTACCATCTCCTTCTTCTAAATTGACAATAATTGATTCGCTATCGTTATTAGCTTTATGCTTAGAAAATCCTTCATTAAATTTTTCCATATACTCAAAGAGATCTTTATTGTGAATTTCGATTCTTGAAAGTGCATCTGCATTAGTATTAGAACTGCCCTTTTTATAAAAAACTTCAAAATCAAATTCCTCAAGTTTTAATCTCCATCTTAAAAGTTTACTATTTGATTCTTTGAGAGACATTAACCATTGTAATGGTTTGTGATCCGTTACAATAACAAATTTTCTGCCAAAAATGTAGGGCCTGAAATATTTGGTTGCCCAAACTATGGGAAGAAGTTCCTTTTCTATCGTGCTATAATTTTGTTCGTTGTCATTCAGTGTTCTTGATGCATAAGCAACAGGTTTATCATTGCCGATTTTTCCTTGAGATAAAACCGCACCAATTGCAAAATTACTAGCGTCTGTAGTTATAATGAATTCTCTAGAAAAGTCCGGATATTGAAGGATAGGTTCGTTCATTAACAAATTTTTACAATATTCAAAACAGTTGATAAACGATGAGGTATGATCGATCTTAGCACCCTTTTTCAAACAAGCCGTTAAAGGTTTAGTTATTTTCGCGAAATCACGAATAAATTTCCTATAGTAACCTAACAGTCCTAAAAATACTTTAATTTCTTTCGTCGTTTTAGGCATTGGATAATTCTTGATAGCTTTAATTTTATCTGGATTGGGTTTGACCCCTTCAGTTGTTACAATGTGACCCAAATAAGCTACTTCCTTTTTTAAAAATTCCGACTTATCCAATTGAATTTTAAAATTGGCATCCCTTGAAAACCTTTGAAAGATTGACGATATGTTCTTGCAGCGATGTTGAATAGACAATAATGTCATCTAGATAAACTAAACAATTTTCTAGTCCTCGGAGTACATTGTCCATTACTCTCTGAAAAGTGGAACAAGCATTTTTTAAACCGAATGGCATACGTAGGAATTCGTAATGACCATTTTCTACATTAAATGCAGTTTTCGGAATATCATTAGGATCCATTTCAATTTGATGACATCCGCTAGCCAAATCTAAAGTTGTAAAGTATTGACATTTACCGATTTTATCAAGAACATCACTAATATTGGGTATTGGATATTTGTCGTCAATTGTTTTTTCATTTAGTTTTCGAAAGTCAACAACAACTCTCCATTTTTGTTAACCAGAAGCATCGGCTTTCTTTGGTACCACCCAAATCGGCGATGACCAAGGTGATTGACTAGGTCTGATAATACCTTGTTCCAACATAGAATTTATTTGGTTTTTAACTTCCTCTTTATGGATGAAAGGATATCTGTAAGATTTCGAATAGACAGGAATATCATCTTTTGTTTTGATCGAATGTTTTATCTGATTAGAGAACGAAAGGGACTGGTTTTCTAATTTAAAGATATCTGAAAATTTACGACATAATTTTAAAATATGAAATTTTTCTTCTTCATTCATGTGATTGGTTCTAATTAATTCCTCAAATTTAAATGTTCTGAAATATGATTATCTTCCATATGAAAAATTTCGAAATTATTCTGAATGAGAATTGATTCTATAGGTTTATTTAAAATGAGG
Organism: Adalia decempunctata; assembly: GCA_951802165.1. Classification (NCBI taxonomy): domain Eukaryota; kingdom Metazoa; phylum Arthropoda; class Insecta; order Coleoptera; family Coccinellidae; genus Adalia; species Adalia decempunctata. The sequence continues at coordinate 44,482,144 of OX637696.1, forward strand.
ATAACATCTTCATTCGTTTCATTGCAAATTTCTACGTTCGCTAGGCCATTTTTGGAACAAGTTACGATTTCCGAAATTTTACAAGATTGAATAGTTTGTTTTGGGATAATTACATCGCCAGATAAGTGTCTGATAGGTACTTTAGCTATGATTCTTGAATTTGCATCGACTTTTATTTTGAACGGAGCTTTATTTGCAGATTCTTGATATTTTATAGGCAATGTTGAAAAAGGAGTATTGAGCATAGAACTGTGAAAGTCAAGGGACGCATTTAAAAGTTTTAGGTTATCTAATCCGTCATAAATATTATGAAACTTGAATAGATAAAATTTGAAGTTTTCATTATATCGATTAAACTCAGCAAATATCGGGATATCAGCACAAAATTCATGATGAGAAGTTTGATGGACAGTTGATACTGTGAATGGTTCTTTAAACACAAATTTTGAGTAGTATTTTCTAGCTAAATCAGGATTGATGAAAGATTTTGTAGATCCTGTATCAATAAGTAATTTAAGAGGTCGGTTCTTAATTTCTATATATGGTAATTCACGTTTACCATTAGAAATATGAAATTCTATTATTTGATCTGGTTTTGAAAATGGACGTTCGAAAAATTTTGTTCACAATTATCAATAATTTCGTCATCTTCGAACTGTTCGTCGGAGATGTGAGGATTATTATGATATTCTGTATTAAAAAGCTCTTCACTTATAAAGTTAGGTTCTTGTCGAAAAGAACGATATTGCCCGTTTGAAAAATTTCTACTATTTGATGAAGTACTCATAGGTTGTGTTCTTTGTCTAGTGTGAGTTGTAGAAATACTCATAGGAGTCGGTTTAGGTTGTTGAGGTTTTCCAAAGACTTGAGCATCAGTAAAATATCTTGGCTCTTTATAATTAGTATTTCTTTGAATAGTTACGGGTCTATTTGGAAATTGCTGATTGGGAATGAAGCTTTGCTGTTCAGTGGGCACTCTATTAGAAAAAGTTTGACGAAAATCTGAAGGTCTATGAGGATAATTTCTCTGATTATTGTAATTTAAGGGTCTTCTAGAGCTATTCATTATAGATTGATGTGATCTTTGACAATGTTTAATATTATCCTCCTCTATTATGAATTGAAGTGCTTCTGACAATGAATTAGGTCTCATAGCTCTGATAATTGGTCCTAAAGGATCTCTCAGACCAGCTAAAAATGTTTTCAATGCTTGTTTTTGGAAAAAGTTTCTTTTACTAGCTCTTAACGCAACTTCACATTTCAAATCGATATGATTACAGATGGTATTTAACAAAGTGATCACTTTTTCATAAAAATCAAAATTTTGTCTCAAATTAACAAGATCTTGATTCAGACTATTTTCATCGCGTTGATCACCGAAATGCAATAAGAGAGAATTTTTTATATCATTCCAATTTCCTGTAGCCCCATGAATAGTAACAACTTCTTCCGCTTTACCATGAAGTTTATTTAAAATACCATTCAAAAGTAACACATTTTGGAAATTATTAGGATTAGCAAGGTCAAAATAATGAGTAAGAATTGCCTCCGATGCTTGAATGAATCTATATAATTTATTTGGGTTTCCATCAAAATCAGGCACAATGCTCAGATTTTTGATATCAAAATTTGCTGGTGTGTTTGGCATATTCAAAGATGAGTTACTGCTATGTAGCGAAAGATTATTAAAAGATTCTAATAAATCTGTCTCTAATTCAGAATTGGTTTCCGCAAGAGAATCAATAAGAAGATTAGAGGAGTCTGACATTAACAAAGAAAAAAAATTACGCTCACCACCTTGTTATGATAATCCACAACTGCATGCCCTCTTCTTCCTGGATGGATTTTTGAGTGTTACTGCTGTGGGAAGGTTCTCGTTTCACAAAAGAGGGTAGAACTCAAAAGTTTTTCACAATGAAAACTCCCGTGAAACTCCGTCGACTGCGCCAGTTATAATTATCAAGGCAGGAAAAGCGTTTTTAAAAATGTATTTCGTACAGATTACAATGTCAAGTCAAGACTGATAAAAATGAATGATACAATGATATATGTAAGCTCGGTCTTCTTTCTCGGATTCCGGAAGGTATCCGATGCTGAGTTAGCATTTCCCATGGCTCTCTGACGAAGTTCATCGTGCCCGGGAATATAACTCCCGCTATTATTCTGCATAACACTCATACCACTAACAATTGCGTTGAGGGAGAGCAAAATAGGATACAAGGCCGGACCACCAGGCAGAAGGAACCACATGATCTCTCATCTCTTATACGTGGACGACTTGAAGCTCTACGCTCCCTCCGAGTCCGCACTACAGCAACTACTGAATATCGTTTCAGACTACACCTCAGCCATAGGAATGTCATTCGGTTTGGACAAGTGTGCTGTATTTCATCTGCGCAGGGGAAAAGCTGAAGATGCAGGAGAAGATATTCGACTGGAAGATGGAATGACTTTTCGACATCTCGAAGACGGAGAAACTTACAAGTTTCTTGGGATGAAACAGAGGGGTGTACTGGAGACAACCCAGATAAAGGATGACCTAACAGCCAGCTACAAAAAGAAGCTGAGAGACATTTGGAAATCACAGCTGTCGGGAAAGAACAAAGTGTCTGCTACAAATATGCTAGCCATCCCTATTCTCACCTACTCTTTCGGAGTGGTGAACTGGACGGTAAACGAACTCCTCGATCTTGATAGGTTAACAAGGAAAACGATGAACATGAATCGTAGCCTACATCCCAACAGTTCAATACAGAGGATATACCATCCTCGAAGCCAGGGGGGTAGAGGATTGCAATGTTTGGAATATCAACACTATCAACAAACATTGGAAATGGCAGTAAGGATTCTGAGAAGTGAAGATCCACTTCTGAAATTCGTCGCTCAGCATGAAATTGCGAACCATGGAGCCTTCCTATTCCGAGCTGCACAAAGGGCCCTGGAGAAGCTCAGCATAACCGGCGTATCGATCAATCCTGAGCTCGCTGGAACACCGATCACTCAAGCGGACCAAAGAAGCCTAGCAAGACTGATTCGAAAGTCCCAGTCAGATACATTACTCGAACATCATATGAATAAGACCTTGCACTCCATATATTTCAGGAGCTTAAAAGACCAGGACCTGTCTGAAGAATTGTCTTTCGCCTTTCTGAAGTCAGCTAGCCTTAAGTCAGAGACAGAAGGATTTGTGATGGCGTGTCAAGATGGAGTACTGAATACGAGATGGTATAAAAAGAACATCATGAAAATGGACACCCCAACAACTTGCAGGGCTTGCCATGGGCAACAGGAAACGATTATGCACATCCTTTCCGCCTGCAGAGTCCATGCTCCATCAGGATATGTAGAGAGACACAACGCGGCACTCCGAATCCTATACTTCCATCTGAGAGCCGCGTATGGGATAGACAAAGAACCGGTGCTACCATATGTGCCTCTGGAGATTGAAGCGGTGGTCCAGAACGATAGAGCTCGCATATGCTGGAACTATCCTGTCTCAACAACACGGCAGATCAATGCTGTTAAGCCAGACATACTTCTGCTGGACAAGGAGTTGAAGGAGTTATTTGTCGTGGAATTCTCCTCCCCTGCTGAAAATAATGTTGTGATAAGGGAAGAACAGAAGAGGCCAAAATACAAAGACCTTGTGTTCGAGCTTGGATCTTTATACCCAGGTCATAAAATTAGGATGGTCGTACTTATCATAGGATGTCTCGGTGGAATGAGAGCTAACTACGTGGATGAACTGAAGATTATCCCGGTCTGCAGATCACTGGCCGAGGTATTGGCGCACAGAATGCAGAAAGCAGTGTTGCTCGGGTCACTCCATATCATCAGGTCCCATGAACTCTAGAAGCCACTTGCAGCTCATCTCTTTTGTTAAGGGACGCTGCGAGGGCAGGATGAAGAACTCCTCCTCCTCCATTGAAGTGTGAGGGGTTTTTAGTGAGTAACCACACAAGATCCTGGATTCTCACACTACCGAGAGTGCGGACCCTCTCGGTGCCCATAAAGGGTTTTCCCCTCACACGGACGTAAAAAAAAAAAAATAATAATAATACGGTTATTTCCAATAGACTCAATCATGTAAGTATAGGAAAATGTCAAAATGTCACAAAAAATACACATATGCAAATTTAACTTCGAAATACAAATAAAATAAACACAAATATGTAAAATTACCAGAAATTACACAAATATAAACAAACCAACATAAATAATTCATTACAATATGCGCAAGGAATTCACTCTAAGGTTCGCTGACACAGTCAAGAAACTCATTTACAGAGTAATATGCCCCAGATAAAAGCAAATTAGTCACTCTATTCTTGAAGACTCTCAATTCAGAGACTGTTTTTATGTCAACCGGTAGTCGATTATAAAGCTTCAAGCTGAGACATCTGGGAGTCCTCCGTGATTGACTTAATCTACAGAAGGGAATGTACAGGTCGCCGCGAGATCGAGTGTTGTACGCACATAGATGCCCACATTGAGGAAAACTTGATATATTCTTTTTCACATACAGTACACTGTGTAAAATGTATATAGATGAAAGGGTTAAAAAGTTATCTCTGAAATATGGCCTGCAAGACACTCTTTGGGGATGTGAAACATAGATCGCAGTATTCTCTTCTGCATTTTGAAAATCTTTATGCTTGTCGCACTGTTGCCCCAGCACAAGACACCGTAAAAAAGAGCCGATTGGACATATGAGTTATAATAGACTCTCAATACGCCAGCATTTACCCGATCTCTGAGGCATCGTATGGCAAAGTTCCTAGAAGCCAAAGTGGAACACAACGAGTGACCATGTTCCTCCCAAGATAAATTATTGTCGATGTTCACGCCTAAATATTTAGTTGCGTTCGAAATCTGAATTATGCCTGATTCATCGCGTATAAGGGGTAGTGCATCCGGTACTACTCCTGTTGGTGTGAAATAAATAACTTTGGTCTTCGAGTTATTGAGGATGAGACCGTTGCGCGTACACCAGGACGACAGGTTCCTCGAGCAGACACTGCTATTTCTCGCGAGTTCAGCCAAAGAGTTTTCCGAAACCAGAACCGTACAATCATCAGCGTAGAGAGTGACCTTTTGACCGGGACACTCTAAAAAAATAATCAAATCGTTTATGAATAATATAAATAAGACAGGTCACAACGTACTTCCCTGTGGCACGCCAGATGTTACACGGCGACCATCAGAGAACACCCTGCTGCCACCCTCATGAAGGCATACTCTCTGAGATCTATCAGAAAGATATGACCTCAGCCAACTTAGAGGGACACCGCGAACACCATAGTGCTCCAATTTGGAGAACAATGCTTCATAGTTTACTGTGTCAAATGCGCGAGTCAAATCGAAAAACATGCACACACACTTCTGCTTATCTTCAAATGAATCAATGAAATCATTGTAAACCGAAAGGATCGCATCCTGGGCACACCTACCACCGCGGAAGCCATACTGGCCTGAAGACAAAAGATGACGAGAACCCACAAACGACAATAGACGCGTGAGAAATGCTCTCTCGAAAACTTTCGAAAAAACAGATAGCACAGCAACCGGGCGATAATTTGAAATGAGGTGATCATTACCCTTCTTTAAAATAGGCGTGACAAGCGCAGTTTTCAATTCCGAAGGAAAATATCCACGGTCAAAGGAGACATTTATCAAATATGTGAGAGGGACCGTCACGAATTCGCAAACATGTTTCAGGAGGAAGCACGGAATCCCGTCAGCACCCGACGATCTCTTATCCGATACCGAAACAATAATGTTTGCCACTTCGTCGGGAGTGATGTCCGAGAGGTACATGGATCGGAAGTCATTCGAAGATGAAATTGTGGGGTTGATATTCATACATTTCTTAACGAGGTCATTGACCGAATCAATGAAATAATTATTTAATCCGCTTGCCTTGTCTTCAGCATTCGCGAATCTGCGCCCATCTGGTCCAGATAATACATCTGGCAATCTACGTCTCGTCACGTTACCGACACCAGACCTGATAACATTCCACACTGTTCTAGATTTGTTATCAGAATTCATTATCAAGGTGGAATAATAATTCTTTTTTGCCTTCAATATATTTGCCCTGTGGCGCCTCATGGTTTTGTTATAAATTGGCTTAACGTTGTTGTCAGATTAACTCAAAAGATATAGTTCTCTCAAGAAATGAGCTTCGTCTTCTATGAGCTCCTGAGTTGCCATCATTCTATAGGGATGCATCTTATTTTCCTTTAATATTCGAAATATTGACGTGTGGCTGACGGTGAACAGCGGGGCTACTTTTCGAACAGAATTATGTGGGCTTTCTTGAAACTCAAGCATAATATCCAATTTCGTATCATCACTTACTGCATTGGCAGCAATTTTATTCTATTTGTCTTACATGACCAAGCCCTCGAAACTGCTTTTCTATTTTGCTATTTGTTCCTTAGGATATAGGCGGCAAATTTGGAAATTTTTCGTGAAATAAGCGAGAAACTTTCATTTGTGTCCGTGTGTAATCTCCATAACCAATCATTTGAAGAATGGGTATTTTGTGCATTTCTGTCAAATGAACCATTTTTCTAATATTATTACGTACAGTTATCGAAAAGACAGCACTTACACTGATCACTTATTGTCATGCAAACAGACAACGAGTTACTAAGGCTATGAGAATAAACAAATCTGTTTTGTTCTTTTTAATTTCTTCTCAGTAATGGTTTTTGCTTACTTCATATCAAGAGATAAATAGGAAATAAGTATTGAGTGTAATGTATCGAATTTGTGAAATAAAATAATTTTCATTTAAAATGTTAATGTTTGTAAAAAATCAGAAAACACTTAATATTTCCGAAAAAGTTGAAGATATGTATAAGACATTGTACATGAATTATGTTTAGAATTTTCTGAAGAATCCAAAAAAAATGAATAATATACAGGGGGTTGCATTTGAAATAAGAAAGTTGGTATTGGCCACGGTCGCATGGAACACCCTATATAATTTTATTTTCTTGAAAAATATGCGCATTTAAAATTACAAATCGACGTGTCCGAGCGCTTTTCCTAACACCCCCTCATTTATTCGTTATCGAATTTATTCCATTTGGCTGTTACACTCTGTATTTTTGTTCTGTGGTGTTATTATTTAAAGTTTTGGTCTTCGAAATGTTCATTTTCAACCCGATCATTTTAGAGGCATCACTTAGTTGATTTACCATCTCTCTCAGCTCCTGTATGTTGCTACTTATAATGACGATGTTGTCGGCGAAACGTAGGTGGCTCAAGTAGGAACCATTTATATTTATGCCTCTAGTTTTCCACTGCAATGACCTAAAGACATTCTCCAGCGCTAGTGTGAACAATTTCGGAGATATGGTATCACCCTCTCGGACTCCCCTATTAATTTTGATTTTTTCGGTCTGTTTGTGTCCTCGTTTTTATATATATTTTTCACTAAGCTGGTATAGCAAGAGTCTATTCTTGCATCTTCCATTGCCTGTGTAAATGCCCACGTTTCAATAGAATCAAACGCCTTATGAAAATATATGAATGTCATATACAGTGGTACATTGTACTCTGTTGATTTTTCTATCATTGTTCTCATAGTTTGCAGATGGTTGATGGTGCTGAATCCCCTGCGAAACCCCGCCTGCTCCACCGGCTGATATTCATCAAATTTGTTGCTTAGCCTATTGGTAATAATCTTGGTGAGCAACTTGTACAAAAGAGACAAAAGGCTAATTGGCCGGTAATTATCAATATAACCACTATTCCCCTTTTTGAAAAGCAGAATAACTCCTGAATTCTGCCATCCATCCGGAATCTGGGCTCCCTGAAGAGTGAAGACATTTATTCAGAAGAATCTGTAGAGGCCTTTCGATTACTTCACCCCCTTACTTAAGCATTTCACAAGTGATTCTGTCCTCACCAGGGCTCTTTCGGTTTTTCATCTTCTTCAGAGCAGCCTTTATTTCTTGTCGAGATATCTCTGGAATATCCTCGGATCCCACATTGCACACAGTCACACCTTCCGTTGTCTAATTGAAGTATGAAGAGTGCTATAAAATTTTTGGATGTGATCAGCAATACTCTGGTTGTTCTACATTACCATACTGGTCAATCATTTTCGTGATCTTGCAACTGCCTGGGGATAGTTTCGATCTGAGAACCCTCATATTTGAGTTTTCTCAATGGTGTCCTTGATAATTTTGGTATTATATGTTCGGATGTCTTTTCTAACCTCTTGTATCTTTTTGTTTCTTCTTTGTTCCATGAGCTTCAAAGTGTCTGGGCTCAACTTGGGGTCACTCTTTTTCCTTGGTTTCGAGCAAATCTTTCTGACCGAGGAGTTGATGTCATTCGTTATTTTGTAATTCAGTTCGTTGATATCCATGTCATCATAGGTATTGTCTGATCCGAACTTCCTTGCCAGCTCTGTTTGATATTCCTCTGTACTCTGTTCGAGTTCTTCTGCTGCAGAAGGTTTGCCACCGTGTATGAGCTTGTTCCTTTCGATTTTCAACATGTACCTAAGAGTTGCCCTTACCAGCCTGTGATCACTGCCAGTGTCAAACCGGCTTAGCAATGAAATGTCTGTGTATATTTTTTTGTTGTTCGCGAGAATGTAATCGATCTCGTTTTTCGTTTTGCCGTCGGGGCTTCTCCAAGTCCACTTCCTCTGAACAGGTTTTTTGAAAAGTGTGTTAAGGCAGTAAAACGTTCTTTATTTTTGAGGTCAACCAACATTTCTCCTCTTTGATTTCTCGTACCCAAACCAAAAGTTCCGATGTTATCAGAGTCAGTTGTGCTTTTCTGCCCAATCTTACAGTTGAAGTCGCCACTTATGACCTTGTAGTGGGGTTTTGCATGCGTCAGTCGGTTTGGATAGGTCCTTGAGAGAAGTCTCAATTTCCTCATCCTCTGCTTTACTTGTTGGTGCATATCCGTGAACGAACTGTATACTGTATGGCCCGTTGAGTCTGAGCGCTATGTAAATGACTCTATCAGAGATTGATCTCATCTCGGTTATGAAATGTTTTAGCTTCCTGTTGATGAGAAATGCCACCCCTCCTTGACCTTTTTGTCTAGTGCCATTATTCCGATAAAGTATGTGGCCTGATTTTAGGACAGTGGTTTCCTCATCCGGTAGTCGAGTCTCGGAGAGACCTAGGATGTCCCACTTTATATGTTCAAGTTCTTCTTCTCCGCCTGCGGCAGTCGCTTGGTGGATCGAGTAGCCTAGCGGCTGTCGTTGCCGGTCCCAAGCCCGGACGAAGGAGGAGGGTTTATGGGTGAGGCTAGCATCCTACCCATTGTGAAAATGATAATCGCTCGAAGAACTGTTAATCAGGCCTCGGTACTTGGACGGATTTTACGGAAAAACGACACGGCAAGGAATAGGAAAAAACGATTGTGGAAATCTCGGATAATACGTCTTGAATCATGGAACATAACGTCATGGAATAATAGAGACCAAGAAGTCCTAATGGAACTACAAAAACACAATATTGACATCTGTGCATTGTCCGAAACGAAGAAGAAAGGAAAAGGCAACATTGAATATCATGATTACTTACTATTCTATAATGGAAAGGACAAGGATCAGAGAGCACAGGCCGGAGTGGGAGTGTTGATACATAATAGATTACAAGATAACATCGGCGAAGCTCAATATTTGAACAGCAATATGATGTATATCACTCTGAATTTGGGACAAGAAGATGTATACATTATAAGTGTATACGCACCAGACATAAGCAAGCCCAGGGAAGAAAGATGCCGCTTCTTTGATGAACTACAAGAAATACTAGACACTCTACCAAAGAACTCAAAAATTTTCATAATAGGTGATCTCAACTCTAGAATAGGAAACACAGCCATTCCTGGTGTCATGCAAAGATTTAATGAAGACGTTGTGAATGACAACGGAGATATGCTAGTGACAATATGCGCACAAAACGAGCTCCGCATTAATAATGCATTCTTTCAGCATAAGCAGTGCCAGAAATACACTTTCGGCAACACGAGAAACCACAAATCTTCGATTGACTTTATTATCTCCAACAGATTGGTTCATCCGAGCCAAATACTGGATGTGAGAACATTACCATCTGCGAACGTGGGAACGGAACATGGTCTTGTACTGTGTAAATATCGCTGCAAGGCAAATACACATAAGAAAAAGCCTCCTGTGTATGTAGAAAAATACAATTTAGAAGGTTTTAAAGACGATTCCACAAAACTGCTGTATAGGAAACGACTAGAGGGGAAGCTGAGGTTGATGGATGTAAGAGAGGGAGAAGATGTGAACACCATGTGGGGCAAAATCAAGGCAAGTATAATTGATAGCGCAAAGGAAGCTTTTGGAGTCAGAAGGGTAAACATAAATGGAAGAAAGCAGTTTGAACCTTGGTTCACAGATGACGTAAAACAGCTAGCAAAACAAAAGGAAGATGCATTTCTCCAATACAAGAACACAATGACAGGAACTGCATATGAGGTCTACAAAGCAGTTCGAAACAGAGTGAACGAAAGTATAAAGAACTTAAAAAAGGAATATTGGGAAAGATTTTATGCAGAGATGGAGAACGATTTATATGGAGGACAGAAGAAGATCTGGAGAGTGGTGAGGAACAGAAGACAGAATATTTGCGAAGAGGTAAAACTGAACTCTATTACACCAGAAAAATGGAAAGATTTTATGGAACATTTATATAACAGCCAGGATGAGGACGTCGAACATGCACAGGACCATCACGAAGTACAAGATGAATTAGCGAATGAAGGAGAAATAACTCAGAATGAAGTTCACGAAATGATGAAGAAACTTAAAAACCGAAAAGCACCTGGACCTGATGACATCAGCAATGAAATGCTAAAAAATGGTGGCATAGAATTAGAAAATGCTCTAACTGTGTTGTTCCGAAAAGTAATATCCAGCCAAGAAACCCCAGAAGAGTGGAAGCGAAGCATAACAATACCCATCTACAATAAAGGAAATAAGAATGATCCCGGAAATTATAGATCAATAACCTTACTAAACAGCGTAAGCAAACTCTTGACAAAGATTCTATCAACAAGAATAACCGAAAAAATTGATATCCAAGAAGAAAAGCAAGGATTCAGGCACAACAGATCAACAGTTGATGCAATATTCATTCTGAGACAAATCATTGGAGTTTGATAAACCTTTGTATCTGTGCTTTGTGGACCTTACGAAAGCATTCGATCGAGTGCGGCTACCAGATGTCGTGAAAATTCTGAAGGACTGCAAAATAGACCCTAAACATAAACATAAAAGTCATAGAAGAGCTCAACACGAACAACAAAACAAGGGTCAAAACTCAACACGGCTTAACCGAAGACATACCCATACTGTCAGGAATTCGAAGCCCACCTTATTCAACTTGATCATGAATGAGATTATAGCTAGTGTCAATCAAACAGTGAAGGATATAGAATGGGGCCAAGGGCATTGAAAATGGTATGCTATGCTGATGATGCTATTTTGATGGCTGAAAACGAAGATGATCTGCAGCGTCTGCTCTATAGATTCCAAATAACAGCCGAAAAATTCAATATGCTCTTATCATTGGAGAAAACGGAATCGATGGTAATCTCAAGAGAACCTATCCGATGCAAATTGGCCGTCAATGACAAACCCATCAGACAAACCATGCAATGTACATACCTAGGAGTAGACATATCCAGCTGCAAGAACTTGTACCAAGAAGTACGGACTCAGACGAATAAAGCATCACGAATATCTGGATGCTTAAGAGAAATAATATGGAAGAACAAACATATAACAGTAGAAAGTAAAGTCCGTATATACAAAACAGCTGTGAGCTGTGAGGCCAATATTAACCTACGCTGCAGAAACCCGTGCTGAAACCTCCAAAACAAAGACTCTGATGAGAAGTACGGAGATTAAAGTCCTAAGAACAATAAAGGGAATAACACTGCGGGGCCAAATAAGAAGCAAGGTTATACGGGAAGATCTGGAAGTGCAGGATGTGGTTCGGTTTGTACGGTCAAGGCGGCGGAACTGGAGAGACCACGTGGAAAGAATGAGCAACGATCGATTGGCAAAGTGGGCAAAGAATGAAAAGCCAAATTCAAAGCGCCCTCCTGGCCGACCACCAAAGAGATGGCATGAGAGTTGGACGTCCATATCGCAAGAGGCTAGATGAACAGAAGATAACAAGACGTCGTCTTAAAATAAGGAAGAAGAAGAAGAAGTTCTTCTTCTAGCAGTTCTAGCTTGATGAGATGTTCGGAATCCTTCATTGTTCTGATATTGCATGTTGCCAGCAGCCAAGTAGATCTTCGTGATATTGTGTGGTTTACTCCGATGAATCGAATTTTTGCATTCCCCAGAATCCGAAATGAGGCAGACTGATTTTACATCAGTGTGAGATTTCGTGCGTTTAGCACTTCTCACCTGGGGTATTTTATTTAAATTCGACATTTCAGCATAAATTCACCTGAAGGGCTTGTTGGCGAGTGTTATCAACCGCCCATTCTGGATCAGACGCTGTTTGTAGCCGCTCATTATGCGTCAGACGCCACAGTGATGGTTTTGGTCCGCCCCGAGTATTTGATTTCCTCCGTACCACCCATATCTGGGAGGCATTCCCCTATCCGCCACCCGGGGAGGCGCCCTATGGGTAACCATCAACCCCGAAAGGGCACACTTTAGTACTGTACTGTCAGTAGCACAACCTGTTTACATTATAAGCTAGTAGAGGGATAGTAAGTACTATACCACCATACTCTACCATTTACTCTATCTGTGTAAACCGCACTTTAAGTGTTGGCGGTGGCAGGTATATCGTGGGCGTAAGACACGCTGCAACATAAGTTCGTTTTCGACATGATGTACCAGATGGGATTCAGAGGCGTATTCCTGGATTCGATCAAGAATATTGCTTAATCTCGCTCATGCTTCAAAAAAAGGGTATATGTCATAAGGCAAAAATGTGTTTCTCGTTGTTATATACACGACTATGTATGTTTGTCCAGTATATCGTGAAACAGCCTGTTTTATAGCCTTTCCAAGACATCTAATTCACCAATTCACCTGGGTATTACATTGCACAATCATTACTTATAGTTTATAGTGAAAAGAGGTTACAGTCCACTGCGACCTTAAGGTCTATTATGTCCCCTAACAGAGCCCCTAACATCTGCGCAGTAGATTTATATCTATCTGATTGTGTTTTTTTCGCATATAACTCGTCCCCTAAATGCCCAGAAGGGACAATAAACTTTATTATTATTATTATACCAAAGATTATTCATTATCGAAGGGGACCATTTTCCATTCATCATCACTTCATTTCCGATTTGCAGACGTTGTGGAATCGAGAAAATGTTGCCCATTTGCTGACATGTGTTGTTCCATAGTCGGACATCCAGGAGTCAGCAGAAACGAAATCCTTGTTTACTAGGAATCTTCAGGCAAGATTACTGGTTCTTGAGTAGACATATGTTCGATTTTCTTTCCTTCATTCTTCTTCCAATCATGGTTTTCATTATCTAATTTTGAATTTGAGAAAAAAGAACTACCTCTCGTATAGTTGCCAGAGAATTCTCAATGCCATATAAATCGATAATATTGATATTCAGGGCTTATAGTCTTGAATATTCTGTGATGGAGGTGCTGAAGGGGCAATTATGCCTTTGGACTGCCCTTTCGAGATTCATTTTCTCGTGTCATCACATACATTCGCCAATGTTTGTTGTTTGGTCACATAGGTGAAGTCATCTTTCGTTGTGTCGAATGAATCGAAAAGTGTGTACAGTTTCCGCATGAAGGATTGTTTATAAATCGACACGAGTGTTTCTCCAACATCTTCGCGTCAGTTTTCTTACGAACGCAAATTGAAGGTCCATCACAGTGCTGTACCGATTGTTGGAACCGCGCGGGCATTATCTCGTTGCCACCGCCTGTACGTATCGGAGGGGTCTTTACTCACGGAGACATTTTCGCGTTCCATCCGCGAACTAATAAAGACACTATTTCTTCAAAGTTCAATTTGCCACTTTCATGTTTTCCACTGATGTTCACTTGATATTTTTCTAATACTCGTTCTCATACACACACTTTCTTCACCGAGTTGTGATAGCGCTATTTTTCTTTTCTGTCCGAACGAGTCTCAAAACTAAAAAAACACGGTACCGAAATAAAACACACAATAGGAATCCAGAACGTACCTTTACCCATAACCATAAATTGCTCCGAACTGTAAGGAGCAGTCGGATAGTTCGGGTTACAACCTCCGACCCAGAAAGCTCTTGTAGGCAGAATGTGAATTGGGCCATGGGAATAAAGGTTAAGAGCATAAACGTAATATTCTGCGCATTGGACAAAATACAACATACCTTATTTCAAGAACCTTTCTAGTTTATAGATACATTACGTTTTTCATGGTTATTTAGTCTCTTTTTTTCCAGATGGCTAGATGGACATCCTGTTGGAATAGAATCCCAAATAGAGCTACATGATATCATGAAAAAATCAGTAATAGTGCCAGATCCTTGTTTACCTGATGGTTGGATTAAGCACTTAATAAGACGTCAAAGATTTTGTATTGTTAAGTGGGATACAATCATTGTAAGGTAAGGCTGTATGCAATGTCTAGCATTAGAATATCATGTTTGAATTTTTGATTATATGAAATTATATGATTTAAAAAAATACAGGGTGAGTCTTTGACTTGTACATATATTTTAAATGTAGATACTTGAGGCCAAAAGAAACCTTTTTTTCATTTTCCACTTTTCCGAATTCGGCTCTGTTGAAGAGATATAGCCATTTAAAAAAAAATTGGGCTGAATACGTGCCTGATATTATCTACAGACATTTCAAAGTTCATATTTTTCGATTGAAATCGAGGTGATTATTAGATGTTCGAAATACTCAAGCATTAACCTTATTTGAATAAGAATGATACAAACACGATATTTCCTATCAAAAACACTTAGTTTTATCCGATTACTAGCTGGCCCGGCGAACTTTGTTCCGCCTAAATGATACTTACTGTCACACAGAACAGATACATAAAAATAATATGTCAATTACCAATTATAGCAATTTTGGATTTAGTGATTTCCGCAAACATATTTATTACCCAAACAGAAATTCAAAAACATTTTGAAAATTATGAGAAAAGATGAGAATGGACTTATCACGATCGAAACTGATCGCCAAAATCGTATATACTTGACATTTCGATAAAAATTCACTGTGATATTCACGCGCTTCTGTATCTGTTAATAGACCTTCATGGTACTATAAGTCCTATGCAAATTACACAGTAATTGATGTCATATGTTCTTTATTCGACCATTTCAAACAACGACAACCGAAATTCTCGAAAAAAAAAAACAGATGACATAAATTGATGGTCGTGAAAGCCTCAACAAATTCATCGCCATCTAATGGTGCTGATGTCAAATATGGTACCTTCACGATAAGATGTCTAGAATAAGGGTGTAGCCACCCGTCAATTTTTGAATGGAATGACGTTCGACCAAATCGAAAATATTAGCAACGTGGCGGCGCCGCAATATCATTTCAGTGTATTTTCCGTTGTCAATTTGATGGATGCATCAACTGCTGATTTGCTAAAGTCAATTATGACATGACAGCAGAATGGCATCTTTTTATAATGAAAGTTTTCTACTTTTCCTAAGAACTAATATACATCAGAATGTCAGGAATATAAACACACATTATTGCTTGACAGAATTATCTACCATTAACACGCCACGTTCGCCAGAATAAATTCAAGTATTTGAAATAACTGATGAAAATCAGTCATAATTTGTGAATACCTGTACATACAGGATGGGCCATCTATAAATTTCCACCCCGAATTTTGAGCTTCGGGATGGAATAACGAAAAAACGCTCGGACAGGTCAAATTTTGTTGAAAGGGGGACAAATAAAGGTGTCACATGAGTTTGATATCACTATCCCTCTAGCTGCAACCCCTAACAGCTCTCATTTCTGGATAGGGAAAAGGGGTCGAGCAGCACCTTGTTGGGAAGGCAATTCAATTTCCAGCATGAGTTTTTTTTCATCGCTTTATTATTATACAGAGTGACTCAGTAATCCATCAATAACTTTCATACGCCGAATTTGGATCTTTGAGATAAAAAAAAACGCTCGGACGGGTCAAAAAATGTATTCGTTATCACTTCCCCTCGGGCCGCTACCCTAACAACAATCATTTCAATTTAAACAAAAGCGCACGATTTACTTTGTAAATATTATTGTTTTCACGTTTTCAGTTATTGTCTCGGTTTCAGCATTTTCAACATGTGTTTGGCATACGCGTAGTGAAAAAAAATACACTCATGCAGGAAATTGAATTGTCTTTCCAACAAGGTGCTGCTCGACCCCTTTTTCCCTATTCAAAAATGAGAGCTGTAAGGGGTTGCAGCTAGAGGGGTAGTAATATCAAACTCATTTGAACACCCTTATTTGTCCCCCTTTCAACAAAATTTGACCTGTCCTAGCGTTTTTTCGTTATTCCATCCCAAAGCTCAAAATTCGGGGTGGAAAGTTATGGATGGCTCACCCTGTATATTTCAACTGTAGATTTCCTCTAATCGAACCAAACACTTTTTTCTCTTACCATTTTTCAAAATTCAGTTTGGTTTGCAATATACAGGGTGTCGAAAATCCACGAAAAAAATACTTTTCTGTTCATATCTTCGGAACCGTTATTTCAAATGAACGGAATTTTGGTGAAGTATTCATTCCTATGATGATGCATATTCCCAAGTCAAAACTTATTCAATATTCCTCCCGATATAAAAGTTACAGCGTAGCCGACTCAAATCCACCCAAAAATACTATAAAACCACGTCAAAAAGAAAAATGTTTCCTATCTTCGAAAGAAGCAATCGGTTTAGAAAATACTATAAAACCACGTCAAAAAGAAAAATGTTTCCTATCTTTGAAAGAAGCAATCGGTTTAGAAAATTATTCTTAAGTTTTTTCAATAAAACGCGTCGTTCTCGATTTATTCCCAATTTTACCCGATAAAATCATGAATCTCGAGAATAATATAATACTTTCCTGCCTTCTTAATATCACCGAATCGAAGATGTGTCAATATTCTGAATTCGAATTAAAAGTTAACAAGGTTGTCACAATATTGGTCGAATTTTCATTTGGAAATCACTGACCTAGTAAGTACATGAATCTCTATGATGGGAAAACGTTTGTTATTTGTCATATAAAATTTCGATATTTGTTTACTTTACCGTCTATCAGCAGAGATCTTTTGACTTATGTGTTCAACAGTTCAACTCTTCGATATTGATAGTTGGTACACTTATTTCCTTCAACGAATCAATCTCAATCTGTGAATAAATATAAAATATGTTTGGATGCACCTAGTTTATTCCATGAGTTTCGGGCTCCGCCAGAAATACATCATAATTTCTAGCTGCTCATTTCATTACTCAAATTTAAATAATAATTCGTCACAAACATTAACATAACCCATTCTCTCGTTGAAAGAATTTTAATTTCTAACCTCTAAACCAGAGATATCTCACGTCATACGCTATGTAACCGAACCGGCTGAACTACCACAGATATGTGAAGTATAAGAACGGAATAGTGGTACACTTGTACATATATTTTAACTGAAGATTCTTGAGGTCAAAAGAAACCTATTTTCCATTTTTTTCGAATTCGGCTCTGTTAAAAAGATATAGCCATTTGAAAAAAAAATTGTGCTGATTACGTCCCTGAAATGATACTGTGGAATTGATTCAAAGTTCATATTTCTTTATAGAAATTGAGTTTATACATTTAGGGAATACTCAAGTACTAACCTTTTTGGAATAAAAATGTTGCAAACATGATAATTTCAACAAAAACAGTTAGTTTCATCGGATTATATCTGCAACTAAAAAGCCACATTTATTCCACCAAAATGAGTTTCTTCTTCGATTTTTCTGCAGATTAGTTTGTAAACACTAATAACTTGTTCATATTTTCCTCGAAATTCCCAAACAATATCATGAAGAAGGACTTTTCATTCAGATTTATTACTAAACAACCTAACCTAATCTAATTTGTATCGATTCTGTGAATTTTGCACAGAAATTTCAGGAAGATGTTGTCAGCTTGCTGATATTTCATTGAGGTTAAGGATTTTTTACGAAACATAGTATAAATCACGATACATTTGTGTACCGTGGTATAAATAGCTACGAATTCTGCCGTTTCCATCATAAATCGACTTTGCCGCCAAATTTTACCACGCATGCGTAGAGCGAAAACCGAATTATGTATTGGTTATCTGGACTCTGGAGGCCAACTATAAACAATAACAAACCAGAGTCTCTGAACAAACTGTTAACATTATGCGAAGTTCTGAATACCAGTGAATTATTGTTCTAATATCTAATGTGATTATTATGTGAAGTGAATTAATATATGTAATTTCAACCGTGTCGAGTTCATAAAATTCCAGGAGAATGTTGTTTGGATAGAAACATCGCCACAGATTATCAGGTATCGTATTATTTTTCATTAATTTCAATTTAATAAGTAGTTTGTATTGAGATTCATCATTCATATCCGAATTTTGTATTTCATCGACATTTAACTTCAATATGGACCAGTAACTATGAATTTTCAATAGAAACTGTGCGTATTAAATCCGCTATTATATAAGTTCATATAATGTAATTAAGTCAAAGTTCAATTTTCTAGAAACTATACTGTTTTATAATTGTCCATAATCAAATGTTCCTGTGTCATTGACCTGTGTTGTCGAGACACATTAATTGTAAACAAATAAATAATAAATCCTCCTTGGTGTTCAATTTTATCTCCCACATTTGTGGGATTTTATTATTAAAATATCTCGACAAAGTTGATCAATATTGTGACAACATTGTAAACTCGTTTAAAGACCAGAGAAGGAATAATATTCGATGATATTTAATTCAGAGACGCATTCAGATTATTCTTGAAATTAATGATTTTTCCGTCAAATTTCTCCGGGTAAAATTGGAAATAACTCGAGAACGACGTGTTTTATTGAAAAAAATAGGAATACTCTAAAGCCGGGTTTCACAAAAGTTGATCGTGTGATTAAATGCTTAATCGAGCGATTCTGTGATAAAAAATCCGTAAATTCGAAATTCTATTGGTCGATTTGACAAAAACGTCAAGGTATTCTGTGAATCACTCAATCAACGATCTTTGTGAAACCCACCATTAGTTTCTTAAATAATTGATTTTTCGAAAATTTGAACCGTTTATCTTTTTGAAGTGGTTTTATGGTGTTTTAGCGTGTATTGATGAGTCAACTACCCTGTAACTTTTATACTAATAGAGATATTGAATAGATTGCTCATGGAATATTTGCTTTTTTTTTCAGTGTGTTTCAGTTGTTCTAGGAAAATGGTTGTGATTTATTATGGTCGAATGTTTTCTTAATTCAATAAATGAGGAAAGATTGTGGAAAGCACGAGCCTGCCTCAGGTTTCACGGTCTTCTTTTCAGTTCAACTCTACTTTAGATTATATGTTTATTGTTATATCTTATATGAATAAAAGTAAAGTTTCGATTGAGGAATATGCACCATGAATAGAGTAAAAACTCAACCAAAATTCAGTTCATTCGAAATAACGGTTCCGAAGATATAAACAGAAAAGTGTTTTTTTCATGGATTTTCGACACCCTGTATCTCCCAAACCAAACCGAATTTTGAATAATGGTATAGGAAAAAAGTGTTTCGTTTGATGAGAGGAATCTACAGTTAGAATATAAGTACAAGTCAAAGACTCACCTTGTATAATTTGCCTTTCGAATAAACCACCCCTGATTTTAGAAGTACATAAATGAAAAACTGGAATAAAAAACTACTGGGGATATTTGAAACAATATCTTTTATACAGGGTGATCCACCACATATCATTATTATCAAGAATTAAAAGAGATATCAACCTGAAATTTTTTTTGGTGCTATCCATACAGTCGGCCCTGCAGTGACAATAATTTTTTTTCTCCAAATAGAACCTGTATTTAAGTATATAATTGCATTGTGAAACTGCTTAAAATACTGAAACAATTGCATTTGGAATCGTTTTCCTACTTTGATTAGTGAACATATTCATTGAAATATTTTCCTCTTGCTTCCTTTATTTTGAATTTCAAATCGTTTTTGTAATTCTATTTAGTTATTATTGTCTGCCGGAGAGTGTGTTTGCTGCCATTTCCTTCTAACTTTTTTTTGTGATAAGAGTTTATTATTATTTTCCGGAATGTTTTATGTCATCTTCGCTTCGTTCATAGCTGGGGTAGCTTGCTCAGGTAGAATTCTAACAAAATCTGTTGGTACTTGATCCACTTCACCTGCATTCCGTAGACTGATTTGAAGATTTATCTGTTCTTCAACTATCATTCTTTATTATTCCCTGTTTGTCCTTCTGTTATGCATTTTATGAATTGTTTTTTTATCTATACTAATATTATAAAGAGGAAATATTTGTATTTTTGTTTGTTTGATACGAATAGGCTCAAAAACTACTGGACCGATTTCAAAAATTCTTTCACCCTTTGAAAGCTACATTATCCCTGAGTGACATAGGCTATACTTTTCACTCGAAAAAATTAAGGATACCTACTATAACTTCAATAATTACAAAAAAATCAGCCAAAATCAGCTATTTTCACGTGCGCTGCAAAAACCGTAAGACTTACGTGGATACAATGTATGACGAAAATGTACCTCTTGAATAGTTCTACAAAAAAGTACGCGATAGCATGTATGTATCTCTCAAGATTGACTTGCTATTACCTGTTTATGGTAATCAGATGTTTTCCAAAATTATGCACTATTTGGGAGTGTGTTTTTATGAATTGAGTATTGATCCTAATCCAACTTAATACGTTATTTATCCCCAGTATTTAATTTAGAACAAAATTGCCCCTCACATTATACAATTACAACGAGTATATCAAAAGATATGGCAGGTTGAAGTTTTGAAGATGAAACCGCCGCGTGAAACAAATTTCTACTCGGGCGAAGCTGGGACGGCCTGCTTGTGGATTATAAAGCTGCTTATTGTTGCTATGATTGGAGAGTGGTCTGAGGTTAGATCGTAACTTGGGATAATGTCCATAAATTCGGTAGAGATGCCATTTGTTATTAAGTCCAATAAGTCAGGGGTTTTGTTGGGGTCTGTTGGAAACAAGCCTTATTCTCAAAAAACATTTTTGAAGACAAGCTTTCATAACAACACTCATCCGCCATTCTGAAGCCGCCATCTTGAATTCCTCAGTTTCGAAGAATCGTAATTTCTGACTCAGAAAACCCCCATATACCAATTTTGAATACAATAGGATCATGATCTCAAGGTGAACACTAAATCTGAAGATCCAAAAAAACTTCATGCTTTAGAAGTGGCTCAAATTGAGAAAATGCATGCATCTTACTAAAGATAATGAAGAATTGATAGGACAACCAAAATTGAGTTCGAACAAAGTCCAAAATTCTGAACAACAGACTGATACCTATTCTAATGGGGATTTTAGTCAGCCAAACTACAAAAATATGAAAGCTGAAGACGGTTTCAAAGTTGGGCAGAAAAAAAAAGAAAAGAAGATTCATTATTGGACGAAATAGTGATAGTGTTGTTCAGACGATTCCTAAGTTGACATCACTACATGTCACCAGCTTGAATCCAACAACAAAGCCCGAAGATATGGTTAAACTGTTGGAAAAGAAGTTTGTCAATGTGGTTTGTGAGAACCACCCTTCAAAATATCCATCCTATTATGCTTCAATGAAGGTAACAATCTCACAAGACCAACTAAAGGATGCTTGGAGTAAGGATGTATGGCCTAAGGGAGCAGTAGTCTCACATTTTTTAAGGAAGAAGTCGACATTTCAGGAAAGGAAATAGCACCAGTTTCGGTATCTCAACGATTACATAAATTAAGTTTTTACTACCAAAATGTGCGAGGTTTGAGGACAAAAACGGAATCCTTTTTCACTAGCGTACTAGCTTCTGATATTGACATAATTGCCTTGACCCGCTTGACCGAAACTTGGCTAAATGACGGGGTGTTCAGTGAAGAACTCTTCGATCAGAGGTATGTGGTAGTAAGAAGAGATAGAAGTTCTTCCCATACAAGAGGTGGAGGTGTCCTTCTTGCAGTCAAGAGTGATATAAGTTTTGAGGTTGTCAAAACCGATTGCTTAGCAGAATGTTTATTGGTAAAGTTAAAGACAAAGAAATTTTGTTGTTACTTTTCTGTAGTTTATTTACCGCCTAACTCAGACTCTAGTTTGTACGACAGCTATTTTCGTCTGTTTGATGATGTTTTGTTGGATGATGATGACCTGATAATTTTGGGGGATTTTAATATCCCTGTGTTTTCTAGATGCTCTGATGAATATGTTATAATTAACGATTTTCAAAACCTTTTCAATCTTAAACAGCACAATGAGGTTACAAATTTCATGAATCGTAAGTTGGACTTGGTTTTCTCAAACAAATCCATATCCACCGTAGTGAGATCTCAACTTCCACTTCTTAACGAAGACAGGTACCATCCAGCATTGGAATTCTATTTGGATGTAACTGATGACCATAAATTAAGTAAAGGATACAATAATACACACAGATATGACTATTCAAAGAGTGATTATATGCTACTGTATAATCTTATGTCTCAATGCGATTGGACAGATGTGGTCCAGTGTAAGAACGCCAATGAAAGTCTTGAAGCGTTTTATAGTCTAATGTATAACATATTGGACCAAGCTATTCCAAAATTCAGTGGAAGTGTTAAAGCCAATGCTAAACCTAAATTTCCTTCATGGTATTCTGTAGATCTTGAGCAGCAAATATTAAAAAAGAATAAACTTCATAAAAAGAAGAATGACGCTGATTTTTCTGTTCTGAGAAATTATATAAAACACCAAATAAAATTTGAATATGCTCAGTATAAAAAAAAACATTTAGAACGTAATTCAAATGATGATCCTTCCTATTTTTGGTCACTTATGAAAGGGAAAAAACGCCCAACAAATATCCCTTCGACAATGAAATTTAAAGGTGAAACCTATGAAAACGCAAAGGACATATCGAGCGCGTTCGCCCAGTTTTTCGAGTCTGTGTACATATAAGGGGTGTGATGATCTTCTGGTTATTCCGCTTCTTCACATATTCAATTTATCTATATCAACGTTTTTCCAGACCATCTTAAAACTTCTATAATAACTCCAATTCACAAAAAGGAAGAACTCAATTTGATTGAAAATTACCGGCCGATCAACATATTAAATGCCCTAGCGAAAATATTTGAGATAATAATTTACCAAGATTTTCTTAAAAATGCAAATTTAAGAATTCATGAGAGTCAACATGGTTTTTTGGGGGGTAGGTCTACAGTTAGCAATCTCTGTGCTTTCGCGGAACTAGCCTCAGATGCAATAGGAAATGGTTGTCAATTGGATACAGTGTATACTGATTGTGAAAAGGCCTTTGATAGGGTGAGTCACGATGTACTTCTGGATAAACTTGCAGCGTCTGAATTTTCGAAAGATGCCTGTAGTTTTATGAACTCCTACTTACGGCAAAGAACGCAGGTCTTGAAGGTTGGTGATGCATTCTCACATGATATATTGCAGACATCAGGTGTACCTCAGGGAAGCATACTGGGTCCATTACTATTTTTAATTTTTATGAACGATCTTCCAGCTTCCGTGGAGTTCTCCGGTGCATTCAAAGTTTTCAAGGTTCCACACTATTGCAGGAAGACTTAAACAAAGTTGAACAATGGTTCAGGAATAATACAGGGTGCGGCAGAGAGGACGGACGTTTTTGAGATGGGTAGTACTCTCCCCCTCCGTCTACGAGAGAGGTGGGGAGGGTGCCGTTTGACTCGTGAGTTCCTAGCATTTTTTTTACCATTTGTCGTCATATAGCCTTGGCGGTGTTTATCATAATGAGAACCTCATTTTGTTCATGAGTGATGAAGCCCACTTTCACCTAAACAGCGTGGTTAATCAGCCGAATTGCCGTTATTACTTATTGGGTTGATGAAAATCCGAAAAAGAGTTACACGAAAGACCGCTGCACAGCTCAAAAGTAACGGTTTGGTGCGCTGTATCGCCATTATTGGCCCTAACTTCTTCGAAGACGGTGATGGTCGTGCTGTTACCGTGAACTCAGAGCGCTACCTCGAAATGATCACCAACTTCTTTTTCCCTGAATTACGACGGCGACGAGCTCCAATCCGACGTGTGTGGTTCCAGCAGAATAGGGGCGACCGCCCACACAGCCAGAGCATCTCTTCCCTGGTCGCCTTATTTCCAGGTTTGGCGATGTTCATTGGCTTCCTCGGTTCTCTGATTTATCCATATGTGATTTTTTCTTATGGAGACACCTGAAGGCTAGAGTATACGAGAACAAACCCCGAACTCTGGACAAATTGAAGGAAGCAATTCGCGTGGAAGTCGCCCAAGTTGAGAGAACAATGTTGGAGATAGTCTTCTTCCAAAAATTCCTACAGCACTGCATCAACGATTTCGGCCACCACATGCCTGATGTGATTTTCCACACTTGACTGTCTCAAATCATATTTCCTTACGAACCTGATTCCGTCAATAAATTTGTTTTTGAGTAAAAATTAACTATTTTATTATTTTTTTAAAACCGTCCGTCCTCTCTGCCGCACCCTGTAGAATGTCCTTAAACGTTGAAAAGTGTCATGTTGTCAGTTTTACTAGGCGAACCAATCCAATACAAGTTACATACACGCTAGATTCAAAGGTAATTGTGAGAAGATCAGAAACTAAAGATTCGGGTGTCATGTTCCGACCTAATTTAAAGTTCAATAGCCACTTTGAGTTTTCAACTAATAAAGCATACAGAGTCTTGGGATTGGTCTTGAGAAATGTGAAAAACTTCAGCTGTTCAACAACCACTCTGCTTTATAATGCCCTCGTCATACCTCATCTTGAGTACGCTTCAGAGGCTTGGATGCCGCTCACAGTTACCAACCTAAACACAATTGAAAAGGTGCAAAAGAGATTTTTGAGGTACCTACATTTGAAAACATATAATAGATATCCCTTCATGATATCATATCAGTCCATGCTGAAAGAATTCGGTAAACGAAAATGTTCACTTTTGGAAATGTAATTATTTCTTATGCCCTGTATAAGATAGGAAAAAAATTAATACTGCTTCTAATGGATCTTTTACATAGAAGTCAGTGCCGTATTTAAATTTTTTCTTGAGAGCAATTTTTTTAAAATTGGACACCAACTTGGTATTTTTCAAATGGATCACCCTGTATATTTCAACGTCAAATTTTTGAAATTTTTTTCTGAATACATTGATGTATCACAATCCAATCTTCAATAAGTTTTAACTTTAAAAATCAGAAAAATCCAAATTGATGTTTTTGGTACTAGGCCATGAATCCTTGCACACATGCATAAAAGTTGTAGGTATAAAATGATGTTTTTATACAAACGTCAAAAAATGACAATGTTCGCGCATAGACCGCAATATGCGAAGTGAACCTTTTTTAATTTTCCTTCGTTACCATGACACCGTGCGCGAAGTAGTGTGCGAAATACTCACTTCGCACACTGCATGTAAACTATATGGGATTTTTACAGGGTGACCATTTGAAAACGAAACAGACGAGATTACAGACGAAATAAATTTTTTCGATAGAAATGCTCGGACAGGTCGATTTCTGTTTCGAGGGGGACAACTTAAGATGTAGGTTACGGACGCATAGCGCTTCAACCCTTGCTGCTGCAACCCCCACCCCCAATTTTTAAATAGGGAAGATGGGGTGAGTGATACCTCATTTGAAAGGTATTTTTATACTGATTTCAGCACAGTAATTGTTTTTTCATTTTATGCATTAGTTCTCGAAATATTCTTAACTAAGTATTTGAAAATGAAGTGGTGTTTTCATGGCACTTGTAGTGTTTTTTTGTGAAAAATCGACATCTTGATTAAAGATTTCTATGTCAGTGGATTGGAGGAAGGAAGCCACAGTCATGATTGTTTTGAAGCTCAAAATGTCGATTTTTCACAAAAAAACACCACAAGTGCCATAAAAACACCACTTCATTTTCAAATACTTAGTTAAGAATATTTCGAGAACTAATGCATGCTTTAATATTTTCCTATTTGTTTTTTATAATTTCTTATTCTTATGGTTAAAAAACATAACTGTTTTTGTTACATCTTTTACTGGATAAAAGCTGAGCCCCCCAACACACCTTTCTGGGTACGCGCCTGGCTTCTCTCATTATGATTTTGTGGGTTCGATTGATTTCAAGGTTCCCAAATTGAATTTGAGGATAATAAATAGGGAAATATTCCAAGCAACACCTGGTAGTTTATCACCTATAAATAAGATGATGACAATATGTAATGAGGTGATAACAAAATTTGATGTAGACATTTTTAACACAAATGTGAATGAATTGAAAGCCTTGATGTTATAGACTAAGTTGAATATGCTGTGTATATTTAGTTTTAAAAAATTCAAATTTAATTTTTTCTTGTTCGGCATTTGTAATTACGAGAAATGGCGTGTATGTAGAATTAAAATAAATAAATAAATAATTACAAAACTCGTCCGCCATATTGTAGCCGCCATCTTGAATTTTCCAATTTTGACAAAAGTATCATCATTTTCGAACCCCCAGATACTAATCATCATAATTACAAAACTCATCCGCCATTTTGGAGCAGCCATTTTGTTTTTTCTATAAAAAATATTTCATGATGCATTGTCACCAGAATTAGGAACACCTGCAGAATTTCAAATCAATCGGACGATTAGAAGTGTGTCATATTTAACTTGCAAGATTTGATTATAAACAGACAGACACCGGGACAGGTGAAACTAAATAAAAGCTTATAAAAAGGTAAGGGTTCCGGTTGATAAAAATGAATAACTATGTTCTCGTACCAGTTTTGCCAATTATTTGCCTTTGGTTGTTGATATCTGAGAACCAAATAAAGTATGTTTGCTGTTATATAGTTCGGAAAAAATCTCTGTAGTTTTCTCTCTCGATATTATGTCTGGGCGGACAATAGACTGCAGCAATTATTAGATCATACGGTAGTAGTTTGACTTTTACAACTGTAGCTTGTAGATAATCTTCCTCAAACTTTGGCATTTTCACATGCTTGATTGTGCTCTTAAGAGTCTTTAGCCTTCAAAATAGGAAACGTATACCGCCAGCTGGCAGTGCAGTGCATTAATTTTTATTTATTGGATTATTCAGCTTAATAGAAAAAATGCTGGTGCGCAGGGAATATAACCAGAAATCGTACCCTGAACTAGATCTAACACTGGCTGTATAATACTCTCTCTTTCCTTCACCAGTCATCTGGGAGAAGATACCTGCGGGGCGTGTCATTTAAAAGAAATTCAATTCCATGTTAGAATTCACAATTGTAAGAAACAATTAATTTTCGCTAATCGACAGCTAAAACAAACCTTAATAAATTGTCTTTGATAAAAATGTATATTTATCATTTCGAATAGGAAAATTGAAGGAAATAAATTTCGCGAAAACAACACATTAATGTAATATTATTCACAAAAGAACGGTAAATTCTGAACGAAAAATGAGAATTGATTAACTGAATGATAGACTTCAATACTGAAATGAAAAAAGACAAAAATATTTGTTCGTTTTGATGGTGGTAATATTACAAAATAACCAAAAATGATGGGGAATATCCTTTTCATTCATTCAATACTTTTTCACTATTTTCAAATATTTTTTCACTATTTTTATCTTCATACACTATTCAGGTAAATAAAGAAATATCAGCCGCTATTTAGAGTGCCAAAATTTGGCATAACATTCAGGTAGAATTGAAAATGAACGGAGGGTCCCGAGTTCAAAACTTGGTTGGCATAGCAATTTTTTTTTGCAAAATTATTATGAATAAATCCGACTGCTTGGTCGAAAATACAAATAAAGGGCGCGGATCCGAGCGTTTGGAGCGTGTTTATGAAATAATCTTCCTGAATATCACTCGACTTTGACAAAAAGCGATTATTTTCTTGAATTAATCTCGAGAAACTTATTTTTCGACAATTCAATTCGACCATATGAACAATAATAATCGAAAAATAAGTCGAATAACCTCGAGCTAAAGCTCTCGGGAGTTATTCAGATTATTAATGTTCATATGGCCTTATTAAATTGTCGAAATTCAAGACGCTCTCGATAGAATCAGGTCGAAAATAATAGTCGGCTATTTGTCATAGTCTCGGGATATTACCTACGAATATTCAATCGGTTGTTTGCATTATTTGTTCTCATGAGCCTATGATAGAATTCACATGTTATTATTATCTTGCTGTCAATCTGTATGCCCAGGTATTTGCATGAATGTGTTGGAGTAATTGTGACGCTTCCAAGTTTTATGTTGTGAGAGTTGGCGGTGATTCTGTGATTGAAGATGATGAATTTTGATTTTGCTGGGTTGGGTTGTATTCTCCAACGTCTCATCCATGCCAAGAGAGAGTGGAAAGCCTTGTGGAAGAATTGTGCTGGTGTGAATACTTCTGAACGTTCATTTTTGGCCTGTACCTGCAATTTTATTTTCTTATTTTAACGCTTATTTTCAGATGCCTATAATAAAGACGGAGAAAGATACTGATACGCTGTCTTTCGTTGGTTCTAGAGGCAGCGTCGTTTAGTCGTCAAGATGGAAATTGATTATACTAGTGAAAATGAAAGTTTGGTTAATTTAAAGAATGATAGGAGTTTTGTCATCTATATATATAAAAGAAAGATATTGGTTACACCATTTATAACTTGAGATCGGATGGACTGTTTGTTATGAAACTTCATATACAGGGTGGGCTTTTTAAAACGATAGATAACGGGCGGAATAAATATATTCAGAAAAATGCTCGGACACGTCGATTTTTGTTTCGAGGGGGACAACTTTAAAGGTCAAATTCACAGCTATAACGCTTCAACCCTTAGTGTTGGAACACCAACCCCTAAATTTTGAATAGGAAAGATAGGGTGAGTGATACCTCATTTGAAAGGATATTGATTTTTTCTTCATTTGATTCATTGATTCTTGATATATTGACATTTGAAGTTGAAACAAAGATGGTATTGTCGTCAAGCAAGCTGTCTGAATCAATCGAGTTTATTATTCATTCATTCTGTAGATTTGATGAAACTCCATAACTGCCATACACCAGACATCAAAATACAAAGTTAAAATTCTAACAATGAATAATTAGTCAAATAATTGATTAATTCACATAGCATGGTTAGCGGAATGAATGGTACTGTACGAAATTCAAAATTGAATATCTCGAAAACGAATGCGTTAAATGAGAAAAAAATTATTACGCTGAATTCATGATAAAAAGGCCTTTCAAATGAGGTATCACTCACCCTATCTTTCCTATTCAAAATTTAGGGGTTGGTGTTCTAACACTAAGGCCCGGTTGTACAGTCCGAGTTTAAGCCGAGTTCAAGACTAAGCCCTACTCAAACATGAAATATCTGTTGTACAGTGCGAGTTCAAGCCTGAGCTTCGCTCAAATCGACCCTCAAGTTGAGCTACCGAAATCGGGCGCTTAAACCTGGTTCAGATGAAATGTCACTTCAAATTAACAATTTATTGGTTATATGTCAAATAGTTGAGAGTTGAAACCACAGAATACCTGTGATGAAACGCTCCGCTTTCTCTTGTCAGTCTTATTTATTTTAGTGAATGAGTGTTTCACTCAAAAACATAGATTTTTGTACATCAAATTGATAAAAATGGAATTTCAACTCGGTAATAATCTTGCGGAAAAGGCCGATGATTAAGATTTTGTGGAAGCAGTGTATTTTGCAATGATCGAGAAGAATGCCAAAGAAATATAGGGAGAGAATAAATCATTTTGAGGTGTGTGAAACTGTTTATCGAATGATGGATTACGTTTTTCTTCTTTCCATTTGTCCAAAATTTGTCACAATTCGTATCGAAAATGCATGTCCCAAAGGAAGCAACGTTGCCATTTTCTGAAGAATTGCATTCAAGGAATGTTTAGTTGAACTCAACTCAAACGTAACCTGTACAACCGAATGACATATCTGAACCTAGCTCAAGAGCAAGCTGAGTTCGGTTGAGCGTGGAAATGAGCTAGCACTGTACAACCGGGCCTAAGGGTTGAAGCGATATAGTTGTGAATTTGACCTTAAGAGTTGTCCCCCTCGAAACAAAAATCGACGTGTCCGAGCATTTTTTTCGAAATAAATTTATTCCGCCCGTTATCTCGTCTGTTTCGTTTTGGAAAGCCCACCCTGTATGGATTCGTCCACGGTCTGGTTATTATAAAATACAATGAAACTTTGAAAAAATCGATGAAAATTCTACTTATACAGGAAATGCTTTTCCTCCTTTGAGTAAGGCCACTAGATTTCGCTACAGTTACAGTTACGCTACAGTGACTCTCAAACTGTTTGATAGAGTCACTGTAAGTTACGCTACCGCTTATTCCTTAAACTATATAGGTATAGTCAAAGGCTTATTCGTTTGTACTTCATTTGATATTCTCCGCGTTAGATGGCGATATAAACAAATAGTGTGTACAGTGACTATATTCCCTCTATAGTCACTGTAATCGTGTGTAATTTGAGTTGCCTACAACTCTGCGCTGTTGGGCAAAACCAAAATGTCTTAGCGTAGGAGTTCAGATGTCTAAAATGATTAGATTTCGGTGATGTATGGGAAAAATTTCGTTCTTACCACATCAGATGGCACTATTCACACATTATGACTGATGATTATTAGTTATTTCTATAGTTTTATTTATTCCAAATAACGTAATCGTGAAGGTACTATATTTGACATTATCACAATTAAATGGCGATGAATTTGTTGAGGCTTTCGCGGCCATCGATTGATGTCATCTGTTCTTTTTGCGAGCATTTCGGTCGTCGTGGTTTGAAATGGTCGAAAAAAGAACATATGACATCAAGTACTGTGTAATTTACATAGGGCTTATAGTACCATGAAAGGCTATATTAACAGATACAGAAGCGGGTGAATATCACAGTGAATTTTTATCGAAATGTCAAGTAAATCGGATTTTGGCGATGGGTTCCAATCGTGAGATGTCCATTCTCATCTTTTCTCATAATTTTTAAAATGTTTTTGAATTTCTGTTTTGGTAATAAATATATTTGCGGAAATAACTGAATCCAAAATTGCCATTATTAGTGATTGACATATTTTGACATATTATTTTTGTGTATCTCTTCTGTGTGATAGCTCATATGATATGATATGATATGATATATTGTTTATCCTGATTACTCCTAGGTCTCCTGAGGAGACCCCTCTGAAACTACAAGCTTCGAAGCTTGTAACTTGTGCCGAGTTCGGAGTAAGCAGTTGTGTTCTGTGTAGGCTTTGTTACTGTGTCCTTACGCCACCTTAGGCACAGCACTGTTAATTTTTGACCCAACAGTGAAATGGTGGCCCCTACCGAGACTAGAAAATTTCTTTCCTAGCTCGGGATTGAACTCGAACTTGCCGGGTCCTAATCCATTGAAACATTTGACAGTTCAAAAATCAGAGAACCAAGCCGTTGATCTCCTATCACCTGTGATTACGATTTGTGAAATCCACCGTAGGTATCATTTAGGCGGAACAAAGTTCGCCGGGCCAGCTAGTTATATAATAATATAATAATTTTTTTATTTTACAAAAGGAAATTTTACGTGAATTAGTGCTTCACTTGTATGTTAGATTGTCTTATTATTATCAACATATAATAAGATAATTCGATAAGGTCCTTGTGAAAAAATGAAAACAAAAATAAATCGATAGTCAATTGTATCTTGCAGAAACTCCTTGAGGTGATCCTTTATGTTGAGAAGGGGATATTTTTCTTGGTTCACATTAATGTAATTTCTCTGTCTAAAATTGTATAGGATTTCGCAGTTTCAAGCATGGTGTTTTATTGGTAAATGAACATACGGTAACCTGGGCTAGAGCTACCCTAGGCGAGTCCAAAAAACCCATATATGATAGGTCTATCAATTCCATAACCGAGATACAGGGTGGTTTATGTATTCACCAAATTTCAATTCCTAATAACTTTTGAACTAACCAGTATAGTCGGTTGATATTTGAAACGTATGATTCACTTCTACAGGTCGATCGATTTACTTTCGAATTTCCAAAAAATTCCAGGTCCGAATTTGATAAATATGGGACTTCTTCCAAGCTGAGATTCAACACTCTGTATATTGAGATTTTGGGATTTGACTGAGATATTTGAATGAGCACAAAATTTTCAATGGGGTTCAGTAGATTTCATTGTCCCGCACTTGTGAGCCCTCTCCCAAGGCCTCATTAATTCCGGCGATAATGTTTTCTTTCGTTTCAGGTTGTATACCCATGCAATTTATTATTCCTTGAATACTGTCAAATTGCCCTTCAGATACTTCCTGCCACAGCCTTGCGCTACTTTCTCCCGAACTTGGTCATGGATCTCTCGCAATCGAAGTCTCAATTAACCTGTGTGGGAGGACGTATCCATGCTTTTTTTCCGGTGATCTAAACATGAAATCGCAAGGCAGTTTATATCCTATGCTCTCACCAATTCACGCCTTCTTCAGTCTTGAGCATTGTTGAAGCATCAATTTCAAGATACATTAGATTATTCTTCATTTTTCGGTTTTCCTCTCAAATACTTGGTTTACTTTCTACTTCTTTGGTGTTGGGAGCTTTTCATGATTACTACTCTTATAATGACAAGATTCATATCACGATGTTTAAATAAGAAAGAATTTATTTATTTATTTAGTTGAAATAAAATTTACAATTCCCATATTGTGCATAATACAAATCACCCCACGTCACAAATGAACAGCTTAGGAGATAATTACAACACTAAATAAATATATAACCTGGTCATGTCATGTGTGAGGTTTGTTCTGCGAATCAAAACTAATATTCAAAATTCCATAAATAAAGACATACATCATGTGCTATGGCTACAATTATCGTCAATAAACCTAATAGTAAACAAACAAAACCTTGTCGAAATCTATCTGCTCTGCAGAGTCACTTGTCCACTTTCAAGTATAAACGAATGAATTTTTTATGTCTATCAAATCAGTTATCAATTTCTTATCTTGATTTTTTACCCAGAGTTTTAGCTTGTATTTAAATTTTTTTAATCGGCCACTGTCTTTAATCATCTGAGGTATGGCGTTATATACACGAGGTGCTAGAAAAGAATGGGATCTTTTTCCGATAGTAGAATTATAAGTGGATTTGTTTCTAATCGATATTGATTATGAAACAACTATTGCAATATTGACGATTATATATTCTGAAAGAATATATAATATTAATTTCAACAAAGCCCACCAATCGAATATGTATGTTGATAATTCTGAAAATGACATAATCGAGTAAAAAGTAAAATATAAATGAAAAGATATTTCACAACACACAATTGAATCGAATTACTGTCATTTTGTTTTTGTAACTGATATATGTGAATCTATTAGTTTCAATTTGAAGAAATAATTTCTGCTGAATTTCACCCCCTAATCCTACCCTTCTGGGGGCTAACGAACTATATGGGATATTGCATTTCAGTGAATTATGATTTTTTTTTCCATCAACCATTTTTTGTCTTTGGGTGTGTATCTGTGTTTGAAGTTAGCCACATCAACTTCACATCGATATCCTATAGTACATTTCGTACTTTTCCTTTCAATGCACTGATGCCATGTTTTAATCCATAGAGACTTTTCACTAGTAAACGAACTGTATTCTGCCCCTCAATCTGAAAACCAGTTGGTTGTAAAAATTGTTTCACGGTGGTCGACATTCAAGCATGATGTATTCACATCGAAATGCATATATCAAACTCAACTCCTATAGCTAATATCATACAAAATGTAAAATGTCTCACTACTGATGCAAAAGTTCAACGCCATATCGTTAAGTGATACCTTCTGCCACTAAACGAGCTCCTGGACATCATGAGACAATAAAGAGTTGTATTCTTCTTTCATGGCCTCCAACCAACAATCTTTCTTTTTAGAATTCATGGCTTCTTGAAATGTATTCGGTCCACATCGACTCATTAAAGCTGAGTATAATTATGAAATAATTCATTTCATAATTCTTGCACCGTGCAGGAACACGTTTTATTCGTTGGCCATTTTCTTCTGAATTGTTTTCTCACTTGAAATTGGATTAGTATTAGGGAGATTCATCAGTAAACAAATAACTCATAACTTTGATTCGGTGAAAGTAAATTTTTGCGTTTCATCAGAAACTCTTGTTAGTCTTGTTGGTGAAGATTCAGTTGGAATAATAGTGAAACTATTCGTTTTTTATTATGAGACATGTTGCAGTACCCCTTGCTTCTCCTTTAGGAAAAGATTAATTCTTCAATTTAACTTCTGTAAAAGACACGATGAAGATCATCATTTCTGAAGTTATTAACCTTTTGCTAGAGAATCACATAATGGATACATACCTCTAACACTGATATGATCTAATCGACCATTGCAGTCTACATAAAAAAATGCTTCAGAAATGTTTTCAGAAACGAACCAACACGTTCAGAAAAACAGATCCCATAACGCCATATCTGTAACCAATATTTCCGGATGAAGTCTCTTTCATAAACCTCTAACGAATCGATGAGGAAAATTTCAGTTTCAAATCCTACACAGAACATAATTGATTCTACTAACTCGTACAAGCAACAAGCTCAGTTCTGAGGAAACCTAAGAGTTATCAGTACCTATAATCTTGATTATAATCATTATGTAGTTCAAAATGAAAACATTTTTCTCTACGAGTATCATGTTGAGAATAATTTGTATCCAAAAAGTTATTTTCCTGAAAAATTATTCTGAAAAATATTTCAGTTGACATGCCAATTTGTATTTTTCAATTTCAGTCCCGATGGAAAGAAATTCAGGTCTAAAACTGAACTAAAGAATTACCTTGAAAGCTCTAAGTTGATGGAATATGATGAAAAAGTATTCAACTTCAGAATTTGTCCAATTAAGAAGAAAAAAACTGCACAAGTGACAGAATCAAAAAAAATTACAGATGTTAAACCTGACATTGTTAAGTTGCCTGAAGATGTCCAAGTTATACCAGAAGTAAACAATGGAGAAGAAGGTAATTTCCTTTCTCCTTTTTGGAGCATTCATGTGAACAATATATCAAGTGATTGGGAATAACTGCCAAGTGATCTAATTAAAATCTTGATCCACCTGAAAATATGACAATTAGTGAAATTTTCATATTTTCAGATAGATAATAGTACATTGTTCAATGAGCGCAAATGGTTCATACCACACGCAGATGAATTTTGCAGTACGAGCCGTCAGGCGAGTGTTGTAATTCATCAAGTGCATGTGCCTCTGGTGTATACTGTGGTCGTGAGGTCTATCCTCACCTATGCATCAGTGGTAGGGTGGACTTCCATGGAGAAGGCCAGTAACCGAAACATCCTTAACAGATGCCAAAGGAGAGCTTGTCTTAGTATAACAGGCGCTCTAAGAGCTACTCCCACAGCATCGATGATGTTGGGCATTCTTCCCATACACCCCGCCATCATTGAGGTGGCTCTGAAAAAATCACTCAGAATCTGGGAACAGGGATAATGGCGGGATCGCGGAGGATTGAGGGAGCACGCCATGGCTCTCAAGATGGTGAAGGACATTAACTCGTCCCTCCTCAATAGAGGAGGGTGCCCGATTCTGCTTCGACGAGTCCTACAAAGTTGTCCCTGACAGAGATCATTGGTGTAAACCAGACAGGTTACTAAAACCTGAAGGTCCCACCTGGTACACCGACGGCTCGGTTTGCAACACCGGTGGCGGTGCTGGGATTGTTGGAACAAGATCAAAAGGGTCCATTCCTCTAGGAAAAGACCGATCAATAGCACAAGCAGAGCTGTATGCTATCCTCGTATGTTCGGTGGAGAGTATCCTCAGAGGATACTCAGGGAAGCACACATATTATACATATGTTGCGACAGTCAGGGTACACTGAAAACCCTCTCTGAAATAAAAGTAACCTCGAACTTGGTTTACGAATGCAGAAAGGCCCTGCGCACGCTTGGCTCAGATAACACTATCAATGTAATATGACTAAACTGTAACGGACTAGGGTTGGTGAAGACGATTTTCATTCAAACAACTAGATTACGCTTCTGAAATCGGTAAAAGAGAAGGTAATTGCATCGCTCACAGGGATCGTTTTGTATCACTTTATCTCATATGTGGTGCGTTTTTCTATGAATACCACTTTTCGTACTTTCAATTTAATAATTATTACCATTATTTCTAACAATATTTCAATGACATATAATTAAATATATTCTGTTCCAGCTAACCTCCTAAAAATTCCCTTAATCGATGATGCTTATAAATGTCCTATTGATGGATGCGATAAGTCTTTTCGAAAAGAAAATTTAGCACAAATGCATGTGAAACATTACCATCCAGAATACAGTAAGTTCTTAGATACCACACCTAATGTTGCCGATTTAGCTTATGCCAGAACAGTAGGAGATTCGCTTGATAAATCGCCAGTTCCATCAAAGGCAGCTAGACTCAAAAACACAACACCTAAAGTAAATCCGATTCAACCAAATTGTCCAGTTGCGGAGGAGTCTGAATCAAATTCTCAGACAATGCCACCTACATCAAAAACAAAGGATATAGAAATTATAAAGCTTTTAAATGCTAAACCATTCGAATTTAAGAATGAAGGAGAACCACTGCCCTGTGGTTTGCCCCCCAGTATGTATCCTGATATAAAATTAAAAGACTTGCTCAGTAAGACAGAAGGAATTCCACAAAGAGATGATATAAATTTAAAAACATTCAGTGCTACCAGACCTCCTGCGGGTATCAAAACCCTACTTCCTGTAAGAAAACCTGAAATTAAAATTGAAGAAGAATCAGTTGTTCAGGATGCTACCCCAAAGGTTAAATCAAAATCAGGGGGGAAACGTAAGAAGATTTCCAATGAACAATCAGAGCTTGGAAAAAATTTGGAGATTAAAGAGGAACTCCCATTTGAATCTTTATCGTCTCAGATTGAACCGGATATTGTTCCTGAAAGCAATAATGTCATAATAGAGGGTGGAGAACTTATAAAAATTGTAAGAATGAAACAAGAGGAAATAATTAATTGCACGTGTGGTTTTATGGAAGAAGACGGTCTTATGATACAATGTGAGTTGTGTTTATGTTGGCAACATGCTTATTGCAATAATATACAGAAAGAAAGTGAAGTCCCTGACAAATACATTTGCTATATATGTCAGCATCCCTTGAGACAAAGAAGTTCTAAAAAGTTTTTCCATGATCAAGACTGGTTGAAGCAGGGACTCCTGCCAGTTGGTTCATATCATAGCAAAGACGAGGAATTGTTGCAAAAAAGGTTTGAGAAATTGAAGAAATCCCATGATATTTCTGGAGGTCTTGTTGAACTGCAGGAATTTTTGAATACCCTCAAGGTGAAACAGAAGATAGCTAAGTAAGTTGTCTTGTCATTTTAAATTGTTATTATCTGTTTATTGGCAAACGGAAATACTCCAGTTACTATAAACATCACAGATCACAAACGAGCCGGTAGCTACAATTTTTTTCTTATTTCATTAGGATCCTCACAGAAGTAAACAGCCGAATTTGCAAACCCGATAATCCTGTTTCAATTAAAAAACACAAAATTTACTGATTACTGATCATTTAGCTTATCTCTATTATGACCAGAAACATCCTCAAAAGATCAACCGTAACACCACCCAATTTCATTTTTTTACTAAATGTTCGAGAAAATTTTTTTCACAAGAATTAGTAAGTTGAATTAACCCCATACATTCAGCATACTTAACTCTGCGAAACGTGGTTTAGAAGCGTTCTCCCAACACAATCGGCTGCCCTCAATTTAGTGGAATCTGTATACGAGTGTTCGGACAACGGTTGCACGTAGCTGGAATATTTTTTTATGTATCCCAAGCTTTCAATATACTTTCATTTCGAATTAATACTTGAAAAGTGTAATAACTAGGGTTTCAGGAGTATTTTCGCTGGCTGGTTACGTAGTTTTCTCAATGATATAAGTATGTCTGTTAGAGTAAAGATGTTTATTCCGAAAATCATACTGGCCTTAAAGTTTCTCAGGGCTGTGTGTTGGACCGTTATTGTGATTTTTATACATCTACGATTTGTCTCTTTGATGGGCCTCCAATTGGTTGATATTGAGTGCTCTCAACGGACAACTATTGAGTAAAAATTTTATTGATTTGATGCTACCCTAGCGCAATTTTGCGCTTCTTCCGGAGCGGACGCCATTTTTAAGCGCGGTTAATTCTTGTGCTACTATTCAAGAACGTGTTGAGCTCCCAGTCGAAAGTTTGTTTTTGTTTACATTAGAAGTCTGAAGTGTCAAATTTGAAAATGGTGAATAGTTTTCTAGAACTCAGGATGATTAGAAACGAATTAAAAGAACACACCAGAATCCAGACTGAGATAAATAAGATGAGATATTAAGAAAATTAAATTGTGAATGAACAGTTAAAAATATTTTTTATGACATCAAATATCAGCTACAATTCCTGTTAACACATCCTCTATGTATAAATTTTCCAAACAACAGAGAAGAAAATAAACATACAACAAAAATTATCAATTATATAAAATTCTCCTGTTTGCACTTTGTGGCCGAACTCCTCCGAAACGGCTAGACCGATTTTCGTGAAATTTTGTGTGCATATCGGGTAGGACCGGGAGTCGGCCAACATCCATTTTTCATCCCCCTAAATGTTAAGGGTGGTCCAGCCCAAAATTTTATTCTGATTTTTCTGAACGAAATTTCTTATTTTAATTTTTTTATGATACAGCACACAAAAATACATACAACCCTAAATTTTCACCCCTCTACCTAACCTAACGGGAATGTGGTATAACAAAAACTGCTTATTTATTGCCTCTAAGGCGGGGTCAGCTAGTTTTATTATATACTCCAATACAGATAGGTATATAGTCGACTGTTCTGATATATATATGTATGACCACATTTTATTACAAACTAACCTCGAATTCTGCTCCTGATGAAGGACTAAAATAGTCCGAAAGCTCGAGCCAAGGAAAAAAGAGTACTCTGTTTTGAATAGACTGCAACCCAAATAACCCAACCCCGAGAATATACTCCAATATTCACACTATGCGAGAGGCCTTTTTTTAACTTCCATGTTTCATTATAAGATGTGAATTTCTTCATATTCATTATCAATAATTCACATGCTTCAACACAAGTACAAATAAATATTTATTCTTCAATGCTATATGAGTTATTCGAGCATCATTATTAAAATGAATAATCAACGTTGCTGAACAGGAAATGAAAGATTTTCATTATTTCACAAATATATTTCAATCTCTGTCAGGTTTAACGTCTGTGATAATAATAATTAGGGAAAGATTTAACAGCATGCAGACAATTCAAATTTTTGAAATTCCGGAAAAAGTTACGATTCCTGCACGGTGTGTAACTTTTTCCGGAATTTCAAAAAATTGAATTGTCTGCATGACATGACGTTAAATCTTTCCTAATTCCAAATATGATTCTGGTCAAGCCCGCACACAGATTGTGAATGAATTTTTTTCAGAAGAGATTTTACTGCACATTGGAATGACCCCAAGATGTCCAATCTGATTTGTTAAGATCTAAAAATATTGTGACAAGTGTGCATTCAGCGCTTTGGCTCGATCTGGAGGTTTCTAGAAGCGCGTGGAGTGTTCCATCCGACAGAGCGGCCGCGTGTGATTCCCGAAGTTTCCAGACGGGTCCGGACTCAAAGAGAAACAATCGGCGTGATATATATGTACAGATATGGAAAATGTAGTTGGAAACACTGGGGTTTCAGTACAAAATTCGAGCAGTCTTCTAGTCCAGTTGAACAGTGGAAGAATCGAAACCTCAGTGCGATTCGATATCGAATAAGCGGATGGTCTAGTTTTTTGGCAGTTTGTAGTGGGGATGCCAGAGCGCAACGATCTAGGATCTCGGATCGAATTAGATTAGAGGAAGGAATCACTGAATCAGTAACACTCCCAACGCGCGAGGCGATGGGTGTTATCATGTCCGTTGCAAATGAATACGACAATTTTATTCCACTCTTATCGGAGGAATTAATTTGCCTCATGCCTTTGAAAATTAGTGCTCAGGTCTTTTTCACCATAACTGGTTTGAAAATAAAATGAATTCTACGGAAAACAAAAATACATTCTACGTACCTAAAAATAAATTCAACGGAAAACAAAAACACATTCTACGTACCTAATAAGAAATTAAAAAAACAAAAATATTCTATGAAAATAAAAAATGGAAAACAAAAACAAATTCGATATTGAAGATCGACAAATTCAAATTAAATGTTCAAATAATCCACCTTGTTGTGCTAAACAGTAGACAAATCTATTATGAAGAGATAATCTCATATTTCTGAGAAGATTTGGCGTACTGGCTATTTTGGCACAAAGTTGGATTATTTTGGACCTTAATTCAGTAATATTTGTCGCTCTTTCAATTTCTTGCCCATAC
This sequence comes from Adalia decempunctata, assembly GCA_951802165.1. Classification (NCBI taxonomy): domain Eukaryota; kingdom Metazoa; phylum Arthropoda; class Insecta; order Coleoptera; family Coccinellidae; genus Adalia; species Adalia decempunctata. Next base: position 44,522,809 of record OX637696.1, read on the forward strand.
ACCATATTTTTCAGATATTCCCAAAGAAAGAAATCATTGGAAGATGAATCTGGAGATCTGGGGGGCCATTTGATCGTTCCGTTTGTTTGAAATGAGACGTTCAGAAAATGTTGTCCTCAGATATTCAGTGACAATTCTTGCATTATGACTCGGGCAGCCATCCTGTTGAAACCAGACATCATCGAAGTTAATAGGTAGCTGTCCAACTGTCGGAATAATCTGATTCTGTAAAAGCTCCAGATATTTTGCAGCATTTAGGTTGCCATCGATGAAAAATGGCCCTATCATGTAATTCCCCAGCATTCCTGCCCAAACATTAAGTTTTTCAGGATACTGGGTACGCACAGGAATAGTCAGGTGCTTATTTTCCCTAGACCAATATCTTACTACGGATGGGTTATGTTTTCTATGTAAGGAAAACAATGACTCATCCGTGAATAAGATATTGCTCAGAAATGTCCTACTCTCATTCTCTTTTTCCATCATCCTTTCGCAAAATTCCATTCTTTTGAAATGGTCTGCTGGAAAAATTTCTTGACTTGTTTGAACCTTATAACATTTGTAACCATTTCTCCTCAAAATATTCCGAACAGTTCTATCGCCCAAATCGACTTGTTCAGCAATTTGTCTACTTGAACAAGGTGCACTGGTTTCAACAGCAGCACACACATCAACTTCTTTCACTGAACGATTTTCACTGATGGTCTTCGGTGGTCTATCAATCCTGCAATGACGGCATGTTCGTAAACATCCACATTGCTCGAATTTTTTAACTATTTTGGAAATAGCCGAACGTCAAGGTATCGGCCTATCTTCAAAGGCAACAATAAACGAATTTATTGTCTCCGCAATTGATTGACCACCGAAATACCATTTTATTATTTGAATTTTCTCTTGAACAGTAAACATATTCACGCGGAATCTAAACAGTATGGTCTATCGCATCCAAGTTCGGATTGCGACTGAATTCGATCTTCGATCCGCGAAGAGCAGCAGAGATCCAGGCATCCCCACTACGATCAAAACTGCTATTAAACTAGACCAGCCGCTTATTCGATATCGAATCGCTGTTCAACTGGACTAGAAGACTGCTCGAATTTTGTACTGAAACCCCAGTGTTTCCAACTACATTTTCCATATCTGTATAACGGGCACATTGACGGATGGAATTAATTTAGTGAGAGACAAGCGACGAGTGAAAATAAATAGTTTGCAAATAAATCAGTGGAAATAAATTGTACAGACTTTTGCTGGAATGAGTTCATTAGTTGGAAGTTAATAAAAAAAAAACTGAAGAAGTGGTTGATGAGCTCAACGGAAAATTTGAAGAAATATCAGGAATAAATGAACAGCATGCCAAATTGATAGAGTCCCTGGAAAGAGCGTCGAATAGAAAAGAAACTCTAGCTTCACCATCCTATAGCTTCGTGAAATCTGAAAACAACACAGAAAGTGGTAAAATGAAGATTAAGCCACCTACATTTGATGGAAAAGTTCCTTGGTCGACATATCAAAAACAATTTGAAGCTGCTGCGTTGGCAAACAGTTGGAGCGACAACGAAAAAGCCACAGCATCAATAATAGCTCTACAAGGAGATGCACTCAACATTCTGCAGTAAATACCGGAGAGTCAACAGGCCTGTTATGAAGTTTTAACATCCAAACTTCAGATGAGATAATATGACGATGCTCACCTACAGCAAGTTTACCATGCTCAAATAAAGAACCGGGTGCAGGAAACAGTAGAAAACCTCCAGGAGTTCGAGGCCGATGGTGCTAGATTAGTGAGGCTGGCTTATCCATCAGCTCCAGAGAGCTTCCTTGAACTGCTATCAATCCAGACGTTTGTCGACGGGATCAAGGACAGCGAGATTCAACAATCATTGAGACTTGAACGTCCTAAAACCATTGATGATGCCTTAGCTCAGGCTCTAGAATTTGAGGTAGCGAAACAGGCGTCGCATAGAGGACAATTTCGTGTGAGACAAGTCCAAGAAGCAGACCGACCGGTTGAGGAAATCATCCGAGAAGAGGTTAGCAGATTATAGAATGCCAAGAAAAAGGATGTTGTGTGCTGGTATTGAAACAAAAGTGGGCATTTTAAGCGAAATTGCCCAAGGATTGAAAAAGAGCCACTGCAGGGAAACTGAAAAAGGTCGGTGATAAGGGGCATAAATCGACCAAGGCTAAAAATGCCCCCGAAGTGTCCACAGGTTTAACAAGTTATTTGTTCCCGGAAAGATAAATGATCGAAGTGTGAAAATACTGGTGGACACAGGATCGACTAGAACCATTGTACGTCCGAAAATAGCTGAAGGATTGAAGCGTCGTCCAGCTATGATCAAACTCCGAACTGCGTCTGGACAAAAAATACCGACTTATGGATCAGTCATCTCCACCATTGAATTAGGAAACATGATAGTCAAGCATGAAGTTTTCGTAGCCGAAATCACAGAAGAAGTTATCCTGGGATTCGATCTTGTAAAGAAACTTGGATGCCAACTGGATATGAAGAAGGATGTTCTTCGGCTGGGAGTTTTAGAGATTCCGTTCAATGAAGTGGATGACCAGATATATCAGATCCGACTGACCGAGGACTTCACGTTGCCAGGGCGGACTGAACACATAGTGACTGAGTAATACAAGAAATGGCTGCGTTAGAATGATCGAACCCTCAGACGATGAGATACTAGCTAAAGGACTATTACTCGGGAAGACATTGGTAAGGTTGAGAGACAGCAGAAGTTCCGCAGACACAGAAGAATACCGAAGAGCTGGTCGCCCTCCTCATTTCAAAATGTCAAGACCTTAACCAGTGTCAATAGGTCAAAGTCAGAAGATTGGTTCAGTACTTCTCTGACGTCTTTGCCTCTGGCGAAAGAACAGGAAAGACCGATGTTGTACAGCATAAAATCAATGCAGGTGATGCATAACCCGTCAGACAGCACCCTAGAGGTCTTCCTCTGGCAAAAAGAGAAGAAGCCGAACGGATCATTGAAGACATGGCGAGAGAAGGTGTCATTGAACCATCCAATACTACCTGGACATCGCCTGTAGTGCTGGTAAAGAAGAAGGATGGGTCCACTAGGTTCTGTGTAGACTATAGGCAGCTCAATCAAGTAAAGAAAAAGGATAGCTATCCCTTACCAAGAATTGATGATACACTGGATACACTCTCGGGATCTCGTTGGTTCTCTACCTTGGATTTGAAGAGTGGGTATTGGCAAGTTGGTTTGGATCCAAAAGACAAAGAGAAAACTGCCCTCAGTATCGAAACGGACCTGTGGCAATCTAAGGTTATGCCTTTTGGATCATGCAACGCTCCGGCCACATTTGAGCGTTTAGTGGGAACTATATTAAGAGGACTCTCCTGGAAGACTTGCCTGGTGTATTTAGATGGCGTGATAGTTGTGGGAAAATCATTCCAAGATCACCTGCACAACCTGTACGAGGTCTTCCAGAGACTACGTGAGGCCAATTTGAAGCTAAGTCCCAAGAAATGCCATTTATTTCGAGCAGAGGTGAAATATTTAGGACACGTAGTTTCTCGGAGGGGTGTGAAAGTTGACCCAGACAAGATCAAGGCGGTACAGGATTAGCCTATACCGAGAGACAAGAGTGAGTTACGAAGTTTCCTAGGCTTGTGCACTTACTACAGATGATATGTGCCTGGATTCGCCAACGTTGCCAAACCACTAACAAAATTAACTGAAGATGGACAGGAGTACAGATGGTCCTATGATTGCGCTGAAGCCTTCGATCGATTGAAAAATGCTCTGGTCACGGCTCCAGTCTTGAGCTACGCAAGAACTGTTGGAAAACTTGTGCTCGATACCGATGCTAGTAATCTGGTCATTGGAGGCGTCCTATCGCAAGTTCAGGATGGACAAGAACGAGTCATCGGTTATTTCAGCAAGGTTCTGTCGAAGCCAGAAAGAAATTACTGCGTGACCAGAAGAGAACTCTTAGCAGTAATCAAGGTCGTATAACATTTCTACAAATACTTATATGGTAGAAAATTCCTGCTAAGAACGGACCGTGCTGCTTTGAAATGGCTCCTGAATTTTAAGAATCCAGAAGGACAAGTGGCCAGATGGATCGAGAGACTGCAAGCATATGACTTCGACACTGAAAACAGAGCTGGAGCTACACATCGTAACGCGAATGTGTTGTCAAGAAGATATTGCCCCCAAAATTGCAGCCACTGCTCTCGTGTGGAAGATAAGGCCATTTTGAGGCGGACCGCAGTGATCGAAGATGACTGGCTACCCCCAGAAATTCGACGAGCACAGGAGGAAGATCCAGATCTGAGAGTAATCCTAAGTTGGAAGAATACTGACAGACGACCTACATGGGAAGAACTATCCAGACTGAGCCAAAATGTCAATTCGTATTAGGCCCAATGGGAAACGTTGAAGATTGATGAAGGTCTTCAGAAACGATGTTGGGAAAACGAAGATGGATCTCAGCAGAGGCTTCAGTAAATTTTGCCGAAGAGTAGAGTAACAGACATTTTGACCAGACTACATAATGGAACTTCTGCTGGCCATTTTGGGATAACTCAGACCCTGGAAAAGGTCAGGCAGCGATTTTATTGGATCAACTATTAGAAATACGTTCAAGATTGGTGTAGAAAATGTAAAGTTTGTGCTCCGGCCAACGGATCCCACGGCAAAGGATAAAGCAATGAAGCAATATAGCGTCCCTGAGGAATACTCGCTTGCTCATTGTGTAGCAGCTGATCTACGTATGAGTAGGGGAATAGCAAAAGTATTCAAGAGCAAATTTGGTCGGCAAGAGGAACTGACGGGAAAGCAGCCCAGAATTGGGAAATGTTTAAGATTGAAGTCTGATGGTAGATTCATTTACCATTTGGTTACCAAGCAGCACTCATTCCAGAAGCCCACCTACCAGAACTTATGGACCTCGCTGCATGGCTTGAAAGAAGATCTTCAACAATCCGGCAGTTAGGAAACTAGCAGTTCCCAAGCTTGGTTGTGGACTGGATCTACTGAATTGGCGGAGAGTGCGAAGCATGCTTGAAGTATCGAACTCCCCAGCAAAACCATAGAATGCTATTTCCATCAAAGAGGCTACTGTAGAAAAGGAGCCGACTGCAGATTTCGCCCCGGTCCTCTGAAGAATTCATGCGATCTGTTCTGGGACAGAACAGGCTTAAGGAGGTGACAGTGACAAGTAAGGCCCTGTGCATTCAGCGCTTCGGCTCGATCTGGAGGTTTCTAGAAGCGCGTGGAGTGTTCCATCCGACAGAGCGGCCTCGTGTGATTCCCGAAGTTTCCAGGCGGGTCCGGACTTAACGAGAAACAATCGGCGTGATATATGTATACAGGGTGAGTCTTTGACTCGTACATATATTTTAACTGTAGATTCCTCTCATCAAACGAAACACTTTTTTCTTATACCATTATTCAAAATTCGGTTTGGTTTGGGAGATACAAGTTGTCGAAAATCCACTTTTTTGTTTATATCTTCGGAACCGTTATTTAGAATGAACTGAATTTTGGTTGAGTTTTTACTCTATTCATGGTGCATATTCCTCAATCCAAACCTATTCAATATCTCTACTAGTATAAAAGTTACAGGGTAATCGACTCATCAATACACGCTAAAACACCATAAAACCACTTTCAAAAGATAAACGAATCATATTTTCGAAAGAATCAACCATTTAAGAAACTAAAAGTATTCCTTTTTTTTTTCAATAAAACTCGTCGTTTTCGAGTTATTTCCAATTTTACCCGGGGAAATTTGACGAAAAAATCATTAATTTCAAGAATAATCTGAATGCGTCTCTGAATTGAATATCGTCGAATATTATTCCTTCTCTGGTCTTTGAACGAGTTTACAATGTTGTCACAATATTTATCAACTTTGTCGAGATATTTCAATAATAAAATCCCACAAATGTGGGAAATAAAATTGAACACCAAGGTGGATTTAATACGCACAGTTTCTATTGAAAATTCAAAGTTACCGGTCCATATTGAAGTTAAATGTCGATGAAATACAAAATTCGGATATGAATGATGAATCTCGATACAAACTACTTATTAAATTGAAATTAATGAAAAATAATATGATACCTGATATCTGTGGCGATGTTTCTATCTAAACAACATCCTCTTGGAATTTTATAAACTCGGCACGGTTGAAATTATATTAATTCACTTCACATAATAATCACATTAGAACAATAATTTACTGAATGTATTCAGAACTTCACATAATGTTTACAGTTTGTTCAGAGACTCTGGTTTGTTATTGTTTATAGCAGATAACCAATACATACTTCGGTTTTCGCTCTACGCATGCGTGGTAAAATTTGGCGGCAAAGTCGATTTATGATGGAAACGGCAGAATTCAGATATTTATACCACGGTACACAAATGTATCGTGATTTATACTATGTTTCGTAAAAAATCCTTAACCTCAATGAAAATATCAGCAAGCTGGCAACATCTTCTTGAAATGTCTGTGCAAAAATTCACAGAATCTATACAAATTAGATTAGGGTAGGTTGTTTAATAATAAATCTGAATGAAAAGCCTTTCTTCGTGATATTGTTTGGGAATTTCGAGGAAAATATAAACAAGTTATTAGTGTTTGCAAACTAATCTGCAGAAAAATCGAAGAAGGAACTTATTTTGGTGGAATTAATGTGGCTTTTTAGTTGCAGATATAATCCGATGAAACTAACTGTTTTTGTTGAAATTATCGTGTTTGTAACATTTTTATTCCAATAAGGTCAGTACTTTAGTATTACCTAAATGTATAAGGTCAATTTCTATCGAGAAATATGAACTTTGAATCAATTCCACAGTATCATTTCAGGGACGTAATTAGCACAATTTTTTTTTCAAATGGCTATATCTTTTTAACCCTTTCGAGTCCAGTGGTTTCGCTGCTAAACCACTGATTTTCAAAATCTAATAGAAAAAAATCGAATTTTACGTCCATATCGAAATTCAATAAGCCCTATCAGTTGAAAAGAAAATGAAAAAAGAAACTAAAACAAACAAAAAATAATTCTGCCCGGAAAGGGAACAGAGCGAATTCGGAAAAATGGAAAATGAAAAAAAGGTTTCTTTTGACCTCAAGAATCTTCAGTTAAAATATATGTACAAGTCAAAGACTCACCCTGTATATACACTGTGTCCGCAAAGCATGGAACAAATTCATTTTTAGCTAAACAGGTCATTTAAAGAAATAATCCTGAAACACGTCGATTTTTTATGTTAATTTACCGTATTTTAAAATAATAATCTAATATACAGGGTGAATTACATTCGAGTAATGACGTCACCGTCATTTTTTTTAAATGGAACACCCCCATTTTGTCTCAATTTTCGGATTACTCCAGCTGAGCTGATTCCAAAATTGTATCACATGTTGATTCCAATTGGTACAGGCTGGACAAAAATACAATAGTTTTGTGTGTGCTCATAAAGTAACGCGTAACATTCTTTATTAGGTAAATTAACAATATTATCAAAAATACTGACCTATTGTCTAGCGGACATTTCACAAAAACATAGACGACTATGTTTTTTATAAATAGATAAGAAATATTTTTTGTCATATTCTGTCTGCTAAACCACAAGTACCAAACATGTTTGGAAACAGCCGAGAAACAGCTCATTTTTATTACTCTAAACATGTAGCAAACTACGGGGTGTTACATTTAAACCAATTGCCCCTAGACAATAGGTATTTTTAATAATATTGTTAATTTACCTAATAAAGAATGTTACGCGTTACTTTATGAGCACACACAAAACTATTGTATTTTTGTCCACCCTGTACCACTTGGAATCAGCATGTGATACATTTTTGGAATCAGCTCAGCTAGAGTAATCCGAAAATTGAGACAAAATGGGGATGTTCCATTTGAAAAAAATGACGGTGACGTCATTACTCGAACGTAATTCGCCCTGTATATTAGATTATTATTTTAAAATACCGTAAATTAACATCAAAAATCGACATGTTTCAGGATTATTTCTTAAAATGACCTGTTTTGCTAAAAATGAATTTGTTCCATACTTTACGGACACAGTGTATATACAGGGTGGCCGAGAGATTGACGTCAAAAAGGAAAAAACAGGTCCCTCGTGTCATGGGCTATTCGAGTCACCCCCATGTATGTTATGCTATTTTTCACGGTCTTCGAGTTATGAATTTTTTTATGAACTTTGAGAATTTTAGACTTGTCCATCTTAAAAAAGATATTAAAAAAAGTACAAGTCTTCTCTGTGAAATTATTTTTGTAACTTAATCTCCATGAATTGTACTTTTATACATAAAATAACCAGATTCGTAACTTCGATAAAAATTATGGAAATGTCAGAAATGTGTATGATCTGAATTTTCGAATCAAAATTATCATTGATGAAAAATGGTACTCAACACTCTACTTTTGGAAAAAAATCAAAGAACTAGACATTTACTACAAAATTATTTTTTGCCATTTTAAGATATTTCTGATCAAGTTATGATAGAAAATGCTGAAAATTAATGAAAATTGGCTTTAGATGTCAAGAAAAGTTTTAGATAAAAAAAAGAAAAAGGTATGGCAATAAATCACACATCATAATGTAAATAAAAACAAACTTATTTATAAAATTCACAGTAGGTTGTCAAAGTGGCCACCTCCAGCCTCAATACACATTATACACCTTCTAAGAAAATCTTCTTTTAATCGCATGAAACCTGCCCTGTTCTCTCTTAGGACATCTTCGGCTTCTCTTATCTTCAGTCGCAGCTCGTCTTCACTCGAACATTCTCGGGCGTAAACAATTTCTTTGAAATAACCCCAAACGAAAAAATCGATGGGATTAGGGTCAGGTGAACGTGGGGGGCCCTTGATTGGTCGACTGCGTCCGATCCATCTGTTCGGTTATCGTTCATTGAAGTGGTTAATGAAAAATTGTTCTCGAAAATTTAAATAATCCCGATCGGTTTTTCATTGCTTTTTTATGTTTGAAAACGATGAAATGTGTTATAAATATTCGCGACTTTGCAGATAACCGCGTTTTTTGTAACGAAGGGCCGATAAGCCGGAATCGAGACGTTTTCATCGACGCGACTTTGTCTGAATTTTTGAACATATGAGCATTCCTTTTCACCTCCCCTCCGGAAAAAATAAAACCAGATACCCTGACCATCAGTTAATTCTGATTCCGCCGATCGAGTGTCAAGAAGTGAATTTTCCAGTTTTATAATTTTCACCTTAATTTTCTCAGTTTTTCTTTTGTATTAAATTTTTAGTTTTCCGAGTAAATTTTCAGTTTCCGAGTTAGTTTGTTTTCTTTGAAGTGTTAGAAGATGAGTTACACGTTAAGTGAATATACTGAAATGCATTTTTACGGAGTTGCACGAGGGAACGACCTTGAAGCAGCGAGACTATATCGTGAACATTTTCAACGTCGTGGTGGGCGCAACCTGAGCATTATCCAGACCATCGTGTTTTCATTAACACACACCAAACCTTAATGGCTGGCCGCATTCCTGGTCAACGTGGGGCTCGTGAAGGAATCCCTAGAGTTGATCCGGATCGCAGGCAAAGGGTGCTCGAAGAAGTTCAGCGAAATCCATCTACCAGTACGAGAAGATTGGCTCGTGCCCGGGGCATCCCAAGAACTTCTATCCAAGGTATACTTCACGCAGTAAGATACCACGCATTCCACATTCAACGAGTCCAAGCTTTACTGCCTGCAGACCACCAATTGCGCGTTAAATTTTGCCGAACTATGATACAAAAAGAGAGAGAAGATCCTGGGTATTTTAATACAATTTTGTGGAGAGATGAGTCAAGATTTGAGCGATGTGGAATCCTCAATATTCACAACTACCACACGTGGGCGATTGAAAATCCTCATGATGTGAGAGCATCAAATTTCCAACAACGCTTTAGCGTTAACTTGTGGTCTGGTGTCCTCAATGGTGAACTAATTGGTCCATATGAATTGCCGTCCAGACTTGATGGAGAAACGTACAAAAATTTCCTCGAGCATGAACTTCCTTTGCTCCTGGAAGATGTGAGTCTTCAGCTTCGTCAAACTATGATATTCCAAAACGACGGCGCCCCGTGTCACTACGCAACTCAAGTCCGTAATCATTTGAATGAACGATACCCGAACAGATTGATCGGACGTAGCAGACCAATCAAGTGGCCCCCACGTTCACCTAACCTGAATCCCATCGATTTTTTCGTTTGGGGTTATTTCAAAGAAATTGTTTACGCCCGGGAATGTTCGAGTGAAGACGAGCTGCGACTAAAGATAAGAGAAGCCGAACGTGTCCTAAGAGAGAACAGGGCAGGTTTTATGGGATTGAAAGAAAATTTTCTAAGAAGGTGTAGAATGTGTATTGAGGCTGGATGTGGCCACTTTGAACACCTACTTATAAATAAATTTCTTTTTATTTACATTATGATGTGTGATTTATTGCCATACCTTTTTCTTTGTTCTTATCTAGAACTTTTCTTGGCCATCATCTAAAGCTAATTTTCATTAAATTTCAGCAACTTGATTAGAAATATCTTAAAATGGCAAAAAATAATTTTGTTGTAAATGTCTAGTTCTTTGATTTTTTCCACTTCGATGACTTTGAAGGCTAATTCTAGCAAAAGTAGAGTGTTAAGTACCATTTTTTATCAATGATTCTAAAAGCTGACTGTTGAGCGCAGTTTTTAAGCATACTAAGAAACCCTGAATTAGCCTTTTTACATTTTCAATTTTGATTCGAAAATTCAGATCATAATCCAATTTACGTAACTTTTTCACTTGAGACCATTTCCATAATTTTTATCAAAGTTACGAATCTGGTTATTTCATGTATAAAAGTAAAATTCATGCAGATTAAGTTACAGAAAGAATTTCACAGAGAAGTCCTGTACTTTTTTTATATCTTTTTTAAGATGGTCAAGTCGAAAATTCTCAAAGTTCATAACTCGAAAACCGTGAAAAATAGCATATCATACATGGGGGTGATTCGAATAGCCTATGACACGAGGGACCTGTTTTTTCCTTTTTGACGTAAATCTCTTGGCCACCCTGTATATAAGGGGCACATTGGCGGATGGAATTAACTCAGTGAGAGACAAGCGACGAGTGAAAATAAATAGTATGCAAATAAATCAGTGGAAATAAATTTTACAGACTTTTGCTAGAATAAGTTCATTAGTTGTTAATTATTAGTGTTATAAGAAGTGTAAATAAAAAAAATTTCTGCTTGTTCTATATTTAATCTGAAAGGTTGTCTAAATAAATCTCCTATGTATAGAAATTACTTTTCCATTTCTATCCTAGGAACTACCTATATAGTATACATTTCATCTCTTCAAATATATTACCAGTCTCCGATAATTCTTGAAACAAAATATTTCCAATATCGGGATTTATATGAAGAGTACACGGGAATAATGATCAGCGTCCATTTTTGGTCGAAACTAAACTGTTTAGTGCCATACGTTAAAGTTTTTCTCGAGCTATCGTTTGGTTTTTACCGATTTATGAATTAAGACTCAGTGTCTTAGTTATAAACGTTTTAATTATCACCGGTTTACACAAAAAAAATGAAGAAAAAGATCCCCAATTAATGTAACCTAATTATTTTTTTCTTTCTGAAATTGTCATATTTCTATCAGCCATTAGCCAAATTATGGAAGTATATCGAGCGTAATTTTTGGAAGGCTACTAAAAGAAAACCAATAGATATTTTTTCTCTATTTCAGTATCGTAATGATTTCATTACAGTACTAGAAACAGTGCTGTAATGAATTCATTACAGCATCGTTTTCAGTTACATTTTTCGTTTTGTGGTTATCAGCAATGACTTCCGATCCTTTTAAATTTCGGCAGACGTCAATTTGGAAATGTCAATTTTCGTATTTCCTAACATTCACACCAACTGCCAAGATACAATATGAAAGTCACTAGGACCTATAATTTGAATTTTTCATCGAATTTCACAAAATTCGGCTGAAATAGAGAAAATATCGTCTAATACTCGTTGCCTAATGCAATTCCAATACTCCCTCGTCGCTCGTATTCGAATTTCGCATTCGTATTGGAATAGGAGCCCATTCTGCAACTAGTTTTAGAATATACTATTCTATTCTGTTTTCACATCAGTATTTTGAATGAAACAAAGCTGAACCATGAAATATTCCAACAATTTTGAGTGGAATGTTTGTTTCGCTGGACGCATGTGAAAAATAATGCTTTGCAAATTGGCAACCGAGAAAAAAATCCAACTTTGCAGATTTTCCGCCTTTTTAATTTTATTCAGAAATCTACACCACAATTGAATTGAGCCCTAAAAAATACTTATAGTCCATCCAAGAATTATTGACATCAGAGCAAGCCTTGAAAGTCCAGTCGCAGCTTTATTTCTAGTTACAAAAAAGTAACTAAAAGTTTTCTGTGTCTGTGCTTTCATCATAGCAATAAAAAAATATAGAAATAACCTGAAAATTGAATGGTATTTTTTCAAAGTACGGCAATCTGAACATGAAAATGTTTCCAATTATCACATACGATTACCTGCAAACTGAATGGATTGGGAAAATTGTAATATATATCAGGACAGAAACAAAAACTTAACGATTGGATTTATTCAATATATGAAGAATTTTGTATGACATTCTAACTTTCAATATTTGTGAACAATGAAGGTGCAAAATATGAAATGTAAATATTCCTACTGTTGTTTCAACAACCACAACTGCTATTTCCTCATCTGGGCAGACCTCATCATGTTCATAATGAAGGATTTTATGTCAGCAACATCCCATATATTTCGACTAATCTTCTCTTATTTCTTTCTATATGTGCTATAACTGCTATGGAAAGCCTTTCCAATTATAAGCTATTATTAACAGCCTCATTCTGAAGATATCTATTTCACTTGCTCAATTATTTGCCGAATTTATTCGAAACATTAATGACAGAACAAAATATTAGTGTTATTTCCAACACCAACCTGAATTCTACAACTCAAAATATCACTGAACGGGCATTACCAACCTAATTTTGATTTTCCAAAGCCGCCCGAGATGTCAATAATTCTTGGATGGACTATACATGTGACTAGAAACCGTCATTTCAAATGTCCTGCATAACTTACCAGAGCTATCAGAATATTGCTCAAAATTTACATTAAACATCTTGTATCTCGCTTATGCTTCGATAACGGGGTAGGTCATAAATCAAAAATGACTTTCTGGATGTCATCAACCCTGTATATCGCCCCATGTAGAAAGCGCAGTAATGTACAACTAACTGAAAATCTTTTTTAGGGCTAAAAATCATCCCAAACTTTATTTATGGTCCAAACCATGGGAAAATTTACCATTGCCAGAAAAAATAGAAGAAAAACATGAGGATACAGTAGAAGAAGAGAAAGTGATGGTTAAATTTGAAAATGAGGAGGAAAACCAGCTCAGTCGAGATTTAAAGAGTATGATGGACAATAATCAGCCACAAATACCTATAATACCACAACCTGAAGCTGCTATTGAATCATCTGATTGTAGATTGAATTTGTTAAATCATATAATACATTCTCAGAATCTTGTTATGGAGCGTTTGGATAATTTTGAGAAAGAATTAGACCATTTGGAGGAAAATTTATGTCAGTTAGAAAAAGATGATAATTATCCCCGTACAAGACAAACCCTACAGATGCTTATGAAAGATTTGAATAAGTTAGAAGAACTTAGTCAAAATACAAGCATTTGAATTTCATGTAAATGCTTTAATGTTTATGTTTTGAATACACGTTAATAAATTATGCTACTTCAAACATTCTTGTTATTGAATATACCTCAAGGAATTGAAGGGAGCCCAATGCAAAAAGATAATAGGAAAAACAAAATATTTGAACGAATTCATAAATGCTTAAGTTTGTATGTTATGCGAGCTTGCTTGAATGAATATATTGATTTCAATATGAGAATATGATATTTTTTCCTAAGTTCAAAATGCTTTATTAGTGCCTTAAGATTTATCAGAAATGCCGTCTGTAGTTTGGGAAATCCGATTATTGACCGAGCCACGGTTTTCATTTCACGTAAAAACGTCATATCTTTCAGAAACATGTGTGTTCTTGACAATTTGTATTGGAATACGAGTTTCTGAATGCTTTATAAGTAGCAACCTTCGGATTTTTAGGAAATGCCGTCTGGAACTTGGATATTTCGATTATTGGGCCAGCCACGGTAAAATTTCGTATAAATACTTCGTATCTTCCAGGGGCATGCGTGTCCGACACATATTTTCGTGCTAAAAGATTTTTACACGACTATCCACAGTGGTCTATTTGTGCCGTTTAAATGATATGTTCCGTAGTTATAAGCAATAATGTCTTTTATTCCCCGCGCCATCTCTGAAAAAATGTGGGCATAAAATGTTTCACATTCGGCGCCATAACAGGACACTTAAAAATCGAGGCTTTGTCAATATTTGGAGTTTACAAACTCCAAACGACGGCATTTCGAAAAAATCTAAGTGTTGGTACTTGGCACCAGCTGAAAATGATCAGTGAAAAACCAATTTTACTATTATAAATAGAAAAAATAATACAACGCGCGGTAATGTAAGTCATAACACACGCAGATGAATTTTGGACTACGAGCCGTTATAGCCCGGGAGCCAGTGACCAATGGTGACCAATTTTAACCCTGGCCATAACTTGTATATAGCTTAATTTGCATTTGTCTTATAGCATAGTGACCGTCAGCGGGCGCACCAGTGGTGGGTTTGCCAATGGGAGCAACGAAAACACGTACAAAAATATTGAGTTTCAGTCATTTTAACCCTGCTGAAATTTACAGAGATGGTAGTTTATATAATTATTCGAATAAAAAAAATCGTCCGCTGGCTGTACGTTGGTGGAAAACCCGTCCGCTGTACATGAAAACTTGTTTTCCACCAAAATACAGCCAGCGGACTATTTTTTTTATTCCAATAATTATATAAACAACCATCTCTGTGAATTTCAGCAGGGTTAAAATGACTGAAACTCAAAAATTTTTTACAAGTTTTCATGTCCAGCGGACGTTTTCATGTCCAGCGGACGGGTTTTCCACCAACGTACAGTCAGCGGACGATTTTTTTTATTCCAATAATTATATTGTATTATCTCTGTAAATATCAGCAGGGTTAAAATGACTGAAACTCAACATTTTTTTTACAAGTTTCCATGTCCAGCGGACGGGTTTTCCACCCACGTACAGCCAGCGGACAATTTTTTTTTTATTCGACTAATCATACAAACTACCATCTCTGTAAATTTCAGCAGGGTTAAAATGACTGAAACTCAATATTTTTTTACATGTTTTCGTTGCTCCCATTGGCGAAACCACCACTGTTGAGCCAGCTGACGTTCACTTTGGCTAAGAAAACAACCAAATCAAGCTATATACAAATTATGGCCAGGGTTAAAATGACTGACTAAAAAGTATCACTGGCTCCCGGGCTATTAGGCGTAATTCATAAAGTGTGTTATGACCATTACCGCGAATTGAATACTATATTTTATCTTCGCCTTCTTCAGTAAAATTCGAATTAATTTGCATTTTCAAAATTGAGAACTGTTGTCAAAGGCGATATCTGTGGTCGAGATTTCGAGAATCGAATCGCGTATAAAACGTCAAAAATTCAATTTTTGGATATTCAGACCAAAGAAATTTAGAAATGAATGCCTACTTGATGTTTGAAACAGAGTTTCAGATCGATCAGACTTCTTTATTCATTTATTAGAGGTATCATAAGTCACAAATAAAAACCATGGATTATTATAGATATTGTTTATGAAATTTATATTCAATAATGACATAATTCAATCAGTATTTTATTGGACATTGAGTTAAAAATAATCTATCCACTGTAACAACACTGAAAACTATGAATCTACACATCGATCTAACGAATATATACAATTTATAAAATTATTTTATATGGAGTATAAAACATAATTTAAAGCTGAGAAAAAGTTTAATGAAAAAAAATTTATTGAATAATATTTCCCTCTCAAAACTCACGGTCACTTAAAATTATGGGAGCCAACAAACTCCAACCGTAGAGTGCTATACATAGCCAACTAGAAGTAACTTTCACCCACATTGAAGCCGAATTGGCATTCAACGTTTTCAGAGAAGAGTTGGGACTGAAATAAAAATGTGAGAAATTAGTGTAAATAATAATCTTACTATCATATTATAGTATGAACAATATCATTATTGTATAGGCCATAAAATATGTATTTTTCTACAATGACAAAAAGATGTACACTACCAATATACAACAAAAAATGTAAGCTGTCAACCTAGTTCAAATAAGGTAGGTAGCTAGTTGGCATGCAAAATGCAATTGCTGAGAATGTTGAGAACATTCGTAGGTGGTGAGGCACATCAGGCATTGCCGCGACAAAGGCTTTATGGGATGTTCTATACAAAAGCTGAAATTTGAGGAATTTCATCCGGACAAAACTTCATATTTTCAAACAGTTCGCCTTTTATATAATTTGCTCATTCGATAGAGCTCTCTCATCCCTCCAAAATTCGTTTCAATACATACCTATCCTATCCTCTAAAATTTATTGTTTTCGATTAAAATAATTTGTCGCTAGCATACTTGAGGTCATCTATTTCGATGACATTTCCTTTGTAAAATATTTACTTGAGTGTGTATAAAAACTAATTTTTGTGTTTGAAAAAGCTGTATTAAATAAGCGAATACCTATAGGATGAGACGTTCGACGAAAATAAACTTCCTTGTTGATATTCTTAAATTTTTAGACCTTGTCAAGAACATCCTCTACAAGTCTACAAGGAAATTACTTCCAAGCATATCATTAGACTTGAGATACTCATTAATCAGAAAATTGAGAATATTGAAATTTATATATACTTATCACTCTGATAATGTGATCTCTCTTCCATAAATTTTTCGTAATACGTAGGCAAATTGAAAAAAAAAAATGGATGCCATTGAATAGGAATTCTAATTCTATACTATACTAAAATGGTAACTTGGTGGACCGGCCCGAGGGAATCTGTCGAAAAGTAGGTCCAGAAGAATTTTAATATTGCAGCGAAGCTGCGATACGATGAAGAAATTTGTATACGGCCAAAAAGAGGAATAATCGATTCGCTTCGAACGAACACCCTGTAGGATTATTTTAGGCTGACTATTGCAGTAAAATTGTTTAACAACTGACTTAAGTAATGGGGCACTGTTTATATACAGGGTGTTTGGTAATTCGACGTGAACCTTGGAAAGGGATATACTAGACGTCATTTGCAGTGAATTGCGTCGAGTAAAGCATGGTCCGAAAATCTATGGTTACGAAGATATGGCGATTTTTCAACTTTTTTGAAATTTTCTGCTTCGTTATCGAAAATAATTAATTTTGTGAAAACTACTCGACTCTGAATATTCAATGGATATTTTTTTGAAAGCTGAGGAGATGGTCCTCATTTCTTGCGAAAAATTATTCACTAAAAATTCAGATAACACGAGATATACAGTGTCATAAATGGCTGCACCTGTTTTCCTCATAAAATCTTGATAAAACAATTGAGAATTACTCGAAAAAAGTATCATGAACTTGGTGTACAAATGGAAGGAAAAACTTCCCTGCTTCATTAGCTTTCCAAAAAGGTACATATGTCAATAATTCCGTCATGCAATCAAAAAATATGGCCGGAAAACCAAGCAGACAACAGACTTTTTCGAGTCATTAAGTGATCGAACCATGGCCCGCTTACGGCTTATTAATCACGCCGAGTGAAATAAAGGATAATAGGATATCTGAATGACTCGAAAAAGTCTGTTGTCTACTTGGTTTTCCGGCCATATTTTTAGATTGCTCGAAGGAATTATTGACATATGTAACTTTTTGAGAAGCTGATGAAACAGAGAAGTTTTTCCTTACATTTGTACACCAAGTTCATAATACTTTTTTCGAGTAATTCTCAATTGTTTTATCAAGATTTTATGAGGAAAACAGGTGCAGCCATTTATGACCCTGTATATCTCGGGTTATCTGAATTTTTAGTGAATACTTTTTCGCAAGAAATGAGGACCATCTCCTCAGCTTTGGAAAAAATATTCATTGAATATTTAGAGACGAGTAGTTTTCACAAAATTAATTATTTTCGATAACGAAGCAGAAAATTTCAAAAAAGTTGAAAGATCGCGATATCTTCGTAACCATAGATTTTCGGACCATGCTTCACTCGACGCAATTCACTGCAAATGACGTCTAGTATATCCCTTTTCAAGGTTCACGTCGAATTACCAAACACCCTGTATACATATGAATGAGTTATTCTAGTGAACTGTCTTCTTCGTCAGTAGCGTAATAATCGGAAATTCAACAATAAATTGAAATATTGAATCAAAAGAGAAATCTACTCGTTCATTATCATTATGGCTGCATTGTAAAATTTTTTTTGTATCTTTCTTGAAAAAAAACAGATAGGGTATCGTAGATATTCTAGGTAGTTAAGCTTATTTCTCGATTTCTTTTTCGAAATAACTAAATAACACCGAAAAACGAAAGGGGTGATTCTTTGAGGAAAATTAAAGTTGGTTTTGGGTATAAAATTTTTTGAAAAACCTTCCCCCCAGAAAAGTTGTTTTTCTTTTTTATTTTCCTTGTATAAGCTAAGGACACGAAACTTGGTAATTATCATTTGTCAATGAAATTACACAGGTTGGAATTTTTTCAACCCTGAAGTATGCCCAGGAAGGGTTGGAATAGTAACCGTCTAAAATATGAAAATTTTCCTTTTAAAAAAATCATGGCTGAAAAGCCCAACTACACTTACTTTTTATTTTTGAGAGTTTTTTCGAAAACTCAAGGATTTGCGAGAAAAACATAAATGTATTGCAAGCTCATGTTAAATAGTATTTCATTGAACAACAGCCAACCAAATTATAATAATTCTACTTTTGAATGAAATGAAAAAAAATCTATCAAATATCTACGATACCATTATAATAAATGTTGGAAATGCTTGTCTTCAGCTTCAATACAAGCTTCAATACAAACTAGTTTCCGAGCTAATGCCGTCTGAGAGTAATAACCAAGGTGAAATCAACTGCAAAATATTGCTTATGGAGAAAATGTATTTTGAACTATGTGGGAACCTCTTTTATTTTACAGAATATTTCTGCAATTTCTTTCCTGTGATTATATGGTTTTTGAAAAAAGCTTTTATTTAAATGCTCTAAAAAAAAGAAAATAAGATTTTCCTTTAAAATTTCAACTATCAACTCATAACCTCATTATACACAATTTATATGATCATAAAAGCTTGTCGCGAGTTCTGTGTAAGTATCTAGAAGTATTTAATTAAGATACTCAATTGAATAGGTACTAGTTTATTTTCACAAGTAAATCGCGCGACAAGCTTTTATGATCATATAAATTGTGTATAATGAGGTTATGAGTTGATAGTTGAAATTTTAAAGGAAAATTTTATTTTCTTTTTTTAGAGCATTTAAATAAAAGCTTTTTTCAAGAAGTTTTTTTTGCTTAGGAGGTCATGGTTTCGTTTTCAGGAATTGGTGCACCTGATAAAAAGCACAGAACATATGATAAAACGTCAGTGCGCGCACAGAAAATATCGATAATGACAAAACGACGTTGCCAGTTTCTTTTTTACATCAAAGTAAAAGTATCAAAGATATTCCACATTTTGTTAGGTTTACAAATTGTTCGCAGATTTTTGGTATTTAATCGATATTTGTAGGTGAGTTTTTCGTCGAATATCCAAGATTAACGTATGTTTATTGTTTTTAGCACCAGTTTGGAGCGTGAGGTCGATTTTCAAGACCAGGACGAATGTTTACATTTCGAGGTTGAAGCGGTACACGGGAATTTCATTGAAAAAGCTGTTATTTGGACGAATATCGCAGTAGATGGATCGGATGGAGCACCGAGAGGTCGATTAGGATGATATTTTTCAGGTTTTCCAAGAAATTTGGCGATATCTGAGCAGATTTGCAAAAGTTAGGTACCTCACTGATGAGGTGGAACTTAGACCTAATTCTCCTATAAGAAACGCATTTCAAAGGTCGAGATGGTGAAAAATGTATTCTTTAGATGTTGTTTGAACAAACGCATCCGAGTTTTATATCCTAACATTGATTTTAAGAAAGTTATCAACATAATAAAATTGACATTATTCTATTCTTGATTCTTGTAATTATCCATCAATTCATCTTATATCTTTGGGTTGATTTTTTTAATGAATTCTTGATTATAATCAACAATTGATGTCGTCAAGTCTTGAACTTTCAGTTCAAGAGGATAATAAACATTGAATCTTCACAAGCATGCATATGAAAATTATGTGAAAGCACTGCAATTTTCTTCCATGGCGAAAAATAATATATTTCAACAGTGATCTCTTGTACTTTTCATGCAAATAACTGGAAAAGGAATCCTTTCTATCAATTCATATAAACGTTAATTATTTTCGACCATCACATCTTTTCCAATTCATTCATTTTCCGAATAAATTCACATTCTGAGAAATTCGCTAAGAATGTAGAAAGGGCAACATAGTGTTGACTTGGAACATGAAAATATTTTGAAAAACGTCATAACTTCGATACAGAGTGGAATGTGTCAAATTTCCAAGGCCAGAGTTGTGATTTTATAATTGTGAATGGAGTATAAATACATATACTCCATTCACAATTATAAAATCACAACTCTGGCACAGGGAAAACTGCACTTGATTCGAACGTTTATTGAAGTAAATATTATTGATTTGGCTGAAGGACCCAAGGTCGATGGCCATTTGCTCTGCAATAAATAACAGTTATTATTATTATTTTATTATTCATTACAACGAAGAGGATGACGTCCTAGGACGTTATCCCTTCGTTGTAATCTATATATATATAAAAGAAAGATGTTGGTTACACCATTTATAACTCGAGATCGGATGGACTGTTTGTTATGAAACTTCATATATGGATTCGTATACGGTCTGGTTATTACAAAATACAATAAAACTTTGAAAATATCGATGAAAATTTTACTTATACAGGAAATGCTTTTCCTCCTTTTGAGTAAGGCCACTAGATGTCGCTACAGTTACAGTTACGATACCGCTTATTCGTTTGTACTTCATTTGATATTCTCCGCGTTAGATGGCGATATAAACAATTAGTGTGTAAAGTGACTATATTCCCTCTCTAGTCCCTGTAATAGTGTGTAATTTGAGTTGCCCACAACTCTGCGCTGTTGGGCAAAACCAAAATGTCTTAGCGTAGGAGTACAGATGTCTAAAATGATTAGATTTCGTTGAGATATGAGAAAAGTTTCGTTCTTACCACTTCAGATGGCGCTATTCACACATTATGACTGATGATTATTAGTTATTTTTATTCAATCCAAATAACGTAATCCTGAGGGTTCTATATTTGTCATTATCACAATTAAATGGCGATGAATTTGTTGAGGCTTTCGCGGCCATCCATTGATGTCATCTGTTTTTTTTTCGAGCATTTCGGTCGTCGTGGTTTGAAATGGTCGAAAAAAAGTCATATGACATCAATTATTGTGTAGTGTGTAATTTACATAGGGCTTATAGTACCATGAAAGGCTATTAACAGATCCAGAGGCGGGTGAATATCACAGTGAATTTTTATCGAAATGTCAAGTAAATCGGATTTTTGCGATGAGTTCCAATCGTGAGATGTCCATTCTCATCTTTTCTCATAATTTTTAAAATGTTTTTGAATTTCTTTGGGTAATAAATATATTTGCGGAAATAACTGAATCCAAAATTGCCATTATTAGTGATTGACATATTATTTTTGTGTATCTGTATTTGTGCTCATATCCATGGAAACATTTGACAGTTCAAAAACCAGAGAACCAAGCCGTTGATTTCCGATCACCGGTGATTACGATTTGTGAAATCCACCGCAAGGATCATTTAGGCGGAACAAAGTTCGCCGGGCCAGCTAGTTAATAGAGAGAGAGAGAAAAGTTTATTCACGGCCATCGACCTGAGGTCCTTCAGCCAGTTAATAATAAAATAATAATAATAACTGTTATTTATTGCAGAGCAAATGGCCATCGACCTTGGGTACTTCAGCCAAATTAATAATATTTACTTCAATAAACGTTCGAATCAAGTGCAGTTTTCCCTGTGCCAGAGAACAATCGTAATTTAACTACCGTTTCTCCGAGCCGACTTATGAACGAGAATTCGAATTTAGGCAAGCCTCATATCAATTTTTAAATGCGCCAAGTGTCTTCCCACCACAGCGGTCAAACGCACGAGTCGATTCTCGATTACGTGCTAGACAAGGAAGCGCCTTAGGCCAGTCTCTAACCGCTTACTTTCTGAAGAGGAAGTGAGATGGAAACACAGGAATGGAAACATATGGAAACGCGGAGCCTTTTTAGCGCATTGGGCAAGTACATATCCTGTCTCATAAGCTAAAAACACAATGTTCTCATATGGGTCGAAATCCTGGACAATAAAATCTACCGATAGACGCCGAATAGACGCGGTCGAAATGTGGTGTTGGCGAAGGATGCTTTGTATACCCTGGACGGCACATAGAACGAATGTGTCGATACTAAATGAACTAGGTATTACAGATCGACTTTCCACCATATGTCGAGGACGCATCCTCAGATACTTTGGACACATTACTAGAAGAGGACATAATAATCTAGAAAAGCTGATAGTCCAGGGTAAATTGGAAGGCAAAAGACCCAGGGGCAGATCTCCATCGCGATGGCTGGACCAAATTAAAGACATCACGGGAAAGACTCTACAGAAAATTTTGAAAGAAGCCGAGCACGGTCAACATTGGAGACATTCAATTCAACAATGTTCATAGACATGATGTCACGACTCTTCAGAAATAAAGGTACGACTAGGGAGAAAAAGCTAAAAACGTGGGACGGGGTGTAATAAGTGAAAGAATATTTATTGCCGAACTCGCAATCATTTTTGTCAAATAAAAATAAATTATGGCATAAATTCTTATATGTAGATGAAAAATGGATAAACATGCGAAATTAATTGTGACAGAAATAGAGTGATGATGGAATGATATAAAAAATTATTCGATTACTACGTGTATTTTTCAAATTAATCGTGAGACTCTGCCTCAGGACAATCCGCCACTGGTAATTTCCCATTGTCAAAAAATCGTAGAATATCAACTGTGAGTTCTCTTGCATCTCAACATCTGTATTAAGGCATTGATGAAGGCTTTCACCGCTGGATTCAACCTAAAATCTGGAGTATTTCGGGTTTTCTAGCCGTGGTCCAGCGTTTCGCCTATAACTGCGGTGAACCTTCTCAGTAGGAGGTTGGAGGCGGTCATTCGTCGGGGTAAAACCTCCGATTGAATCCTCGCAGTTGTAGGCGAAACGTTACGTGAAATTCCTGTTGGACCACGGCTAAAAAATGCGTGTTGTCTAGATTTGAAGTCTGTATTGAAGCATGAAGAATCGACGTGTAGAGAGTTGGTTATGATTTTTTCTCATATGAAAACATAAGTCACAAACTATTGAAAAGAAGTTACACTAAACTCGACTAAACTACTGGTCCAATACGAAGAAGCATTTAGACAAATTTGTTTGCATATATAAAAATTCCTTAATTAAAGATGTTGATTGCGATTTCAGTGTATCTCGAAGTGAAAGCAAATTTCCGAACCCTAAGGGCCGATTGCACCGAAGACAAAACTGTAGATTAAATCTTAAACGTCGATTAGTGTCTATGATAATCAATAGACACTAATCGAGGTTTAAAATTTAATCTACAGTTTTGTTTACGGTGCAATCGGCCCATAAACTTGTTGGTCTCGGCTTAACGCCTCGGTCATTAATTTGCATTGTCCTCCGGGAATTTACTGGACTTTATTGGTTCCAGCTGTAGTAAATAGTGCTCAAAAACAGAAAACTCACCTGTACCAATTGGTCAAGGTCATCATAACATACAAGGTGGCCATGGCAAACATAACATGGAAAAAGCTCCATGAATAGGCTGTTCCTTCTTCCTCGTTATCCCACACTTTCGTATTTCCTTTTTCTTCATCGTTATGGTCAGTATTACCTAGGATAGGGTTATAGCCTTCAATTACAGGAAAAAGGGAAGAAACAAAAATTAATGAAAATAAAATTGACAGAAGATCATACGATAAGGAATAAAAAATATATCAAGGTAAAATTAAAATGTTAACATTAATGTTCAAAAAACCGCCACTCAACTATAGACATCTGAAAATAAGCGCTACGCCACCTAGTGACAATCGGAGTAACTGAAAATCTTGACATAGTTCTCAATTGTGCATTGTTTGTGTGATATTTTACAAATATTTATATTTTTAAATCAATTCTTCAGTGTTCTTCCTGGGAAAAAAAGTTCAAATATCAATGTCCATGCTTTTCCCCCAAATTAGTGATAAATATCGTGTTTAGGTGGAAGGGAAATTGGGGAGTAGAGTGCTGATGGATAGACAAAAAGCTTCGCAACTGAAACTCAAAATCAGTAAACCAGTGACAAGAAATATGAAAGAATGTTGTCTGCATATTATCGATGATGATTATTTTCATCGAGTAAGCACGGATTACACATGAAATTTTAATAAATAATGAAAGTGTTGGAATTATTTAAAGTAGACGATCATATTGTTCTACACTGAAAATTTCATCAATATTGATCGAGCCATACCAAAGGTATGAATAAAAGAAAAATCGGTCGAATCGGACAAATCACCCTTTAGACCCCCAATAAAGGACTCCAACCATAAACCAAATATTGTTTCGAAACAGCCTTGACCAGTGTAAACTTCTCCTAAAATGAAGATAAAGGTTTTACTTTCTCTGTTCTAAAGTTTCAGCCCGGATACCATCAATCCCTGCTGCTTTCCGCGATTTTAAACTATCTAAACTAGTCAGTCGTGATGGTCGGTCATATACACTACCGAAAAACTATTTCGAAAATAAAGTTCATAAAAAACACTTTTCAAATGAATGTGTGAACATTGAAAACAATCTAGCCTTTTTTTGAAGCCGTTGTAGACGATGTGATGACAATAGGATAATGAAGTATCCTACAAATATAATACCAACCGTCCGTGAATCAGAAATGATAGCCAAAAATACTCACCACTGTCCCCGGTATCTTTCACTAATATATTATCAGAACCAGTTATTTTTGAAGAACTACTAGCAGTTCTAAGGGATGAATATAATACACAACATGTCCATATTGCTAAACCTATTATACTCTCAGTATCGAAAGATCCACTAGTTCCTTTCCCACCAGTTATCATGTTTATTAAACCAGGGTTGCATTTTTCATCTGTAAAAATAGTGTAAATAGATAATCTGTCATTCTATCCTGATTGCTTCATATTGGGAATTATTCCTTTCAGGTTGTGAGTCGATCATCTAACTTTCAGCTGCTTTGCTGATGCGGTACAGTTTTTTTCATGGAAATTATTAATCATAACGAGATCTTGGTTGATATATTATGGAATTTCCATAGTACTACATGGTGAATCATGCAGTTCTTCAAAATATTTAATTTCGCATAAAAATATAGAAGAAGTAGGAGAGGTCACGGTTTCACTCAAGTGGGGAATTCTGCGTGAATATCACTGTCACTCATGGGCGCCCGCAGAAACCGTAGAAATTTTTCTCAGGGGGGGCCAAAATAGAAATTAGAAGGTAATATTGAGGTGCCGTGCTGAAAAACGTTAGGACCATCAAAATTTTTTGGTGAAACATTGATAGTACCTATAACGGAGAAAATGATTAAAATTTGGAGAGAAAAAACGAAGGGTTTACAAGAATTTTCAATAAGTTTGTTAGTAATGTGTTTGTCCACCGCGATTATCTATACACTTCCCAACATGTCTTGGCATTCTTGGGGGATACTATCCCAAGTTACCTGTACTACATGTCTCAGAGCCGGGGGAGCTGGGGTAAATCTCCAAGCCTTCTACCCATGACGTCCTAAACATGCACTATGGGCGAAAGATCGGGGGATCTGAGCGGCCATGGCAAAAGATTCACATAGATCGCTTCAAAACAGTTTAAAATAACTCTGGCAACATGAGGTCGAGCATTGTCTTGCTGAAATATTGGATTCTCGAGCTGGTTACGATAAGGGAGAACATACAGCGCCACTATTTCTTGAAGGCAACACACCGCTGTCATGTAACCTCGAATAAAGACTAAAGGTGACCTGCTTGCATGTGCAATAGCACCCCATACCATAACACCAACAGTGCGGTGTACTGACGCTCAACATCAAACTGAGGTTCACGTCTTTCTATCCGACGTCGTTTAACCTTTCTCCGGCAATCATGTACACCCAAGGAGATTCGGGATTCGTCAGAAAAGACGAACTGATGCCATTTCACATTCCAATGTTGACGTTCTCTGTACTACTGTTGCTGAACTGTCAGAGGTAACACAAGATGGGGTCGATAATGCAGTCCAAAGGACATTATCCGGCGGTAAACCGTTCGGACAGTTACAGGATGGCCTTACATCTCATAACAGTAAGTAATTGGATTTCTCTTCGTACGGTTAGCGATTTCTCGTAATGACAACCTCGCCTCCCGTGAACCAATAATTCGACCTCTTTCAAATTCACTTAGCTGGCGATAAATTTCGCGTACAAGTGTTCTAGGCTTTTCAACAACAACTAAACATCGACTTTGGATCTCCTCGAACAGCTGGTTTGTTGTAAAATTTGAAAAATCTGCAAAAAAAACTACCATATTCAAGTAACAAAAAATGTGTACATGAAAAAAGCTTCAAGATAGTTTTCTCCAAAATTAATCATTTACTCCTTGCAATACTATCTGTTTTACCAAAAAAAAAATAAAATTTAAACAGCTCTTTCTGGATGTTTTAGTTTCTTTGTCAGTTAGAATAAAACTGAGAGGGATGTAATGACCACAGCTAATGCAATACTAACTCCTGGACTCTTTCTTATGGAGTACATCTGGCCAAATGAAGAATTGTATTGTTTCTGTGACGAGAAAAAATTTGACATTTTATCTCTATATAACTTTTCACGAAATTACTTTTTTCCCCGGGAAAAAAGTGAGTACTTTTCTCCCGGATATATATAGACTTACCGACTTAAAATTCGATCCATTCAAAATAATGATTCATTTGACTATTCCACTCATTTCAAAAACTGACCAATTACAGTCCAAAGACAGCTCGTATTATCGCGAAAATACCAACTGTCTCTGAATTATGATTGGTCTGACAACTTCTGTGTTTTCAACGATTGAACCACATAATAATCTGTGATTGAACTATGGATACGAATGGTTTGACAACAGATAAATATAAATTGTGGACGTCAACATGAGTTTTTCCTTGCTTTTCTCGAATATGGAGTTTCTTACCTTTTAAACTGTTCGTGAAATAGTCTTACAAAATTTCACTCGGGATTGAATTTACCTCATAAGTCTATCTTTTATTTCCAAACTCAAATGAGTTGCTTTAAGGAAACACCACTCGTCCTCCGGACTCGTGATGTTTCCAAGCAATTCATTTCCGTTTGAAAATAAATCGATAGACTTATCACGGAAATTCAATCTCTTGTGATATTACTACTGAAAATGCTATAACTTTCAAATGCGGAGGCTGATTTATTTGAATTTTTTAGCAACTTTTAGATAAAATACTGTAGTTTTAAGATTTTTATTCGGACATCTAAAAGTAATTCAGTATTCGCTGGATATACAGGGGGAAACAGAAAACAATTGTTTCCTCTACTTTTGACAAACCCTGTAGGTTAATTCTGCTAGTGGATCTGCACACAATTAACTTTATCAAGAAGACTGATTTGTTTCCAACATTTTGTTTTTTTATTTATTCCGATATCTTGATTTGTTTGTGAAATGTAACAGATATTTGATTACTTTGAAGTTTTCTTTAGCAAGGTCTAACTGTCGCTATAACTATAACTGCTTATTAGTTTAAAAATTCAAAATTCATATCGATAACATTATAACTTTAATATATTATAATAATATGTTTTTTCACTATTAAATCGTCGTTTTTCCTGTCACAGAAAAAAATAGTGTAGTATACACGGGAAAAATATTAGATTTTAGCTCTCGGTTCTTTGTCTCCCCCCGCTTCGCGCCGGAAGACAACATAACCTTGAACTGAAATCTAATACTTTTTTCCCTTGTATAACAAATAACTATTAATATGTTATAATCAAAAAAGTTACTTCATTAAGGTCGGCGTTTAAAGCGAGTAGGAAAGATCAGCCGATAGAGGCGCCACCGTCCATTTTAAGGAATATCTACATAGAACTTTCATTATCACAATAAGTTCTATGAGTATCTCTCTAATCATGAATGAAATGTACAATGGCGCTCTCTATCCGAAAATCGCCGAACTATGAAATACGTGGATTTGTGGGTAAAGCAGGAATTTTTTCCCGCCAAAATTTGAATTTGGCCATTTTCTGCCAATTCCGTATTTCAAGTTGATCTTCTGAACGAAATTATCAGTAGATTCACTTTTAATCGGAAGTTGAACTATTTTCATGGGTCTTTCTGTTGAAATAAAACAGAAGCATGGGTTGGCTCATTTTCTTCCATTTTTGAAAGAAAAAAAATTAACTGTCGGAATGAAATCGATCAAAATTATTTCAACAAGAACCCTAATCCTTTCTGAGTTCACCCACAAAATTTCAGTTCTCAAAGTGAAACCGTTTTCGAAATCAACTTGAAATAAAAACACACTACATTGAACGCCCACCTTAAGGAAAAATATTAATAGAATATCGATTAATCAGAAACACCGCGTTCATTGATATAAATATCAACAACCGCCATGAATCTGACCCGAACTTGCCACAAATCATCATCTAGGGAATCAGCGAAAGTTCCAACCTCATCGAAGCGGGTAGAAGTCGACCTAGGTTTCGATCTTGTTCTGATCTCTTATCAATGAACGCGGTGTATCTGATTAATCGATATTTTAAGGTCGGCGTTTGAAACGAGTAGGAAAGATCAGACAATAGAGGCGCCACCGTCCATTTTAAGGAATATCTCCATAGAACTTTCATTATCACAATAAGTTCTATGAGTATCTCTCTAATCATGAATGAAATGTACAATGGAGCTCTCTATCCGAAAATCGCCGAACTATGAAATACGTGAATTTGTGGGTAAAGCAGGAATTTTTTCCCGCCAAAATTTGAATTTGGCCATTTTCTGCCAATTCCGTATTTCAAGTTGATCTTCTGAACGAAATTATCAGTAGATTCACTTTTAATCGGAAGTTGAACTATTTTCATGGGTCTTTCTGTTGAAATAAAACAGAAGCATGGGTTGGCTCATTTTCTTCTATTTTTGAAAGAAAAAAAATTAACTGTCGGAATGAAATCGATTAAAATTATTTCAACAAGAACCCTAATCCTTTCTGAGTTCACCCACAAAATTTCAGTTCTCAAAGTGAAACCGTTTTCGAAATCAACTTGAAATAAAAACACACTACATTGAACGCCCACCTTAATATTTTACTTAATCTACCAAGTTGCTCTTGAAATCTTAAAAAATATTTAATATATGATATATGGAAAGAAGATATTTACCTGGGGAATTAGATACTGCAGACCAAGTTAAATAAATCACATAGAGGGACACGACAGCAGATTGCAGAAGTCCAGATCGTAGTAGTTTTTCTTGCACGGTAGGTACAATTGAAATTATACTTACAATGACACAAAGGATAAAGTTGAAAGAAATGAAAAATTTATTCAATCCACAATCGCCAGACTAAAAATAAATTTCATGTATGTTTATGCAATATAGGAATTCCTATTTGTTGTTCTATTCAACTATTGAATAGAATATCTTATATTACCTTGGAGAAGAAAATGAACAGCATAACTACTCCAACAATCACCAAACCATACATTGTTAACGTTGCTCCCACAAGTGCTGCATACCATCCTCTACTCTCGTTCTCCTCATATTTTTCAACCCAAGTTTCAGCCCATGTATGAGCAAAATCAACAATTAAAATAAGCTGCACTAATATGAACATGAAACCGCCTATCATACCAATATACATCCAAACTGACCCAAAGAAAATACCTTCAGGGATAAAAAATGAGCCAATGGCTAGGCCAATGACAATGAGAAATTTTAGTCCCCAAAATCTGTAAAAATGAATGGATTATTACTATGTAACCTGAAACCTATTCAGAATATACAGGGTATCACATTGAAGGGGAAAAAGAGATCCTGTGAAAATAATCAAGATTTGGAATATCGGTCGTTCATGAGGGGGCCTTTTTTTTACATGTAAACCATCACCATATCGTGAACTAAACGACAACTAGGAAATCAACTCATGGGTGTTCAATCGCCTGCGCGGCCTCACTATCTGTCATCTGGATGAATTTTTGTTATAGAATTTAAATTTTCATCGTGCACAACTTCGAAGAGTATAAATCTATCCCTATTCATTCTTCGAACTGAATGCGGTAGCATTTATTGGCGAGTTGAAATTAAATTATTTCCTTCGTTGAAAATTGAATCATCTAAGATTGAACCGAAATCATTCAATAATATCAGTATGAACAATATATCATATCATATCATTTCATCCCTCTGTGCGGTAACCTCTTAAATTTGAATAGAGAAGATGGGTCACGATCCTTTGAACGCGATAGTTTGTTGAAAATCTTTTCCTTCTGAATATGACCGTAATTATTTTTTAATTTGCTTATTCGTTTACGTAATATTCGGCTTTGAAAAAGAAATATCACCCAATTCATCAGAAATGTGAGGTGATTAACAATTTCAAAGATACAATACAGAATTCGTTCAGAAAACAAGATGAGTGTCCTGAATAGTTTACTCCAACAAATGCTCTAATTGAGCCTCGCCAACTACCAAACAATAACGAAAAATTTGCCCAATCTTCCGCCTCACATTCGGGAGCATTTCGGAGGTAATTCGGCTACGTTCGCCGACAATTAGATGGCACAATTCTTGCAAGGAAACGCATTCTGTGGCAAAAATTTACGATTTCAAGTGATTCCACTAAAAGAAGTCTAGAGGGAACAGATCTAGACATCCGGATGGCCATTCTTTATGATTCCTGGTTGGGAAAGTTCATATCCCAAACTACAAACATCAACAAGACAACAACCATAATTAATGAAATTTATAATATGAATATGGATTCATACAGGAGAATGACGTCCGGAAAATCGGAATATCATTTTATGGCGTGGGGGCTGTCGGGGTTCAATTTGAGCATTTGTTAGATTAAACAATTCAGGAAACAGGGATGAAATGATATGATGATGGTTTTCATTTAAAAAATGTCTCCCTCGAGCACAATGTGTATGTCAAGTCATTGGTTTAAGTTGATAAACCAGAAACAATAGACGCTTTGGAAGCCAACATAACTCGTGTTATTGCTGAAATGAGGCCTGAATTAATCGAAATTGGTCTGGTTGAATGCGGTCCCTCAGAGCTAATCGTGGTGGATATATGCCGGAAATTATTTTCAAAACATAAATGTCATTAAATTATCTTTAAAATAAAAAATGGCTTTCATCTTAATTTAAATGTGTTTTATTTCAATTTAAAGTTCTATCACTCTGAAAAAACACCCGATATATTCTACTAGAAAAGACCTCCATTGTCCATTGTGGATGTGACACCCTGTATATAGTCGCACTCAGCCAATGGCATATTAGAAGTTCACGGGAACAGGACTAAAGATTATTTTGAAATTTGTTTTCTACAGTAATCATTTCTACTCCACTGATGAAAATATTTGCAGGACAGCAAACAGAAACTTTGATATTACAATTGTAACCATCTGCTTATTATTGCATTTTTCACGTCTCTATATTTAAATATAGGGATTATCAATAATTTATATCTTGAAAAAAAAATCATTTTGCCACTACAAATAATAACAAATGAAATATGAATAAGAACTAGGTCTCTCATATCGTTCACTTCATCAGACCGAGTGGTCCAACGTCAACTGAGAATCGCACCGACTGCAGTTTCATATCCCAAAGTTGACGCTGGATGGAAAATCTTTCCGTCAAGATATGGATATCTGTCGCGCACTATATCGAGATGAAAAAAGTGAGCGACATCTATCCACCTTCAGAAGGCTCCCCTCTCGGTGATTGAAAATTTATATCTTCTTCCATCGTCCAAATAGGCACAATGCCTGTTCTCCATCGCAACTTGTCTCATGTAGGTAGATTATATCCATCCATCGTTTAAGAGGTCTTCCTGGGCTTCATTTTCCAAGCGGTTACTTATCCCTAGCAATCTTCACGATTCGGTCCTATGCCACTCGGCGGATGTGATTATTCCACTGAACTTTCCTGTTCAGTATTCAATCATTGATGTTATCTATTTGGCATCTCCTTTTGAGGGTCTCGCTTCTTTGTTCATCCCATAGCTATTCTTCGCACTAGTTTAATTTCTACTGCCTCCATTATCTGGCGAGTCTTTGATGTTTCTGGTCTTGTTTCTGACTCATATGTTGGAATGGCTTGTAGATACGGCTTTTTGTATCAATTTTATGATATTTGTTGCGAAATACTGTGTCATTGATCTGAGAGGCTGTTCTCATTACCTAAGCAACTTGGATTCTTACTTCTGGTTTTGTCACCGAAACCAGATTTCCAGGCCTAAGTAATTGAACTTCATTACCTGTTATATGATGCTCCCATTCACCGATAATTTACATCTATGAGGTAGTCTTGGATGTATCATCCCAAGATAATAGGATGATAATATCCCATTATCTTGGATAATGGAATAATGGATGATACGAGCAGCTGTGTTGCACACATGTAGAAGCCTCTGCAAGTCATCTTCACTTTCTGCTACGAGGACTGCATCATCCTCCTAGCATATAACTTTCACTTCTTCATTCCCCATCATATAACCACCCTGTTTGCAGACTTGTTCAAATTTATTTGATTGTGCTTTATTTTTCATGCTAAAAAGATTATTATTTATTTTATTTTCATTGAATAATAGCTACTACAGAATTTGACTACATCCAAATAACCAACCCAGAACTCGGCTTCAAAGGCTCAGATCTCCCTCGTTCCACTTGGTCAAAGCTGAACCGAATACGGACAGGGCAAATGTGCCGACTCCCTAAAACGATGGGGCCTCGCCGACAGTCCGCAGTGCCATTGTGGATCACCGAGACAAACGATCCACCATATCGTTTCAGACTGCCCAAACCGTGCCTATGGCGGAAACCTGCAGGACTTCGCAGAGTGCTCTCAAGGCACAATCGTATGGCTGTGCAGTTTGGACATTAACGTATAGTTTATCAGAAGATCTACGGTGCGATATTGTGATATGTCTCTGTACTTTTACCCTCAATTATAGTTTGTTCCTATCGTATTGTAAAGCGGATCCATACGCTAAATAAATAAATAAATTGAATAATTATTTATTACTGCTTTGATCTGATTATTATTTATAAAGGACGTGAAAGTTTTCATAGCCATTTTTCAAAAAATAACTGGGCTTGTCCGTGCCTGACATGATTTTTTGGTAGGAATTGAAATAACTTCGACTTCTTATCGTTGATTTTTTTTTCCGGCTCGTTTCGACTTTTTGTTCGTTTTTTTCGCTTGTTTCGCGTCAAAATCGTAAAATTGAGATCCATATTCTGGAATCTTCCAGACCGGTATCCGTTGCGGATTCACTTGGTTGAGACATTCTTGGGAGACAGAATGCCTCAAATTCATCTGCGTCGTAAGATCTTGCAGGTTCAATTTTGATAATCGATTTACGCTTCTTATCGCTATACGTCTGTTTCACTCAGATGTTGCACTACGTGTACTTAAGAATATCGATACATAAAAGAAATAATTAATTATTCGAGAGATAGTAATTCCTATCACAGAAGGTCGAGTGCATTATAGTTCGTGAACTTCACATAATGCATATTCAACGGTTGCATGTGAATAGCGATATATTATACATTTTTGAAATCAGCAAGATGAGAGAACTTTCGACTACAGTTTACATTTGAGAAATCATAAATCCTTCTCATAGTAGGATTAATTAATTCAATCATATTATATTTGAAATAAACCTAAAAAAGTGCCTGTAGAATGTAACAAAGATTTTGAATACAAGTTCAAACAAGCGAGTTGCTCCGCATGATTGAAAATTACCATTTATCAGTTTTCGTTCATAACTCAAAATCTATGAACAATGGGCAGAATCTGTTTTCAGATTCGGAAAATTCAGGAATGTTATCAGTTTTCTTCTAGCTTCTATAGTTCCTGATATCACTTCAGTAGACAACGAATTTTGCCCACCCTGTACAGAATGTTTCACTTGAAATATCAAAGTTTCCAATGTAAGCAACAACTCTACAGTACTAAAATCACTTTGGATCAATAGAGCACAACTGATAACTGGATAAATTCAATTTTCACAGTAATACTATCGGTGGGTTCCACAGAGCTCTGTCAATTCTGAAATCAGTTGATTTTCAATCAAATCTGAATTCTGAACAATCGAATCGAGTTGATTCTTCAATCAAGGCCATGTTCCTCTGATCAGCGCTGATTGCACTTTGTGAAACCCGCTATAAGTGTAATTCTTTGTAAACATCTATGATGCCATCGCCCAGTATAAATGTTAGGATTTTTGCTTATCAATGCAAAAATCGGAATGGATGAATCTTTCTTTCTACTAACCCATTTTGTATGCCAGCTCTCGGATCTCTGGAGCTTTTCACCCCTATCATAATTAAAGCCATGAAAAGGAAGAATACACAAAGAGCAAAGCTCACACGATAAACAGCTAAATATCCTACAAATGTATCCTGGCAATTAAACGTGACTTTGTTTGTAACTGAATCCCATACAGACTGCTTCTCAGTATTCTTACAGAATGGTATCTTAAATGAACATTGATTATAACAACCTGAAAGTTACAAAGAAACCATATATACCTTTTCCAATACATCTTGCAGGCCTGGAGATAACATGATGCAAGATACTACAGTACCAAGAAGTAGCATTAGAGCATACATCAATCTCGAAGATGTGGAATTACGACAGGTTGGACATGCAGCACAACACATCGAACAAGCTGCACTTCCACAGCAAGCAGCACACTGCAAACACATATCAATAAATATCAAATTAAAACAAATTTTTATTATATGGAGAGTAGGTATATTTTAAAAGCATTTTATCACTTTGTATTCGCCACATATAGAGTGAGTAAAAAGTCACACACAAAATTCATATCTTCAGTATTTACCAGTAAATTTTTATGTACAACTGAGGAGTTTTCATTGCACCATCCACAAGGACTGGAGGGTAGTTGAATTTTTGTAAATGGTAGCCCCTTACTTTTTGTGTCAGAAATGGATAGATCTTTCTTTCTGAGGATGATTTGGACTTTGATCAAATTTTTTGATCAACTAGGTATATCATAATTGTTATTGGGAAGAAATGCGTTCATTTAATTTTACCATTGTGATTTATATTTCAGATAATACATCAATTACTACCCCACGAAAAAGGCATGTTTTCACCTTCAAAAACATCTATCAATTCTAATGTCTCCAGGTTCAACGAGTTATTGTGTTTACGAACGTACTGACAGAATTGAATTTGACAAAGGGTTCGTGGTCAGTGAATCGAACCTAGTTATTTGTCAAAAAAAAAGTATTCGCACCAAGCACCAGATCAAATAGAATCAAAGATCAATCTGTTTTCTGCGCCAAACTCAGTTTGAGGTAAGCAAGTGTAAACAGGGTACCTTCTACAATTCTAATTATGATGCAAGAGCAGAGATAAAAACCCCGAATTCGCTCTATAAAATTTGGTTGAAAGACTTATCCGCTTCGTAGATTTTTTATTTGATTTTATGCATCGATGAATCTATCGTTGTAATAATGAAAAACATCCATTAATTGGATGAATCGCTTTACCTGAGTAGCTGAGCATAGAGCCAAAGCAGCCCCCATGGCCAATGTTGATTGTAGTATGTAGTGCAACACAAAATTGAACGATATTAAGAGAAAAATTTCGTCGGCAGAGAGTAAGAAGACCAAATATTTCAATTATTTGTGATGATCTAAAAATATAAACATAAATATTGAAAGAACAAACATTTGACATTTACTCATAGAATATGTATAGACACAGAAGCACACTTCCCTTCTCTTTGGAATTCCACAGAGAATTCTACCGAATGTAGCACAGAACATATAGTCCATCCAAGAATTATTGACATCTCGGGCGGCTTTGGAAAATCGAAATTAGGTTGGTAATGCCCGTTCAGTGATATTTTGAATTAGGCAATCCAAACCACGTGGCGCCCTGCCTCCAGATAACCTATAAATTTTCTGACAGGTCGCTGGCTTGCAGTAAATATGAGGAATTTTATTATCTTATATGCATTTCATGAGTGAACGAGTGAGTTTTTATGATTTCTAATATCAAAAAGTATCCTGAAGTATCACTGACGAAGAAAATTTCACTCAATCATATGATTACAACTTTTAGTATTGGGAGCCCAAAGAGATTCAAGAGAAAGTATTGGAGAAGGAATATTAATCAGAGCTCTGTCCCTGTAACTTCTTTATCCTTTTATATGATATAAATTCAAATATTCATCAGTTTTACATTTTACATGAACTGAATACTGCTTATTTCAGTGTCTACGAAGACACATTCACTTTAGTTTCTTATCTTCGATATTGTCAAGTCTTGATGACTGCTGACCCAATTTCCTTTTGTTTCCTGATAAGTCACTTAATATGTGTATGATACACCAAGTTACACACACTGGGTGTTCCAAAATATTCAAGAAAATCCTCATAATTTGAACGACTTGCACATCCAACTTTGGCACACATTTATAGCATTTTTTATTGAAAATGCACTTAATTTGAATAATTTTCACTGATCTGATATTCCTAAGAGTAAGATTGACTAGAAATATCGAAAAAATTTTCACATAAAACAATTTTTCAAGCAAATAAACGGTTTTAATGTCTACATGAACAAAGCTAAATTTGGTTTGTTTGACCACCAGCTAACCTCAAAAAAATATTTGACAGGTCGTTGGATTCCCTAATTGACCATATTCACCGTCGCCATACTGTTGTGCGACAATACCAACTACCCAGGGTTATAACATCGAATAACGAAAGTCACTAATTTCTCAGGACCGCGATAGTTTAAATGGAAATATTTTGATGTCAGTTTTTTATTTCTAGATCTATTTCTTGCCGATTAAGATGTCTTATTGCCGATTAATTACTGACACAACAACCATGGCCTCCCCTATACTGATATCTACCCATATTTCCTGGATTTTATCACAAAATACTTAACCAGAGTTTACCACCAATTTTATATAACCTCTCATACCACATACGATACTAAAAATCTGATAGTATTTTTAATAAACTCAATATTTCTCCGTTGGAAACACTGGATAGTTGGTATTGTCGCACAACAATTGACCATATTCACCGTCGCCATACTGTTGTGCGACAATACCAACCACTCAGGGTTCTAACATCGAATAACGAAAGTCACTAATTTCTTAGGACCGCGAAAGTTTAAATGGACATATTTTGATGTCAGTTTTTTTAATTTTAGACCTATTTCTTGCCGAATAAGACGTCTTATTGACGATTAATTACTGACACAACAACCATGGCCTCCCCTATACTGATATCTACCCATATTTCTTGGATTTTATCACAAAATACTTAACCAAAGTTTATCACCAATTTTATATAACCTCTCATACCACATACTAATCATAATAATCTGATAGTATTTTTGATAAACTCAATGTTTCTCCGTTGGGAACACTGGGTAGTTGGTATTGTCGCACAACAATATGGCGACGGTGAATATGGTCAATATGGCGACGGTGAATATGGTCAAATTGACCATATTCACCGTAGAATAGACGAGTCCCTTCATGCTGGCCAACTGTTTAAAAATACCTGAAAATCACTTCCCTTTTTTTCGCAATGATTCAACTCTTACCTGAAAGCTTCAATCCTAATGAGTGTATCCTGAAAATATTAGATGTCACGAAGGTCTTCATCAAAAGCTATAAATTTTTGTTTTCTTATGTTTTCATTAATGAAAATCTATGACTTTCCAACCTAGAAAACGACTTGTTTATATGTTTACTTGCTCCTAAGCTGTTTTCATTGACTTAGAAATTAGAATATGTATTCTAAATCAATGGCTGTTTCAGGTATTCTTGAGGGATATGATCCTCGTAATTCGAGGTACTGAGCTGTGACTTCATCTTTCTGTAAGATGGAATTCAGAAAAGGTGAAGTAGGTATCTATCTGCACGAAAAGATTTTTGTTTCAATCCTCATGATATATTCGAATTTTAGGCCAGTAGATGATTATATAACAATGTAAGCAAAGTACTAGTACTGGAAAAAACTGTTCTCAATTGCTCTTCAAGGAAAAGTAAAAACACGGCTGTTCGTTTTGATACATTTCCTGAGAAAGATGCCTCAACACCGAATATCACTAATGCCTTTGGCATATTGCATAAATTGGACTGGAGAAAAGCATGGATAGACAAACTATGGGTGGGAACCATGCTGCAAAGAATATATGAGTTTGTTCCCTTCACGTGGACGATTATGTCTAGTTAATTTCAGATTTATATCCAGATTGAAAAATCCATAAATAAATTGCTCCAGAGAGATTAGTTCTAGTATTAATAAAACTGAAACTGTTTGTGAAGTACCCATTTTCAAGGGAGTTTCTCAATCAACTGCGAACAATATTTTTAGTGAATATATTGTCTGTATTTATTATTTTGAGATGTGGTATACACTGGCCAAGTTCTGATGTTGAATTGATGAATTTACCACTTTACATATTAAGAATATACTATGATTTCAAAGTGATAATTCATTATAATGATTTTCCAGTACAATGATCCTAATTTCTCATGCGGCATCAGAACTTATTCACATTCAGATCATAGTCTATGGCAGTTGTAAATACTTTTGGGTTGTTATTCTGTAGTAAGTTTCCATGCAAATAAAGAACATTAAAAACAATCATTTATTTCCCTAATTTCCTTTGAATTCCTCGTAGAATTTCTATCCAAACAGAAGCGAAAACCCAAATATGCACCTATATTTAATAAACTCCACAATACAGGGTTAATAATACATTAATTCACTGAAAGTCTTCCTATGATCTCTACGAATTCAAAGAAAACACCTATAATAATCAGTTTTACATCTTGCAACAGGTCTTTATACAAGTGCTCCTTCTTCGGAAATTAATGAAATTTGAATTTGAAATTTCTGCAGTATCTTGCATCCTTTGTACACTGTTAATAGAAACATCTCATTCATCAGAAAAGTTATAAAAAACAAACTCAAGCAAAATCCTCATTTGATTCGAAAAATTCAAATTCTCCATTCAAACATTTTGGTGGGGATATTTATTTTCCATTGATGAAACCCTAAGAAAACAAAAATTTATAGCTTTTGATGAAGACCTTCGTGACATCTAATATTTTCAGGATACACTCATTAGGATTAAAGCTTTCAGGTAAGAGTTGAATCATTGCGAAAAAAAGGGAAGTGATTTTCAGGCATTTTCAAACAGTTGGCCAGCATGAAGGGACTCGTCTATTCAGGTTGGTGTTGGAAATAACGGTAATTGACCATATTCACCGTCGCCATACTGTTGTGCGACAATACCAACTACCCAGGGTTCTAACATCGAATAACGAAAGTCACTAATTTCTTAGGACCGCGAAAGTTTAAATGGAAATATTTTGATGTCAGTTTTTTATTTTTAGATCTATTTCTTGCCGAATAAGATGTCTTATTGCCGATTAATTACTGACACAACAACCATGGCCTCCCCTATACTGATATCTACCCATATTTCCTGGATTTCATCACAAAATACTTAACCAAAGTTTACCACCAATTTTATATAACCTCTCATACCACATACGATACTAAAAATCTGATAGTATTTTTGATAAACTCAATATTTCTTCGTTGGAAACACTGGGTAGTTGGTATTGTCGCACAACAATATGGCGACGGTGAATATGGTCAATATTTTGTTCTGTCATTAATGTTTCGAATAAATTTGGCAAATAATTGAGGAAGTGAAATAGATATCTTCAGAATGAGGCTGTTGAAGCGTGTACAGCTAATAATTGACCATATTCACCGTCGCCATACTGTTGTGCGACAATACCAACTACCCAGGGTTCTAACATCGAATAACGAAAGTCACTAATTTCTTAGGACCGCGAAAGTTTAAATGGAAATATTTTGATGTCAGTTTTTTATTTTTAGATCTATTTCTTGCCGAATAAGATGTCTTATTGCCGATTAATTACTGACACAACAACCATGGTCTCCCCATAACTGATATCTACCCATATTTCCTGGATTTTATCACAAAATACTTAACCAAAGTTTACCACCAATTTTATATAACCTCTCATACCACATACGATACTAAAAATCTGATAGTATTTTTGATAAACTCAATATTTCTCCGTTGGAAACACTGGGTAGTTGGTATTGTCGCACAACAATATGGCGACGGTGAATATGGTCAATTGGAAAGGCTTTCCATAGCACATATAAAAAGAAATAAGAGAAGATTAGTCGAAATATATGGGATGTTGCTGACATAAAATCCTTCATTATGAACATGATGAGGTCTGCCCAGATGAGGAAATAACAGTTGTGGTTGTTGAAACAACAGTAGGGATATTTACAATTGATATTTTGCACCTTCATTGTTCACAAATATTGAAAGTTACAATGTCATACAAAATTCTTCATAATATATTAAATAAATCCAATCGTTAAGTTTTGTTTCTGTCTTGATATATTACAATTTTCCCAATCCATTCAGTTTGCAGGTAATCCTATGTGATAATTGGAAACATTTTCGTGTTCATATTGCCGTACTTTGAAAAAATACCATTTCATTTTCAGGTTATTTCTATATTTTCTTATTGCTATGATGAAAGCACAGAAAAATTTTAGTTACTTTTTCGTAACTAGAAATAAAGCTGCGACTGGACTTGCAAGGCTTGCTCTGATGTCAATAATTCTTGAATGGACTATATATATAGTATCATATATCTAATGGTCACCATCCACGAGGCTACCGAGACGGGCGTTATATGGCCTTTTATGACACTTTATGAGCCCTTGGCCAATCACGGAGACTCTTTTCGCACGTGGCCTTATAAACTGTCATAAAAAGCCCGTCTCGGTAGCCTCGTGAGTGGATACCATAAGGGCCGATTGCACCGTAGACAAAACTGAAGATTAAATCCAAAACCTCGATAAGTCTCTATGATAATAGCGGCCCACACACGACCACTTCGGAGCGCACATCAAGCATTTGGCGTTCCGGAGCGTCACTCCTGAACGACCTGAACGATACACGCAGGAGTGTCGCTTGCCCACTAACGTACACAAAATATCTTGCTTCTGATGTGACAGTATTGAATGTCACGTTCAAAAGTGATGGTTAGTGGGGTAGAAGTTTCCAAAATTGAAAGGTTTGGGGTGAGTTTTAGAAATTTTAAAACTTCGGAGCGCCACTCCAGAGCGCCACGCCAGAACGCCACGCCAGAGCGTCACGCCTAACCTTGGAGCGTTGATCGAACTAACTAAGATAACTAGAATAATGGTGTAGGCACTCGTCAATTTTTGAATGGAATGACGTTCGACCAAATCGAAAATATTAGCAATGTTTCGTGGCGACGCCGCAATATCATTTCAGTGTATTTTCCGTTGTCAATTTGATTGATGTATCAACAGCTGATTTGCCAAAGTCAATTATGACATGACAGCAAAATGGCATCTTTTTATAAATGAAAGTTTTATACTTTTCCTAAGAACTAACTAGGAACTAATATTATCAGAGACAAGTTATCTCTGCTAATATACATCAGGATGTCAAGAATACAAACACACATTATTGCTTGACAAAATTATCGACCATTAACACGCCATAAATTCAAATATTTGAAATAACTGATAAAAATCCGTCATAATTTGTGAATAGCGCCACCTGAAGTGGAAAGAACGAAACATTGCTAATATTCTCAATTTGGTCGAAACAAAATCTAATCAGTGCCTACACCATTATTCTAGACATCTTAGAACTAACCAAAACTTTTGCACGGAAGTTTGGAACGGCGCGCATCAAACCTTCGCTCCGAAGTGTCCGTGTGTGGGCCGCTAATCAATAGACACTAATCGAGGTTTTGTCTACGGTGCAATCGGCTCAATATGGCAATCGGCATCAATATGGATTATACTCCTGCTTTTCACAGTCACAAAGTGAAGCCAAATCTTTGGTAAAGATTGAGTTGTACGCTTGCGTCAACTGGAAATTCAAAAACTGCTAGAAATTTAGAGGTTATGTTTTTTCTGAAAGACAACGAGATATCGAGAATGAAAATATGTAACTTAAATACTTTCAGTTCGATTTTAGAATATAAATAGGAGTTAACAATGATATTTAGGACTTGAAGAAAACGAAATAAAGCGATTGAAACATTTCACATGAAATTGTGAGGTTATGATCGGAACTATTCACATGAAGTTAAGATTAAGAATGACATACGTTTCACGACATAATACCACAGTATAGACACCAATTGGTGTCTATACTGTGATAATACGATGTGTCAGAGAGAGACGGAATTAAAAAAATATTTTTATTTTCAATCTTGCCGCACAAGCGCAGATCTGGATTGTTACCAAAGCCCAGCTTCAGTTTTGATTGGCTCATTCCCCATATAGGAATTATTAGATATATTATGTATAGTATATATAAAGAATAAAGTAGTTTTGTAAGTTCTTGATTGTTTTTTTTAGAGTCTTGAGGAAGGATATGATCGATGTCCGAAATATAGGCACGGTTAACAAATTGGTTGTGTATCAATTATAGTGCCCCCCCCCCTTTTCTTGCCGAGAACCTATCAATTATTATACCTATATATAAAGTAGTATGCAACAGCAGAGAATTTTCGGTCAGTGAATTTGACAGAAAATTCTCGCGAGAATTCTCTGTCGTTGCAAGAGGCCTATGGAAACATGGAAATCTCGCAAACCAAAATATTTAAGAAAATCCTCTCAATTTGAACGACTTGCACAATTATGCACATCCAACTTTGACACACATTATGATGACCCTATTTATGGCTATTTAAAGCGCGTTCGGCAATAGCATCCGAGAGCGGACGGATCTTTTAGTCACGTGATAACAGATTGTACAGATTTGTCAGATTTTTCTGTAATAAACGAACGCTACGGAGCATTTTGATCGATTTTTCTGTTTGACGTATGTAACGCCTTACCCGAGCCAGATATTAAATTAGAGCTTGAAGGTCTATTCGTCCGTAGAGGTAGTCTGGGTACTATTTTAATTCTTTTGTTATAGTTCTCAACATTTCTACCCCTTGGTTGAGATGATTCAATATTTTGAATCATTATTTTTTTATCAAACAACATTTTTTTATTTATTACTACACAACAAATAACATAAGACACGAAAATTCAACAAATTCAACAAGAATATTCGAAGCGGGATAAAAAATCCATTCACAAAGGCCGAAAAGTAATTTCTGTTTCTGTTCTGTGGAAAAAAATCCGTTTCCTCCGTCGAAATACACCGAGCAAAAAGATCTACATCCGATTGATCAGATTTTCTTGCCGAAGGGTCCAGATGTGTACTCCCCTCAATCTGGATGTAATAAACGAACGGTTCAGATCAATCCGACCAGTCAGATGTCATTGCCGAACGCGCTTTTAGTATTTTTTATTGAAAATGCACTTAATTAAAGTAATTTTGACTGGCATGATATTTCTGGGAGTAATATTGAATATCGAAAAAATTTCCACATAAAACAATTTTTCAAGCAAATAATAGTATATTCTAAAACTAGTTGCAGAATGGGCTCCTATTCCAATACGAATGCGGAATTCGAAAACGAGCGACGAAGGAGTATTGGAATTGCATTCTGCAACGAGTATTAGACGATATTTTCTCTATTTCAGTTAAATTTTGTGAAATTCAAAATTCAATTGAAAAATTCAAATTATAGGTCCTAGTGACTTTCATATTGTATCTTGGCAGTTGGTGTGAATGCGAAAATTGACATTTCAAATTGACGTCTACTGAAATTTAAAAGGATCGGAAGTCATTGCCAACAACAACAACCACAAAACGAAAAATGTAACTGAAAACGATGCTGTAATGAATTCATTACACTCATTACAGCACTGTTTTTAGAACTGTAATGAACTCATTACGATACTGAATTAGAGAAACGATTTTAATGTTTACACACAGAACATATATAAAAACAAAACTAAATTCCCATTATTTGACCACCAGCGTCCAGCACTAACCTCAGAACAAGAAATGTGTTCAGCAGATGATCAACCGGCCTGAAGATAGCTGACAATTGACCATATTCACCGTCGCCATACTGTTGTGCGACAATACCAACTACCCAGGGTTCTAACATCGAATAACGAAAGTCACTAATTTCTTAGGACCGCGAAA
This sequence comes from Adalia decempunctata, assembly GCA_951802165.1. Taxonomy (NCBI): domain Eukaryota; kingdom Metazoa; phylum Arthropoda; class Insecta; order Coleoptera; family Coccinellidae; genus Adalia; species Adalia decempunctata. The sequence goes on from OX637696.1 coordinate 44,567,498, forward strand.
GTTTAAATGGAAATATTTTGATGTCAGTTTTTTATTTTTAGATCTATTTCTTGCCGAATAAGATGTCTTATTGCCGATTAATTACTGACACAACAACCATGGCCTCCCCTATACTGATATCTACCCATATTTCCTGGATTTTATCACAAAAAACTTAACCAAAGTTTACCACCAATTTTATATAACCTCTCAAACCACAGACTGTGCTAATAATCTGACAGTACTTTTGATAAACTCAATATTTCTCCGTTGGGAACACTGGGTAGTTGGTATTGTCGCACAACAATATGGCGACGGTGAATATGGTCAATTCCCAGCTGACAATCGTTAGGAATTCAAGCGCTGTTGCCACGTTTCTTCATTTCTCTAAAATGTTAGGATGCTTAAAATCCTGTGAATTCTGACATTCGAAAAAAGCGAGCACTCAAAAGTGCAGTATAAAACAAGTAAAACAACTGTATGGTTTAGTAGAAGGTGATTTCTTTTATATTCAACATGAATATAGCGTTGATATGTAATTAATTTCAGTTGAAATATCAATTCTCCTTGAAAGTCAAAACACACGCATGATTCGATTCATTTTTCGCCAAAAGAATGAAGATTAGTCTATAAATATCAAAGCGATGTTCCAAAGATCAGGTGTTGCACAACACAAACAAACGCTATACGGGGTATTTTTGGAAAAATGTCAGCTGGTAATATCTGATGACGCACACGTACGATTTCATTCATTTTTGGCAAAAAAATCAGTCTATACACATAAGAGCAATATTCCAAAAATCAGGTGTTGCACGAAACAAACAAACACTATACAGGGTGTTTTTGGAAAAATGTCAGCTGATAATATCTGATGACGCACACGTACGATTTCGTTCATTTTTGGCAAAAAATTAGTCCCTGAATATCAAAGCGATATGCCAAAAATCAAGTGTTGAACGAAACAAACATACACTATACAGGGTGTTTTTGGAAAAATGTCAGCTCATTATATCTGATGACGCACACGTACGATTTCGTTCATTTTTGGCGAAAAGATTAGTCTATGTACACCAAAGCGATGTGCGAAAAATCAGGTGTTGCACGAAACAAACAAACACTATTCAGGGTGTTTTTGGAAAAATGTCAGCTCATTATATCTGATGACGCACACGTACGATTTCGTTAATTTTTGGCAAAAAAATTAGTCCCAGACTATCAAAGCGATGTGCCAAAAATCAGGTGTTGCACGAAACAAACAAACACTATACAGGGTGTTTTTGGAAAAATGTCAGCTGATAATATCTGATGACGCACACGTACGATTTCGTTCATTTTTGGCAAAAAATTAGTCCCTGAATATCAAAGCGATATGCCAAAAATCAAGTGTTGAACGAAACAAACATACACTATACAGGGTGTTTTTGGAAAAATGTCAGCTCATTATATCTGATGACGCACACGTACGATTTCGTTCATTTTTGGCGAAAAGATTAGTCTATGTACACCAAAGCGATGTGCGAAAAATCAGGTGTTGCACGAAACAAACAAACACTATTCAGGGTGTTTTTGGAAAAATGTCAGCTCATTATATCTGATGACGCACACGTACGATTTCGTTAATTTTTGGCAAAAAAATTAGTCCCAGACTATCAAAGCGATGTGCCAAAAATCAGGTGTTGCACGAAACAAACAAACACTATACAGGGTGTTTTTGGAAAAATGTCAGCTCATTATATCTGATGACGCACACGTACGATTTCGTTCATTTTTGGCAAAAAAATTAGTGCCAGACTTTCAAAGCGATGTGCCAAAAATCAGGTGTTGCACGAAACAAACAAACACTATACAGGGTGTTTTTGGAAAAATGTCAGCTCATTATATCTGATGACGCACACGTACGATTTCGTTAATTTTTGGCAAAAAAATTAGTCCCAGACTATCAAAGCGATGTGCCAAAAATCAGGTGTTGCACGAAACAAACAAACACTATACAGGGTGTTTTTGGAAAAATGTCAGCTCATTATATCTGATGACGCACACGTACGATTTCGTTCATTTTTGGCAAAAAAATTAGTGCCAGACTTTCAAAGCGATGTGCCAAAAATCAGGTGTTGCACGAAACAAACAAACACTATACAGGGTGTTTTTGGAAAAATGTCAGCTCATTATATCTGATGACGCACACGTACGATTTCGTTAATTTTTGGCAAAAAAATTAGTCCCAGACTATCAAAGCGATGTGCCAAAAATCAGTTTGTAGGGTTTGAAATTTCAAACTCTGAATTCGATAATTTTGATGGGAAAAAAGTTCCGAAAGCAACACGTGAAATTGTTTTGGAAATTCAAAGTCTGCTCAAAATATGTGATCGAAAATGGTGTGATATTATTTCTACATCTAAAAAAGATCAGTTGAAAATACGAAGGATTCACAAAATTTCTTCAATTTTCATCAAAGTATTTCCCCTTTTAGAAAAATTTTATTTTTCTATTCAACACCCATTATTTTGTCGTGAGATAAATATTTCAAGTTTTTCGAAGCCATTGAAAATTCTTGAAAATGGTCTTGTTGGCCACATTACTTACTACCAAATGCTCCCGAACAAATTAACGTACACAATTGCCATGTTCCCATCCTCTTTTAATACTGTTGCTTTAAGTTTCACCGAATTTTTTTCCCTATATGACGAAAATTGGCTAACAGATTCAATTATTGAAATAATTTTACAAATTTTGGGTTGCAATAATTTTCAAATAATTCCTTGCCATTGGAATGGCGAAATTTTTAGTTCTTCCGACGGGCCATTCTTCGATTATATGGTAAAAACAATAGATATTCCTGGAAATAAAACATTAGTGTGCCCTTTGTTAACTCAAAAATTCAAAGCGAATTACGGTCATTGGTGTTTGTTCATAATTGACTTCCAAAATAAAAAAGTAACATATCTAGATCCTTCAAAGAATTTAGGTAGTTATGAGTGTGATGAAGCGGTGACTATTTATTTCGAGAACTTTTTAAATTTTCTACAAGCTTATGATGAAACTAATGAGTCGTCATTCAGAACGATGGAGTGGACCTTAGACTTTCCTGTGCACACGATACAATCTGATGGATATAATTGTGGTGTTTGGATTTGTTATTTCTTTGATAAATTTATTCAGGGTCACTCTCTTCAGGAAGAGATGGAGATTAATATGTATAGGGACCGATTGAAGCTCCTAATTCTAGAGGCGTCAGAAGACATGACAAAAAAATGCTTCATTTGCGACAGGGAAACAATAATATCCGAAACCATTCAATGTGTCTATTGTAAAAGGTTATATCATTCAGATAAATGTTTCGAAGACGGACAAATTATTAAAGGCGTATGTTTTCTGTGCAGTAGATTTTTCTTAATAGGATAGGATTGGACTAAAACAATTATAATGTTTAAGTAATACTTACTACAACTTTGAAACTATAAGAGAGCTAACTGAAATCTGATATCCCATCCTCAGTCTCTTTTTCTGAAAACCAAATCGAAAATAAGTCATAACTTCTTTGCTACTGAAGCTGGAGGTGTGAAACAAAAATTTCCTACAGACACTTTTATGATTGGAATCAGGGGCGGATCCAGAATTTTTTCCAGGGGGGGGCACAAGGGCAGTGGGGGGGGCACAAGGGGCGGATGAGCAAAAAAGTATGTATCTATAAAGTAAAATTTAGAGTATACTACCGTCTGGGGGGGGGGGGGGCACGTGCCCCTGTGCCCCCCCCCCCCCTAAATCCGCCTATGATTGGAATCCAGGTGCACATATTTTTGCTGAAGGTTCAAAATGTGAAAATATTAACTGAACTTTTTTATTTTTTAAATGGGAAAAAGAGACCTAAGATGCGGTATCAGATTTCCTCTATTTCCTATAGTTCGACAGTTGTAGTACCAAAACATTAAAATTGGTCCACCTGTATATCATAATGTCCTGCTTTATCAACCCACCAAAAATTCCGAACATTGAATGTATCTTTCAGTACCTAATTCTGTTTTAAATTACAATTTCAATCCCAAGAATATGGGAATCAGACTAGATTAGATTCAACTTTGAATTTCAAAACCCATTTAAATCATCTTCGTCTAAAACCGAGTCTAAAACCCAATAAAAAAAAACATAATTCTAACGTAAATGTAACATCACAATGTTACCTTGTAACACAGATGTAGGACGTAAGTTTCAATTTCATAGCATTTTGTGCTTCATTTCAACGTTATAAATGTGATGTTATGAGGTTCGAAAACAACAGTTCGCACAAAAGCGCAGTTGTAAAAAAACAGCTGATTATTTCACTAATTTTTACAACTGCGCAATACTCAATTTTTGAAATATCGCTTTGATATTCAGAGTCTAATCTTTTTGCCAAAAATGAACGAAATCGTACGTGTGCGTCATCAGATATTATCAGCTGACATTTTTCCAAAAACACCCTGTATAGTGTTTGTTTGTTTCGTGCAACACCTGATTTTTCGCACATGGCTTTGAAAGTCTGGGACTAATTTTTTTGCCAAAAATGAACGAAATCGTACGTGTGCGTCATCAGATATTATCAGCTGACATTTTTCCAAAAACACCCTGTATAGTGTTTGTTTGTTTCGTGCAACACCTGATTTTTGGCACATCGCTTTGGTGTACATAGACTAATCTTTCTGCCAAAAATGAAAGAAATCGTACATGTGCGTCATCAGATATAATGAGCTGACATTTTTCCAAAAACACCCTGTATAGTGTTTGTTTGTTTCGTGCAACACCTGATTTTTCGCACATCGCTTTGATATTCAGGGACTAATCTTTTCGCCAAAAATGAACGAAATCGTACGTGTGCGTCATCAGATATTATCAGCTGACATTCTTCCAAAAACACCCTGTATTGTGTTTGTTTGTTTCGTGCAACACCTGATTTTTGGCACATCGCTTTGGTGTACATAGACTAATCTTTTCGCCAAAAATGAACGAAATCGTACGTGTGCGTCATCAGATATAATGAGCTGACATTTTTCCAAAAACACCCTGTATAGTGTTTGTTTGTTTCGTGCAACACCTGATTTTTGGCACATCGCTTTGGTGTACATAGACTAATCTTTCTGCCAATAATGAAAGAAATCGTTCATGTGCGTCATCAGATATAATGAGCTGACATTTTTCCAAAAACACCCTGTATAGTGTTTGTTTGTTTCGTGCAACACCTGATTTTTCGCACATCGCTTTGATAGTCTGGGACTAATTTTTTTGGCAAAAATTAACGAAATCGTACGTGTGCGTCATCAGATATAATGAGCTGACATTTTTCCAAAAACACCCTGTATAGTGTTTGTTTGTTTTGTGCAACACCTGATTTTTGGCACATCGCTTTGAAAGTCTGGGACTAATTTGTTTGCCAAAAATGAACGAAATCGTACGTGTGCGTCATCAGATATAATGAGCTGACATTTTTCCAAAAACACCCTGTATAGTGTTTGTTTGTTTCGTGCAACACCTGATTTTTGGCACATCGCTTTGATGGTCTGGGACTAATTTTTTTGCCAAAAATTAACGAAATCGTACGTGTGCGTCATCAGATATAATGAGCTGACATTTTTCCAAAAACACCCTGTATAGTGTTTGTTTGTTTCGTGCAACACCTGATTTTTGGCACATCGCTTTGATATTCAGGGACTAATCTTTTTGCCAAAAATGAACGAAATCGTACGTGTGCGTCATCAGATATAATGAACTGACATTTTTCCAAAATCACCCTGTATAGTGTTTGTTTGTTTCGTGCAACACCTGATTTTTGGCACATCGCTTTGATAGTCTGGGACTAATTTTTTTGCCAAAAATTAACGAAATCGTACGTGTGCGTCATCAGATATAATGAGCTGACATTTTTTCAAAAACACCCTGTATAGTGTTTGTTTGTTTCGTGCAACACCTGATTTTTGGCACATCGCTTTGATATTCAGGGACTAATCTTTTTGCCAAAAATGAACGAAATCGTACGTGTGCGTCATCAGATATAATGAACTGACATTTTTCCAAAATCACCCTGTATAGTGTTTGTTTGTTTCGTGCAACACCTGATTTTTGGCACATCGCTTTGGTGTACATAGACTAATCTTTTCGCCAAAAATGAACGAAATCGTACGTGTGCGTCATCAGATATAATGAGCTGACATTTTTCCAAAAACACCCTGTATAGTGTTTGTTTGTTTCGTGCAACACTTGATTTTTGGCACATCGCTTTGATATTCAGGGACTAATCTTTTTGCCAAAAATGAACGACATCGTACGTGTGCGTCATCAGATATTATCAGCTGACATTTTTCCAAAAACACCCTGTATAGTGTTTGTTTGTTTCGTGCAACACCTGATTTTTCGCACATCGCTTTGATAGTCTGGGACTAATTTTTTTGCCAAAAATGAACGAAATCGTACGTGTGCGTCATCAGATATAATGAGCTGACATTTTTCCAAAAACACCCTGTATAGTGTTTGTTTGTTTCGTGCAACACCTGATTTTTGGCACATCGCTTTGGTGTACGTAGACTAATCTTTCTGCCAAAAATGAACGAAATCGTACGTGTGCGTCATCAGATATTATCAGCTGACATTCTTCCAAAAACACCCTGTATAGCGTTCGTTTGTTTCATCTGATTTTCAGAATATTGCTGTGATATGCACAGTCTGATTATTCTTCAGGATTGTTTCAGCAGACAAAACACGAAAAACAATCTGTACTTAAACCGAAAAACAAAGTATTTGTCAGCTTGTCAGTGTGAAAACTCCACTAGTTTATTCGAATCAAGGATTTGCAACGGATAAATTTGGCAACAATGCATGAAATTTATTCGTACGAGGTCAGATTGTCAGCTGAGAATTGTCAGCTATCTTCAAGCCGGTAGATGATCACCAGATAGCGCAACACTTGGTTTGAATTCACAATCACCATATCTGTGGTTGTTCATAGAACAATAATCAATAATATTTTTGTCCACAGATATGGTTTTGTCGGGGAAATTCGAAATAATCAAAATTGAGAATTCTGCTCTTATACTTCTTATCTTAAAATTTTAGCGAGTATCCATCATTTTACTTCGAATGAGGAAGGAAAGTATCAGAAAAATACTAATTCAATATGGATAAATTCAGAAAGCTGAGGATAAATGGGCATAGCGCCAATCTAATCTATAATTAGACATAAAGTTTCTGAATTTCAAAAATAGATAGACTGAACTGGAACCATATACCTTATGTCCCATACATAATATCAAATTTCATCATGGAAGTAGATAGAATGTTATTACCGTGCCCTTTATGCAAGCTTCCATTTTTTGAAGATATACATTCTTTACGGTCCACTTTAATCAGTGCTGCAACAACACAACTCATTTGTCCTGTTTGCAATGAATCTGTGATGGGTTTAGATAAGTTGACCATTCATCTATTTGGTCATATTGATACCAACAACATCAATATAATACAAAATTTGGAAGAGGATAATTCCAAAAATATCAATAATAATGATTCACCACAGATGAATGATCCAGAGAGGCCGATTTCAAAGTCTAGTTATGTGGAAGCAAATCCCTTAGTATGTGATATTTGTGCTTTTACGTTCAGCGATCAAACAATTCTAGAATTACACCAGAAGTTATTACATCAAATAAGTCCTGATAAAGAAACTGGTATCTTTAATTTTCATTGTCACTTATGCAGTAAGAAATTTAAGATGAGGGGAAGTCTTATTGTTCACTTACGTGTTGCTCACTATGGCTTTTCTAAATCAGGTGTGGATAAAAGCACTATTGAATCGTGCTCTGGAACCGTTAAACAGAATCCTAAAATAGTTGATAGCAAGCAATGGGAATGTGATACTTGTTGTAAACTGTTCACAACGAAATATTTCCTTAAAAAACACAAAAGATTACATACAGGTAAATACATTTTTCTAATATTATGCTGCAGTATGATCAATTGAACAAATGCATTGAAATTTGTATAGTACCATAACAAGTGACATTATTTTGTTTTAGGTGAAATGCCATATGCATGTTCTCAATGTAATAAGTCATTCACATTTCAACAATCTTATCATAAACACATGCTGTATCATTCTTCTGAAAAACCTCACACTTGTGATGAATGTGGTAGGTCCTTTAAGGAGTTATCAACTCTGCAAAATCATGTTCGCATTCACTCAGGAGAGAGACCTTTCAGCTGTGAAACTTGTGGTAAATATTTCTATTGATATATCCCAATTCAGGTTTTGAACACTCTCACTTTAGGAAAGTGTTTTCGACAGAGAGTGTCTTATCTAGTACATCGAAGGATACACACTGGGGCGATGCCTTATGATTGTAAAGGTTGTGGAAGAAGGTTTCGCTATAAAGTGACTCAGAGGTCCCATAAATGCATTCCCATAGCACTATCACAAAAAAGTGATAGTTCAATACATAACCAGACACAAACTGAACAGAATTCTTATTTATCTGATGAACAAAACAAGACATTCTTGAACTCAGGAGACAGGGACATGCCCTGTAAGAAGGAGGATCGCCAAAAAAGTCTCAGTGCCAATGAAAATGATTATCAATGTTTCTATAACTATTCTATGAAAAATAATGAAAATACTGGTGAGTTCAAAATGTTTATTTAATCTTCTATAGCCTGAAAAACGATATAATAATAAGAGCGCAAGACATTATTATTATACAGGGTGAGCCATCCATAACTTTCCACCCCGAATTTTGAGCTTTGGGATGGAATAACGAAAAAACACTCGAACAGGTCAAATTTTGTTGAAGGGGGAAAAATAAGGGTGTGAGTTTGAGATCAGTACCCCTCTAGCTGCAACCCCTAACAGCTCTCATTTTTGAATAGGGAAATTAAAGTGGTCGAGCAGCACCTTGTTGGAAAGGCAATTCAATTTCCTGCATGAGTGTATTTTTTTTTCATCGTTTTATTATTATATAGAGCGACTCAGTATTCCATAAATAACTTTCACACACCGAATTTGAATATTTGAGATGGAAAAAACGCTCGGACGGGTCAAAAAATGAATTCGATATCACTACCCTTCTAGCCGCTACCACTTAGAGCAATTATTTTTTAATAGAGATAATAGGTCGAGTATCTTTGTTCTTCAACAATTACCTCTTCAGGTAATTCAATTACCTGCACGAGCGTATCATTGTTTTTCTTCGATCGCTTAACTATTAAACATGATGAAACAGTATTTCAATCGATAAACTTCCACCCCAATGTTTGACCTTCGGGATGAGAAAATGAAGAAACACTTTGACGAGTTTGATGCAGGGCTATGAACGCGTATTTGAATGACTATTCCACTCTTTTCATTTTTAGTGAGGAAGTTTCCGTAGCAACGATCGTTTCATCCCGAAAAAAATTTCAAGTCGGCAAAACCAACATGTTGGTTTTTCAGCGACAAAATTTTTGACGTTTCTCCAATTCATAGATAGCTTCTGAAATGAATATCATAGAGAAAACAAACAACGTTTTGTGGTTTGGTTAATCTATGATGAATTCTAATTTGCCAAATAGCGCAATACGCGTCAAATGTGAACATATTACCCTATTTTCTCGTCGAATAGTCATGCCGAATTCCACTCGAGATGAAATTTAAGCAGGTAAAATTTCTCTCTTGTAATATTCAAGTTTGTTGCTTTTCGGAAATTTCGCTTATGACATTTTTTCCAAAATCACTCGCCTGACGGCTTGTGATTTTGATACAAATGTCATTCGCGAAATTTCCGAGCAACAAACTTTCATATTACAATCGAGAAATTTTGCCGGCAAAATTCCATCTCTAGTGGTATTACATATGAAAAAACTGTTTTCTTTATTGAATTACAGGCAATAAAAAAATGAATTGACATAATGATAAATACTTCAATTTTGTAACTGCTCAAAATGGCCTCCACCTTCCCACATACAGCAGTTCCTTGAAGCGATTCCTCACATTCCTTAGCATTTTGGGTGTTATCAAACGACATTCGTTCACTTTGCGCTGGCGTAATTCATCCAAGTTTGCAGCTCCGTCGCATTAATTTTACTTTTCAAATGTCCCCATAAAAAATAATCCAGGGGCGACAGATCAGGGGAACGAGCAGGCCATTCTATGGCACCCCTCCTTCCAATCCAACGCCCTGGAAATCGTTCATCTAAATAGTGCCTCACGGACGCCGCATTATGGGGAGGTGCTCCATCTTGCTGAAATCTCAGTTCGGTTTCTAAATAACGGTGATCGTTCTCCAAAATAATATCTGTCAACAAAGGATCAACATTGTTTTCTAAGAGATCTAAGTAATTATCACCATTGAAATTGCCATTTATGAAAAAAGGGCCCACAATATTGTCGCCATAAATACCGACCCAGGTCCCAGACATTCAGCTTTTCAGGATATTGAGTGTGAATCTTTCTAAATAGCCTTGGGTTGGTATCAGACCAATATCGACGATTTACATATCCATTCAAATAAAAAGGGCATTCATCAGAGAAACAGACATTAAAAAGGAAGTCCGGTCAGTCCGGATTATTACTTATCATATCACCCATTGTTACGCAAAATTGTAATCGGCGATCAAAGTCATCTTCGTTCATTTCGTGAAGAAAACTCATCTTGAATGGATAGAACTAGTAATTTTTAAGTATCCTTCTAATAGTGCCAATAGTGGTGCGAGAAATCCCAGATATATCTTCCATTTTTCTTGTACTTGAAGTAGGGCCATTGACTGCTGTGTCCACATCATCATTTCGGACACGATTCAAATTTTCTTTTTTCAAATTAACAACTGAGCCCGTCTCTCTAAACAGTCTAAACTTTCTGACCAAGTTCAGTATTTGTGTTCTGTGGCTCTATCATGCCGTTCCGTAAATGCAAAATGTTCGTTTGGTTCATGCCTTAGAATATAAAATATTATTATTATTTTATATTCTAAGTTTCATGCATATATCATCCATTCACTTTTATAAAGTATCGCGGTTAGCCTTGGTTTAGGTTTATCGAGTTCTTTCACTTAAAACTAACGCAGGTTGGCACTGGTGCAAATCAAGCGCCATTGCCAAGTATACTTTCTATTTACTCTTTTAACTTTGTAAATGGAATTATTTCTTCTAAGGTTTATCTGTGACGCAGGTTTCGTAGAACAGACACTTTCATACTGGAGTATTTCAAGTTGCAGAGCCGGAACTAGGATTCTAGCGCCTGTGGCAAACTTTCGAAATGCGCCCTTGAAAAAATTCATTTTTCAATAAATACATGTTTTTCATAATTGACATTTATTGATTATATTTTGAACTTTTGAAGAACATTTTATTCACAATAATCTCCCATATTTCTTAAAAGGTAATGAACAAAAACTCAATCAACAAAATGAATAGAAAACGATAAAAAAAATTTCCGCAATTCTCCTATTTTTTCAGAAGTATCCCTAAGAGCATCATTATTCTTAACGCAGTGAAGAATCGCATCCAAGATAACCTTCAAGATATGCCTCCATTTCTGTTTCTCATCCATGATCATTTTCTCCAAATGAATCCGCCAATATTCTAACTCCGTTCAAAACTTCGCAATTTTATGTAGTTTCCCTATGACTTAAGGGGCAGTATCACCTTCTGAATCGTGGTAAATCTCCATTCAAAAGTGGTCTCTTTATTTCACGAGTAAGCACCCTAATTTACGATGTAGAGACTTGATTTTTTTTTTAAATTGAAGTTGAAGAACGTCCCGAGGGCAAATAGTTTTCTTTTTTTCGATTCAATTAGTTAGTCATATGTAATACCACTAGAGATGGAATTTTGCCGGCAAAATTTCTCGATTGTAATATGAAAGTTTGTTGCTCGGAAATTTCGCGAATGACATTTGTATCAAAATCACGAGCCGTCAGGCGAAATTTCCGAAAAGCAAAAAACTTGAATATTACAAGAGAGAAATTTTACCTGCTCAAATTTCATCTCGAGTGGAATTCGGCTTGACTATTCCACGAGAAAATAGGGTAATATGTTCACATTTGACGCGTATTGCGCTATTTGGCAAATTAGAATTCATTTTTAACTAAACCACTAAACGTTGTTTGTTCTCTCTATGATATTTATTTCCGAAGCTATCTATGGATTCGAGAAACGTCAAAAATTTTGTCGCAGAAAAACCAACATGTTGGTTTTGCCGACTTGAAAATTTTTTCGGGATGAAAAGATCGTTGCTACGGAAACTTCCTCACTAAAAATGAAAAGAGTGGAATAGTCAATTAAAAAAACCAGGGTATTCGTTAGATCTGGGGTTATTGAATATGTTTTTCGTTTTTCATGGGTGCAAGCTATATTTTTGAAATAATAATCATGAAAATTTTTGTAGTTTATAGAAGATTAAATTGGCGAGGGCAAATTGTTGCGATTTTTTCGATTTAATTAGTTTTTCAATTAAAAAAAAAACAGGTTGAACTTCAGCGTTTTGGAAACTACACTTAATGTTTTTTTTCCGACGGTTATTCATCATTTTTTGGAAAAAATCGCAACTATTTGCCCTCGGCAATTTAATCTTCTACAAACTACAAAAATTGTCATGATTATCATTTCAAAAAAATAGCTTGTACTCATGAAAAACGAAAAACATATTCAATAGCCTCAGATCTAACGATTACCCTGGGTTTTTTAATTGAAAAACTAATTAAATCGAAAAAAAAACTATTTGCCCTCGGGACGCTCTTCAACTTCAATTTAAAAAAAAATCAAGTCTCTACGTCGTAAATTAGGGTACTTACTCGTGAAATAAAGAGACCACTTTTGAATAAAGATTTACTACGATTCAAAAGGTGATATTGCCCCTTAAAGAAATCTCATAACGGGGTAGTGATGGATTGAGATGTGGCCAGTCTCGATAGCCTGTAGTCCAAAAATCTTTTTTTCCAGAAAAGAGCCAGCAGGGAAAGCAAAATAAAGCATCCATCCTCTTACAATAAATAAGCCAGTTTCTGTGAAACCTATCTCCATTTGGCAAAATCTTCAAGAACCATTTTTTATCAAAACGTCGATCAGCGTCACTTAAAGGATAAAAGTCGAGATCATCGCCTAATTCAGGTCCCCGTTGAAGAAATATTTTGATATTATTTTCCGTAATTTGCCATGTTGTAGGGTCATTGAAATCAACTAGTTCAAGTGGTTCCTTAGTAACTCCTGATTCTTTGAAAGAATTTTTTTTTCTGAATCGTCCGAAATAGAAAGTTCTGATAATTTTTGATCTCTGATATTTCACATTTTGCGCCCCTAGGTCGTTTGCGCCCGTGGCAAATGCCTCCTTCGCCACGCCCACGGTCCGGCTCTGTCAAGTTGTGCAAAAAGGTATTTAAATGTCTTCTGAATGTATTTCTTGAGAAGTGGGGAATTCCATAGGTCCGTCTGTTCCGTTCGTTTTTCTTGGTTATTCGAGTACTTTTATTCTTTTTTCCGATGAACTATCACAAAGTAACGGACTATTCTGTCCATTATTTTTCAGTAATATTTCAACACTCGATTCTTGATTTCTGTAAAAGAAAATAGCCTAACTGAATCTTCCAACCATGTTTATACATGGTGAAATATTTCTAGTATCAACAGAGAAAAAGTTACTTCAGCATTCGCCAGGTCTTTTAATTGAATTCACTTAATATTTTCTCAAATTCATTATTTCCCCAAAGTGAATGACTATTTTGATAAATACGTAATTTCTACGATTTTTATGCAGAAACGACAACGGTTCGGGCGTATCTAACCGAGGAATGACCATAACCTAACATTTTCAAAATATACGCGGTGAAATGTGTCAGAACTCAGAATTGCATGGCAAACCGCGATACTTTATAAAAGTGAATGGAGTATATCTAATAATTCCTATATAGGGAATGAGCCAATCAAAACTAAAGCTGGGGTTTGGTAACAATCCAGATCTGCGCTTGTGTGGCAATATTGAGAATAGAAATATTTTTTTAATTCTGTCTTTTTCCGACACATCGTATTATGTCGTGAAACGCATGTCATTATTAACTTCATGTGAATAGTTTCGATCATAACCTCACAATTTCATGTGAAATGTTTCAATCGCTTTATTCCGTTTACTTCAAGTCCTAAATATCATTGTTAACTCCTATTCATATTCTTAAATTGAACTGAAAGTATTCAAGTGACATATTTTCATTCTCGGCCTCGGCATCTGTTTTCTTGTTCTTTCAGAATAACCTCTACATTTATCGCAATTTTTGAATTTCCAGTTGACGCAATAAGCGTACAACTCAGTCCTTACCAAAGACTTGGCTTCACTTTGTGACTGTGAAAAGCAGGGGTATGGTATAATCCATCGTAATTCGTAGTCTACGCAGTGGCGGCTCCTCCATTTCTGCACATGTGCACGTGTACCCCCAAGTAATATCTTCATCTAAAGGAATTTATTTTTGTGTTTGACGTAAATGTAACGTTTTCCATTGGGTATTTAATTTTATTTTTAATTTCCGATGTTCCGGTACACGGTTCTGTATTACTGTAGAGTGTAGACTACTATAGAAACAAGAAACAGACGGCGGGCGAACTCACAACAGTCAAAACTTCGAACGCCAACGGTCAATGCAAATACGCGTAGCCCTTAGACTAAGGCCTTTGTCTAAGGCGTAGCCCGTACACACGGATACTCAAACACTGTGTTTGAGTATCCGTGGCCCGTACACTGCACTGTCGAACTGATCCCTCATTGGAGCAGCAGCTACCCTTCGCGTCCCGCACTCCCCGTAACAGTCCATAGTATTTAGCTGGCATAGGTACACATGCAGCATGTGCACGGTCGTCTGTTGCATAGACAAGCTATAGATAGGCAACTCTTAATTCAAATTCTGTTCATTGTGTCTGCGCTATGTATACTCGGTCGTTAGTACTAACAGCTGATATCGGCGTAAAAAACAGACATCGTTTTATGTAGCATTTGTATAAAAAAATTTCAAATTTCGAGTTCATTAGATACGATGATTATTTGTATTCCAGAGCAATCACTAAATCTTATAAAAAGCATAAAATGTAGAACACCAGTGATTAAAATCAAAGTCTTATATAGGAGTTAAATATTGTTCATTTATACATGCTTGTTTATCTACATGAATTAATGTCAAGGCAAATAATAATATTTCACTCAAGAGAACACACAGAAATATTTAATTGGTTGTATTTCGCGCAATTATGGCCGCAAATTTGGGGAATCCGATTAGCATTAGCGTACAATATTCAAAAACAAATTCGGTGACATTAGAAAAAAAAACAGAAATCAAAATTGCTTGTCCTGGTCTATTCAATATTTCGTCTGAATTAGATTTAGCACTCAGGGATCATTTGGATCAATCCACCCCAGTATTCAGCGGATCATCCAAAGACATTCAAAATGAATAGTTGGACTGTATGCTTTCATTGCTTTCTGTGTGTCATGCACACATTAAGAAAGAACTTGCTGCCTCAAAATTCGTGTCCGTGATAAGTGATGAAACAATTGACATTTCAAACATTTTCCAAATGGTTATAGTTTGCCGTTATGCTTCAGCAGACGGTACCCCTATTGTGAGAATTTGGGGTTTTCTGAATGTTATTCCAAGATAAGGCCAAAGAACATCACAAACTGCTCTAAACTGCGAGATTCGAAGTTTTATTTCACATTTTTTTCCTCCCCAGAACCCCCCTTCCCTATGTAGTCCGTACCCTCTAGACCCCCCGGTATCTGCCTACATGTGCACTCCCAAAATATAAATCCACGCGCCGCCACTGAGTCTACGTAATCTAACGTAGGCTACGGGGCGGATGATTTGTGACGACAGCGGTACATTCTTGACCAAGAATTTTCGTCGATTTTTTCGGTTTGTTATTGTTTCTATTGGTCACAGATCAAGTGAAAGTTAAAAGAGTTGAAATTTTTGGGTTCTCGCGAGGGCCTTTGAATCAAAGACCCCCTATAGATATAGAAGGCTGTGGCGAAACCAAGGAAGCAGTACGCCCCCTATCGTTAACGTTTTCAATTTATCACATGGGCTGAAAAGTCCCGGGCCCAACACATAGATGGCGCTAGTTTTATTGCAGTCACCTTCTTGTTAATACAAAAGGGCATAAATGCAGGACGTACCTCGCTTCGAGCATGCTCGTTACATAGTTCGTACGTGTTCGGAATGCCTACCGAATCGAGCCGACTTAGCGGGAAATTTCAAATTCCTAAACACCAGAGTGAACCACACGGATACTCAATGTTTGAGTATCCGTGAGTGAACCAGGGATTATGCATTGAGATATTTTAACAAGATTATTTCTCTCATTCTCTGGATGGCTCAGAATTGGAATTATTAAGGTGGGCGTTCAATGTAGTGTGTTTTTATTTCAAGTTGATTTCGAAAACGGTTTCACTTTGAGAACTGAAATTTTGTGGGTGAACTCAGAAAGGATTAGGGTTCTTGTTGAAATAATTTTGATCGATTTCATTCCGACAGTTAATTTTTTTTCTTTCAAAAATAGAAGAAAATGAGCCAACCCATGCTTCTGTTTTATTTCAACAGAAAGACCCATGAAAATAGTTCAACTTCCGATTAAAAGTGAATCTACTGATAATTTCGTTCAGAAGATCAACTTGAAATACGGAATTGGCAGAAAATGGCCAAATTCAAATTTTGGCGGGAAAAAATTCCTGCTTTACCCACAAATTCGCGTATTTCATAGTTCGGCGATTTTCGGATAGAGAGCGCCATTGTACATTTCATTCATGATTAGAGAGATACTCATAGAACTTATTGTGATAATGAAAGTTCTATGGAGATATTCCTTAAAATGGACGGTGGCGCCTCTATCGGCTGATCTTTCCTACTCGGTTCAAACGCCGACCTTAATGGTAGGGTTGTCCCTGATGGTAGTATGTTATTTACGGTATAGATGTTTAAATTATTGTATCACATGATGTAGATTCTCAATTAGATAGAAAGGCTTTTATACTTGAAAATATGATGTAAATAAGTTTGAATGAATTGATTTGATCGACCATGCAAATGCAACGAAAAAATTGATTTATTATTAAGGTGGATGGCACATTAGACGTTTCTGGTGAACCAGATATCGGATCGGTTTGAAAATTTGCACGAGTGCATTATCGGACATTCTCTACCCAACTAAAATATTCTCGTCAATACAGTGTTGCCACTTCCATTATAAAGTAGTAGCAACTTTGTTTTTTCAAATGGAACACCTAGTATATTATATTATTTTTGGAATCTCCAACAACTTCTCTACAACTTTTCTCAACATTTCCCTATACCTATCTGTGCCGTTTTCGAAATATAAATTATTTTCAAATTTTTTCACCGAAAATCATGACCTCTAAAAATGCTGATAACTTCGGGTTTAGAGACACTATGGCATTGAAATCTGGTTTGGAGTTAGCTGATACATGAATGCTTCCAATCTACTGATCTACGTTACTTACAATACAGGGTGGTAAAAAATACAGTCTTTTCGTTTGCTTGAAAAATTGCCTATACCTAACTAGTCAAATTTCGGACTTATGAGCATTATTTGTCAAAATGTCCCTTCAGAATGGTATTCCCATTCGGTATTTAGTAGGCAGTCCATGATTACTATTCCACAATACCTTGTGACATTCTCCTAATAATAAAGGCACCAACAAACTTGAAATTCGACATTTTCGTCATTCCAGATGTTGCAAATACCCTCGAAACGATGGAAGAAAACTATTCAAACGAAGTGCTCAATTTGTTTATTTTGTATTATTAACTGGAGAGACTTTTGGACGATCGGTGGATAAGGCCCTTGGGACCATGAAATTGGCCAGCAAGTTCACCCGATCTTAGTCCATTAGATTTTTATCTGTGGGGAATGTTGAAAGAAGTTTACTAAACTCACGTGCATTCGAGAGATGAATGATGAATTTAAAGCATTTAAAGATTTGGATTTCAAAGAAATACGATCTGTCACGACGAAAGCAGTCAACACCCGCATTTTGAAGTGCTTGGAAGTGAACGGCCAGCGATTCGAACATACTTTGAAATATTCTACACGATTGTTCTACTTTTTAATAATAATTCATATAAATAGTTTGACTTTCAAGTTTCTGTTATGTTAATAAATAGGATCGTGGAGAATTACATGACTTTATTATATCAAATAATTGACAACTGTCATTATCCTTATTTTCTAGTAACTTGATAATATTCAATATTACAACATCTCCCCCCCAAGCTCATGTACCATCTTCTCCCCCATCAGCGGTCCTCTTCTTTTTGATTGCACGAAGAAATTTTCTATTTCTTCGAATAACGCGACCACTTGGTTTCATTATGCTGTAATTTCGATTCTTGCCAACTTCAATAATTTTGCCAATTGTATCCCATAATTTTGTCCGTGGATCCTGTATCCGAACCATTTGACCAATGGAAAGAGGTTGAAGACTTCTGGTACCTCGGTTGTACAAATTTATTTTATAATTTGTATTCCTAGAGGCCTTTTCATCATAACAATCGGCTTTTTCTTCCCATTTTCTAGCAATAAATTTTAAATTCGTTGGAAGTAATGACCTAATTGGACGACCATACAGTACTTCAGCTGGAGATCGTCCATCTTTCCCCATTCAAAACACTTTAATACTAAATGTTTTGTTGCTTTCACGTTGGCTTTTGCATGTCCGTTGCTCTGAGGATAATATGGGGATGATATTACATGGGAGACATTCCATCTATCTAAAAATTTTTTGAATTCATAAGAATTATATTGAGGTCCATTATCTGATCTTAATCGAATATATATATATATATTCTTATGAAATGGAGCTGTACAGATTTGATTCCAAATATGGCATGTGTCTCGAAAAGGCAACAAGGAACAGATCATTCAAACAAACATATTGATCCATTCCCCGCTCCTAATCTCAGTATTAGCAGAGGAATGTCAAACGGGGCACCATACAGTTCTGCGTATGATGCAAGAGCACAGATAAAAACCTCAGCAAAAACTCTGTCTCCCCGTATAAGTGTAGGGATATTGGATTTGTGTACAAATATTCATATTGGAGGGCATCTTCTTCGAATGTAAATCCTTCTTCATTTCTTCAAAGGGGTTGACAAAGCATTTTTAAATAATCTGAAACAAAAACCAAAGGGAGAAAAAAGGAAAAGCAAAATCCACTAATATATTCAAATTGTTTTGAAGGTACCAACCCATCTCAAAAATGAATCAGATACTGAATGAATAGAGTTGAAACCATCTGAAAATTTATATATTGGACAATTATTGACCAAATGGTCAATAGTTTGCTCTTCATGCCCACACTGACATCTCGGGCTATCAATGGCATTCCATTTGAAGAGCATACTATTACAACGTCCATGACCTGTTCTAAGACGATTCAGAAGACACCAATTTTTCCTAGACAGATGAAAACCGGGAACTTTCTCTGAAGGATCGAGAATTAAACTTTTATTGAAAAAATCATATGAAGTCCATTCCGAACTCCAAATTTCTTTATGATTTTTTTTAGAATAAAGAAAATTATTTATCCATAGAGGCTTTCGAGATTTCAATCTAGCCAGTCTTGTATCTGGCATATAACTCATAATAGGAAATGAATTTGGAAAGGAATGAAATTTATCCCAAGACTTCATGGCAGCAACCTGTCTACGAATATGAGGAGGTATTATATTAGAAAGAACTGGTAACCAAGCTAATGGAGTAGATTTAATGGTTCCAGTTATAATCCTCATAGAAATATTGAGTTGCCCATCAATTTTATGGACATGGGAACTATTCAACCAAACAGAACAGCAGTATTCAGCTGCAGAAAAAACCAAGGCTAAAGCAGCCGTACGAAGAGTGGTAGCATCGGCACCCCAGGATGTACCAGCTAATTTTTGAATTATATTATTCCTCGTCTTCAACTTTAAACGTAAACTTTCCAAATGAGCCTTAAAAGTCAAAGAAGAATCTAGTTTTATTCCCAGATACTTGGGAGTGAAATTATGATTTAAAACTGTATTGTTGAAACTAACCCTCAAAGTTTTATGTTTTTGATGATTATTCAAATGAAAACACGACACCTCTGTTTTAGTGAGACTCGGGCATAAACGCCACTCCAGAAAATAGTTCCTCAAAATTTCTAAATCTTCAGTTAAAGTATTCTCAAGAATG
Organism: Adalia decempunctata; assembly: GCA_951802165.1. Classification (NCBI taxonomy): domain Eukaryota; kingdom Metazoa; phylum Arthropoda; class Insecta; order Coleoptera; family Coccinellidae; genus Adalia; species Adalia decempunctata. The sequence continues at coordinate 44,587,680 of OX637696.1, forward strand.
TTGAAATCAGAATGACGGAAGGCAAGAGCAATATCATCTGCATAGATAAATTTCTCGGAGGAAGTATCAGGAATATCACTCAAATATAAATTAAAAAGAAGAGGTGACAACACCGATCCTTGGGGAAGTCCGTTGTTCAAAGTTTTGAAACTACTACTATCACCATCAATAAAAACACGAAGTCTCCTATCCGTCAACATATTTTCAATTAAACCAACCATTTTCCCACATTTCAAATGCTTAAGAAGTTTGAAAATTAAACCATCTTTCCAAACAGTATCATAAGCCGATGATAAGTCGACGAATGCTGTTCCTGTTTTTAATTTCTTATCAAAACCTGATTCGATGAAAGTAGTGAGACTAAGAACCTGATCAGAACAATTCCTATTTTTCCTAAAACCTCCCTGACAATTCTGCAAACCATCTTCAACATGGGATTCAATCCTAAAGAGAATCAATCGTTCTAAAATTTTGAAAGGGACACTCAATAAACTGATAGGACGATAACTACTTGGATCTGAAGAATTTTTACCACGTTTAAGAATCGCTATAACTTTCGCTCTGCGAAATTCAACTGGAAAAAGACCAGAATTCAAAATATCATTATAAAAAGACAACAACCAGGATAAAGCATTCTTTCCCAAATTTTTTATAAACTCAGGATAAATTCCATCAAACCCAGCTGCTTTTCTAGACCTAGTACATTTAATTGCAGATGTTAATTCTTCCATGTTGAAAGGACTAGATATAGCATCTGAAACAGATGTCGATGTTCTTAACCTATGCACATTTTTCTTCATTTCTTTTATTTTAGATCTAGAAATTTTAACTGAGTTCGAAACATTTAAAAGACGACGAGCAATTAATTCAGGATTTACTTTCGAAGAGGGCTTTGCAAGAGGAGCAGCTTCACCTAATTTTCTCAAAACATCCCATGAACTTCTACTGGAATGAGTAAAATTCATATTGCTCACAACATCATTCCATTTCTCCTTGCGACTAATGTTAATTGAATTTAACAACTTTTCTGATTTCTGATCTGTTGGAAAATTTTGGAAATCCTTATATAAATTCTCAGTATCATTTGACCACCCAGGAATATAGTTTTGACGGAAGCCTCTTGGAACGAATTTCTTTGCAGCAGCTTTAACTACACCAATAAATCTAGAATAATTTTTATATGTAGGACGAAACCATCTGATATCACTATCTATTTTTTCCCTAAATTTATCCCATCGAGCTTTTTTGAAATTCCATCTAGGCTTAGGTAGAGATGAATTAATATGAATAGCATCACCTAAACAATGTAAAATTGGTCGATGTTGACTGTGTGGGAAAGCACTCAAAACTTTACGACTTACAGAAAGAGGTTTTGAGTCCACATCACTCGAAACTATACACAAATCAGGATTATATCCCCTGTTCCACCTTGCGGATTGAAATAGGAATACCAGTGTCAGAAAACAAAGTCCTCAAAGTATCAATAATTTTCTTTGTATTAGAATCTCTTTTGCCTAAATGACAAACGATTGGCCATCCTGAAAAGCGATCGGCATATACCATGAAGTCATAACCTGCATATGAAAACAAGTCAGTAGACACGTCTTGAAATGGAAATATTTTGAAGAATCGGACACGAACACCAATAATGAATGATATTTCATTATTTATACCAGGCCAGTAAACTGTTTGTCTTGCTCTTCGTCTGGTGCGTTCTATACCTTGATGTGAATCGTGAAGTCGTTCTAACACCATTTTACGAGCCATTTTCGGAATTATAATTTGAGATCCTTTAATGATCAGATCATCTTCAAATGATAACTCATCTCGTATGTTCCAATATGGTTTGAAACTATTTTCAAGTTCACTTTTAGTTCTTGGAAATCCATTTCTGATCAAACGTTTCAAACTTTGATAATCTTCATCCCTGCGTGCGATATCTTTAATAATTTCGAGGATAGGATCTTGTAAATGCGAGGATCTCGTCATGGGATCTGTATCATCGACAATTGCTATTTGCTGTACAACAAATGATCTCATATGCTCTGATGTATCTTCTGCCAATAAATCTTCATTATTTGGTTCTATCAGAACCTATCCTATCATCCTACATCATAGGATGGCGTGAAAGAGCATCAGCTATGAAATGACATTTCCCTTTCACCCATTCAGCTTAAAAGCTATATCCAATTAGTTTTTCTTTCAATCTTTGAAGCCTTGGATTTTCTATAGAATCTATTGTTGAATCATTCAAAATTGTTATCAGAGGTTTATGATCAGTTAAAATTTTGAAATTTTCCAAACCTTTCAAATAAATTTTACATTTATTAATGGACCAAACTATTGCTAATAATTCAATTTCTATCATTGCATATCTAGATTCAGCATCTGAAAGGTATCTTGATCCACATTGTACAAATTTCCATGTATCATTTTCATGTTTTTGCATGAGAATATATCCTATTCCGTGCAAACGAGATGCGTCTGTATGAAGTGCAGTGGGCAATTCTGGATCATATTGTGCAAGTACTGGCGGTTGAGTTAATGTATCGCAAATTTTTTTGAATGCTGAGGTGTGATCATTATTCCACCTGAAAGTATTTTTTTTTAACAAATTCCTCAATGGACTTGTCAAGGTACTTAGTGCAGGTGTGAATGAACTTAATTGATTCACTAGTCCAAGAAACGATCTGAGATCTGAAATGTTTTCGGGTTTTGCGAAATTTTTTATTGATGAAATTTTCTTTGGGTCTGCTTTTATTCCGTTCTCATTCAAAATGAAACCCACATATGGAACCTCTTGTTTGGCAAACAAAAATTTCTCTACATTTAAAGTTATTCCCATCTTTCTACATCGTTCTAATACCTCAATAACTTTCGATACATGTGATCTGAAACTTTTTTCAAAAATTATTATATCGTCCACTACCTTCTCAATATTTTGGAGGCCAGCTAATGCTTCATCTCCGCGTCTGCAGTATTCGTTACCAGAACTTATCAACCCCATAGGAGACCTTAAGAATTGGAATCGACCCCATGGTGTTGAAAATGTTGTCAGTTTTTGACTTTCTTCATCTAGAGGTAATTGCCAATATCCAGATTTTGCATCTAAAGTGGAGAAAAATTTACAATTTTGTTTGGTATGTTAGATACAGCTTCCCACGGCGATTTAAAAGGATGAATTGGTCTCTGGATGAATTTATTGAGTTTTGTGTAATCCACACAAATTCTTATATTCCCATTGGGCTTTTGAACCACTACCAATGATAATATTCAATATTACAACAGTTTCTTGGTGCCTTTATTATTAGGAGAATGTCACAAGGTACTGTGGAATAATAATCATGGCCTGCCTATACCAAATACCGAACGGGAATACCATTCTGAAGGGACATTTTGACAAATAATGCTCATGAGTCCGAAATTTGACTAGTTCGGTGTAGGCATGATAAACATAGAATGAAAGCAAATTTTATTAGCTTTCTGAATTTCTGATAATATACAGGGCGTTCCATTTGAAATAAACAACTTTCAGTCCCCTTTTCAAGCAACCGAAAATACTGTATTTTTTACCATCCTGTATTGAAGTAACGTAGATCAGGCTGATGTGTTGGAAGCATTTATGTTTCACCTAACTTCAAATCATAGTCTCTCAACCCGAAGTTATCAGCATTTTTAGAAGTCATGATTTTCGGCGAAAAAAATTGAAATTAATTTATATTTCGAAAACGGCAACAGATAGGTATAGGGAAATGTAGGGAAAAGTTGTAGGGAAGTTGTTGGAGATTTCAAAAATAATATAATATTCCAGGTGTTCCATTTGAAAAGGCAAAGTTGCTACTACTTTCTAATGAAGTGGCAACACCGCATTGACGAAAATATTTTATTTCCAAACGTACGATAACAACGTCAGTTCTCGACTGACAGGATCATCGAAAAGTTCTATTTCTCCGTCAGTTTCCAAAAACACAATATTAATCAAGAAAGTTTATTTTATCAAGTCACTAACTTGTAAAACTGACAGTTAACTAGTAGTATTATTTACATTAGGAAATTTTGTTTTATCGTCATATACTCTGTATAAAAAGTACCCGGAAAATGTTATTTAAATGAACCGCCAAAAAGGAATCGGTAATTCTTTTTTTCTTAAAGTTGGTAGGACCTTCCTATATTACCAAGCCAAATTTGAGCGCGATCTGTCAACTAGTGTGTTTACAACAGCTGTCAGTATCAGTCGACCTCAAAAGTGCTCTGCGAATTTTACAATGGAAAAAATAGTTGATCAAAGAGTTTGCCTCAAATTTTGTCTTGCAAGTTTTGCTCACTGTTTTCTTCGATTATCGTGGTGTTGTGCACTCAGAATTTCTTCCTGAAGGACAGACAGTGAATAAGGAGTATTACTTGGGTGTATTGAGGCGTTTGCGCGAGAATGTTCGTCGTAAACGGCCAGATTTATGGAAAGACAATTCGTGGATTTTGCATGATGATAACGCGCCGTCGCACCGAGCCATAATTATTAAGGAATACAAGACCAAAAACTCAATAAATACCATCGAACAACCGCCGTATTCACCTGACTTAGCTCCGTGCGACTTTTTTCTATTCCCAAGACTCAAATTGCCCCTACGTGGAACGCGTTTTGAGTCCATTGAAGCCATCAAAACAAATTCGCAACGAGAACTGAAGGCCATACCTTTGGCGGCGTATGAGCGGTGCATGGAAAAGTGGGTTCGCCGATATCATAGTTGTATTGTAAGCAATGGGGACTATTTTGAAGGAGACAAAATAAATATTGATGATTAAATTTAAATTTATGTGTTTTTTTTTACAATTCCGGGTACTTTTTATACAGAAGGTATGTTGAAAATCATGGTACAATTGTTATTTCCAGTAACACAGATTTTTGATGATGAAAGAGTTGATACTGATGATGATGAACCATCTGTTGACTCAGAAACTGCCGAACTCGAGGACTGCAGAACATTTGTACTCTCCTTACTACCAAATAATTTGCTAGACATTTCAGTTTTTTTTGTTGACCGAATCATCGACATAACTCATCGCAATTTCGGTGCTCTTCCACCCTCTTGCACGCTTTAGTCCTAAAATATCTCCACCCGAATCCGCAACCATAGTGGCTCCAGTTCTGCGGTCTTTTGAACCTAAATATTTCGCTATTTGCTGGCCAGCATCAAGGGAAATGCACTTTCCATATCGGTATGTCAAAAAAAAATCTTAGGCTTTCTGTTCCAGGAGGCGTTTTGGCATTGTTTACTACGGTGCAACGCATACATGGTGTTGGAACGCAGTAAAGAATGGCTGAACCAATGCTTTCTCTACCCAGACATATCTTACCACGACTCAGCGCAGAGGTGTTTAGGCGTAGTAACTTATAACTATTGTATTATGGATATGCGCCTATTCTTGGGTTATTGTTTACGAAAATACCTTTTTAGTTTCTTCGGAGACCGATGACCACATGTTTTATACTGCATTATGTAGATATTGCATTTTGCGACTGGGTTTTTGCCTTTTGGACAGGGTGGAAGGTATTGTAAGCACCTTTGCGCCATAAGAAATGAGTATGGAATCACTTTTAGGACCTGCTTGCAAATAAACACTAATGACGGAAAATAAATAGCAAAATTAGCCCTAGGAGAAAACATATCCTCAGAATTTTATGACGACATGACAACTGAAGTGGGTATAGAAAATGAATTCCCAATTACTACAAAGCAATGTTTTCACCCAAAAGGATAATTTTTCTGTAGTACCAATAAACACTGTACGTCGAGAATGCCAATGAAACAAATTTAGGTGAAAAACATCCCGCAGCTGCAACAGAAATTACAGACAATTTTGAACGCATTACAAAAATAGCCTGCAAACATAAAACGGTTGATATGGTTAATGCCATGAAAAAATTTATTCAGACTTAAAACAAAATTGTTACACCATCCGACTTATTACACTTATTACATTTTAATCTTGCATCAGAAATATCTCACGAAAAAAGAACATTTCTGTTCAGCCAACATCAGTGAGCCGAAGAAGAATTAGACGTGGTTTATCATGCGGCGCAAAATGCATTCAAGCTGGTAGGCCATCCAACAAAGAAATGCCAAAACATTCTTAAAGGCAAAAATCTCTAAAGAAAAATATTGATCTCAATAGACCAAATGCAAAATCACATGGAAATGCACACTAGGATTATTTCTTACTACTACAGTTGATTTTGCATTTAATGTAGTTGTTTTCACCTATAGGTACTCACTGTATTTTCTCTATTGGTATTTTTATGTATTACGTTATTTTTATGTATTATTTTTTGAATATTATTTTTTTTATTTCAGTGTGGTTCAATGAACTATTTTTGGCGATAGCATATTATTGTTATCTTCATGAACGCGGATTGCAAAATTGCGAAAGAAAACAAATTTGAACGTAGTTGAGTTGGAACTCGGTAAACAATGACCCGAGAATAGTCGCGTATCCATAATACAATAGTTACTACGTCTGAACACCATCCTGCGCTGAGCCGTAGTAAGATATGTCTGGGTAGAGAGAGCATTGGTTCAGCCATTCTTTACCGCGTTCCAACACCATGTATGCGTTGCACCGTAGTAAACAATGCCAATACGCTTCCAGGAGGCCGAAGATTTACATATTTTCTGTATAACATGCAGGGCTTGAAGCTGCAGCCATCATCGGTTATGGTGAATATTCTTGTTGTTAAATTTTTTGTCTTCCGCAATGTCACAATAACGTATTTTCCCATATCTTCTACATCATTCATGTTTAAGGAGAGAATTTCGTCACATCGACAACATCCAAAACTCCCAAATATTGTTACAATTTTCGCCAGCAACCACTGGTCATCAGTAGCATGTAAAAGAAATTGTTCAGCCTCTTCTTTACTTAATACCTTGGCCCTTTTTGGCGTATAACGCTCATTTTTTCGTTTCAGAAACGCTATTACCTTTTGAAATCTGCAAATGACAACTAAACGTCATATTTTTCAATAAATTTTTTAAGGAAAACAAACCTGCGAATAGGGGCATTTTCTTTCATTTCCAAGGAGCTTTTCAGCATAGACCATTTTGCCCATAAAGTATTAGGGCTGAATATAGCTGATAGTTGATTCAAGTAGACCAACAAAACATCTTCAGTTACCCCAATCACACTATTTTTGTTTTGCCACTTTTTGAAGTCGTCGTATTCTCGCTCGTACCTAGAAGCTGATTTTGCAGGTAATAAACTTGAAGCTACACTGCTGGCTGCCTCAATAATTTCTTTTGGTACATTCATTTTCGCTTTCGCCAAAACAAATGTAAAGAAAAATAAACAGAAATGTTCATGGCAACGCTTCCAAAGCTTACGACATTTGCGACAAATTATTGAGATTTTTTTTGAATTCATCTAACCTTTTTACAAATGAGAAACAAATAAAATATAAAACAATAAACACAAGGTAACGGGTTTTACTGGCTCAAGGAGGTAACTGACTCGCCTGCGGCTCGTCAGTTATATCCTCCATTCGCCAGTAAAAACCCTTTTACCTTGCTAGTAATGTTATATACTATACTTTTCCCTCCGGCGCCGGCGGCAGGAAAAATGTTGCTACGAAAAAGATTACTTGGTTACCATGAACGTAGATGCATAGAAAACAAAAACTTCCAATTCAAACGTCATTTTTATTTGATAAAGTTACATTAAATGTACATTTTTCATGAATTTGAAAACGTTTGGAAATAAACTAGCATATTTCATTCGGAGAAGAAGTGACTTTTCGTGGCTCGCTTTCAATTATAAACTCAAGCTCGCCACGAAAAGTAACACTTCTCCTCCTTATGAAATAATATACTATTAGTTGGGTAGAGAATGTCCGATAATGCACTCATGCAATTTTTCAAACCGATCCGATATCTGGTTCACCAGAAACGTCTAATGTGCCATCCGCCGTGAATCACCCTGTATAATACACTCATAGCCAATGTTGGATTTATAAAACTGAAAAACAATGAATAGAACCGAACATAGGTAATCTATATACATATATAAAAGAATGATGTTGGTTACACCTTTTATAACTCGAGATCGGAAGGGCTGTTGGTTATGAAACTCCATATATGGATTCGTCTACGGTCTGGTTATTATAAAATACAATAAAACTGTGAAAAGATCGATGAAAATTTTACTCATACAGGAAATGCTTTTCCTTCTTCTGAATAAGGTCACTAGGTGTCGCTACAGTCACAGTTACGCTACAGCTTAGATTGCGTTGGATTGCGATGTAAACATATAAAGTGTAATTTGGGTTGCCTCCAACTCTGCGCTGTTGACCAAAACCAAAATGTATTAGAGTAGGATTTCAGATCTCCAAAATGATTTGATTCCGTTGAGATATGAGGGAAAATTCGTTCTTATCACTTCAAGTGGCGCTATTCACACATAATGACTGATTACTATACTAAACTGGTTATTAGTTATTTTTACAGTTTTATTTATTCAAAACAAAATGAGGTAATCGTGTAGGTACTATATTTGATATTATCACCATCAGATGGCGATGTATAGAACTTATAGTACCGTGAAAGGCTATTACCAGATAAAGAAGCGAATGAATATCACAGTGAATTTTAATCGAAATGTCAAGTAAATCGGATTTTGGAGATCGGTTTCAATCGTGAATTGTCCATTCTCATCTTCTCTCATAATTTTCGAAATGTTTTCGAATTTCTGTTTGGGAATGAATATGTTTCCCATATTTAGTAATTGGCATATTATTTTTGTTTCTGTTCTGTGTGACAGCCTGTATCCTTGGAAACATGGAAATCTCGCTGCTCCACCAACTGTGATGTTTACCAATTATTTTGAGCTGAGCATCAAAAGGCTAAGATGTTTAAAATAATGGTGTGAGCACTAATTAGATTTTGTTTAGCCAACATTGAGAATATTAGAAAAGTTCAGTTTTTTCCATTTCAGAAAGCGCTATTCACAAAATAAGTTCTAATTTTATAAGTTGGTTCGAAGATTTGAATTCATTCTGGTGAACGTCAAGAAGTCAAGAAGGAAAATAAGAAAACGTCTTAGCGTAATTGTATTCTGTGAAGTGAAGTTAAAGTACCATAAACAAAGTACTTCAATTCAAATTTTCAGCGTTGTATTGGCAGAACTAAAGTGGTTTATACAGTGATCGAGTGATCAGAGGTAATTCATCATTGAAACTATTTCTCATCCATACAATTCGATCGGGATTTATATTTGCATTCGTGTTTTCATTAGTCGCTTTCAAGCGGATAACCTGGTCCTAAGTGGTAATTACCAAAGATAACCAACTTCATTCAACGCTTTTGGTCCTTGTTGGTTATAATCATGTGACGTCATGAATTAGCCCTTCAACGTCATCGTTTGGACCGCAGATGACCGTACTTGAGAGCTGGGTTAAGATTCAGGTTATAAGAAGTGAGGTTAAATAGGATTGATTCCTGAGGGGTTTTAACCGAAGGCAGGACCAGAGATAACCGCGGTTATTACTGGTTATCCGCTTGAAATCAATTATCCATTACAAGATAGATACTGCAATGACAGAACTGTTAAGCATTCAAAACAAAATGTTATATGTTCAACAATTAGATACCTACCACTTAAATGAGGAGAATTTTTTTCGTGCGAATAACAATGATACTGAAGTTTTGTATATTTTGCTTAATTTATCGCCTGCTTGAAAAAATCGCAATGATTAGTTTATACAACTTTAACGTTAGGTTTCACAAATAAGCGTAATCACGTGTGATCGGTACTTGATCTACCACCAACTAGATTTGACAATTCAAAAATCAAAGAACCAAGGCGTTGATATCCGATCACCGGTGATTACGCTTTGTGAAACCTAACGTTGAAGTTGTATAAACTAATCATTGCGATTTTTTCAAGCAGGCGATAAATTAAGCAAAATATACAAAACTTCAGTACCATTGTTATTCGCACGAAAAAAATTCTCCTCATTTAAGTGGTATCTAATTGTTGAACATATAACATTTTGTTTTGAATGCTTAACTTTTTTGTTGGAAGGTTCATATTCTTCTGATGTTTGCTCAAAATTTCTGATTGAAGTCAAAACACTTGCAGATTTTATGGCATTCAAATGATGCTGCATGAATTTAAACTTAGATTCGTTGTAATCATTGATTTTAACTTTGTTTAATATTTCTAATAAAGAAGATATGACTTGGCTTCTCATCAAGTTTAAATAATTTATTATTCGAATTAGAGGCAGAAATATTTTCAGCTAAGTGCTCGACTTCTTTAGATGGGAGGGCATTGACTAATTTTCTAGTATTATTACTGAAATGTTGGCAAAGATAATGTATGTGCTTGCACAGCACAGCTTGTATGCAATAATTGTTGCAACTACATTCGTAATTATGAAAGCATATATTACAAAAGTGGCACTGAATGCTACAGCACATTTTATCCGATTTTTTTTTCACCACATATTCATGGAAGGGGTTTTTAGTGAATGTGAATTTCCAGCAATCAGTCTCAATATTTTCTTATTATTCATTATTCAAACATGTACCTAGTGTTTTATCAAGCCGTTTGATTTTATTCAAATTGTTGCGCCAGGCACGATCCAAGTGCCAGGAACAAAATAAAAATGATCGACCACAGGTTATGCCAAAGAAGCAGAGATTAAGTTATAGTTATAGACTTATAGAGAAACACGTCGTGGTAAACAGTCGACTGGGTAGGCGTTCCGAACACGTACGAACTATGGTAACGAGCATGCCCGAAGCGAGCTACGTCCTGAATTTATGCCCTCCTGTTTTATACTTACCTTCAAAAGATTCTTTTATATCCTTTATTGAAATTTACAATCTACTTCACACAAGTATTAAGTAAATGTGATGAATTTAAAAATGACATGTAGAAGTTATCAAACTTATTGACACTTCTTATTCACAGAACTTCAGTTGAAGTCAATTAGCAATGTTTTCTGTAACCTCCTTCCCTAGAACGGGTTTTCTGCTAGTTGGTCTATGAAGCTGTTTTCATGTCCTTCCATATTTTGTTGATCTTTTTTTGATTTCATCATTAATGGAGGGGTTTTCAAATCATTATGTATGGTCAAGTTGGAAACGTACCACGGTGCATCTGTCAATGATCGAAGTATTTTGGATTGGAGTCTCTAATATTCGGTTATTTGAGGCCTTGGCACATGCCCAGAATTGAATGCCGTATGTCCATATTGGTTTAATTATGGCTTTGTAAACCAATACCTTGTTTTGAAGAGATAGCTTGGATTTTCTACCTATCAGCCAGTACATTTGTCGAAATTTAATATTTATTTGAGTCTTTTTAGCTTGATTGTGATGTTTCCAGGTGAGGCGTTGGTCTAAGTGGATTCCAAGGTATTTGGCTTCTGTTTTAACTGGGATATGATTATCGTTTATTCTAACTGGTGGGAATATGTTTAGTTTGTTGGTAAATGTATCTTGGACTGATTTTGTTTCATTGATGGTTAGGCGCCATTTTCGATACCATTTCTCCAGTTCAGTTAGATGTTCTTGGAGCCGCATTCTCATGGGTTGTGAGTGTTGCTATGTCGTCTGCAAATGATGCCATTGTAGTGTTTTGAGTCTCTGGAATGTCGGATGTATACATGAGATAAAGCAGTGGACCCAGTATACTTCCCTGTGGTACCCCTGCTTTAATTTCAGTTGGTTCAGATAGAGTATCACCCTGTTTCACAGCATATCGATTGGTGAGATATGATTTTAGAAGTATGTAGTATGGTTGAGGAAGGAGTTTTTTCAATTTGGAGGATAAGCCATCATGCCAAACTTTGTCGAACGCTTGGGATGAGTCCAATAATACAGCAGTACAATATTTATTGTCCTCAATGCTTCTTGGAATGGTGTTTATCACACGATGTATTCGATGACTCGCCGAGTGGTTTTCCCTGAATCCAAGTTGATGGTTGGATAGTATTGTGTGAAGATCTATATCTTTCTTTAATCTCTTGAGCAAAAGTTTTTCAAATAATTTACCTAAAATTGGTAAGAGGCTTATCGGCCTATAAGATCCCACGTAGTATTCAGGTTTGTTTGGCTTGCATATCATTATTATCTCGGCGTATTTCCAGATAGTCGGGAAATAGAAAAGGCTCTCATCATACTGTTAAATATAGTATAGAACAATAGCCTTTTGTGGCAATTTCTTCAAAATTTCTGCAGTTATCAAATCGAAACCGGGTGCTTTCTTATTTTTGAGCTTTTTTATTTCCTGAAGAACTTCCCTCGGTCTGAAAGGTTTTATGGGGAGAGACATCTGGCACGCAATATCGAGAAAAGACCTCTGTGTCGTTGTATCCTGGGTGCGGATCATCCGGTTTGAGTACTTCTGACAAGTGTAAGGCAAATGTTTTTGATTTTTCCTCATCGGAGTTGGCCCATTCCCCAGTTGTCTTTCGGATTGGAGGTTTTCGTGTAATAGGTCTCTTATATTTTTCGTGGCTTTCCAGATGTTGTGCTCACTGTTGTTATCTATATTTTGAATGTGATGTTGAAATTGCGAGTTGGACTGATCTTTAAGAATTCTGCGAAGTTTTCTACATAGCTAATCGGCTATGTAGAAAACTGTTTTATCTGCGGGGTGACAGGATCTTTGCCATCTACCTTTAGCTTGTCGTTTTGCAATTACTAGTTCTCGAATTTCCAGTGGTAATTTCGTTTCGATGGTATCCTCATCTGATGGGGTTGGTGTGGATTCCAAGGCTGCTTTCTGAATTATTTCTGTAGTATACCTTGCAGCTTCCTCCAATTCTTCAATTTCTTTGAGTCGAATATTGAGTCTTATGCTGTCACTCAATATAATATGTTGAAATAGTCTCCAGTTGGTTTTAGGTCTTGTGAGTGTACTTTTTTTCTCCCGGAATTTTGCGGTTGTACTCAAGGTCAGCAAAATTGGTGAGTGATCCGATGATAGATCTAGAGTCAGGAGTTGATTCAGACTGCATATGATTTCTGTCTAAACCATTTGTGACGAAGAAGTCTAGGATGTCTGGGATTTTGTTCGGGTCAGTTGACCAGTATGAAGGTGTTCCGGACGAAACAACATGAAGATTTCTGTTGATTATCACCTTCATCAGGTTGTGTCCTTTGGTAATTCAGTCGTGATCCCCAGTGGTTATGCTTCGCATCCCAATCACCTCCAATTATAAATCTTCGCCTGAACTCCAAATATTGGTTTTCGGTTATGTTATGTCGTGGTGGTGAATAAACTGCTGATGAATCGAAGCTCGACGTTTCCGTGTGTACTGTAATGTTTGTAGCTTGTATTTCTTCAGTCACAAAATTCGGCATTGTGTGGTGTTTGAGATTCTTCCGAATAAGTATAGCTGATGACCCACCCTGTGCTCTACCATTCGGATATTCGGCGGAGTGTGTACTATAGTGTGGGAGCTGGAAAAACGTTCTTTCGGTGAAATGGGTTTCTGAAATTAGCATTATGTCTATTTTATATAAATTCATGAAAGTTTTCAATTCTTCTTTTTGGTTTGGAAGGCCGTTCGCATTCCATGAAGCTATACGGATGAAGCTATTGAATTTTAATGAAATTTTAGAATCGTGCTGATTACCACATTTCACGCACATAAATGGTCTGTTACAGTATGATTTCGAGTGTCCATATTCTTGGCATCTGGTGCATTGTATAATTTCTTTTTTTATTTTCGGTGGTTCGATGCTTATTTTCTGTCTGAGGATGAACTCGAATTGATATATGTCTTTATTGTTTTCATTTGGTTCTAAGTCCCAAGAAAAATTTGGAAGTGGGTTTTTCATTCGATCTCTTATAATACTTATGTCCGTGTTTTTCTATATCTGTTTTTATGTCGGTTGGTGGAATACTGGGATTAAGATATCTGTTAAAATTTCATGACATTCCATTCATTAGCTTGTGAGTTATTGTGCTAAGAGTTTTTTCCATTTTCATTTTCAAAACAATGGATCAAAAACAATTTCGTGTTTTAATTTTACACTGCTTCTTGATGGGAAAAAATACCGTTTAAGCGGAGCAGTGGCTTGAAAAGTGTTATGGGGACTCCGATCCATCAGAAACAACAATAAAATGTTGGTTTGCTGACTTCAAACGTGGTCGTAGAGACACCGATGATGCAGAACGCAGTGGACGTCCAAATGAGGCGGTAACACCAGAAAACAAAAAATCGTTTTGAATGATCGAAAAGTGAAGTTGCGTGAGTTAGCTGACATCGTAAAGATATCAAAAGAACGTGTTGGCTTTTGAATATGAGAAAGCTCTGTTCAAAGTGGGTGCCGCGTTTGCTCACTGTTGACCAAAAACAAGAACGTGTTGATGCTTCTGAGCAGTGTTTGGCGTCGATATGTGACAATGGATGAAACATGGATCCATCACTTCACTCCGGAGTCAAAACGATCGTCATATGAGTGGAGAGCAACGGGTGAACCTCGTCCAAAGAGCCCGAAAGCACAACAATCGGCTGGATAGGTTATGGCCTCTGTATTTTGGGATGTGCGTGGTGTAATATTCATCGACTATCTTGAGAAAGGGAATACCATCAACATTGGATATTATATAGCCTTATTGGAGCGTTTGAAGACCGAAATTGCAAAGAAACGACCGCATATGGCAAAGAAAAAAAATTGTTTCATCAAGACAACGCACCGTGTCACAAGTGTTGCCACTTCTATTAGAGAGTAGTAGCATTTTTGCTTTTCCAAATGGAACACCTGGTATATTATATTATTTCTGGAAGCTCCAACAATTTCCCGACAACTTCTCTTAACATTTCCCTATACCTTTCTGTTGCTGTTTTTGAAATATAAATTAATTTCAATTTTTTCACCGGAAATGATGACCTCTAAAAATGCTCATAACTTTGGGTTGAGAAACACTATCGTATTGAAATGTGGTTTCGAGTTAGGTGATACATGAATGCTTCCAACACATCAGCCTGATCTACGTTGCTTCAATACAGGGTGGTAAAAATACAGTCTTTTCGTTAGCTTGAAAATGTGACTGAAAGTTGTTTATTTCAAATGGAACGCCCTGTATATTATAAGAAATTCAGAAAGCTGATGAAATTCGCCTTCATTCTATGTACATCATGCCTATAGCTAACTAGTCAAATTTCGGACTTATGAGCATTTGTCAAAATGTGCCTTCAGAATGGCATTTTCATTCGGTATTTGGTAGGCAGGCCATGATTACTATTTGACAGTACCTTCCTTTTTGAATTCTTCTTCATTATAGCGTGTATTTCACCGTTCTTTTCCTCTGTGATTTCGTGCCAACCTTGTGATATTCTCCTAAAAATAAAGGCACCAAGAAACTTGAAAGTCAAACTATTCATTTGAATAATTATAAAAAATAAAACAACCAAGTCGAATATTTCAAAATATGTTCGAATCGCTGGCGGCCGTTCACTTCCAAGCATTTTAAAATGTTGACTGCTTTCATCGTGGCAGATCGGATTTCATTGGGACCCAAATCTTCAAATTCTTGGGTAATCCTTTCCAACAATTCATCTCTCGAACGAACTTTTTCTCCCAATATTTCCCAAAGATAAAAATCTAATGGACTAAGATGGAAAATTCCATGGTCCAAACGTCTCATCTACCGATCGTCAAAAAGTCACTCCAGTTCTGCACTCACTCCCCCTGTACAATGAGCAGGAGCTTCGTCTACTTGGTACCAACAGTTCCGATATTCTTCGAGTGGGAGATTATAATTATTTAGTCGGTGATTTTTAACAGGTTTTTAGGTCCAAAAATAATTCACATAACCATCTTTTTGGAAAAAAGGCCAACTAGTTTCGATTTTATTCTAAAATCTTCATCAGGGCTCTGAAATGGAATAACATACACTACAATAATTTAAGATGTTTGAAATTACAATTAAAAGATTAAAACCATATTTTTTACACTTATTCTCAACATATACAAACAAACAAGTATACAGGGTGATTCACGGTGGATGGCACATTAGACGTTTCTGGAGAACCAGACTTCAGATCGCTTTGAAAATTTAATGGAATGCATTATCGGACCTGTTCTACCCAACTAAAATATTTTCGTCAATGCGGTGTTGCCACTTCTATTAGAAAGTAGTAGCAACTTTGCTTTTTCAAATGGAACACCCGGTATATTATATTATTTTTGGAATCTCCAACAACTTCTCGACAGCTTTTATTGACATTTCCCTATACCTATCTGTTGCCGTTTTCGAAATATAAATTAATTTCAATTTTTTTCACCGGAAAACATGACTTCTAAAAATGCTGATAACTTCGAGTTGAGAAACACTATGGCATTGAAATTTGGTTTGGAGTTAGGTAATACATAAATGCTTCCAACACTCCAGCCTGATTTACGTTACTTCAATACAGGGTTATTAAAAAAACACTCTTTTCGGTTGCTTGAAAAAGTGACTGCAAGTTGTTTATTTCAAATGGAACGCCCTGTATATTATTGGAAATTCGGAAAACTGATGAAATTCGCTTTCATTCTATGTATATCATACCTATGCCTAACTAGTCAAATTTCGGACTTATGATGAGCATTTATTTGTCAAAATGTACCTTCAGAATGGTATTTCCATTCGGTATTTGGTAGGCAGGCAATGATTACTATTTGACATTCTCCTAATAATAAAGGCACTAAGAAGCTTGAATTTCGACATTTTCTTCATTCCAGAAGTTGCAAATACTTTCGAAACGATGGAAGAAAACAATTCAAACGAAGTGCTCATGAATTTGTTCATTATTATTAACTGGATAGACTTTTTGAAGATCGGTGGATAAGGCGCTTGGGACCATGGAATTGGCCAGCAAGAATACCCGATCTTAGTCCGTTAGATTTTTATCTGTGGGGAATGTTGAAAGAAAAAGTTTACAAAACACCCGTGCATTCGAGAGATAAATTGTTGGAAAGGATTGCCCAAGCATTTGAAGATTTGGATTTCAAAGAAATACGATCTGCCACGACGAAAACAGTCAACACCCGCATTTTGAAGTACTTGGAAGTGAACGGCCAGCGATTCGAACATACTTTGAAGTATTCGACATGATTGTTCTACTTTTTAATAATAATTCATATAAATAGTTTGACTCTCAAGTTTCTTGGTGTCTTTATTATTAGGAGAATATCACAAGGTACTATCAAGTAGTAATCATGGCCTGTCTAGTGCCTAACAAATACCGAATGGAAATACCATTCTGAAGGGACATTTTGACAAATAAATGCTCATAAGTCCGCAATTTGACTAGTTAGGCATAGGCATGATATACATAGAATGAAAGCGAATTTCATCAGTTTTCCGAATTTCCAACAGGGCGTTCCATTTGAAATAAACAACTTTCAGTCACTTTTTCCAGCAACCGAAAAGACTGTATTTTTTTATCACCCGGTATTGAAGTAACGTAAATCAGGCTGGGGTATTAGAAGCATTCATGTATTACCTAACTCCAAACCAAATTTCAATGGCATAGTGTTTCTCAACCCGAAGTTATCAGCATTTTTAGAAGCAATGTTTTCCGGTGAAAAAATTGAAATTAATTTATATTTCGAAAACGGCAACAGATAGGTATAGGGAAATGTCAATAAAAGTTGTCGAGAAGTTGTTGGAGATTCCAAAGATAATATAATATACCGGGTGTTCCATTTGAAAAAACAAAGTTGCTACTACTTTCTAATAGAAGTGGCAACACCGCATTGACGAAAATATTTTAGTTGGGTAGAACAGGTCCGATAATGCATTCTATTAAATTTTCAAACCGATCTGAAGTCTGGTTCTCCAGAAACGTCCAATGTGCCATCCACCGTGAATCACCCTGTATAAATGAGGAAATATAGTGTGAATTTTTGACTTACATTTTCACTTTGTGTGGTTCCGATGTCAAAAATTAATAATTTGGAGAGGACAACAACTGCTCGCATGGAGGACGTTAAAAGATTGATGTCATCAATTAGATGATTCTAGAGTATGCGCGGATTATGATAACAATTTACACACCTGGGTTGGAAAACAAACTTCTATATATCCCTGATTTTTCAATTGAATGATAATATGCGGCATTCAAATTTTGTATGTCGTTTCATTTATTAGTGGAATTTTTGTCCTGTTTTATTGATATCATCTCATCTAATAATCGTCTTTTTAAATTCGTTTGGCTACCTAATATTCCTACCGAGCCAGGATCGAAATTAAAGGAGTGAAGATGACTTCTTACATGCCCAGCTAGTGCCGTATTATTTTCCTTTGTGTTTTTTAAAGGATTGAGGATATTAAGGGAGTCTCTTTTATGTTCAGAAATTCGATTCTTAAGGTATCGACCAGTTTGACCAATATATGTGGCTGGACAGTCGTTACAATATATTTTATATATGATGTTACTGAGTAATTCTTTTGGAGTTGCAGTCTTAGTTTTTGTGAAAAGTTTCTTAATAGTACTGTTAGATTTGAATGCAATGTTTAATTTGGTAAATATATATTCTCGATTTGATCTCCTAGATTTTCAAATAAGTTACCTTGAAATATATTTGGTTTTCTTTTCCCTCTTGTGGTCTGTGGTGCTCAGGTTCTCTCTTGTATAGAATTTTTTTTATGAATTTGGTCGGATAGTTATTTTTTTCCAAAATTGACTGTATTTTAAGAATGTTTTTTTCGGTGAAATTCATTGTCAGGAAGTGCGAGAGCTCTATGTTTTAAATCATTATAATTATTCATATTATATTGAAGCAACGTAGATCAAGCTGATGTGTTGGAAGCATTCATGTATCACCTAACTCCAAACCAAATTTCAATGCCATGGTGTTTCTGAACCCAGGGTCATGATGTCCGGTGAAAAAAATTTAAATTAATTTATATTTCGAAAACAGCAACAGATAGGTATAATATAGGTAATAATAATATAATATACCAGGTGTACCATTTGAAAGAGCAAAGTTGTTACTACTTTCTAATAGAAGGGGCAACACAGCATCGACGAAAATATTTAAGTTGGGTAGAGAATGTCCGATAATGCACTCCATTGAATTTTCAAACCGATCCGATGTCTGGTTCACCAGAAACGTCTAATGTGCAATCCACCATGAATCACCCTGTATATTGGAAATGAGACAAAAGTAGACAACCATAAATATCTACGCCTCATTTTCTTCAAACATCTCAATTGGAATTTTCATATTGAATCTCTTTCAAATTTATTCAGTTAGGTATCTGTACAGGGTGGCCAGATTTCGATGGTTTAGTACTACATCTCATGAACTAGGAGAGATAGAGAAAAAGTAATATGCATGTCATGTTTTCTTCTCTCGAGAAAATTAAATTGCTGAAAACCCCAAGTTGCTACGGCGTCTAGTTTCCGAGCTACAGGGTGATTTTGTTATTTCGTCCATTTTTATAATTGACTATAACTTCCGTATTATAGGATCTACGCTGTTGAAATGAACACATCTTTAGGGCACTTTTTTACTGCTTTTCATCGGTGCTATTGAATTTTTTGTATCTGCTCAAATTTCGGAGCTATAACAAAAACATTTTTTTTAAATGAAAACCATAGTAAAAAATGATATTTTCAAATTGATCTTTCTTCAACGATTTGAAAAATATATATCATGATGTACATACTTCCAAGTTCACTATATATCGAAAATTTCGAAAAAACAATTTTCGTTCAACGAAATCCAAGCAGGTTCTGATTCACTTCCTTCAAAACTGAGGCGGCCACAGAATTTCATGTCTTATTCATTTTCACTCGTCAATTCAGTTTCATCATTGTTGTATCATATCGCGATTCTAAAGTTCTCATTTATATCACATCAGCAATTCATGTATTTCATCGAATGGACAACGATTTGAACATTTGTTGTGAATATTATTTAAACAAAATAATATTTTTTCTTGAAGGAGCTTTTTTTGCCCCTCATGAAAACATTCACTCCAGTTTTGTGTTATTGTCATCATCAAATCATTTAAGTATTCAAATGCTTTTCATTTTTCAATTCAGCAGAGAAATCGCACTAAAATCAATAGGTTTCTCGAAGCCCCTCTATTGGTCTGAGTTATTACTATAAAGCTAATATGTATTTCCTGAATCAATTCGACAGCTTACAATAATTGTGAGATATCGAATTCTATGACCTTATAAAAACTTTAGAAGCGCCAGACGAACAACAATGATGAAACTGAATTGAATTTGAAATAAGAATAAATAAGCCTGCTTGGACGAAAAGTGTTTTTTCGAAATTTTCGATATGAAGTGAACTAGGAATTAAGTATATCATGATATACAGGGTGTCCCAGAAGTCCCGCACTTCCTTGAGGGGATCGAAAGTGAAAAATATTCTAAGCCCAAATATCCATGTTTGAAATTTTTTGATGAAGTAGTTAATCAGTAATTAATTAATGAAAGTGACCAATCAGGAGCGCGCTACAGAAGATTGAGTAGGCAGTGGGGACGCGAAAGTGAGAGGCCAGTCTCGGTTTACTGCGTGAAAAGCCGACAGCAGCTCTGGCGTCTCACTTCAACGTCCCCACTGCTTACTCATTCTTCTGTAGCGCGCTCCTGATTGGTCACTTTCATCAATTAATTACTGATTAACTACTTCATCATAGTCAATTATAAAAATGGACCAAATACCAAAATCACCTTGTGCATCTTATTTTTCTCAAAGAAAGAGAACATGACATGTATATAACATTTTCTCTATCTCTTATAGTTTAAGAGATGTAGTACAAAACCATCGAAATCTGGCCACCCTGTACATATAAGTATTTCACTGTATTAAGAACATCCTAAGAAGAGACTCTCTCAACTTAGTTATTAATCCCTAGCCACATCAATACTCAGATATCGTATATGTACTTGAATGGAGAGGTCCTTCGTCCTTATACAGGGTGTCCCAAAGTCGCGCACCCCATTGAGGTTATCAAAAGTGGAAAATATTCTAAGCCCAAAAATCCATTTTAGAAATTTTTTGATAACGTAGTTAATTAGTAATTAATTAATGAAAGTGACCAATCAGGACCGCCCTACGAAAGAATAAGTAGACAGTGGGGACGCGAGAGTGAGATGCCAGAGCTGCTGACGTGTCCCCAGACTGCCCAGTCTCGGTTTACTGCGTGAAAAGCCGGCAGCAGCTTTGGCGTCTCACTCTCGCGTCCCCACTGCCTACTTATTCTTCTGTAGGACGCTCCTGATTGGTCACTTTCATTAATTAATTACTAATTAACTATACGTTATCAAAAAATTTCTAACATGGATTTTTGGGCTTAGAATATTTTTCACTTTCAATCCCCTAAATGGGGTGCGCGACTTCTGGGACACCCTGTATAAAACACTATGAAAATTGGAAATCACATATAGATACAGTAGTTTTATGTATCTGTTTTAATGAAAGAAACTTTTTTTTTTGAAAAAAACTGAAGATTGCATATGGTATATACAGAAATGTTTAGCATCTTGATTTGAAATGAATAAATAAAATAGGAGACCCAGCTACGGAAGTTGGCTTTGAAAGCAGCCATTACTTTTTCCTAATTTCCATTGTATAGCATTCTACAGATAGCTGAGAACAGCTTTTTGAATAATTCTTCTACATGTTCATTCGTGATTCCTGATCGTATCAAAATATTACTCTCTAATTGTTGAGGAGAGAAAGTCGATGTTTGTGTTATGTCTTTAACTAACAAGAGTTTATTTTCTTCAGACCATTCAACTGCAAACACCAATTCTACACTAGTTGCTATATCACCTACAATCTTTTTCGCATCATCAATAAAATAATGATTGACATATCTCACCCCTTTCTTGTATAGTTCTTCTCCAGAATTCTATTATGGTCCTTGTTTTTGACCATAAAATTTTCATTCTTTTAGTTGTTATTCAATGATCATTGTTTTCATAGCTTATAATTCTGGCAAACAGAGATAAGTCTTGCCCCCAACTAAGAGAGTATTATTTGAAATTTTTCCAACATTCTGGTTCATGAAGGTCCAGATCTAACTATGCTTCATAATTCGAACCAACTCGTCCTGGGTGAATGAATACATTTCATTATATTATCGAAAATGATCTAAAAAAAATTGTTTACAAATAATTCTGTAAATATATAATAAAACATAATCCTTGGTTTTATTCTTACAGGCATCTTGTCAATAAATCTGATATCTGATTGTATTAGGAAAGAGTGTTTCTGTGAAACAAAGAATCAAAACTCCAAGGTATCCGTCAGTGAGCCATTCACCAATTCTAGAGGCTTAAAAACATTATTACATCTATAACTCTCCTCACAGTTCTCAATGTTGTTACTATATGAACATTGAATGGATTATAAAATATTTGAAAAATACAGTTACAAATTGTGGCTTAGCTGGTTTCAGGGAGGCCAGGTAGTAGTCCAACGTCGCCATCCTGCCCAATGGGCTCATGGAGCAGGATAGGAAAACTCTAAGTTTGAAATTTTAAATGACCCACCTTCATCATACAGACATTTTTTTCCTACATATTCTTTTTAGGAAGAGATCCATCAGACAATCAAGACTGAAGCTTGAGCTACAAAAAAAATATATTTTGAATAAAGCCTAAAGAATGCGATACGGTTCCCTAATCCAATGGTTTTTATAATATCAGTTTCCAAAGTTGGAATGATTATCATTCCATTGACGAAGTCCAATCGACACGTTCTTCCAAATCAAAACAAATGGTTCATCATCGAGCGTTCCGTAAATACAGTCTTTGGTTGATTACTGTTTACCGAACATTAACCGCTGTCAAAAATCCTTGTTGGTTGTTTGGTACATTGGTTGATGTTCGGACCATACTCCTAGTTTTCATCATCATAGTTCTTATATTAACATGAAGCATTATACCACAGCCTTCTATAGATGTGTATGGGGGGTTGTGATTATACTATGAAACAACGCGCCCTGATTGTCGTTTGACGTCAGGTGGTTTCAGCAGGGCGGTGCCACGTGGCACGACCAGGAGCAACCTCGTGCAAGATCGTGAAACATTGACGATCAGGTGGTAGAACTCATGAAAATAATAAGTAATTTTACCGAAAATTTCTTATATGATATGTTTCGAAATTTTATTTTGGGCATCAAAACCTTCATACCACTCTGGCCCGCATCTCTCTATTCCAGGTTTATGAACATCCTCGGAAATTTTGCTCTGAACAACTTATACGCTCAACTGTTTTGATTACGTTTTTTTCTGACCGGGGCAAATATTCATGATGGCGCCCCCCCCCATTTGTGTAATATCTATATGAATTCATAAAAAATATCAAAAATAAATAATACAAATGAATAATAAAAATAAATAATACTAATAATAAGGAAAATAACACAAGGAAAGAAATTAGATTTTTTTTCTTCACGCGGCGTGATTTTCTTTCCGCGAACGCATCTATCAGCTCCTCGAAATCTATTTCGGAAGCAGTTTGGTTTTCTATAGCTAAGATCGAGAGATCATAGAGACGTTCCTGACTCATTGAGTAACGCAAATAATTTTTTATTATTTTCAATTTGCTGAAACTGCGGTCACATCTTGCAGTATAATGTGCAGTATATTCTTAAAGCTATACTGACATTAGGAAAAGCTTCTTGCAGATTTTGCCTGTGAAGAATTTCTAGCAGGTCTAATGAAGTCGAACTTTCACTAATTTCGGGAACCATAAGCTCTTTGAAAACCGCTAGTTCCTAACAAAAATCAATTGCATTCAAGTCTCTTCAATATTTTTGCGCTAAAAGGGTCCCATTTTTTCTGCAGATCCTCTTTTTGCATGTTTGTAGGGGCATGGCCGATGAAGAATGCGAAATTCGTATGCAGATTCTGTGCGCTTTCTGAGCTTCTTCTGATTTCTGACAATAATCTGACGAAAACAACCTTAATTTCCTTCGAGAATAAACCAACTATATCTAGCGTTCTTGACTCATCCTCGCACATTTCGAAGACCTGCTTTTTCTTCTTGGAAATACGTTTATTTCTGAGAATTGGCCCCACATCCAATTCTTCTGAAGGAAGTGTAGCTTCCGAGATCCTGTTTTCAATAGGTTTTTCTCTCATTCCTTGCAAGATCTTCACAAGATCAACGATAATGAACGTGGAATAATTATATCCCCTTTCTGAATTTCCACGTTAACCCTATTGATCTCTCGCAGAATCTTATCCCGAATTGTTAGGTTCAGGATGAATCTAAAATCCATCACAGCATGAAGCAAATGACCAGCTTCATACTTGGATTCTGCGATGAGTGACGATTCTTTGATTTCTTCCACAGCCTTCACAACTCCCGGTAAATTATTGGGCAAGGCATTAACAGCTTGATGTTTAGCTACTTCCTTTCAAATTTGTTTTCGTGCACTTTTTCATAATTGTCCATCGTGTGGTTGAACTAACAAAAAAAAATACAGTTTTTGTACAACAACAAATAAATTAACTGCATCTGAACATGATGAAGCCGAATGGACACCCACTAGATTCAAAGAGTGTGCTAGGCATGAACTGATACTGCAGCCAGCTCGTTCATCTGTAGATTTCTGGATTGGACTCTTTTATAAATGCCAGCCATATTAGATCTGTTGTCGTAGCATGAAATTTTTTGACAACTAAATCATCAGCTTTCAGTTTATCTAGAATTCGCTATGATACTAGGCGCATTCGGTATTCACTTTCGGAAGTGGATCGGACACAGAACATCCAATAATTCGGATCTCTCTCTCTCTCTATGGCTGAAAGGTAGGAGAGAGAGAGATCCGTATTTATTAGATGTTCTGTGTCCATTTTCTCTCGATCCACTCAGGATTGGTAGTAACGAACGCAGGGATTGTTCTCCAGTTTTTGCGTCAACTTCTAAGAAGTCAATAAAACTTTCCTTTATGTCATATCCAGACTCCGTTCTCTTCAAATAACGTAAAACCTGGTTCATTTGTTCTGTGTGAGATACATCTGGGGTGCAGTCGAACATAATAGTGAAATAGTTGGCCTCCTTGATGTCTTTAATAATGTTAATCCGAACTTTGGTGGCCATTAAATCGATAATTTCATTTTGTATATAAAAGTTTTCGACATATATGATGTTTGTACTTTTTGTGAGTGGTCAAGATGGCACTTCAGAGTCGGGTCATATTTAATAATAATACCTTTTTCCGAGAAAATCAAAAATAAAAAAATAAACTTCTGGTTGTTTTTGGCGCCCCCTTAAGCTGGCGCCCAGGGCAAGCGCCCCGCTTGCCCCACCCTAGATCCGGGCCTGTCCCCATAAATTGAAAGCATATTAACAAGTTCATTATTTGAATAAACGAAAACACTCGTTCAATCTACACCGAACCCTCGCCGTAACACGATCGATTACTGATCACAATCGATATTCTGAGTCATGTATGACATGAGGCAAAAAACAAGAAATGTTGATATCTACATTGAAGCAGGTGAGGGAGCAGGTTCGGACTGAGGAATTTTCAGATTCACCTATAAAATAGAAAATATTTTAGTTTCGTTTTCTCGAAACAGGGGCATAATTCATATAAAAAATTTTGATAAGTCAAAAGAAAAGCCTCACCTTTAAATACACCCCGTATATACAAGGTGTTCCTAAATTGAACGTACAAACGAAAAGGGGAGATTCCGTACGTTTGAGAAAGAAAAGTCCCATAAACATGGGGTCGCAAACATTTCGTTTTCGAGATAGGTACAGAGTTTTTTTCTCATAGTATCTACACTTTACAAGATTTTCAACTGAAATTTGGCACAGATATTCCATTTGAGAGTTCTTACCAGGTGACATGACAATTTCGATAGCAGATCTACAGGGTGATATTTTTTCTGTAACACTGTCACCTGTTTTCCCCCAGAACTTTTTTTTTTTGGTGAGCCAGTGTTAGTTAAAAAAATGTGAAAAGAAGCTTTGTTGTTACACTAAACATTATGGTCTCTTGTAGTTTTATCGTAGCTGCTTCCGAACATTTTTTTTTCAAAGATTCTCTCGAAATCCTAGGATTTTCTCAGGATTTCGAGAGAATCGTACATACAGGGTGTATTTAAAGGTGAGGCTTTACCAAAAATTTTTTGTATGAATTATGCCCCTGTTTCGAGAAAATGAAACTAGAATATTTTCTAGTTACTAGATGAATCGGGAAATTCCTCAGTCCGAACCCGCTGCCTCGTTTACTTCTTCGTAGATATCAACATCTTGATTTTTTGCCTTCTTATCATGACTCAGCATAGCGATTGTGATCAGTCGATCGTGTTACGGCGAAGGTACGGTGTAGATTGTACGAGTGTTTTGTTTCGAAAGTGCCGCACGTTAATTCAAATAATGTACTTGTTGATATGCTTTTAATTCATAAACTAGCTAGCCCGGCGAACTTTGTTCCGCCTAAATGATACTTACGGTGGATTTCACAAATCGTAATCACCGGTGATCGGAGATCAACGGCTTGGTTCTCTTATTTTTGAACTGTCAAATGTTTCCATGGATATGAGCTATCACACAGAACAGATACACAAAAATAATATGTCATAATAAGTCAATCACTAATAATGGCAATTTTGGATTCAGTCATTTCCGCAAATATGTTTATTACCCAAACAGAAATTCAAAAACGTTTCAAAAATTATGGAAAGATGAGAATGGACATATCACGATTGAAACTGATCGCCAAAATCCGATTTACTTGAAATTTCGATAAAAATTCACTGTGATATTCAACGGCTTTTTGATCTGTTAATAGCCTTTCATGGTACTATAATCCCTATGTAAATTACACCGTAATTGATGTCATATGTTCATTTTTCGACCATTTCAAACCACTACGACCGAAATGATCGAAAAAAGAACAGATGACGTCAATCGATGGCCGCGAAAGCCTCAACAAATTCGTCGTCATTTAATTGTGATTGTGATGTCAAATATAGTACCTTCACGATTACATTATTTGGAATAAATAAAACTATAAAAATAACTGATAATCATCGGTCATAATGCGTGAATAGCGCCATCTGAAGTGGTAAGAACGAAACTTTTCTCATATCTCAACGAAACATAATCATTTTAGACATCTGTACTTCTACGCTAAGACATTTTGGTTTTGCCCAACAGCGCATAGTTGTAGGCAACCAAATTACACAAATTATATCGCCATCTAACGCGGAGAATATCAAATGAAGTATCAAATCAACGAATAAGCGGTAGCGTAACTGTAACTGTAGCGACATCTAGTGGCCTTACTCAAAAGGAGGAAAAGCATTTCCTGTATAAGTAAAATTTTTATCGATTTTCTCAAAGTTTTATTGTATTTTAGAATAACCAGACCGTAGACGAATCCATATATGAAGTTTCATAACAAACAGTCCATCCGATCTCGAGTTATAAATGGTGTAACCAACATCTTTCTTTTATATATAGATTAATCAAAACAAAATGTCAGTTCAGCGTATAAGTTTTACAGAACAAGATTTCCGCTAATGTTCATAAACCTGGAATAGAGAGATGCAGGCCAGAGTAGTATTAAGGTATTGATGCCCAAAATTTTTTACAAATTCTTTAAATTGAACATTTCATATGAGAAATTGTCGGTAAAATGACGTATTTTGAAGAGTTCTATCACCTGTCAAAAGAAAAGCCTCACCTTTAAATGCACCCTGTATATTACAAGGGGCACACTTATTCTCTTGAAATTTCAGACATTTCACTGCGATTTCACACTTTCTGGAAGTCTTCTCAGTATTTCCTTCATTTTTTGCATTATTTAGGCAACTATTCATATGGATTTTTTTTTTAAACATGGAAATTGATTTGTCGAGGGCACTTCAATGAGTTTTCTACTAAAACTTGATGAACAACCGCCGAAAAACGATTATGAAGCCAATTTCCAAAGACTCTCAAATTCAACCCGATTTTTCATGTGGAAAAACGAGTTTTTCAAAGAGAAGAATTTGAAGTGGCCTCAAGACATCCTTAAACTTCAATTAAAAAAATCAAGCTTTTTGGTGGAAAATTGGGGGCGTGAACTTAGAAAAATGAAAGTCACTTTCTGAACGGAGAATTGGTGGCTTTAGCCAGAGTATAACGTGCTTTTAAGTTAGCTTGAGAATTATGCAAAGCCATCTGTGATGTTATAATCATTTATGAAACCCTGTATATTGGCATCAACAATCTATCATATCTATACATTTCATTTCCAATTCATCATTGTTAATTCTCAGTTGCTATGATGAATTTATCAATACAACTTTTGTGTTATTGTTCGTTGTGATCCATAATCATGCAAATCTCCATTTACAGATCATACTGAAGTACTCAGCTCTGCACATGATTTATACTCCTTGGTTCTATCACCATTACTTCCGGATGAAGAAGCACTCTGCTTAACAAATTCTACAGAATTACATTGTACTGAGAATAATTCAACTGATGTTTGCCCGAATGAGAATCAACATAATACTGAAAATATATTTAGCAATTCAGATTTTTTACAAAGAAATTAGAATAATTAATTATATTGATGAGTGCAAACAAATACTGAAATTATAACTTATGTTTTTGTACTATACCTAAGGTTCATTGTTGAATAAATCTAAAAAATAAGTTAACTCCCCACGATTATAGAAATATACAGATTTTGAAGTAATAAATCTGGATATGTTTTCAGATATATAATGAAGTGTAAGTTTCACAATCATGTTAAATTTCCCTTAGGTCACAGCTTTTTACTTCAAGAGAATGGACTCGAGATTATCATTGATATTTTATTTCAGCTTTGATGATTTGATGATCTCGTGGGAAAACTCAAATAAGCACACACTGTCTGACTTGAGGCTTCGTTTTAGCTTTTCTATAAATTCTAATAGCCTCTATAAATATTTCTTCCAAACCTTCTCTTGTCTTAGCAGAACATTCCATGTAGGCGTGAGCTTTTGATTTCTTCTTCAGTTTTTTACCATCCTGTTTAGTATAACAACTTCTCGTTGGATCATCCCTCAAGTCTATCTTTGTAGCTGTAATAAAAATGAAATTTCTTAAATTTTCATGAAAATCTTTCGATTTCCGGGTGTTGAGGGGGTAAACGCACTCATATTTCAGAACTCTCATCAAAAGGGTTTCAAAAAAGGCGGCGCCGCGAGAAGTTAGCGCCACGAATTTGGTTTTTTGCATAGAATTCACAATTTGAAGAAAATCTCAAATAACTCAGAAACTAGGTACCTCTTATAGGAGCAAGAGAATCTTGGAGTGGTGCCATTATTTTTCTTCTCAATCATAAAAAATAGGGTTCTAATTTGAAAAACTTGAGCTATAGCCAATTTTCGATCACAGTCTTCGACATAAAATTTAAAAGACCCTATTTGATTATATTTAGAAATTCAAAAGATGCATGACCTTTCCACATCCTTATATTTTTATGTTATGAAAATGGTTTACGCTCAGGATGTTGAGAATAAAAAAATAAACATAATACTGACCATGAATATTTGACTTTTTTTCGTTTTTTTTTTATATTTTGAAAACTTCGAATGAATACAATAGTTTTAACAGAAATGTATTCAGCATTGAATACTCAATCAAAGTAGAAACGAAAAATGGAAAAAAAAATTCTGAACGAATTAATTTTCACTCGTATAACCGGAAGTGCTTAGGCTCCAAACTATTTTAGCTCACTATAGAATTCCGAACACGGAACAATATCAAAAATTTTCAGATTTCAAATATGCCCAGTTCCCCAGAAACGTCTAAAAGGCACTGGAACTTGTACATTGGACTTGAATATATTCACACGACGTGGATATAAATAACCTCAAGTTGAGCAATTCTCCGGAATCCTCCTAGGAAAGGAATCATGGACAAAATATTTCCAATATTTTTAAAACATCAGATTCGGGATCATAGACGATTTTTTCGACAGCTGTAAACATTTTTTTTCGTTGGGTTCTTGAATGTGAATCTACCCAAACGTGGATCTACTTACGATGTTGAACGAGCACTCAAAAGCTCCTGACAATCGAGATATCCAAGAATTACCATGAATCGAATGAGGAGCATTCTCTTCTCTTAATGGATTCAATGATCTATACTTACATACATATACAGGGTGAGTCTTTGACTTGTACATATATTTTAACTGTAGATTCCTCTCATCAAGAGAAACGCTTTTTTCCCATACCATTTTTCAAAATTCGGTTTCGTTTGAAAGATACAGGGTGTCAAAAATCCATTAAATTAACACTACGAGTATTCTTTCCATATATTCGGAACCGATATTTCGAATGAACTGAATTTGGGTTGATTGTTTACCCCAGTGGTTTTCAACCTTTTTCATGATGCGACCCCCCTGGCATGTGAAAATATTTCGCGACCCCCCGACCCTTCGCGTTTTTATCATGTGTGTTTCTGTATGTTACAGTGTTACAAGTATTCATTCCATACATCGATGTGAAGTTAGCCACATCCACACATACACTCAAAGACAAAAAATTGCTAATGGAAAAAAAATCATAACTTAGTGAAATGAGATGGTATTGCAATCAAATTTGGATGTGAGCTTGATTGGTTGATAAGAAATTGAATCCTGTTCCATTTGGAGACTTTCAAGACTCAGGGAGAGAGTTGTGGGGGTTGTTGGGGGTGGTTCCTGGCAAAAATCAGAACTCGACGAAATGGAAGTGTTCCACGATGGGTTTCGAATATGTGTTTCTTGAATGCCGTAAAAATGAAATGTAATACCCCTCATAGTTTGTTAGCCCCCAGGTTGGGAGATTTTGGGGGTCGTTAATAAAAAATGATGAAAAAAATTCATATCTCGACGAAATTGGAGTGTTTCACGATCATATTCGAAAATGTGTTTCTTGAATGCCGAAAGAATGAAAAACAATAAACCCCATAGTTTTTTATCCCCCAGGTTTGAAGATACAGGGGGTGTTTTTGAAAAATTATGAAAAAAATTAATATCTCGGAGTAATGAGAGTGTTCCACGGTCAGATTCGAATATGCGTTTCTCGAATGCCAAACAGTGGCGACGCCAGCTTTCGAAGACAGGGGGGGCCAAAAGGGGGTCGGAATTTTTTAGGAGGGGCCGAAGTAAATAGAAATACAACGGGAAAATTGAAAGTCTTAGAATGTCAATTAATTCTAGGCGGGGCCAGCAAAATTTTAGTGATGGCACGGGCCACTCCTGGCCCCCCTCTAGCGTCGCCACTGATGCCAAAGGAATGAAATACAATAAACCCCATAGTTTGTTAGTCCCCAGGCTTGGAGATTTGGGGTGTTGTTTATGCAAAATGATGAAAAAAAATTCATATCTCGATGAAATGAGAGTGATCCACGACCATGTTCGAATATGTGTTTCTTCAATGTCGGAAGAATGAAATACAAAAGATCCCATAGTTTGTTAGCCCCCAGGTTTGGAGATTTGGAGGGTTGTTTATGAAGAATGGTGAAAAAAATTCATATCTCGAAAAAGGAGAGTATTCCAGGATCAGATTCGATATGTGTTTCTTGAATGGCGAAAGAATGAAATACAAAAAACCCCATAGTTTGTTAGTCCCAAGCTTTGGAGATTTTGGGTGTTGTTTATGAAAAATGATGAAAAAATTCATATCTCGGAGAAATGAGAGTGTTCCATGAAAAAAGAATTGTGTCATTTGATTAATCCAAAACAAGCACAACCTTCACAACCTTCACATGAGTCTTGGGAGTTTATTCTTTGTTAATTTGTTTGTATTAACATACAAATGTTTATGAGTATTTGATTCTGTTGAAATTCTCTTACTAAAGTTCTCTCAAACTCTGGCGACCCCCCTACAGAAGCTTCGCGACCCCCCAGGGGGTCGCGACCCACAGGTTGAAAAACACTGGTTTACCCTATTCATGGTGCATATTCCTCAATTGAAACTTATTCCATATTTCTCCTGGTATAAAAGTTACAGTATAGTCGACTCATAAATTCACGCAAAAATACTATAAAACCTTTTGAAAATGATAAACGGTTAATTTTTTCGAAAGAATTATATATCTTATGCCGGGTTTCCACCAAGCGGACAGGTCAAAACAAAACACGAACTGTTCGTTCGAACAGAAATTTTGAACAGTTTTGCTCGGAAAATGTTCGAAGACTGTTGGTGTTCCCAACGGACTTTCTGTTTACACCAGTAGCGGACAGAAATGAATGAAAACTGTTCGTGTTTTGTTTAAGTTTCATTTAGTTTACACCGGACGTGTAGTTGTGAGAATGTGGCGCGCTGCAAACTTGAGAAAACAAGACGACGATGATTTATTTTTGCTGGGAGTTACATTTTACATTATTAAAAAAAAACAAAACTTAACGCCGGTTTTGGATTAGGCCATCCTTAGGGCAAAAAGGAGGAAATGTGACGTCTAAACTGTTACAAGATCTCAGAGGAGATGATATGAGTATAGGAGGTGAACTTCGATCAAGTTTCAATAAACATTACGACTTCTTCCCTTCACGCACCGAATCAAACTACCACTAGATCGCAACAACGAAAATAAAAACAAACTGGGCGTTTACACCAAGCTGACAAACAGTCCTAGAACTCGTAAATCCTTTGAAGTTTACCGACATTGGATGGGACTCTGTTTGTGTCCGTAAAAACGCAATTCACGGACTTTCGAGTCCGGCAAACAATCCACAAGTTCTAGAACAGTTCGCGGACTGTCACAAACGGACCGAATTCGTGTTTTGTTATTGTTCTGTCCGCTTGGTGGAAACCCGACATTAGAAAACAAAAGTATTCTTATATTTTTTCAATAAAACGCGACGTTCTCAAGTTATTCCTAATTGTATAAGATTAAATTATAGGAAAAAATCATGAATTCCAAGAATAATCTGAATGCTGTCCTGAGTCAAATCTCATCGAATATTATTTCTTCTCTGGTCTCTCAACAAGTTACCAACGTTGTTAGAATGTTTATCAACTTTTTCAAGACTAAAATCTCTATGATGAAAAAGCGTTCGATATAGAGATATGTAATAATAAAATTCCACATTTGTGGGACATGAATTTGAATTCTAAGAAGCATGAAATTATACATTTTATAGGCAGTTTCTATTAAAAATTCATTGTTACCGGTCCTTCAGCAAAATATCTATCGAAACAATATAACTCGACACCAGAACGACACTACTATGACATCAATTCACTGAAAGTCATTTACATAATCATCACCTGTTTGCTTTATTCTCTGTAAATAAATAAAGTCCACCGCGTAAACTTTGTTTATGCCGTGTATAGGATCACTAACTAACGTTTTAGGTTGGACTGGTTGGAGACACAGAACAACGGTTTGTCTTGCGTGGCGGCTACATCCACGGCCTTCTGAAGGGAAGAGTAGGCCGTGGCGACTGAAATTAAGAACGTAGCGCTATATTGGCGGGAATCAGAACTACTCGTTTGGCATTTCCAAAGAGCAACGCCTAGACGCCTTTAGCGATTGTGATAGTTCATTCGCTAACGATAGGGGACCTACTGCTTCCTTGAGTTCGCCTATGCCATTGTTTGAAGAGAAAATCGGCAATCTGGCATCGTCTTCTCTAGAGTTCTGTGAGTGAATATCACAGAGGATGGGTAAGGTTAGGTCATTGACCCCGAATCATATGACTTTGGTTAATAGAGTTAGGATAGGTTAGTGAGAAACCAATTTTTATGAGATCGTTTTAGAATATCGAGGAAAATATGAACAAATTATTAATGTCCTAATCTTCAGGACAATCGAAGAAGGAACTTATTTTGGTGTGAGGAATATAGCTTTTCAATTGCCGAAATGATCGGACAGAACTAAGTGTTTTGTTAGGAAATATCGTGTTTGTAACATTCTTATTCAAATAAGGTTAGTGCTATTTTTTAAATGTATCACCCAGAATATCTAATAATCACATCAATTTCAATCGAAAAATATGAGCTTTGAGGTGTTTGTAGAGAATAATATCAGGTACGTATTTAGCCCTATTTTTTCAAATGGCTATATCTCTTTAACAGAGCCGAATTCGGAAAAATGGAAAATGAAAAAAAGGTTTCCTTTAGCCTCAAGAATCTACATTCAAAATATATGTACAAGTCAAAGACTCGCCCTGTATATATCTAATTATGAATTTTCCTCTCAAAATCACTTAAAAAAAACAATTTATTTCTGGAAACAAGTTTATATGAAGCAGGTCTGAATAATAATGATTCGCAAAACTATTCCTCAACGGAAAGTGAAAACTGCTGACATTATGTGACGATTCCTCGACGACACTCGAGGATGTTCACCTTATTCTAAGGAATGCTTGAGCCTATGCTACATAACAATACAGGGTCTTTCACGAGGAACCTCACCCATATTTATACGGGAAACTACTGAACGTATTTTCATGAAATTCAGCACTTATAAGTATTTCACGATGCTGATGAAATCTAAAATATTTTCAAGGCATGAGCACCTCCGGTTTTTCCGGAAATTACGTCAACTTCCGTTTTTCAAATTAGAACACCATTTTTTTATTGCAGAAATAGATTCCTTAGAAAATTTCAAGTTATTTTGATGTAACATTTTTCAGTTTTGGTTGGAAAATTCTCTCTGAGCGGGAAAATTCGAAAAAAAAAATCGAAAATAGAGCTCCGCTGAAACAAGAATAACTTCGAGGTTTTTGGATGGAAAATTTTCATTTTTGGGATTTTTCAAGATGTAAGATTGATGTATCCACTTTAAAAATCGGAATCGCGATTCATGATACAGGGGGTGAAAAAATCGCTTTCCTTTGAAAGCGATGAATATCCCTAACTTTTTAGGGATGACAAAATCGTGAAAAATCAATTTTTTTCAAATTAGAACCCCATTTTTTTTATGGCAGATATTGAATCTACGTTAAAAAATAATGTGAGTGCATCACACCCTTGCCCTAAAATGGATATTTTCTTCTTGAAACCGACTTCAAGTTACTATTAGGAGAACCATGGCAAACTCTCGCAGTTATAACTAGAAAAGATGCTCAAAGTTTTGACCGTTAATTTCTAGACATTTATTTATACGTCTCAGGAATGCTTCGTGCGTTTCTCTTCTTATTTCATCGCGATTCATGATACAGGGGGTGAAAAAATCGCTTTCAAAGTTAGGGATGACAAAATCGTGAAAAATCAATTTTTTCAAAGTAGAACCCCATTTTTTTATGGCAGATATTGAATCTACGTTAAAAAATAATGTGAGTGTATGCATCACACCCTTGCCCTAAAGTGGATATTTTCTGAGTTATTCACAAAAAACTGTTTTTCGTCTTGAATTTTCAGCTATTTCTTTTCCCTTCACGCCAAAAACATGAAATTTTCAGGAACTGTTACTTAAACCATGTTTTAGATTTTACTACCCTAATATGCAAGAGAAAAAAGTTACAGGTTGTTCCTAAATAGATGGCGAATTTGGATTCGAATTTGTATCGGAAACCTCTTTATTTCAACTAATCGGCCATCGGTTTTCTCTCCAGTGATAAATAAATAATTCCTTATGAACCATATGGAAAAACTTACCATGTTTT
Organism: Adalia decempunctata; assembly: GCA_951802165.1. Classification (NCBI taxonomy): domain Eukaryota; kingdom Metazoa; phylum Arthropoda; class Insecta; order Coleoptera; family Coccinellidae; genus Adalia; species Adalia decempunctata. Next base: position 44,623,254 of record OX637696.1, read on the forward strand.
ACATTCTTTTTTTTAATGATAGATATCATTAATTACATCTGCCAAATTCCTCTTTATTCAGTAGCATTTTGTGTTTACTATTAATTTGGTGATAATTCGTATTAAGTTATAAAATCGATCACTATGCCTAATTTTACCAATGAAGATTATTTAAATCTCATTCTACTTCATGGAGAATGTAATAAAGTTGTAGATAGAACGATTCGACTGTTCATTGAGAGGTTTCCTGACCGACCCAGACCAACGAGAGATACCATTAACAGAACCATGACAAACTTGAGAAATGTCGGATCTTTCGTTAAGAAAACTATACACAGAGAAAAAAGTGTAGTAGAAGATGAGAACAACGAAATTACAGTTCTTGCATATTTTCGTGTGAATCCTCAAAATTCTCTCAAAGATGCCGAGATTGATCTGGGATTATCTCAATCGAGTATTTGGAGAATATTAAAAAAACATAAAATGCACCCATATAAATTCAATAGGGTACAGCATTTGAAGGAAACTGATTTCGTCAGGAGAACAGAGTTTTGCGAAGCTATGATGATTCGATTTCAAGAGAATGAAAACTTTTTGGACTGTATAATTTGGACAGATGAATCTAAATTCACAAAGAATGGTTCTTTCAATAGGCATAACAGTCATTATTGGGATGAAGAGAACAACCACCCTTTCAGACAATGGAACTTTCAAGAGACCTGGAGTTTCAATGTTTTTTGCGCCATCAAAAATAATGCAATTCTCGATGTTCACATTTATGATGGGACTTTAACTGGTAAGATAGAACACTACACATGTTTGCATTATTTAAAGAATGTTCTCCCTTAGGAGATAGATATTCTGACATATTGACTCAAATAATTGAGCCGCTAGTACAGAACCATAATGACTTAATGTATCAACAAGATGGCGCGCCTCCACACAATTCACTCAATGTGTCAAATATCCTCTACAGGCTATTTGAAGATCGATGGTTGGCGAACAATGGTCCACATCTTTGGCCACCACGTTCTCCCGATTTAACTCCTTTAGACTATTATGTTTGGGGTAGGATAAAAAATATTGTCTACTCAACTCCCCTGACTGATAAAGAGGACTGCATAGAACGAGTCAGAAATGCGTTCAGGTTTGTTTAGATTTTTAGATTCATAGTTTTGAAACTCAATTTGGTTTTTAAACACTTTTGCAGATCTCTTCCTCCCGATGAAATAAGAAGAGCAACGCACGAAGCATTCCTGAGACGTATAAATAAATGTCTAGAAATTAACGGTCAAAACTTTGAGCATCTTTTCTAGTTATAACTGCGAGAGTTTGCCATGGTTCTCCTAATAGTAACTTGAAGTCGGTTTCAAGAAGAAAATATCCATTTTAGGGCAAGGGTGTGATGCATACACTCACATTATTTTTTAACGTAGATTCAATATCTGCCATAAAAAAAAATGGGGTTCTAATTTGAAAAAAATTGATTTTTCACGATTTTGTCATCCCTAAAAAGTTAGGGATATTCATCGCTTTCAAAGGAAAGCGATTTTCTCACCCCCTGTATCATGAATCGCGATTCCGATTTTTAAAGTGGATACATCAATCTTACATCTTGAAAAATCCCAAAAATGAAAATTTTCCATCCAAAAACCTCGAAGTTATTCTTGTTTCAGCGGAGCTCTATTTTCGATTTTTTTTTCGAATCTTCCCGCTCAGAGAGAATTTTCCAACCAAAACTGAGAAATGTTACATCAAAATAACTTGAAATTTTCTGAGGAATCTATTTCTGCAATAAAAAAATGGTGTTCTAATTTGAAAAACGGAAGTTGACGTCATTTCCGGAAAAACCGGAGCTGCTCATGCCTTGAAAATATTTTAGATTTCATCAGCATCGTGAAATACTTATAAGTGCTGAATTTCATGAAAATACGTTCAGTAGTTTCCCGTATAAATATGGGTGAGGTTCCTCGTGAAAGACCCTGTATACAGGTTCGGTAAATTATTTCCTAGACATAGGGATTTCAGCGTTAGACGAGTAGTAAAATAATCAAAACCCTCAGCGCAATACGAAAACGAATAAATGACTGACTATACTCATTGGCATAGGGGACTGAGTGGGGATTTCGCGCTGACCATATCGTATCGCATCAGTAATCAGTTGATCAGTTGTCGGCATTATTGTTGCTTCGAGCGTGAGTCATGTTAGATCGTCTGGTTTGAAAATAAGACAGATTCCTCGCAAATCGAAATGTTTAGTGTTGAAGAAAAAATTCAAATTTTAAAATGGTACTTCGGTGGTCAATCTATTGATGAGACAATAAATTCATTTATTGTTGCTTATAAGATAGGCCGATACCTTCAAGATCCGTCATTTCCCAAATAATTAAAAAATTCGAGAAATGTGGTTGTATACGAAGGAGCAGTAATTGCAAGATGGATAAACCACCAAAAACCATAAGTGAAAATCGTTTGAAAAAGGAGGTAGATGTGTGTGCTGCTGTTGAAACCAGTGCACCTTGTTCGAGTACACAAATTGCTGAACAAGTTGATATGAGCGACAGAACTGTTCGGAATATTTTGAAAAAAAAACGGTAACCGATGTTTTAAGGTTCAAACAAGTCAAGAAATTTCTCCAGAAGTCCAAGCGAATGGAATTTTGTGAAACAATGATCGAAAAAGAGAACGAAAATAGTTCATTTCTGAGTAATATCTTATTCACTGATGAATCATCGTTTTCTTGAATAGAAAGTATATTTTATCAGTAGTAAGGTATTGGTCGAGAAAGAATAAGCATCTGAGTATTCCTGTACGTACCCAGTACCCCGAAAAACTTAATGTTTGGACAGGAATACTGAAATTGATGAATTACATATTAGGGCCATTTTTTATCGATGGTAGCCTAAACGATGCCAAATATCTGAACCTTTTATCGAATCAAATTAATCCGACAGTTCGACAGCTACCAATTAATTTCGATGATGTCTGGTTTCAACAGGATGGCTGTCCAATAAGTCACAACGCAAGAGTGGTCTCAGAAAATCTAAGAACCCAATTCTCGGACAGTACCTACTAGGAGCATAGAATAACTGGAGAGAAGGCTCCCCTACGAAAATGAACTGCCAAAAACGTCCGAACTTGTCAGTTCGCCGCAAGGTCACGAGATGGCGACAACGTCGTTTCTTCCTACAACATGGCTATCCTTAATAAAATTATCTTTAATGGTTATTAGTTGTTATTACTTATTAGGTCACATTTATTACTATATCATAATATATATTCTTTTGAAAGAAAGCAATACATACTTTTTTTCGTAAATCCGACAATATAATGCATATAGCACATGTAAAGAAATGGCTACAAGGATCAGATTGAATAAAGAAAAAAAAATCTGTTTCCCGCTCCGAATCTAAAGGGGCCCACTCACGAGGCTGCTGAGACGGGCGTTTTATGACATTTTATGAGGCCACGTGCGAAAAGAGTCTCTGTGATTGGTCAAAGGCTCATAAAGTGTAATAAAACGCCTGGAACGCCTGGATCTGGACGCTACGTGAGTGGCCGCTATAAGTGTTAGCAGCCGCTATAAGTGTTAGCAGAGGGAATGTAAACGGGGTACCATACGTATTATACACGAGAACAGATAAGACCTCAGTCTTCCCGTATAATAATAGTAAGACTCACCTGAATGTTCGCTTTTTCCGATAAGGATATTGTTTTGACAAATTTATTACCGATCACAGACTTCCCATATAATTGCGCATAAAAAGTTGATTAGAATAAAGCGATGATATGTCATCAATATTGTCTATGTTATGATTTATGGCCATTTTCAATTGAAAAGAAGCATAAATGTATCAATAACAATGACAGCCACATTATATTCTTTGCAATTGTAGCGCCATAGAACAAGATATCTGACATGTTACTGAATAAACGATCTCAGCGTTATCTATCGGGCGTCACACGAAACTCTAACCTCCGCCGTTATTGGCAGTTCAAAATGATCTGTCGAGCGTATGAAGCCTTCCCTCCAGTTATTCTATGCTCCTAGGTACCTATCTAGTATCTATTATTTCGACGAATGTTACGATAAAATGGCCTCCCAGATCACCAGATTCATCTCCCAATGTTTTTTTTTCTATGGGAATATCTGAAAAATTTGGTTTATGGGCATGAAATTGGTAGGGCGGCAAATATCACGGAATTGCGGTCCAAAATAATCCACCTGTGCCAAATAAGCAACTATGCCGAATCTGCTCAGAGATATGGGAATATCTCTCTATAATAGATTTGGTTACTGCTCAGCTCAACAAGGTGGATTATTCGAACATTTAATTTAAAATTGTCGACTTTTGTATGTTTCAGAATTTGTTTTTTATTTTCCAACTTTTTTGGAATTTATTTTATTTTCAAGCCAGTTACGGTAAAAAGGAGCCTAAAACATTTACATATTCACAAATAAATTATTTGTGGCATTCATAAATCTACCCATACAATGGAATAAAATTGTCGTATTTATTTTCAAACCATACAGTCTAACGTCCATCACGTTCGAAGCAACCCTAATGCCGACAGAAGCACAGAACATATAATACAAGAAATGAAACCTGTTACAGATTGTTACATTCACATTGTGTTCCAGATTGTTAGATTCCCATTGTTATTGTATTCTATATTTGACAAGTAGAAAGAGATTTTAAAAATAGTCTTGTCAGTATATTATCAAAATAAAAAACCTTATATTTTCAAAAGAAGTGATTCATTGACAAAGTGTGGTCCTTCGAGCCGGATAGTTCCAGCACTAGGGTGTACACTGTACATTAAGAAATGAGAGATTAACGTGACCCACCTACCCGAAGGTTGTATGGCTACGGCCACCATTAGGCCCGGGATTTGGATACGCCAAATCAGCGCGATCCGCCTAGCGACGTCTCTCCCAGTCCGGCTTTGGCTCCCAAAACCTAGACCCTCACTGGTAAGAGCGAGGCACTATCCAACCTCTGGTAACTCTGCAGGCCACCACCCGAGTTGATACACGCAACTCACACGGCGAGAAGACGAACTTCTCTAGCCCAGCATGCGGGCTTTCAACCACTGCCACTACGAAACATAATCAACATGTCTTCACCAAAATTGGTGCTTCGAGATATACCAAGGTTGGAGGCAAAATTGAGAACCGCTGGTGACAAGAATTTACTAAACGATATTCGTTTTGCTTTATATGGAGGAGAAGTCAAAGGAAGATCCGCAAGAAGACATATATCATTGTTTTCTGGATTTGAATTCCAAAAAACTCCACAGAATATGATCAGCACTGTGAATTATTGAGTAAACCACGCAGCTTTTTCAGTTTACAATGATTGTGTGACTTTTTCGAATACAAATACCCGAATAGTGGCAGTTACAAGTGATTTATCCAATATGTTCCTCAAATCTTTCATGGAAGAATACAGTGTTTCGAATGATGAGGTAGAAAATAAAAGTAAATCCATGTCAGCAAAAAGTGAAAAAACAAAATAAATACCAACGGAGATCGAAACTATTAGAAAAACAGAATGAAATAGATTCACTTCAAGAAAACCTTTTTTCGAATCAGGAAGAAATTGTCGAATTAGAATATGAAGTTGAAGATATGAAAACAACAGCACAACCTATTGAAGAAATTGAAGCGAAACGGAGAGAACTCGACAGAAAACAGAAGCTTGAAGATAGGCGAAGCGCGTTTGAAAAATAAAGAAAATTCACTTTTCAAATATCAAAAATTTCTAGAAGAAGTTAAGTCGAGTTTGGCAGAATGTTCTTCTGAAGAGGAGGTTGAGAGTAGGAAATCAGTACAAACCCGTAGATGTTATGTTCGAGATTACAAATCAATAATCATTTCTATAAAATATTTAACATCAGCAATACTATAAGAAATGTGGCAGCAGTGGTAGAAAGTGAGATTGAACAAATTTTCGACCAGAGACAACTGTTAGCAAGTTTTGTTTCGAAATTGTCGCCTCATTTACTAACTCAATGGGAAAGTTACCTGATTGGGAACTGGGTACAACAAATGTCCGTCATTGTGAATTTTTTCAATTCAAATTCAAATAAAACCCAAAAGGTTAGCAATGTGGGGGATCGAAAAACGAATGGTATAACAGGTACCACTAGTAAACGATGCAGAATTTGCAACCAGAATCAACATCCTTTGGAAAATTTTAGTCATTTCCAAAAGGCGAAAGTGAAGGAACGTTGGAAAATTGTTCAAAAATGTTTGCTGTTGTTGCCTACGTCAGCATCAAGGAAAATCTGACTCTTGTATTATGGCTATCAGGCGTTTCTCAGCTAGGAGAGGATTGGTAGATGTATTCTGGTCTCATAATGGCAGCAACCTGAAGGGAGCAAGTCCTGAACTCTTGGAGGATTTGGATGAATTTCAGATAAATATGGTTATAGACGATATGGCAAATAGGGGAATAAATTGGAAATTCCTGCGCGAGTATCTCTCAAGCTTGGCGAATCGCAGTAAATGGGATGAAGATTATCCTAATCTCGAAGAAGGAGAATTAGTCATAATAAATGAAGGAGATTTTCCAAGAGGAGTTTGGCCAATGGGTAAAGTGAAGAAAGACGGAATTGTTAGAGTTGCTGAATTTCAGACAGCACATGGAATCTACAAGCGACCTGTTAGAAAACTCCACCGGCTCAATATTCGTGCTAATCAAGAAGTTAGCACCGGAGGGGAGTATGTTACAGATTGTTAGATTCACATTGTGTTTCACATTGTTAGATTCACATTATTATTGTACTAGCTGGCCCGGCGAACTTTGTTCCGCCTAAATGATACTTACGGTGGATTTCACAAATCGTAATCACCGGTGATCGGAGATCAACAGCTTGGTTCTCTGATTTTTGAACTGTCAAATGTTTCGATGGATATGAGAACAGATACATCAAAATAATATGTCAATTACCAATTATAGCAATTTTGGATTTAGTGATTTCCGCAAATATATTTATTACCCAAACAGAAATTCAAAAACATTTTAAAAATTATGAGAAAAGATGAGAATGGACATATCACGATCGAAACGAATCGCCAAAATCGTATATACTTGACATTTCGATAAAAATTCACTGTGATATTCACTCGCTTCTGGATCTGTTAATAGACCTTCATGGTACTTTAAGTCCTATGCAAATTACACAGTAATTGATGTCATATGTTCTTTATTCGACCATTTCAAACAACGACGACCGAAATTCTCGAAAAAAAAAACAGATGACATAAATTTATGGTCGCGAAAGCCTCAACAAATTCATCTCCATCTAATGGTGCTGATGTCAAATATAGTACCTTCACGATAAGATGTCTAGAATAATGGTGTAGGCACCCGTCAATTTTTAAATGGAATGACGTTCGACCAAATCGAAAATATTAGCAACGTGGCGGCGTCGCAATATCATTTCAGTGTATTTTCCGTTGTCAATTTGATGGATGTATCAACAGCTGATTTGCTAATGACAGCAGAATGGCATCTTTTTATAATGAAAGTTTTCTACTTTTCCTAAGAACTAATATACATCAGAATGTCAGGAATATAAACACACATTATTGCTTGACAAAATAATCTACCATTAACACGCCACGTTCGCCAGAATAAATTCAAGTATTTGAAATAACTGATGAAAATCAGTCATAATTTGTGAATAGCGCCACCTGAAGTTGAAAGAACGAAACATTGCTAATATAATCAATTTGGTCACAACAAAATCTAATCAGTGCCTACACCATTATTCTAGACATCCTACTTCACGACTACGTTATTTTGAATAAATAAAACTATAAAAATAACTAATAATCAGTCATAATGTGTGAATAGCGCCATCTGAAGTGGTACGAAATCTAATCATTTTAGACATCTAAAAGTTGTAGGCAACTCAAATTACACACTATTACAGTGACTATAGTGGTAATATAGTCACTGTACACCCCATCTAACGGAGAGAATATGAAATCAAGTACCTATGAATGAGCGGTAGCGTAACTGTAACTGAGCGACACCTAGTGGCCTCGCTCAAAAGGAGGAAAAGCATTTCCTGTATAAGTGAAATTTTCATCGATTTTTTCGAAGTTTTATTGCATTTTATAATAACCAGACCGTAGGCGAATCCATATATGAAGTTTCATATTAAACACTCCATCTGATCTCGAGTTATAAATGGTGTAACCAACATCTTTCTTTTATATATATATATAGATATATAGATTCTATATTTGACAATATTGACAGAAAGAGATTTAAAAAGATAGTCTTGTCAGTGTATTATCAAAATAACAAACCTTATATTTTTTATGAAAGAAGTAATTTATTGACAAAACCTGCCCACTAATTTTTGGCAACGACAGTGACGTTTCTCCTGCGGTCATAATTAAGTGGCAAATGGAGGCCACTAATATTCTATGACAGTTTGAAAGATGTCGACGATTTCATTTTTTGGGGAGGTTGCTGAATTTTTTTCTTATTCCTCGATATTGTTTTAATAGACGCGTAAATAATATTATAATCTTCCCCCGAAGAAAAAGTTTCCAATTAATATTGATTTACAAATACTTGAAATTTGGTACGTTGTACCATATTATTTATTCTCTTTGATATATTGGATTTATTCAATTTTTTCTTATTATTTCCACTTAAAATAAGAATGATGAAAAAATTCAGTGAGCAAAATATCAATCTTTATTTCGAAAAAAAACAGGTGTATTCATACAACATTTGGGCAACTGCAGTTGGCAATTAATTTCAGGTGGAATTGATAAATTAATGTTTCACTTCCCTATGTGAACATTTAGTAAAAGTATTTGTCCATTGAAGCAGATTAGTGTTATTTACTTAAAAAAAAACAATAACCAAGACAAAAATAAGCTTTGTCAAAATAAACAAAAGTTTTTTGGTTTAACAAATATCACAGTTATTAATTGTACTTGAGATCACAGTTACACTGGTTCATGAACACAGGAATCAGTATTTAAGTAAAACACTTGTCACTTTTTCATCATCAATTTAAATTATTGTCTCATCTCAAAATATTCTTCGGCATCACCAATTCACCACATCACACCACACCACTTAATAGTATATTCTAAAACTGGTTGCAGAATGGGCTCATGAGTGATGGAATTGCATTCTGCAACGAGTATTAGACGATATTTTCTCTATTTCAGTCAAATTTCGTAAAATACTGTTGAAATTCAATGAAAAACTCATCCTAGTGACTTCTGTATTGTATCTTGGCAGTTGGTGACTGTTACGAAATTGACATTTCCAAATTGACGTTTGTTGAAAATTGATAGGAGCGGAAGCCAGTACTGACAACAAAAAAACGAAAAATATAACTGAAAACAATGCTGTAATGAGTTCATTACAGCACTGTTTTTAGTACTGTAATGAACTCATTACGATAATGAAATAGAGAAATTAATTTACAAATGGCTAACAAGTCGCTTGTCAAGTGGCATTGTTGACATTTGTCAGTACCAACTCATCAACGGCATACGATTCTGAATTAGAGTGCTAGAGAGATATGTTTCCTGTCAACATTTTCTTTAAGTGGCACCGTATGTCTTAGTATATCCGTGTTGCCTGATTTTGAACTGGCGCTTCACCCCCCTGGACAGAAGTACAGAACTGATCAACTGATGCGATACGGTCAGCGCGAAATCCCCACTCAGTCTCCTATGCCAATGAGTATAGTCAGTCATTTATTCGTTGTCGTATTGCGCTGAGGGTTTTGATTATTTTACTGGCCCGCTAGACAATATTCATCCAATCGTCTAACGCTGAAATCCCTATGCCTAGGAAATTATTTACCGGACCTGTATATGTATATTCATTCAAGGGCGTCGCCAGGGGGGGGCAGGGAGTGGCAGTTGCCCCCCCCCCCTAGAGCTCAAAAATCCCTTAAAAACTTATGAAATAATAGCATAATATACGAAAATCAGTTCATTTTTCCTATTCTGATTGTTTTTTGCCCCCCCCCCCCTAGCTCAAAGGCTGGCGACGCCCTTGTATTCATTACATGGTCATTTTGACAAAAAATGATACTTGTAGAGGCTATGTTATACAATTATATTTCACGATCCCTTGCACATACCAATAACAGCTTTATAAGGATTGAAAGACAAGACTTCAAAGTATCCTAGCCAGTTATAATAAAGAATCTCCTGTGTCCACAAAAAGACTATCAACGTGACGAATTTAAAATCGATTTTTTTTCTTTTTTTCATATTCATTGTAATCACCATTCATTTTACTTCATTTTTCGTCAAATACATGATAATGTATATTTTCAACAGAATAAGATTTCTTAGAGTGTTTCCCTAAAATTCACATTTCCTTCCGAATTCAAATAGCAGATTTGACTTTTCTGTAGTTATTATTCTATTCAGAAGTAACATCATTGCAGCTTCAATTCATACCATCATAGTTTTTACGGATTGGATGAATACTCATACAATGAAGTAAAAATTCTAAAATACAAATGAGTTTGAATGTACAAGTTATGAATGCTACAAAAAAATAAGTTTCGAAACTTTAGGATACAAAAAAGTTGCCGCTGTTATCCTTATACAACTTTCTTCGAAAAAATCTTCAAGTAGAAACATAGAAAATTATCAAAAATGTATCTTAATAATATAATATTCATATCATGTATTTGACCAAAAATGAAGTGAAATGAATGCTGATTACAATGAACAATAGTATATTATTCGATGAGCACATAATAATAGTAATTATGTGCGAATAGAATACTATACTTTGTCCACGACTTCCTCGGTAAAATTCGATTTAAAGTGCATTTTCAACAACGAAAATAGTTATCAAAAGCGTTGACATAACATTTTCTGTGTTCGCACTGAATAATGCAAAATCTCGATAAACGTCAAAAAGTTCAGTTGACATCGATTCATTTCCATATTTTCACTCTGATGTAAATGAAATACATATTATGTTTACAACTAGTATTTTACTTTCATTACAAGATATTTTTGATCACATGCTTCAGGGATATTTTTGTTATTTCTTGGCAAGAGATTTCTTCCTTCTGATTTCCTTTTCAAAAGTGAACGCAGTTTATGCCTTCATTTATGTGGAGAGTATTCTTATAAGCATGGAATAATGGCTACATAAGGTTGTTTGTTAATGGTAGCATTGGTAGCTGATATTTCCGAAAATGAGTGGATTTAATTAGCAGCTCTCATTCCATGAAATTATTAAACGTTTACATTCCCTCTGCTAACACTTAGATTTGGAGCGGGAAACAGATTTTATTCTTTTATACAATCTGTTCCTTGTCGCCATTTCTTCACACGTGCCATATGCCATATATTGTTTGATTTAAGAAAACAGTATGTAATTCTCTCTTTCAAAAAAAATATACAGGGTGTTTGGAGGGTGAGTAGCCATAGGTAAATGGTGGATAGGTGATGCTCTTGGCTACTTGTTGCGCCTAATAAAATATCATTTTGCCCAAAGTTCAAGGTGTTATAATTTTTTTACCATTTTTCTAGAAATTTCCCATTTTCTCATTAAAACCTTGAATTTTTTCGAATTTAATGCTCGAGGTGCCTATAAAATGATTCATTTCCTTAGTCTAGTGTTGTCTTATTCAGATCGAATCAAAATTTCATACAAACGTCTTCAAAAAACCAGACAGCGTCGTATCAAACATTAAAATGAAATAAAAAATAATGTTGTGTCCACTTTACAAAGTGAAATAAAAAAAAAATTTACATGGTGATGGGTTTTAAAATGGCTTTAAAAACTTCTCTAATTAATACTCTTTGCAATGGTATGTAACATGTACCATTAATAATCAGATAACTCAACAAAAAACCGTTTTGTCTTCAAGGATGCCTTGAAAGGATGACGACAAAACTATTCCATTGAGCAGGCAAAATCTTTTCTCTCATTCTACCACAGCTAAAAATAGCGTGCCCTCTCTATCATCGGCTAACAATACTCCCAAGGGCGTCGCCAGGGAGGGGGCAGCTGCCCCCCGTGCCCCCCCCCCAATCAGAATAGAAAAAATGAACTGATTTTCGTATATTGTGCTATTATTTCATAAGTTTTTAAGGGATTTTTGAGCTCTAGGCGTGGGACTGCCCCCCCCCCAGCTCAAAAGCTAGGGGTAATTACAACATTTGCAAGTCATTTCATAGGCCTGCAGTAAAGGTGCAGTAATGCAGTTTTGAGTTCACTCAACATTTCGGTGGTTCACTGTAGCATATTTTGAGCTGGGGGGGAGGACACGGGAGGCAGCTGCCCCCCCCTAGAGCTCAAAAATCCCTTAAAAACTTTTGAAATAATAGCATAATAAACGAAAATCAGTTCATTTTTTCTATTCTGATGGGGGGGTCACGGAGGGCAGCTCCCCCTCCCTGGCGACGCCCTTGGGAGTATTGTTAGCCGATGATAGAGAGGGCACGCTAGTTTTAGCTGTGGTAGAATGAGAGTAAAGATTTTGCCTGCTCAATGGAATAGTTTTGTCGTCATCCTTTCAAGGCATCCTTGAAGACAAAACGGTTTTTTGTTGAGTTATCTGATTATTAATGGTACATGTTACATACCATTGCAAAGAGTATTAACTAGAGAAGTTTTTAAAGCCATTTTAAAACTCATCACCATGTAATTTTTTTTTATTTCACTTTGTAAAGTGGACACAACATTATTTTTTTTTTCATTTTGATGTTTGATACGACGCTGTCAGGTTTTTTGAAGACGTTTGTATGAAATTATGATTCGATCTGAATAAGACAAGACTAGACTAAGGAAATAAATCATTTTATAGGCACCTCGAGCATTAAATTTGAAAAAATTCAAGGTTTTAATGAGAAAAATGGGAAATGTCTAGAAAAATGGTAAAAAAATTATAACACCTTGAACTTTGGGCAAAATGATATTTTATTAGGCGCAACAAGTAGCCAAGAGCATCACCTATCCACCATTTACCTATGGCTACTCACCCTCCAAACACCCTGTATATATTAGTATATTCTATAACTAGTTGCAGAATGGGCTCCTATTCCAATACGAATGCGAAATTCGAAAACGAGCGACGAAGGAGCGAGTTTTCGAACGCATGAGTGTTGGAATTGCATTCTGCAACGAGTATTAGACGATATTTTCTCTATTTCAGTCAAATTTCGTGAAATAATGTTGAAATTCAATGAAAAACTCATCCTAGTGACTTTTGTATTGTATCTGGGCAGTTGGCAACTGTTTCGAAATTGACATTTCCAAATTGACGTGTGTTGAAAATTGATAGGAGCGGAAGCCAGTGCTGACAACAAAAAAACGAAAAATATAACTGAAAACAATGCTGTAATGAGTTCATTGCAGCACTGTTTTTAGTACTGTAATGAACTCATTACGATACTGAAATAGAGAATAGTAATTCACGTAACAAGTCCGGAAATAGGGTTTTTTGGACGAATAGACAAAATTCTAGGACGAGCCGGAGGCGAGTCCTGGAAGTCTTTGAGTCCAAAAAAACTATTTTCGGGCGTGTTGCGTACAATATTTTTTCGGCAACCGTGTAGATTTACAAATCAATGAGACGACACATTTCTTTATTATACATTTTGATTATTATTTGAATTGAACAGAACAAAAATGTCATCCGTTATTTCGTTGCTATTGTGATGATCATCAGTCATCACAATGACAACAACGACGTGAGTTTTTCCGGCCTAGTCCAGAAAGTAGGTACTTTCCGGACTAGGCCGGGAAATGTTACTTTCTCAAAGAAAAAGCGTCCGGGAAGTACCCACTTCCCGGACGGTTGCCGAAAATAGTATATTATTTCATTAGGAGGAGAAGTGTCACTTTTCGTGGCGAGCTTGAGTTTATCCGCCGAACGGAGTGAGGCGGATAATTGAAAGCGAGCCACGAAAAGTCACTTCTTCTCCGAATGAAATATGCTATTTTATTTCCAAACGTTTCCAAATTCATGAAAATTGTACATTTAATGTAACTTTATCAAATAAAAATGACGTTTGAATTGGAAGTTTTTTGTATTCTATGCATCTATGTTCATGGTAACCAAGTAATCTTTTTCGTAGCAACACTTTTCCTGCCGCCGGAGGGAAAAGTAAATATTTCTCCGCCTAGGCGGAGAAATAGAACTTTTCCATGATCCTGTCAGTCGAGAACTGACGTTGTTATCGTACGTTTGGAAATAATAGTGTTACGAATATTCATAGTTAGAATCATTAGGTGTTCTGTGGTTAGAACTGACACTAAGATTAATTGAGTTGTTTTAGACAGTTCTTTTGAATTTTGATGTATGAAATATACGAATTTTTCTATTTGGAATATTTTCTTAGAAATCGAACCCAAGTTTCGTAACAGTTGGTGTCAGAAGTGGGATATTAGTGATTAATTGGACAATTTATGGTAAATACCAGGAGTACGGATTACGACATGGCAGACAAGGAGGATATGATGAAACAGATTCTGCAGCTGTTGGCTGAGCAAGAGAGAAACCGAGAAAAAGAAAAACAAGAGGAAGAGGCGCGTCGACAGAAGGAGGAGGAACGACGAGAAAAAGAAAAACAACAGGAAGAGGAACGACGGCTGGAAGAAAAGCAAGAGGAGAAGGAACAAAGAGAGCAACAAAAGATGTTCCTCGTACAGATGTTTCAGAAAACCGAAGGCAAAATTGCATCCTTGAAGGAAGAAGTCAACACAGTTTGGAAAAATGTGGAAGTGATGGACTGCAAAATAATAGAAACAAAGAAGGAAGTGTTGGTGGCCCGGGAAGAAGCGAAGAAAGGAATGTGGGAGGTGCGAGAAGAACTAGAAAAGAAAATCGCTTCACTGAAGATTCAAGATCAGCGAGACAGGGCTATCACATCGCACAATTTTGTGAAACCACCGACTTTTGATGGTCAGTCGGCATGGTCCCTGTACCGTAAGCAGTTTGAAGCGGCGGCAGCAGCCAATGGATGGAACGACGAAGAAAAGGCTACTGCACTCATAGTGGCTTTGAGGGGACCTGCTTTGGCAATGTTACAGGCTATCCCAGAAGAGCTAAATCGCAGGTATGGTGATCTCATTGCCGCCTTAGAATTAAGATATGGCAATCAGCATCGGGAACAACTGTATCGAGCACAGCTGAGAACACGAGTGCAAAAACCTGGTGAGAGCCTGCAAGAGTTCGAATCTGATATCCAGAGACTCATCCAGCTTGCGTACCCAAAAGCCCCAGAGGATTTCAAAGAACAGCTGTCAGTGCAGATATTCATTGATGGGTTGAGGGATGCAGAAATTCAGAGGACCCTAAGACTGACGCACTTTAGGAGAGGCAGCGAAGCTCTTGTTCGGTCGTTAGAAGTGGAAGCGGCTTTCAATGCCTCCACTAGGCCAAAAGTGAGAGGGGTATCAATCGAGGAGCCACCCCAGGAAAATTATCAGAGTGAGAGTATATCGCAGATGTTCAAGATGATTTTAGAAAAAATGGAATCCAGGAATAGCGGTGCCACCAGTCGACCAAGAGGAAATTGTTTCAGATGTGGTAGGAGCGGACATTTCAAGAGGGACTGCAGGGTGAGGGTACCGCCACGATCTTCATCACCTTCCAGGACGTCCCCACGTGCATATTCACCTGCGAGGGCAGGGACATCTAGAGAGTCCTCGAACAGGTACCAGGAAAACTAAAATTAGCCAGCATATCGGGGCGCATGCTGGCTAGTGATAACGAAGCCCCCAGGGTCATCCATGTCAACAGAATAAGAAGAACAACCGATAGTCTTACCATTAGAGGAAAGGTGAACCAAAGAGATGTCGTCTTCACTGTAGACACTGGTGCGTCAGTTTCCCTGGTTCGCAATGGCATCCTTGAACCAGGTAGAGTGAAACCATCTGCATCCAATTTCGTTCTACGAACAGTCACTGGAGATAATGCACCAATACGAGGGGAGGCTGACGTCACACTAACCCTCGGAAGATTACACATTATGGAAACCGTTCTCGTAGCAGACATAGAAGATGAATTCATTCTTGGGATGGACCTGATAAGTAATTATGGATTTTCTTTCGATGGTGAGCAGAGAACCATGAAATTCGGAGGTGAAGAATTCATTTTGACGAAACCATCTGAAAGGGGGAGTTCTGTGAAATTGAGGATTTCCAAAACTGTCAGGATACCTGGTTTATCTGAGAAGATCGTTGAGGCCCGACTGGAAGAAGACCCTGGGTGCTGCGTTGGAATAGTACAGCCATGTGAAGAATCTCCTACCAAATTACTACTTGCACGAGCTTTAATTAGGACAAATCAAAATATTCCTGTGAGGATTGCCAATGTATTCCGTGATGCAACAACAGTCCGGGAAGGAGACATCATAGGAGTATGCGAGCCAGTCGAATGGGTAGCAGATTGCAAATCGAGCGGATATCCGGAGGGAACAGGCACAACTGATGACGTAGTGGGAACAATTGGAAAATCCTTGACTCACTTAACACCGAAAGAATACGAAGCTGCCATGAAATTCATTGCCAAGGAAAGTGACGTATTTGAGTCTGCAGGGTCACCAACAGGACGAACTAACCTGGTGCAACACAGAATAGATACAGGTCAAGCCCATCCAATTCGGCAACCACCAAGAAGATTGCCATTTACCAAGCAACAGGAAGTGGAGAAACTTGTCCAAAAAATGACCAAAGATAGCGTAATCGAAGAATCATCGAGTCCTTGGTCCGCGCCTGTAGTATTGGTTTCCAAAAAGGATGGCTCAACAAGATTCTGCGTGGATTATAGAAAATTGAATGACGTCACAAAGAAGGACAGTTACCCATTACCCAGGATCGACGACACCCTAACCACGCTGGCAGGTTCACAATGGTTTTCAACACTTGACTTGAAGAGTGGTTCCTGGGCTTGTGTACCTATTACCGCCGTTTTGTGGAAGGATTCGCAGACATTGCAGCTCCTCTTCATAAGTTGACAGGAGATCGGGTCAACTTCCATTGGTCTATTGAATGTGAAGAAGCTTTCCGTAAGTTGAGGGCAGCGCTTTGTTCAAGTCCAATCCTGGCATACCCACGGCATGAAGGACTTTTTATACTGGACACAGATGCGAGCAATACTGGGCTTGGAGCTGTATTATCACAGGTGCAGGATGGCCAGGAAAAAGTCATCGAATACTACAGCAGAGTGATGTCTAAGCCAGAGAGAAACTACTGTGTTACCAGGAAAGAACTGTTAGCAATAGTCAAGGCGGTAGATCACTTCCACAAGTACTTATATGGAAGGGGGTTTCTCATCAGGACTGATCATGCGGCCCTGAGGTGGCTACTGGAGATGAAAAACCCGGAAGGACAGATAGCTAGGTGGATAGAAAAACTGAACCAGTACCATTTCAAAATCAAACATCGTCCAGGACGGCTGCATAACAATGCGGATGCCCTATCTAGAAGATCTTGTCCAGGAACCTGTAAGCATTGCCAACGTGTTGAACGCCATGAAGGAGTCGCCGATATAAGACGTACGGCACTGGTACCTGAGGATGACTGGACTACTGAACATATGAGACAGGACCAGGAAACCGATCCAAACATCAAGGACTTTCTACAGTGGAAAGAGAATGGAACAGGCAGACCCTCCTGGAGTGACATTTCGGATAGAGATCCCATCTTCAAGGCAATGTGTGCTCAGTGGGATTCCCTGGTTCTGGAAAATGGATTACTCAAACGGGTTTGGGAATCAGCAGATAGGAGGTCGTCAATTTCCCAATTGGTTTTGCCCAGGAAGAGGATAGATGAAGTCTTGAAGGAAATTCATGAAGGGAAATCAGGAGGACACCTTGGAGTCAACAAAACCTTGGAAAAAATCAGACAGAGATTTTACTGGGTCCAATGCCGAGACGATGTAGAAACTTGGTGCAGGAGATGTCAAAAGTGCGGCGCCACAAAATGTCCCAAGACAAGATCCAGGGGCCAAATGCAGAAATACAACGTAGGTGCACCGTTCGAGCGGATTGCCATTGATGTAGCTGGACCTTTTCCTGTGACGAATGACGGCAACGAATACATCCTCGTCGCCATGGACTACTTCAGTAAATGGGTGGAAGCCTATGCCATACCAGACCAGGAAGCATCCACAGTAGCCAGGTTATTGGTGGATAACATGTTCTCGAGGTTCGGAGTACCGATGGAGTTACATTCCGACCAAGGAAGGAATTTCGAGTCCAAGTTATTCAAGAAAGTTTGCGAACTGATGGGCATCAACAAGACCAGAACGACCGCTCTTCACCCTCAGTCGGATGGCATGGTTGAAAGGTTCAACCGAACCATGGAAGAACATCTTTCCAAGATGGTGGAAAAAAATCAGAAAGACTGGGACAGCCACCTTCCATTATTTCTTATGGCTTACAGAGCGGCAGTCCACGACTCCACCAAACTTACCCCGGCTAGCATTATCTTCGGAAGGGAACTTCGATTGCCCTGTGACTTGTTGTTCGGATCACCAAGCACCGAAGAGGTTGACGTGCGGGACTATGCAGATAAACTGAAGGAAAGCTTGTTGAAAATCCACGAAACCGCTCGGAAGAGACTTATACTGGCAAGTGATAAGATGAAAGCTCGGTACGATTTGAAAGCAAATTCAGGAGGATTCAGAGAAGACGACCAGGTCTGGCTGTACAACCCACGTAGAAAGAGAGGTGTATCTCCAAAACTAACACCGTTTTGGGAAGGACCATACAAGGTGGTGAAAAGAATCAATGACGTGGTTTATAGAATACAACGCAGCCCGGGGACTAAGATGAAGGTTGTTCATTTGGACAGATTGAAGCCCTATCATGCTGGACCAATGGTTTTTTAATCGGGACGATCAAAATTAGAGGGGAGGCAATGTTACGAATATTCATAGTTAGAATCATTAGGTGTTCTGTGGTTAGAACTGACACTAAGATTAATTGAGTTGTTTTAGACAGTTCTTTTGAATTTTGATGTATGAAATATACGAATTTTTCTATTTGGAATATTTTCTTAGAAATCGAACCCAAGTTTCGTAACAATAGTATATTGTTCAATGAGCGGTAATGTAAGTCATAACACACGCAGATGAATGTTTGCACCGCGAGCCGTCAGGCGAGTGGTGTAATTCATCAAGTGTGTTATGACCATTACCGCGAATTGAATACTATGCTTTATCTTCGACTTCTTCAGTAAAATTCGAATTCATTTGCATTTTCAAAATTGAAAACAATTATCAAAAACACTGACATAAATTTCTGTGTTCACTGAATATTTCATGCAGTCATATATGCATCTATGGGCAGTCCAATGAACTGTCATCGTTCCATGCTTGGTTATTTTGAGTAGGTTTTCAGCATTTTACATTGTTTTTCTTGAATGAAAACAGGCCATTCTTTAGTTATGTTGTGAACTGTGGCAGTAGACAAGAACGAAGTAGGGTTGGGTTACTCAGAATATCGTCTATCGTCATTTTCCTACATATTTCTATTTGAATGAATAAGCCAGAATCAGACAATCGAAATTGATCATCTGTGTTGAGAGGGTTGTGTTAATACCTATACCCAACTGAGAAATTCTTGAAATTGCTTAAAACCCCCTCTTTTTGGTAAAATTATAATATTTTTGTTCATGTTGCATACCCTCCAGAATCATGATCAGCTATTTTCTTTGACTTCCCTATCAGTATAATATCTGTGAGTATAACAATAAATACAAGGACTTTAGTAATTAGGTACTAATTTTCTTTATTGATAACATAAACTGTAACATTTGAACAACCTTGAATCTGAATATTTGGGAATGAATTATGCAAGTTTATTGTTTCTTCTTGTGTTTTTTGTATATGTGTTGTTGATGTACTAACTGGCTGGGGTGTTATAGAACTGTAAATTTTATTTGCAGTATCTTTCTTATTTTTTTCGGAATCATCAATGTACCCCTCAGCCACAGTAGTTGATCGCCAACCGCCATGGCGCTTTAGTGCCGTTATGTCTCCTCCAGAATCTACTAATAAAGTAGCCGACGAGCGGCGAAAACAATGCCCTGTGTATAAGTTATAGTCAGGTAATTTTAAAAAAGATGCAATGTCTTTCCCCATTGCTCCAAATTTATTGATGCCAATTCTTTGTGGGTGATACTTTCCATTTTGAAATTTAAAGAATAAAATATTGTGCGATATATTGATAGGCCTCAGATTCAAATATTTCTTCACTATGATATACAAATTTCCAGTAATAGCAAATTTTCTGGCAATTTTTGTTTTTATATTTGGTACATTGACCATTAAAATAGATCCTTGGTCTTCTAAATCATTAATCTGCATAGAGTACAATTCTGCTGCACGACAAGCACCCATAATGCCCATTATTAAAGCAACCTGAAATAAATTATATATTTGACGAGATGATGAAAACGATTGAATTATTGTGAGATCTACTACCTTTGTTGCCAGATATTTATCATCAGAAGCTTCATTTAAGAATTTATTCACTTGTTCTGGAGTAAAAGTTTTTGCCTTTTTGGCAATATGTTTTTCTGATTTCCGTTTCAGAAATGCACGTAATTTTGAATAGTTTTCTATATTGACTCCCTGATTTATGTTAAGTGTGCTTCTTAGCATGGAGTAGAAAGTCCATAGGGATGATGCTTTATATTTAGTGCTCAATTCACTAAAATATGCCAGAAGAACGTTCTCAGAAATCGATGACTTGATGTTCCTACTTTTACACCAATCCAAAAAATTTATGTATGCAGCTTTATACTTTTTTTCGGATTTTTCAGGCAATAAATTATGAATTGTAGTATTAGCTGCTTCCCGTATTTCTGGAGGTGTACATAATAATTCATCTTCACTATCTGAATTCATCTCTTTCATCAAAATATCCACAATAATTAGATACCTATCAATTCAATTCAAATACAGTACATCAAAATTATTCAAGTGACATTTCTCGTACTCGCCTACTCCCCTCGATATCAATAATGAATAGTTCCCGTTCGCCGACGCCTACTCCCCTCGATGTCAATAATGAATTGTTCCCTTTCGTTCAACAAGCGCGATTTCTGTGGTCGAGAATTGAATCGCGTAATGAACGTCAAAAATTCACTTTTTCCAAATTCGATTTTTGAATATTCAGACCAAAGGAAAGGTAGAAATGAATGGCGAGAACTATTTGATTGATTCGGTCTTCACTTGATGGAAATTCATTTTAAATAAATAATAATAAACTGCTAATTTCCACAAAATTTATTGATGTTAAATGACGACAATTGTTTCACTACACTGTAGCTTTTTCAAGTCGGATGCTGAACTGAGTATTCCCAAATTATAACATTCGTTTAAATAGGTATTGATAACATAGTTGAGCAGAAAATGTGTTATCAATACCTATTTAAACGAATGTTATAATTTGGGAATACTCAGTTCAGCATCCGACTTGAAAAAGCTACAGTGTAGTGAAACAATTGTCGTCATTTAACATCAATAAATTTTGTGGAAATTAGCAGTTTATTATTATTTATTTAATGGCGAGAACGTTACCTTGGTGTTTGAAATAGTGGTCCCGATCGATCCGACTTTTTTTATTCATTTGGTAAGCTGTTTTTCCTATTTGTATAAGAGTGAGTTATAGGCGTGAGTTATTATTACCTCACACTATTGGTTTATAGAGACTATTATAGATCAAATTCAGTTGAATAATGGATATATTATTCTATGGGAGTAGATAAAAGTATATTAAACGCATTTGGGCAGAAATTCCTTGATTTTTCCGGCAAAAGATGTAATGCCGTATTTCTTGCAGCCTCTCTTATTTCTGATGGAGTAGGTACACAACATTTCTTCGTGACTCTATTATGCAGGTATCTTCGGGAAGAATTACAATTAATGGGAGGCACAATGAGTTGAAAACAGACGTTTCGAATATCAGTTTCTCAAACTGAATGGGAATCATAGAAGAAAACATTAAGTGATAGATGGTGTTGGCACTGATTAGATTTTGTTTAAGACTTTCTTGTCGATCGAAAATGTGACATTTTGTGCTGCTTTTCATTTCTCCCGAAAGGGGTCGCGCTATTTGTCGTTGCCGCAGTAGCGCCTTTGCCGATAAAAATTGCGGATTTATTCCGGAACTAGACCAAAATCTGAAATCTAGAATGCCGTTTTGATCTACAAATTTTGGTCGCGATTTCTAGAAAGGAGTCGTTACACCAGGTATTCTATGCATCTATATTAAGTGGTTATTTTTCTCTTAATTGTCAACGCTCTAATGGCTTGGTGGCTGACGGATTAAAAATTTTCAGAAGTGAATGTTAAGCAGTGATTAATGAATCATTATTCACTGCCATTATTCACCGGTGAATGATGACTATCATTACATTTCTCAAAGATCATTCGAAATGTAAGGATTATAGGGAAGTCGTGGACAAAAATAATTATATGCATTTTTTTTTTAAGAAAATGAAGAAAAATCGATTTGAAATTCGTCATGTTGATAGTCTATTTGTGAATACTCCAAATGCTGGAGATGCTGGCTAGAATACTTTGAAGTCTAGTCTTTCAATCCATATAAAGCTGTCAGCTGTGGGTGCAAGGGTTCGTGAAATATAATTGGATAACATAGCCACTACAATTAAGTATGCTTTTTTTTTGTGAAAACGACCAATATTTCGAAAACTGTTGAATAAAAATATGTGAAAAGTATACGAAAGCATGCATCAGGAACTTTCACAGACATGAAAAACATTACCGAATATTGGGTATTCTTCTTTTGTAAGACACACAATCGAATCACGAGTTTTTGATCTCGTATAATTCCGCTTTTTTTTAAATTTTGATCTATACAATTCAGACTTTCGTCTGGGAGCCAAAAGCAGAGAGCACGTGATCCGCTATGCCATTCCATTTTCGACACGAGTTATGAGATGTACGAGGCCATCATTGTGAACGAATTTCTGGCCAAAAAAACAACAACGCATTTAGTATTCCCATGCGATGTGACTCAGGCCAAATTGTTTTATTTTTCTAATATTCGGAGCATCCATTTTCATTCTGGATAATTCTGAAAATGCGTTGAAAAAATATTTTCTGAAAATTGTCGCAAGTGTGTCATTTTGAAGGGGCCTGATTCGAAGGAAATAATTTTTTGACACAGCAATATTTCTTCATTTGAATTACCCACATTTTCTACATTAAAAGTTTTCAAAAGTCTTCCACTTGCTTGTGAACCAAACTTCCACAGTGGTTTGCCCCTCGTTACGAATTTTTTTTCAATAATTCTAGGTACATTCCTTTCGAGAGTTATCGTGTTCACGGATTGACGACCGGACGGACCAAATTGAATTTGACGACGGATTCGTGAGCCTAACCTAATCGATTGTGACCTTTCTCGGCTCAAAATTAGAAAAATACATACATCAAGACGAAATGATATATAGCCCTCCCTTATGTAGAACTAGCGCTCAAAACCTCAAGAGGAAACAATAGCTGCCAAATATTTGGCCATTTTAATCCTCAGTTAAAATTAATCTACTGCAATTACATTATTTATATGGCGTATAAACAATTACAGTTCATCCAAGAATTATTGACATCAGAGCAAGCCTTGGAAGTCCAGTCGCAGCTTTATTTCTAGTTACAAAAAAAAAAGAAACTACAAGTTTTCTGTGCTTTCATCATAGCAAAAAAATATAGAAATAACCTGAAAATTAAATGGTATTTTTCAAAGTAAGGCAATCTGCAACAGATGTTTGACGCTGACTAAGCCAAGATATAGCTCCACCAGCATACATGCATAAAACGCCAGAGGTTGAGCGTCCTGTTTCAAAATCTCCTCCGTGGTCTGCATCACTGTAGGCCACTAACTCATCTCTTTCCTTTGACTTGTAGCTTGTAGCTAAGATTAAGATCCATTGTGCCCTTCAGATAACGAAATATCCTTTTAATTTTAACACAATCTGCGTTCGTTCGATTTTCTAGCTTTCTTGAGGCGACACTGACTGCATAAGCTATGTCTGGCCTCGTACTTGTCATTAGGTAAAGTAAAGCACCAACTGCTTCTCGATAAGGAGAAGTATTGTTCAATTCTTCATCTTCCTTCCCTAATTGAGAAACTTCCTTAACAATTGGAGTTGTAAGTGGTTTGCAGTTTGACATACCATATCTTTCAAGAATTTTCCTAGTATAAAAAGATTGATTCACTTGAATGGTACCGTTCTCTTCTTTCTGAATCTGGGGACAAAGAAAGTAGGATGCCGGTTTTATCGTTATTTTGAATTCTTCTGTTACTATTCAAAAATTCATTTTTCATGGTATCATTGCTGCAAGCTAGTAGTCCATCGTCGACATAAAGAGCTAATAAGGTCAGTGCTTTGTTTTTTGATAAATAGACATGCGTCGGCATCAGATCGTTTGAATCCTCGATTTTCAAGAAAATCACTGAGAAGTTTATTCCAACATCTTGGAGCTTGTTTTAACCCATACAAACTTCGTTGGAGTTTACAAACCATGCCGCTTGTATTTTCGAAATCTTCAGGTTGTAAGACTGTGTAAGAGACATATTTTTACTGGCAGCTATGCTTAATAGTGATCTTATTGTTCCTCCTTTTGCTACTGGACTGAAGGTTTGGTCATAATCAATCCCTTTCTTCTGGGAGTATCCTTTTATAACCAGTCTCGCTTTGTATTTTTCAATGAAGCCATCAGGATTTGTTTTCAACTTGAATAGTCATTTGCAAGGAATTGCCTTTTTTCCAGGTGGTAATTCCTCCGAAACCCAAGTATTATTTTCCTCCAAAGATTGTAACTCCTGCTCCATTGCTGAAATCAAGTTTTCTTTTTCATTACAAGTTATGGCATCCTTGTAATTTAAAGGTTCATTCGATGCACATATTTCTGTAGCAACTGCCATAACATAGTCTCGTCAAAACGTGATGGTTTTCTATTGTTTTTTTCTGCCTCTTAACTCCTTTCTCATTTCTTCAGTACTCTGTTCAATTTCTTCAACTACTTCTTCAGGTATCACTCTTCCTTCCAGATTTTGATTATCTTCTTCAGTTGACTGTTGATCTTTTTCAGTGTCAGAATTGGATGATTCAAGGAAATGTTCACCTTTGTCAACAGCTCTCCCGTTCTGTTGTGGTGTATATCTTCTATACTAATATTATAAAGAGGAAAGATTTGTATTTTTGTTTGTTTGATACGAATAGGCTCAGAAACTACTGGACCGATTTCAAAAATTCTTTCACCCTTAGAAAGCTACATTATCCCTAAGTGACACAGGATATACTTTTCACCCGAAAAAATTAAGGATACCTACTATAACTCCAATAATTACAAAAAAATCAGCCAAAATCAGCTATTTTCACGTGCGCTGCAAAAACCGTAAGACTTACGTGGATACAATGTATGACGGAAATGTACCTCTTGAATAGTTCTACAAAAAAGTCCGCGATAGCATGTATCTATCTCTCAAGATTGACTTGCTATTACCTGTTTATGGTAATCAGATGTTTTCCAAAATTATGCACTATTTGGGAGTGTGTTTTTATGAATTGGGTATTGATCCTAATCCAACCTAATACGTTATTTATCCCCAGTATTTAATTTGGAACAAAATTGCCCCTCACATCATACAATTACAACGAGTACATCAAAAGATATGGCAGGTTGAAGTTTTGAAGATGAAACCGCCGCGTGAAACAAATTTCTACTCGGGCGAAGCTGGGACGGCCTGCTTGTGACATGATAAGTCTTTGTCGTATTCCATAATGGTTACTCTATTATCGTCACCATTATCTGATAAAACTTCTTTCACGCCATAACCTGCAGCTTTGATTTCTTATAGGACAATGTGTAAATAATCTATCAATTCTGGTCTGTGTTTCATGAAATATATAAAATGATATCTGCTATAATCATCCTTCAATAAGACATAATATCGATAGCCGGATTTGGATGGGTTAAATGGACCACATACATCTGTATGTAAAAGTTCACCAGATGCATTGGCTCGACATCTTGTACCAAATTTGAGTACATGAGCTTTCCCATAGACAGAACCTTCACATATTTCACTATCGAGATTGACATCTAATCCCAGTTCTCTTTTCAATATTGTCTTTATATATTATTACTGGCTGGCCCGGCGAACTTTGTTCCACCTAAATGATACTTACGGTGGATTTCACAAATCGTAATCACCGGTGATCGGAGATCAACGGCTTGGTTCTCTGATTTTTGAACTGTCAAATGTTTCCATGGATATGAGCCATCACACAGAACAGAAACACAAAAATAATATGTCATAATATGTCAATCACTAATAATGGCAATTTTGGATTCAGTTATTTCCGCAAATATATTTATTACCCAAACAGAAATTCAAAAACATTTTAAAAATTATGAGGAAAGATGCGAATGGACATCTCACGATTGGAACTCATCGCCAAAATCCGATTTACTTGACATTTCGATAAAAATTCACTGTGATATTCACCCGTTTCTGGATCTGTTAATAGCCTTTCATGGTACTATAAGCCCTATGTAAATAACACAGTAATTGATGTCATATGTTCTTTTTTCGACCATTTCAAACCACGACGACCGAAAAAAAGAACAGATGACATCAATCGATGTCCGCGAAAGCCTAAACAAATTCATCGCCATTTAATAGTGATAATGTCAAATGTAGTACCTTCACGATTACGTTATTTGGAATAAATAAAACTATGAAAATAACTAATAATCATCAGTCATAATGTGTGAATAGCGCCATCTGAAGTGGTAAGAACGAAACTTTTCTCATATCTCAACGAAATCTAATCATTTTAGACATCTGTAACCCTACGCTAAGACATTTTGGTTTTGCCCAACAGCGCAGAGTTGTAGGCAACTCAAATTACACACTATTACAGTGACTATAGAGGAAATATAGTCACTGTACACACTATTCGTTTATATCGCCATCTAACGCGGAGAATATCAAATGAAGTACAAACGAATAAGCGATAGCGTAACTGTAACTGTAGCGACATCTAGTGGCCTTACTCAGAAGGAGGAAGCTTTTCCAGTATAAGTAAAATTTTCGTCGATTTCTTCAAAGTTTTATTGTATTTTATAATAACCAGACCGTAGACGAATCCATATATGAAGTTTCATAACAAACAGTCCATCCGATCTCGAGTTATAAATGGTGAAACCAACATATTTCTTTTATATATATATATATATATATAATATATAGATTATTATTATTATTATTAATTAAATGACAAGAGCTGAGGCTATGCTTTTTAAGCACAGAAACAAAACTAAAAATTGATACAGCAGAGTAGTAACAAAGAAGGGGAGAACTAAATAGCAACATATATCTACAAATTCAAGCACTCAATCCGGCAACACGTGGGTGAAATCCATACGAGTCTAATATATTTTTGAAGGAGTTCACACTAGGAGCACAAACCACATCCGCAGGCAAGCCGTTCCAGGTCGAAAAAATTCTATTGGACAGGAAGTTTTGAAATTCTCTTTCTTCAATTTGTACCGGTGTCCTCGTAAACTATTGGTGTTGGGGGTGAAATATCTCTTATTTTGATGTCCAAATCTTTCATGATATAACTGCAAAACATTATCATTATCAAGTGAATTAATTTCTTTTGAAGTTTCTGTCTTCAAAGATTTCATCTTGAGTTTATACAATCCACCTGAGCCATTTCTGGATCCAACAAGTTGAAATAACACTCTTCTGTTGTTGAAACAAATTCACTGTCTGGATTTTTATCTTGTGCTGACAATGTGAGAACAAGTTTTTCTTGATACAAGGAACATATCATACTTCAGTGAGAGGAAAAACTTGAATTTTACCATTCACGTTTGATTTTACTCTGATGGTACCTTCTCCTAATGTTGGTACTGACTCTCCATTTGCTGTTGTTATTCGGTGATGATTGTCAAATTGTATATAGCTCTCAAACACATTATTTTGGTTTATAATGTGATTAGTTGCGGCTAACAATGAAACATTGTTCTTCGTATCACTTGCTCTATTAGTTTTGTCAGGTTTCGGTGGCTTACCATCTGCTTTCCATTTCAGGCACTGTCGTATTTTATGTCCTCGTGATTTACAGTACTTACAAAATAAATTGCTTCTTTTGTTTACTGTATAAAAAAATTCCTATTTAGTCTCAATTTTGCTTGATAATGCTTTTTCATAAGCAACCAATTGATTTGTCAAGTTATCTATTGTTCTATCTTTGTTTGATATGAGCATCCAACTAGACTTGAATGAGAAGTAATCAGAAGGTAGAGTTTCTAATATTTTACAGATAAGTAAAATTTCAGGTAAATCACACTTGCACTCATTTCCAGCAGTCATTTTGTCCTTCAAAATATCTTTCTGAAGTTTATCCCAAACATTCTTCAGTTTTGATGTATGTGTTGCTATATCATCATCTGCTTGTTTCACATAGCTTAAGAATTGCATGAATAGGTCATATGTCTTGTCCTCGACATTGCCATCATAAAGTCTGTGCAATTCCAGCCAAACTTCTCTAGCGGATGTGAAACGCATTACTTTTTCTAGAGTTTCTTGTGTCATATTTAGAGTCAGAATAGGTAAAGCATTATTATCGGCTTGATTGAAATCTGATAAGTCCTCGTACCTGTTTTTCTCATCATTTGTAGCATCTTCTGGTATGGATTTAGGGGTTTTCAATTTACCTTCGATAACTTCTAGACCACCTTTAATTCCTCTTAACAAAATGCACAATTTATACTTCCAAGTTGACCAGTTTGACTTCAGCTCAAGCGAACCAATTTTTATTTTACTTGAATTCATCTTCTGAGTTTAACTCTCTTGCAATTTATAAATATATATTCACTCTTATTCTGTTTCTTCAACCTCAACCACGCTCTGCTACCATGTTGAAGTAATTTTTATTCAGAATAAAGAATTGTCCTATTATATTCATAAATTTATTGACACATAGATGCATACAATACCTGGTGTAACGACTCCTTACTAAAAATCGTGACCAAAATTTGTAGATCAAAACGGCATTCTAGATTTCAGATTTTGGTCTAGTTCCGGAATAATCTGCAATATTTTGCTATCGTGGGGCTATTGCGGCAGTCGAAAATAGCGCGACCCCTTTTGGGAGAAATGAAAAGCAGGACAAATTCTCAGATTTTCGATCGACAAGAAAGTCTTAAACAAAATATAATCAGTGCCAACAGCAGGTATTCTATGCATCTATATTGACACCTTACTTTGACATCTCCAAAGTAGGTATATTGATCTTATAAATAATACCTAATCATAGAACAAAAATAAACGAATGCTGCTAACTGAAAAGTATCTCCAGCTTCAATAAACTTAACGAATGGATTTATTTAATATATGAAGAATTTTGTCATGACATTGTAACTTTCAGTATTTGTGAATAATGAAGGTGTAAAATATGAAATATAAATATTCCTACTATTGTTTTTACAACCACAACTGTTATTTCCTCATCTGGGCAGACCTCATCATGTTCATAATGAAAGATTTTATGTCAGCAACATCCCATATATTTCGACTAATCTTCTCTTATTTCTTTTTATATGTGCTATGGAAAGCCTTTCCATTTATAAGCTGTACACTCTTCAAGAGCCTCATTCTAAAGATATTTATTTCACTTGCTCAATCATTTGCCAAATTTATTCCAAACATTAATGACAGAACAAAATGTCAGTGTTATTTCCACACCAACCTGAATTCTGCAACTCAAAATATCACTGAACGAGCATTACCAGACTAATTTCGATTTTCCAAAGCCGCCCGAGATGTCAATAATTCTTGGATGAACTATATTCGTATTTGCTCACCCTCCCTTTACGGAAACACGTACCTACTAAAATAATGGGGGTTGTCGGATTGTAATGTCGAACTTCAGGCACCCACTTCATGATGACATTTTCGTAAGAAGCAAGTCCTTGATCTACAGAAAAGCAGACAAGAAAACAATCTGTCTGAAATAAAAAAGTCATCAAAATTTGTTTGACAAAAGAAAACTTAATGAAGAATTTATAATCAAATTGTTGATATATACATACGTTCGGATATGATAATGGTCTGAGTCGTTCATAATCTTCCTGTCCTGCTGTATCCCAAAGTGTCATATTGTATTCTTCATCATCCACACAAATTCTCTGACCATAATGTTCGAAACTTAAAAAGAAAATAAGTTATTATATCGATTAGAATCTGGAATATACACATCATCAGAAATCTTGGCCCCCTATCAACTTTCCAGGCCTGGATCTACGATTTTTTCTGACCGTGGCAAAAATTCATTATGGCGCCCCACCATTTGTGAAATATATGAAATATCAAAAAATAACAAAAATAAATAATACAAATGAATGATAAAAATAAATACAAATAAAAAGAAAAATATGACAAGGGAAGAAACTAGATTTTTTTCTTCACAGCTTCACGCGGCGCGGTTTTCTTTCCGTGAACGCATCTATCAGCTCCTCGAAATCTGTTTCGGAAGCAGCTAAGATCGGGAGTCCAGAGACTCCAGGGAGACGTTCCTGAGGAACGCAAATAATTTTTTATTATTTTCAATTTGCTGAAACTTCGTTCACAGTTTGCAGACGTGGTAGGTAATGTGCAGTATATTCTTGAAGCTATACTGACATTAGGGAAAGCTTCTTGTAGATCTTGCCTGTGAAGAATTTGTAGCAGGTCTAATGAAGTCGATCTTTCATTAATTTCAGGAACCAGCTCTACGCAAAACGCTATTTCCCAACATAAATTAACTGCATTCAAGTCTCTTCATTTTTCTGCAGATCCTCTTTTTGTATGTTTAAAAGAGCATGGCCATTGAGGAATGCGAAATTCCTATGCAGACTCTCTGCGTTTTCTAATCTTTTTCTGATTTCTAACAATAATCTCTCCAATGCAACCTTAACTTTCTTCGAGAATAAACCAACTAGATCTAGCTCCACATCAAATTCTTCTGAAAGAAGTGTAGCTTCCGAGATCCAGTTCTCAATAGGTTTTTCTCTCATTCCTTGTAAGACCTTCACAAGATCGAGCAACAACGATAAATGAACGTGAAATAATTATAAACCCTTTCTGAATTCCCACGTTGACCCTATTGATCTCTCGCAGAATGTGATCCCAATTTGTTAGGTTCAGGATTAATCTAAAATCCATCACAGCATGAAGTAAATGACCAGCTTCATGCTTGGAATCTGCGACTTGTGAGGATTCTTTGATTTCTTCCAGACCCTTCACAACTCCCGGTAAATTATTGAGCAAGGCATTAACAGCTTAATGTTTAGCTGACCATCTTGGTTGGCTACTTTCTTTCAAATTTGTTTTCGTACACTTTTTCATAATTGTCCCTCGTGTGGTTGAACCAACAAAAAACGAATACAGTTTTCGTACAACACCAATTGAATTTACTGCTTCTGAACATGATGAAGCCCAATGGACACCCACAA
The DNA here is from genome assembly GCA_951802165.1 of Adalia decempunctata. Lineage (NCBI taxonomy): Eukaryota > Metazoa > Arthropoda > Insecta > Coleoptera > Coccinellidae > Adalia > Adalia decempunctata. Next base: position 44,654,751 of record OX637696.1, read on the forward strand.
GATTGAAAGAGTGTGCTAGTCATGGAACAAATACTGCGAGCTCGTTCATCTGTAGAATTCTGGATTGGACTCCTTTCCTTTATATGTATATGCCATACACACCTCAGGTACAATATGAGAAATTAGTTCTTTAGAAGCTTTGAATAAATACATCAAACTTGCGAAAGAATATCCGGTTGCTAGATATCTCAAAGTTATTGATAGCCTCATCGAAACAGGGACACATTTTCTATAGTTTGTGTCTCGTTTCGCAATAAATGGACTAACAGCAGTGACCAGGAACTGGAAATCCTCGCATGATATTCGAGTGAAATACTTGAATCCACTCAACGGGTCTATTTTGATCTCGTCCACAAATATTAAAATAATAGTAGAATTCTATGACGAGAGAAAAGAATGGTTGTAATTTTTGTGAGGTGATTTTGAAAAGGCAAGTGACGAAGTCGCTTGCCCTTGTCGCTTGCGACCCCCTACGGGCCGGTGGAGGGGGGCGTCAGAAAGTAGAAGAACGGGGGTTCGCGTGGGTGTTTTCGAAAAGTTTTGACGTTTCTCGAAAATGGTAAAAATTACCGTATCGGCCAGAAAATATCGAACGGGCGAAGAAAGGAGTGTGTCGTCGGGGAAACGGGATTTTGATAGTTCTTGAACTAAGGGACAGAAATTGTCCTTACATTAGATTATTATTAATTTCATAATAAATATTATAACTGTTGAATAAACTATTGAATTCGCTCTGAAGTGTATCACTGTGACCACCCTGGGATACCACAAACTGGCGACGAGGTGAAACAAAGCCAATAAAGTAAGTACAAATGATATCATAGATACGTTTACCTACAAATTACTGATCACTTTAAGAATAATATGATACTTGTTATTATTACAAATGATAACCGGTAAGAAAGAGGGCTGTGAGCCATTAATAACAAAGGTTATTAGAGAGTTTGACTGTGAGCCGTATATTACGTACTTAAAGTACATGAAGTAGGCTGTAAGCCATACATAAAATACTACAGGAAGGCCGAGAGCCATGAAAAAGTAGTTTGCAGGCTGTGAGCCATACCTAAAATAATACAGGAAGGCCGAGAGCCAAGAAATAGTAGTTTGCAGGCTGTGTGCCATACATAAAAGGATGATATGAGAGTATCAGTATTGTAATAATAACAAATTGAAAAAAAATAATCAGGGTTTACGAGCAGACATTCATCTATAGATTTTTTGTTTGTTTTCAGTACCGATCTTGAATTGGATAATTACGAGAAAATGGGTGACCCATCAGGTATCAAGCCATTCCTCGCTGAGAATTTAGATAAAGCACTCATTCGAAACGAATGGGAAAAATGGCTGAGATCACTTAAGCTGTACTTGGCATCGGAAGAAATTGCTGACCCAGTTAAGAAAAGAAATAAACTGTTACACATCGGAGGAATACAACTTCAAGAAATCGCGTACAATTTACCAGGTGCAATTTTTGAAGAAGTCGACCCAGCGACGAAATCTGACGTTTTCCAAACATCCAAACTCTGGTGGAAAAATTGACGGGGTATTTTTCTCCGATTCAAAATTCCGCATTCGGAAGGCATGTCTTCAGAAACTTGAAGAAGGGAAAAATTTCAGTAAATTCTTGCTCAAGATAAGGCAACAAGCTTCCAAATGTGTTTTCGGTTCAACAGCTCAAGAATCCAAGGAAATCAGTGTCAAAGACAAACTCATTGACGGCTGGGCTCCGGCGGAATTGGAGGCAAAGTTATTAGAAAAAGAACGTTCATTAGAGGAGATTATCGAATTATGCAAGATACACGAACAAGCAAGACAGCAGTCACAATCAATGGCTTCAAATAATCAGGGAGCATCTATATCGACAGTTAATGAGATCACTTGGTCTAACAGACGAACACAAGGAAATAATTGTACACGGTGTGGCAGACATGGTCATTCAGCCTTTTATGACCAGTGCCCAGCTAAAGATTCAAAATGTCATAAATGCGGATACCGAGGACATTTTTCGGCATGTAGCCGCTCGAGATTTGATAAAAGGAAGCCCAGTTCTTCGATGGGTGCACCGACCAAGCGAAGGAAATACAATTCAAGGGTCAATTATGTGGAGGCGTTTGAAGATGATGAACCAGAAACGAATACCCAAATAAAAAACTTCGATTGTTTCAAAATTGACGAGTTTCGCCATTACAGCAGTCCTGAAGCAAGAGAGGAGCTTGTCCAATGTAAAGTAGGAGGAGTACCTTTAACACTTCTCATCGACTCAGGATGCGGTGTAAACATGGAGGACTGGAAGAAACTGAGGAAGCAAAAAGCCGGGGTGTGGAATGTAGACACAAAAAGAAATGACCAATTAAAGCCTTATGGTGCTCTTAAAAATAAATCATCGCTTCCAAAGCACGGTGGCAATTCCAGGCAATACAAGTATCCTTGCCAACTTCTACGTAGTTGAGGACGGAGATGTTTCACTACTAGGTAGAGAATCTGAACAGAAATTGGGGGTGCTGAAAGTAGGTCTGAAGGCAATGGTGAATAATGTCACCAATAAGACTACATTCCCGAAAATGAAGAATATCACCGTCAAACTATCAACCGATCATACGGTCAAGCCGGTTAAACAACCACTGAGAAGGATCCCAATTGCAGTTGAAGAGATAGTGGAAGAAAAATTGAAAGAATCTCTCGAAAAGATATAATTGTTTAAAATCGAATCATAGATCGAATAATAATGTGAATGTATTCATAATTCAAATTTATAAGAAGGCGAGATTTAATTACTTAAAAAAGGAGAGTTTTTGACAATTGTAAAAAAGTCAGTCAATATATTCAAACAAGTAAGAACTCAAGTATTTCTTTATCCAAAATTAGGGGATAAAACCCCACAAATTGGTCCTTCGAGAGCCGGATATCAATCCGTACAAGAAAATCAAGAGCAATTCAGCAATTTCATATCATCTCAAGAACATTTCCAAGGCGTACACGTCGAACGAAGAAGATTCATCATTCTCATAAGAAAGGAGCAGATTCAGATTCAAGGAGATCAGATTCAAGGAATTCAGATTCCGAACCATTTGGAAGGCAGGTCTGTCTTGAAATACGCAAACTTCATTTTGATTTGTGTGAGCAATTATTTTTAAAACATCATGAGTGAATTTCAAAATTGTATCATAACTAAAGAAACTCTTGAAAGTCAATTAGTCAGATTTCAGCAATTTTTAGAAAAACTATACGATAACAACACGTTGATTAACCAACTACAAATTAGATTAGACAAAATTCAAAATCTTCTTAACAGTTACAGTAATATTCATATCAAATTGGTTGCATTAGACCCATACAATAAGGAAACTTACAATACAGAGTTTGAGAAATTTGAAGAATTATATTTTACGGTCACTGCTGCTGCATCTGATTTATTAGAAAATGCAGGTCTTTCTCAAGTGCAACTAACGCAAGTTGTTCATGAAACAAATTCATCGTCAAATGGCATTAATTTGCCACAAATTGATCTTCCTACATTTGCGGGAGATAGTAATCAATGGTTAGAATTCAATGACACATTCACCTCATTAATAGAAAACAATGAAAGCCTAAGCAATGTTCAAAAATTCTATTATTTGAAATCATGTTTGAAAAAGGATGCTGAAGCAGTAATTCATTCTTTGAAAGTTTCCAATGATAATTACCCAATTGCATGGAATCTTCTTAGGGAAAGATATCAAAATGACAAATTAATTATTAATAGTCATATTCGAGCACTCTTTGATCTACCCTCAATTCCAAAGGAATCTTTTGCAGCATTAAGAAAATTACTAGACGATGTTAAAAGGATTTTGAGAGTGCTGGAAAGTTTCAAACAACCCGTCTCTCAATGGGATTTGTTGCTTATTCACTTGATTAGCGGTAAACTAGATTTTCAAACACGCAAAACATGGGAATCAGCAAATATCACGTCTAAGTTGCCAACAATGCCAGAACTTTTGAATTTTTTGAAAGAAAGGTGTTCATTATTAGAAACTCTGAATGAAAATCCATGTTACAAAACAGACAAATTCAATATCAAATCGAACAACTATAAACCAAATCAAAAAACCTTTTTATCAACAAATAAACACAACAAGCACACTTGTCAGTTCTGCAATGAAGAGCATTTATTGTTTTATTGTAAAAAGTTTCTGGGTTTATCAGTTGATTCTCGGAGAAATGAGGTCAAACGTTTGGGCTTATGTTTCAATTGTTTGAAGCCTAATCATAAGGTGAATTCTTGCTCATCAGTGAATTGTAAGAATTGTGGTCAGAGGCATAATACTCTATTACATATCAATAATCAGCAAGAGCATAACAGGGTTTCACAAGAAAGGGATGTCCAAAATAACTTGGCTGAACAGTCGAGAGAAAATCAAACAAGTCTCTTGTCAGTCATGTCCTCATCGAAATCCAATGATGTGCTATTGGCAACAGCAATCGTTGACGTAGTTGATCACAGGGGAAATTTCATTCAAGCTAGAGTATTGCTGGATTCAGGATCTCAAACGAATCTTATCACAAAGGACTTGGTTAATAGACTGCAATTGAAGACCAAAAAAGTGAATGTTCCAGTAGTTGGGATCAATCAAGGATGTTTCCACATAAATGAAATGGCCAAGATTAAATTGAAGTCAAGGTTCAATTCATTCCAGGCTGATTTATCATTTTTAATTATAAATAAAATAACAGATGATTTGCCGTCTTCTAAAATTACCTTCGAAATTCCATCCAACATTAATTTGGCAGACCCCACTTTTTGTTCTCCAGGGAAAGTGGACATGCTATTGGGCGCTTCAATATTTTATGAGCTCATGTGCATTGGTCAGATAAAAAGTGGTGAAAATCGTCCTTTGTTACAAAAAACCAAATTGGGTTGGATTTTAGCAGGCAACACAACCTCGAATTCAACTCAATTAAAAAAAAGCTGTAACTTAGTCAGAGACGTGAACTTCGATTTGAAGAAGTTTTGGGAAATGGAGGAATGTTCAAAAGGGAATTTCACAAGTCAGGACCATCAAGAATGTGAAAGGGAATTCACAGAAAAATATAAAAGGAATGAGACAGGACAGTTCACTGTGCCATTGCTATTCAAGGGAAACATTGAAGATGTAGGTGACACATATCAAACAGCTTTGAAGAGGCTCAAAAACATGGAAAGAAAATTCTCCAGAAGTAACATTCTGAAAGAGTATTACATCAATTTCATGGAGGAATATGAAAGTCTAGGTCATATGACTTTGGTAAAGGAGTCAACATCAAAGGAAAGGTTGGTTAATTATTTACCTCATCACGAAGTTTGGAAGGAAGACAGTTCAACAACTAAATTGAGAGTAGTCTTCGACGGTTCATGCGCTTCTAGCACAGGAATCTCACTGAATGATCGTTTGAAAGTAGGTCCAACTATTCAACAAGATCTTTTTTCTATTTTAGTCAGGTTCAGGAAACACAATGTTGTGTTATCAGCAGACATAGAAAAAATGTATCGTCAAGTTCTTGTCCAAGAAGAGCATCAAGACTTGCAAAGAATTCTCTGGAGATTGAATCCTGATGATGAGGTCAAGGAATACAAATTGAAGACCGTGACATATGGCACGTCATCAGCTTCATATCTGGCAATACGCTGTCTACATCAAGTTGGCATAGAATCAATGAGAACAGAACCATTAGCAGCAAATATAATTTGCAAGGATTTCTATGTCGACGATTTATTGACCGGAGCCAGTTCAGTAGAAGAAGCAACAAATATCAAAGTGATACTCCAGAGTATATTAGATAAGGCTCACTTCAACCTCCGCAAGTGGTCATCAAACGTTCCCCAAATTATAAACAACAGTAATGATAATCCAAGCAAGCATTTGATTCCAGAGGATGGAATCAAGAAAACATTAGGCTTGCTGTGGAATTCAACGGAAGATATTCTACATTTCACTATTCAGGAATCTCCAGTTGAAAGAAGAGTCACCAAGAGGAAAATTTTATCAACACTGTCAAAGACATTTGACCCTCTTGGATTGGTAGGACCTTGCACGATTAAAGCCAAATTAATTATGCAGACATTGTGGAGATTGAATTTGTCTTGGGATGAGTCAGTTCCAGCTGATATTCATTTTGAATGGCTGAAATTTCAAGAAAGGTTTCTGAAACTGAAACACATCAAAATTCCCAGACAAATAATCTGTCAAGTGTCAGTGGAAGTACAGATCCATGGATACTCTGATGCTTCAGAACAAGCCTATGGTGCTTGTGTATATGCACGTTCCACTGCATTGGATGGCACTCATTACATCCAATTGATCTGTGCCAAATCAAAAGTTTCTCCCCTGAAGTCTATTTCACTACCAAAATTGGAACTGTGTGGTGCATTATTATTGGCTCGGTTAGTTCATTCAACTGTGAGCGCAATGGAACTTGATATCAACCGCATTACATATTGGTGTGACTCCCAAATAACACTTGCTTGGATATCAGGAGAACCATACAAATGGAAAACTTTCGTTGCCAACCGGGTCTCAGAAATACAAGAATTAACAAATATTCACCAGTGGAAGTACGTAGCAAGTAGAGACAACCCAGCAGACATTATCTCTAGAGGACTCGCACCTGATGAGTTGGAAAAGTCGAATCTTTGGTGGAAAGCTTCATCATGGCTTTCTGAAAATGAAGAGTTTTGGCCAGAAGGTTCATCAACTGTTCCTGAAGAGATCCCTGAATGTAAACCAACTATGATAAATTTAGTGAAATCGGAACAAAATTCAGAGTTTTTTAATAAATTCTCTTCATTGTTAAAATTGCAAAGAGTTACAGCTTACATGCTCAGATTCGTTCAAAATTGCAAAGTCAAGAGTGAAAAACTAAAGAAAGAATTCATAACAGTCGAAGAGCTCAACAGAGCTATGAAATTTTTAATAAAAACCGCTCAAATAGAATCATTCTATGATGACATGAATGCGTTGATAAAAGGAAATCCCATTTCCAAGCGAAGTAAAATATTAGCTCTCAATCCATTCATAGATGATGAAAAAATTTTAAGGGTTGGTGGCAGATTGAAGAATGCTACTAATATGATATTTTCACAGAAATTTCCAATCATTTTGCCACAAAATCATAAGTTAACAGAACTAATCATCCAGTCATTTCATTATAAAAATTTGCACGCTGGTCCATTGGCACTTTTATCAATAATCCGTCAGCAATATTGGCCAATTTCAGGCAAAAATAAAATAAAGTCAGTGTTAAAAAAATGCATAATTTGTTTTAGAGCCAAACCTCTTTCCATGCAACAATTAATGGGGAATTTACCGAAAGAACGAATTACGGCAACTCGTCCTTTTCTCTTTTGCGGAACAGATTTTGCCGGTCCATTCAATATCAAAGCCAACAAATTGAGAAACACGAAAATAATAAAGGTGTATTTATGCATTTTCGTGTGTTTCGCCACTAAGGCTACTCATCTAGAATTAGTGAGTGACATGAGCTCGGATGCTTTTCTCAATTGTTTAAAGAGATTTATCGGTAGAAGGGGCAAACCTGTCAAAATATTTTCCGACAACGGTACAAACTTTATTGGCGCAAACTCTGCATTGAAAGATTTCTTGAAGGTCTTGGGTGCAGAACAGAATAAAATTGGCAATCATTTAGCATCTGAGTCGATTCAATGGAGTTTCATTCCAAGCAGATCACCTCATCAAGGTGGTATATGGGAATCCGCCGTGAAGGCAGCAAAATTTCATTTATATAGAATTCTTAATGTAAACTTTACACCAACTTTTGAAATGTTGCACACATTAATAGTTCAAATAGAAGCTTGTCTCAATTCAAGACCTTTGACTCCCCTGTCTTCTGATCCTCAAGATATTCAAGCCCTAACACCAGGTCATTTCCTCATTGGTGCATCTTTATCATCAATACCAGAGCCTGATCTAGAACAAACCAAAGTCTGTCGTCTGACCCAATATCAACAAATCACTCAGGCGATGCAACGATTTTGGTCAAGATGGTCATCAGAGTACATCTCCACACTACAACAAAGAACCAAATGGAGGACAACGAACAAAGATGTGTTGAAACCAGGATTATTGGTTATCTTGAAGGAAGATCATCTTCCCCCTCTGAAGTGGAAATTGGGCAGAGTTTTGATGGTTTTCCCAGGATCAGATGGGATCATTCGAGTGGTGTCGATAAAAACACAAGGCGGTGAAGTAACTCGTGCCGTGCAAAAGATTTGTGTGCTTCCGATTGAAGACAATTTTATTAGTTAATAAGTAACACATTTATAATCTAGTTATATTTCAATCAGTTTGTGAATTTATCATTTCTCATTTTTCGTTTTGTTGAAACTATGAGGTTTCAAGGTGGGCGGAATGTTTAAAATCGAATCATAGATCGAATAATAATGTGAATGTATTCATAATTCAAATTTATAAGAAGGCGAGATTTAATTACTTAAAAAAGGAGAGTTTTTGACAATTGTAAAAAAGTCAGTCAATATATTCAAACAAGTAAGAACTCAAGTATTTCTTTATCCAAAATTAGGGGATAAAACCCCACAATAATCGAACAAGTAACGGGACCAAGCGAATGGATATCCCCCATAGTTGTGATTTTCAAACCAGGAGGAGATATCCGATTATGCGTTGACATGCGAAGGGCAAACGCGGCAATACTGAGAGAGAACTACCCCTTACCGACTTTCGAGTCATTTATGACAAAATTGAAGAACGCAAAATTCTTTTCAAGATTAGACCTCGTCAGCGCATATCATCAGCTAGAATTGCATAAAGAAAGTCGAGCCATCACCACATTCATCACCCACAAGGGAATGTTCAGATACAAAAGGCTCATGTTCGGCTTAAACTCAGCGCCAGAGATTTTTCAGCGAACGTTGGAGGGAATCCTATCCCCTTGCGACAAGTGCTTGAATTATTTGGATGATATAATTGTATTTGGTAGCACCGAAAAGGAACACGACCGAAGTTTGGCAGAAGTACTCGACGTGCTCCATAATCATAATATCCAGCTTGACGACATTAAATGTTTGAAGAAAGTTAAAGAGGTGAAGTTCCTCTGATACAAGCTTTCCGCGGAAGGTATTGATGCAGACGAACGCAAAGTAGAAACGATTATGAATTTCAGACCTCCCACCACAAAAGAGGAAGTAAGAAGCTTTTTAGGTCTGGTAAAATATCTAGGAAAATTTATTCCTGACTTAGGAACCACTACAGAACCCCTTCGGCAACTGATGAAAAATGAAACGAAGTTTGTTTGGACTGAATCCCCCATCAGACATCCTTTAACAAACTGAAGAATGCATTAGCTAAGCTTCCCACGCTATCTTACTTCGACCCCAACTGCCGCACACGTTTAGTGGCAGATGCAAGTCCAGTGGCGTTAGGCGCAGTGCTGTTGCAATTCGATGATCAACAATGCCCCCGTGTCATCTCGTTCGCTAGCAAGAGTCTCTCGGATACAGAACGCAGATACTCACAAACGGAGAAAGAGTGCCTGGTTCTTGTTTGGGGCGTGGAAAGGTTTTATTTCTATCTAGCCGGATTAGACTTCGAGCTGGTAACAGATCACAAACCACTCTAAGTGATTTTCAAACCGACGTACAGGGGGCTCGTATCGAACGTTGGCTGTTGAGACTGCAGTCGTTTAGATTCAAAGTCATATATCAATCAGGCAAATCAAACATCGCGGATTCAGTATCCAGGTTATGCCAGATTGCAAATGAAGGATCTTTCGACCAAGACAGTGAAAGACATGTTTTTACAATAATCGAACAAAGCATACCAAAAGCCATGAGCATTTCCGACATAGTAACTGCCAGAAAGGAGGATGACGAAATTAAAGTGGCAGTTGAAAAAATAAACCAGAATTCTTGGGAAACAACAGAAAAGAACATATATTTCCCGTTTCGTTGGGAACTAACAGCGTTAGGACCAATTATACTGCGAGGGAACAAAATCGTCATTCCCCAGGCCTTACCACAACGTACAACGGACCCTCGAACTAAGCACACGAAGGGCATCCAGGAGAGACCGTGATGAAACGAAGACTGCGAGCCAAAGTATGGTGGCCAGGAGTTGATAGAGAAACTGAAAATTTTGTCAAACGATGTAGGGGCAGCTTGACGGTTGCACCCAACAGACCTCCGTTTATGCCCAGACACAGATTCCTAGAAGGTCCATGGCAATACTTGGCTGTCGATCTCATGGGACCATTATCCCACCAAGAGATGGTTTTCGTAGTGATAGACTACTACTCCAGATACCAAGAAATAAAATTCCTGAAGCAAGCGACCTCTGGCATAATAATCAAACATTTAAAAGAAATGTTTTCAAGACTGGGTTTCCCAAAATCTATCCGTGCAGATAAAGGGCGCCAATTTGTTAGCCAGGAATTCAAGACATTCTGCAACGAAAACAACATTACTTTAACGCACACCCCTCCATATTGGCCACATGCGAATGGAGAGGTGGAAAATATGAACAATTCCATCCTAAAACGGCTTGGTTATTCGAATGGGAGGGATTTGCAGAACGAATTAGAGAAATTCATATTGATGCATAACGTCACACCACACGGAACAACGGGAAAGTCACCGTCGGAACTGATGTTTGGTCGTAATATCAGGGACAAAATACCATCAATTACCGACATAGATACAGAAAATATCAACGAAGAAGCGAGAGACAGTGATATTCTTAAAAAACAGAAGGGGAAAAGAGAAAGAAGATATAGCAAAAAGGGCAAAAGAAGACAACATACAGACAGGAGATAAGGTGCTGTTTAAAAATATGGTGGTAGCAAATGAGCTAGTCCCCAGATTTGACCAGAGAGAATATGAAGTGCTATTACGGGAAGGTAACGAGTTAACCCTGATGAGGGACAATAAAATAGTTAAACGCCATGTTTCTCATACCAAGAAAGTGCCACAAGAAACAGCATCGGAAGAACCGTCAACTAGAGAAGAGGAATCAACAACATCGGAAGGGGATCAAGCAACGGCAGATCAGCGCTCCCAAAACACAACCATCGCCGACGCCGAGGAGCCAAGACATTCCGATCAATCCAAGGTTGATCCGCTGAAGCTGATAAGGAAGGAGGGAGTGTGGAAACCATCGATTACGAGTGAGGAATCATAGACGGTGCCTCACGACAAGCGATGGGGATTAAGTGAGCCGGGCGAAGAAAGGAGTGTGTCGTCGGGGAAACGGGGTTTTGATAGTTCTTGAATAAATATTATAATGTTGAATAAACTATTGAATTCGCTCTGAAGTGTATCACTGTGACCACCCTGGGGTACCACAGGGTCCAAATAGTATAAAAAAATATTCCTTCAATTTAAGAACATTTTACCATCACACTAGCAAATTTTCCAACCTTTGTGGCATTCAAGTTTTGCATTGTCCACGACTTCTTTCATCTCCCTTAGCAATTTCTGATTCCTTTCTTTTATGTTGTTCCTTGTTCTTTTTCATATCTTCAATCTTTATTTTACTTCTCTGATTGTGTTTAGTTCATTTCGATCGTTATTGATTTTGCTGTTCATCTCCTCTTTTAATTTCGGTTCTTTTGTTTCCTGCCGTCTTCTCCTTATCGTTACTGTTTTGAGGTAATTTTGTTTCCTGATATTTTATGCAATTCTTTTGGCATTGTCTTCGATCTGTCCGATAGACCCAAGCATAAGAATTTTTTCTCGGGGCCCCTGGACGACGGGTGTATTTTTTTAACGAAGCCCCATATATACCCGTTCGACTTTGTACATGAAGCGTTTTTTTGACGTTTCGAGACATCACAGCTCACGGGTGGCGTGAACTTTTAGTAGGTTATATGGCTATCGCCCATTGAATTGGAAGGCATTGACGAACCAATGAGCATTTCATATGCCGCCATATTGACTCCGCAAAATGTTTTCGTGAAGAATTTTCGGGAGTGACAATTTTTAGAAAAAAATACCGAAACGTAGATCTTCGAAGGAATGTTAAAGAAGTATGTAAATATGGGATTGTCGTACAAAATGTGATGTTAAACTTCAAATTTTTTCAGGATACGATAGGACTATCGTATTCCCGGCCTCCAGAATCCAGATGTTTTACGAACCGTATACTATGCACCAATTGAGACGAGACTGAAGTATTGTGTGTTGGTATGGGGAAATTGTGCTAGACGTGACGACATCTTCCGATTGCAGAGGCGTGCGATTAGGATTTTGGATACCTAGACTTGGATACAGATTACAGAGACTGCTGTGAACTGTCATTTAAGAAATTAGGCCTTCTGACCTTTCCATCTATTTTCATTTTCGAAAATTTAAAATATGTACATGAGAATATTGCGAGATATCGCCTGCAGTCGGATGTTGATGACTACAATACACGACAAAATTCATGTATCAGACTAGATTATTTTAGGTTGAAGAGATCACAGCAAAGACCAGATTACTGTGCCACTGCCCTTTATAACGGGTTACCCAGTTGGATAAGAAGTCTAACAAATACTGAATTCAAGAGGAGGTTGAAAGCGATACTGGTAGATAATGTTTTTTATTCATAAGATGAATTTCGAAAATTCCATATTTGTAGTCATTGATTCTGACTTCTTGCCGATTCAGAACCCCACAGCATCTTTGATATTTTCTAAGATCCTCAGCTTTTCTTTGTCCTGTTTTCTTCATATTCTCATCTTGGTTTTTCTTGTCTGCATTCTTTTTCTTCCGTTTCTCCCCCAAAATTTTTTTTTTTTGATTTTTTCGATTTTCAATCTCTTTGTTTTGTTTTTGCCTGTGTTATGTCTTATGAGTTCATGTTTTATTCATCATACATATCTAGTATATGTAGTTTTGTCAGACAGTTCTGAAAATAAATACAACCTTTCATACGTATTCATATTTTGAATAGAGTCGTGATGCCGGATGAAGAAGACGTGTTGTCGGATTGCTCTGAGCAATCTGAACCTGAATTATTTCTAAAGTGCTGTGTGCTGTAAAACTAGGAAATGCAGCGTGAAAGTCTGCATTAATTGTTTCTCAGTTTACCACAAAGGCTGCATTAAGAAATTGTCAAATTTAGTAGTGATCGACCACGTGAAAGTGATATGTTGTGAAAAACGAAACAACGAAGTACTACAAGGAAGTGCCAAAGAGAATCTTTCAACCGAAATTCGTTACCTACGAGAACTGGTCGAGGAAACACGGGACAAAAATAATATGTTGAAAACGAACAACAAATTCCTAATGGATAGAGTAATTACACTTGAAGAACAAATACGGAAAAAAGAGGAAATAAAAAATCGCTCAGATAGTGAGGTAAATATAAACAGTATCACAAACTATGCAACTGCGAGAACCGATACCTGTAACACAACTTAGCCGCTCAAGAAAGTACGTCGTCTACACAAAATATGCCGCCACTAACTCGCAGTAGGCACAAATCACAGAACTCAGATAAAACATACAGTAACGCTGTCACTCAGAACCGTCAGAACATACCCAAAAACATAGAGAAATCACATACCCTAACCTTAAACGAAACAAAACAAAAGCAACCGATTACAACTGAGCAGAATTCAGAAATTCCAAACGGAGAACAAGAATTTATCACAGTTAGGAGCAAAAGGAAAAGGAAATCGACAATTCCTAAAAATATAGGTACGGGTCAGAGACAGAACGATTTCAGTGGTCCGAAATAGAAAGTATGGATATATCTTTACAGAGTGAACAGAAACGCAACGGAAGAAAAAATGAAGGACTATATTAAAAAGGCTCCTGGTTTCGAAAATACTGAGGTTAATGTCAAAGAAATACCAACCTCTGAGAACAGTCTTCGACGACATGTAGTAACAGCTCCTTTCAACAAAAAGGACGATATGTACGCATCAGAATTTTGGCCTGATGGAGTCGGAATAAAGCGATTTGACTTCCTTAAACACAAAGACTTAGATCAACAAGGAGGCGATTTTTTATAAGAAACAACAGATCAGTACACCCTGTAAGCAGTGTAAGCCTCATATCGCAGAATATGCAGTCCATAGGAAACAGTATTAATGAACTGGATACCTTACTCGAAGGACATCCAGATTGCCATTTCCTCACAATATCTGAGCACTGGAAGACTGAAGCACAACTTCAATCATATAAAGTACAGAATTACATCCTGGCTACCCATTACTGTCGACAGGAGGGAAGACATGGTGGAGCTGCTGTCTACATCAAGAACGGTACCAAATATATATATGATGTGTGGGATTTGTGGGTACTAGGACGATATTCTTCGGTGTTAACACAAAACTACAGTTTTTCCTGACGTTTCGCTCTTTATTAGAGAGTTATAATAACAAAAAAATTTCGTAAATGTTGATTTGTATGTTTTTGATATATTTTATGGTATACATTATATGTATTGTATTCTCGCCAGTTCACTTCAGTCAACGAAAAAAAAAATATCATCTCTAACCAGAGTCGCCCTCTTGATGGTTTGCTACATGAATTTGACAATGGTGACAATTTTCAGCAAGTAAGTAGCTTATATCCGAACAAAATATTGTCATATTAAACATTTATAAGAAATAACCTCAACATGTGAGCTGGTGATATATTTTATGATTTGTAATGTCTTGATTTATATTGTAGCCTCTGAAGAAGCTCTAATAAAGAGCGAAACGTCAGGAAAAACTGTAGTTTTGTGTTAACACCGAAGAATATCGTCCTAGTACCCACAAATCCCACACATCATATAAAATATTTGGGGACGCTACTATACCTTGAAAGGTACCAAATATAGAGTCCATCAACGAATAAACAACTTAGCTGAACATCAAGTGTTTGAGTGTGCTGCAGTGGAGTGTTTTATGGGCAATCAAAGTGTTGTTGTTATCAGTGTTTCTCGGTCACCTAAGAGTTCACTAGAATTATTTTACGAAAAACTAGAAGATGTCTTGGAAGTACTCGTCTTGGACAGGAATTTAACTTTTATATCAGGTGACTTTAATATCAATTTGAAAGATGATCACAATAATATTGTCAGAATGAACCTCTTACTCAGTTCATATTCATTCAGTTTTGCTTTCAATGAATACACTAGAATAACTGCTACATCTAGATCAGGTATAGATAATGTTTTCACTAACTGTAAAGATGTCTGTTTAACTGATGTTTTGTATACGGCTGTCTCAGATCATTTAGGTCTTAAACTCTCATTCACATTGAACTTTGATATTAAACCTAGCACGTACTACAAAAGAACTTATACGTCCGAAAGCATAGAAATTTTTTCCAAAAGATTGACAGAATAAGATTGGCAGGTAGATAACGTGGGTGAGAGTCAAGTAAATTCACAATGGAATAGTTACATGAATCTCTTTCTGGGACTGTTCCATGAATGCTTCCCACTCAAACTAGTTGTACCACAACGGTGCAAGCCCAAAACCTTCGACCCAGAGATAGAGGAATGGAATAACAAACTCAGTGCATTACAGTTAGCCTCGCACTATCACCCTGAAATGAAACAAACATACAATCGGTTAAAGAAAGAGTATAACAACTTACTAATTAAAAGTCGTTCGAACAACTATCACAGAAAAATCTCTATATCGGATAATAAAACAAAAACTATGTGGGCCATATACAACGATGTGGTAGGTGAAGACAAGCATTCCAATTCCTATAATCACTTCAAGGGAACTCCAGCTGAAACAGCCAATCACTATAATAGCTTCCTGCTAGAAGTGATACCTAATCTGATGCAAAACCACACAAGATCTACTTTCAGCTGTAATATCCTTCCAAACCAACGGTCTTTCTTCTTGAACCCCATTACAGAGAATGAGATCCTATCATTGGGTAAAAGACTCAAGAATAAATTTACCAGTGGAGATGACGAAATACCAATAACTATCATCAAGCAATGTTTGAGTAGTATAACAGAAGTTCTGAGTTACATGGTCAATACTTCTTTTGTATACGGAATTTTCCCTGAACATCTTGAATTAGCTTCAGTAATTCCTGTCTATAAGAAAGGGGATCGCAGTTTGTTTGGAAGTTATAGGCCCATTAGCATATTGCCATCTTTCTCTAAAATATTTGAGATGGCCGCGTGCGACAAGTTGGTAAACTTTCTGGACAAATGTAACATACTGAACAAAAACCAGCACGGTTACATAAGAGGAAAGTCTGTAACAAGTGCCATACTCCAGTTTACAGAAAAGATTGTTGAGGCATTAGAAAAAAATGAAATCCTATTGGGCATATTTTTAGATCTGTCTAAGGAAACTTGAAAAATATGGTGTGAGAGGCATTGCACTAGATTGGTTCAAGTTGTACTTAGGAAACAGAAACAAAGAACAGTCATAAAACAAGAAGCAACATCTTCAAATCAGAAATCCAAGAGAACCCCCAGGAGTGGGACAGGGAAGCATATTAGGCCCCATTATATTTGTTCTCTTTATTAACGACGTATCTACTATCCTTGGGGATACTTGGGACGAGAATACAACAATTGCTGAAGATTGTCTTCTCACAAATTATGCAGATGACACTCGGAATTTTGATATTTGTTACCCCAAACATAGACTTTCTATCACTGAAAAACACCCAACTTATGCCTGTATCCGAATGTTCAATAAACTTCCTGAAGAATTGAAAAATTGTAAAAGCATTTATATCTTCAAAAAGGATTTGAAAGAGATGCTCATCACACTAGAACCCTATTCCATTGGAGATTTCCTAGATAGATAAGTAAGGTCTTTGACGTTGTTTCATTTAATGTGCATTTACCATGTACTTGTGACATTCTTTGAAATAAACATTATTATCGGTCTCCCGTTCTCAGCTCGAGCTGGTTATTCTTCTAGGAACCAGTGAAAAAACATTTCAGTTCCTCCCACTAGTTCAGAAATTTCCGCACGATGTAACAGGTTTGCAAATCCACAGCCTGCTGTGCACATCCCGCGATATTCCGGTATAGTTCGATCCCTTGAAGACTTCTCTTGAATGATGATTCCCTTCTGTCTTCTGAAGTTCCGGACGCCTCCCGGTGAACTCGGTATGGAGGGAGCATCTCCATCCAGGAAGTGGTTCGTCCTCGCAATTGTTCACGTAATGAAAAGCTCGCATTACTTCAATATTCATTTCGCGGCTCCACTGGATACGTGCGTTGCGAGCTCCCCTGCGGGCAGTCCTCCTCACGGTGGTCGAGCCAGCAGGTGGAGTGGCATCTCGATCTTCTGCCATGATATCGGTTTCCACTTCTCGTTGATGGGTTTGCCACCATTTACCCTTGGTGGCCCAGGTAATTCGGGCCGTGGGGACGTCACCCCCCATGTGGCATGGCATAAACCACAACACCACACCCGTGCGTATAAAAATAAACATTATTATTATTATTATTATTATAACAGATTGGCGACGAGGATAATGGAAGAATTGCTTCGTGAACTTGTATCAACGCTTAAAAACGTACAGAGTCAGCAAGCAAGTTTTTCTACTCACGATCTTTAGAAATAGGGGATTCGGTTCAGATACGCTCTTATGATGGCAGTTGAAAATGTAAATTCGGAACTGTCGTGGCAAAGAAAGGATTACTCCATTATGAAGTAACAGTAAAAGGGAATATTATTTTTCGACATATTGATCAAATTAGATCAACCAAATTCCGGGAAACAAATGTTTCCAGTTCAACAATCAATAACAATCCCAGTTACAAGACAACCTCCAACGGAAATCTTAATGATTATCCATTAGAATTTTCAGTTAGTTCAGGAAAACCACAGACATCTGAAGCTGATCCAGATCTAGATCGAAGTTCAAATCCGATGGAGTGTACCTACAATTCAGATGGAGATAGCAGTATAAGAAATTCTCCTGCAGTTGGAGAAAGATCTGATGCGAGCTCGTAACTTATCGGTGCCACAATTACGACGATCGTCGAGAATAATTAAAAAACCAGAAAGATTGAATCTTTGAATGATCGACGAGGGGAAGTGTTATGTCTTATGAGTTCATGTTTTGTTCATCATACATATCTAGTATGTAGTTTGACGTTTTGTCAGACAGTTCTGAAAATAAATACAACCTTTCATACGTATTCATATTTGGAATAGAATATAACAGCCTGCTCCGCTTTCCAGAAGTCTTTGCATTCGTTTTGGCATAGCTTGCATTCGTTTTGGCATAGCTTGCATTCTTCTTGAGCATTTTTATCCCTTTTTGATTTCATTTTTCTTTTTTCTTGTTCTTGAGTTTCTTCAGCCATTTTCTCATGTTCTTTCATTTCGCTATGTTCAGCTTCTTCTTTCTCTATACGATCTTCTTCTTCTTCTTGTCTTTGTCTATCTTGTTCTTCTCTCTTTTTGTTTTCATCTTCTCAACTTTTTTGATCCTGTTCTTCTCTTTTCAAGTGGTAATTTTCTTCTTTATTTATTTTTTCGTTCTTCGCTTCCTTGCCTTTTTCTGTCTTATTCTTCTCTACTCCTATTTTCGTCTTCTTTTCTCTTCTGTTAAAATCTTCTCCTTTCTTCATTTTCTTTGTCTCCCTGCCTTTTATCTTCTCTTCTTTGCCTTTCTTCGTCTTCTCTCTCCCTCTTCTCTTGTTTCTCCTTTTTTCTTTCTTCGCCTCCCATTTTCTGTCTTGCTTTCATTTCATTCTCTATATTTTTCCTCTTCATCCCTTCTCTTCATTTCTTTATCTGCTCTCTTTCTTTCCCGTCTCTTCTCATCATCTTCCATTTGTCTTCTTCTCCTCTCGTCATTTTCTTTCCTTTTTTATTTGAGATTGTTCTTTATTATTTTCTAGAAGTTGTGCTTCGGTGGAGTAACTCACTTTGAAATAATTGTTCTTCCTTTCATTGTTTGTTTCCTCATGTTCTGCTTTAAATATGCATTTTTCCTCAGGATGATTGTTTTTTTTACAATATCTACAAGAATTGAATTTTTTTCTGACCAACATGATTCTGCTGTATGTCCTTGTTTGTTGCATTTCTCACAATGTTCATTATTATATTTTGACCTACAGTCTTTCGGATAATGCCCCATTTTTCCACATTTATGACATTTTCCGATTCTTCTTGCCTGTTTTTTATCTGCTCTAAAAGCAATCCTGTCCTCTTCTTTCATTCCGAATTGTTCCTCTTCTTTCACCAATATTGATCTAAGATTCTCCAAAGTTCTTTCATTAGCAGCGGTAGAATCCCATGCACTACTAAAATACTTATATTTTTCTGATAGACTCGCTAGAATTTTTGTTATTAGCATATCATCTTTTATATCCATTCCTAGGCTGTGGAGTCGAAAAGCCATTGTTTGTAAAGTCGATGTATTGCCCATCACGTCTAGCGATTTATCGTATTTGAAATTGAAGATTTCAGCCAGTACTTGATTTTTGGTCTGAGCAGTGTCTTTCTTATAAATTTCGAGAAGGGTTGAGTACATTTCATTGGATGTACTGCAAGTGAGTATACTCCATTCACTTTTATTTAATCACATAGGAGGTCATGGTTTCGTTTTCAGGAGTTGGTGCTCCTGATGAAAAGCACAGAACATATGACGAAAAGTCAGTGCGCGCACAGAAAATATCGTTAATGACAAAACGACGTTGCCAGTTTCTTTGTTTACATCAAAGTAAAAGTATCAAAGATATTCCACATTTTGTTAGGTTTACAAATTGTTCGCAGATTTTTGGTATTTAATCGATATTTGCAGGTGAGTTTTTCGTCGAATATCCAATATTAACGTATGTTTATTGTTTTTAGCACCAGTTTGGAGGACGATTTTCAAGGCCGGGACGAATGTTTACATTTCGAGGTTAAAGGAGTACACGGGAATTTCGTTGAAAAAGCTGTTATTTCGACAGATATCGCAGTAGATGGATCGGATGGAGCCTCGAGAGGTCGATTAGGATGATATTTTTCAGGTTTTCCAAGAAATTCACTAATGAGGTGGAACTTAGACCTAATTCTCCTATAAGAAACGCCTTTCAAAGGTCGAGATGGTGAAAATGTATTCTTTAGATGTTGTTTGAACAAACGCAGCCGAGTTTTATACTCCAACATTGATTTTAAGAAAGTTATCAACAAAATAAAATTGACATTATTCTTGATTCTTGTAATTACCCATCCATTCATCTTATATCTTTGGGTTGTTTTTTTAATGAATTCTTGATTAGAATCAACAATTGATGTCGTCAAGTCTTGAACTTTCAGTTCAAGAGGATAATAAACATTAAATCTTCACAAGCATGCATATGAAAATTATGTGAAAGCAATGCAATTTTCTTCCATGGCGAAAAATAATATATTTCAACAGTGATCTCTTGTACTTTTCATGCAAACTAGATAAGACTAGAAAAGGAATGACTAGAAAAGGAATCCTTTCTATCAATTTATATAAACGTTAATTATTTTCGTCCATCACATCTTTTCCAATTCATTCATTTTCCGAATAAATTCACATCCTGAGAAATACGCTAAGAATGTAGAAAGGGCAACATAGTGTTGACTTGGAACATAAAAATATTTTGAAAAACGTCATAACTTCGATACAGAGTGGAATGTGTCAAATTTCCAAGGCCAGAGTTGTGATTTTATAATTGTGAATGGAGTATATGTGAGATTTTGTGCTTGCCTCAATTGTTCTTAGAATATTTGATTGATTCGGTCTTCACTTGATGGAAATTCATTTTAAATAAATAATAATAAACTGCTAATTTCCACAAAATTTATTGATGTTAAATGACGACAATTGTTTCACTACACTGTAGCTTTTTAAAGTCGGATGCTGAACTGAGTATTCCCAAATTATAACATTCGTTTAAATAGGTATTGATAACATAGTTGAGCAGAAAATGTGTTTTAAATGAGGTAATAAAATTATATTGGAGGGTGCCGCTGGTTATTCCAGGATTGTATAAAGATGTTCAGTAGCGGTGATCTATTCACATCTGTTTGTTCATTCAATAGGACCTTCTTAGAATTATACCTGTTTATTTCTAGAGATTCTAAGAGTGTGAGTCTAGAACTCTTGTTTTCTGTATGGAGAATCTGATAATTGTTGTTGAACTCATGTCCGCATTCTTTCAAGTGGTTGGCGTATGTAGAATGGGTGGTGTTAGATGTGAAGCTCTTCTGATGTTCATGGATTCTCTTTTTGAAAGATCTTCCGGTTTGGCCTATATAAACCATGTGACAATCCCCACATTTTAGCTTGTAGACTCCAGATTTGTTATCTTTGTTTGTTTTATCTTTATTATTTCTGACGAAAGTTCCAAATTATTGTCTGTCTTGAAGGATACTTTGAGATTGAATTTATCTTTGAAATACTTAGCAATACGCTCGGAAGTTCGATTAACGTAGGTTAAAGATATATACTTTTTGGTGTCATCTTTTATGGGGGAAGGGTACGCTAACAGCAAAGCATGTTTTACTTGTTTATTGGACAAGATCTCATCTATGATGGAAGGGTTATAACCGTTATTGATTGCTATTTGTTTGATTAAGTTTAATTCTGTGTTGAAATGATCGTGATTCATAGGTGTAGTTATTAGTCTATGGATCATAGAATTGTAAGCGGCCATCTTGTGACTATATGGGTGATTAGAAGTGATGTGAATGGTGGTATCAGTATGGGTAGGTTTTTGAAATATACTGAAGTTATGTGTGTCGTTCAGTTTAGAAATTGAAATGTCTAGGAAGTTTATTCTACTATTCATTTCTTCTTCTACTGTAAATTTCATGTTAGGATGTATTTCATTGATAAACTTCATAAACATGCTCAGCTGTCTATTAGTACCTATAAAGCAACAGAATATATCGTCCACATATCTGTACCAATAAAGGAAATATTTAAATAATGGATGTGTGCAGATTTTCTTTTCTAAACTGTCCATGAAAATTTCGGCTAATATTGAACTTAGACTTTTATGATGTATCATAAAAGTCGATATTTTAAATTGTCTCGAAATTTGCTTAAAACAGAACTACTTTCAATTCAATGAAACTATTTATTGCTCCGACGAAGGTCTAATCATGGGTAATCCTCTAAGTTCAATATTAGCCGAAATTTTCATGGACAGTTTAGAACAGAAAATCTGCACACATCCATTATTTAAATATTTCCTTTATTGGTACAGATATGTGGACGATATATTCTGTTGCTTTATAGGTACTAATAGACAGCTGAGCATGTTTATGAAGTTTATCAATGAAATACATCCTAACATGAAATTTACAGTAGAAGAAGAAATGAATAGTAGAATAAACTTCCTAGACATTTCAATTTCTAAACTGAACGACACACATAACTTCAGTATATTTCACAAACCTACCCATACTGATACCACCATTCACATCACTTCTAATCACCCATATAGTCACAAGATGGCCGCTTACAATTCTATGATCCATAGACTAATAACATATATCTACTAATACCAATATGGATTATACGCCTGCTAATAGTTGTCTGAAAGTGAAGTCAGATCTTTGGTAAAGATTGAATTGTACGCATGCGTCAACTCGAAATTCAATTATGACAATAGACTTGGAGGTTATGTCATCATTTATTTACATTTTAGGCTTCAAGATTTTTTTGCTTGGATGAAAACGTTCTACTAAAACATTTCTATTTTAGTTTTCGCAAAGAAATGAATGTTATAAGTTTTCAGAAAACTATTTGATTCATCGTATTGAAGGGAATGCATTCTTTTAGCCGGAATAAATATTGATAATTCATGTATCAAGGATTCATCGAGAAATTTTCGTCAGAAGTTCTAATGGAATTCCGACTACCCGATAAGATAAAACGTAGGTATAGGTATGAACATCTTTGCTGTGAGAGGTTGATAAAATGGTAACTCACATTATTGAATAATCCATCGTAAATCTATCTATAGTTAAATGAACTCTTGTTATCAAAGTAATGTAGAAGTCAAAAGGATTCTTGTGTTTTAGCTGAATTGAATATTTCATTACTGAAACAAAATTGAAATGTGTTTTTTCAGGTAGGTATTCAAGGATATGTTTATTCGCAATGTTACCTACCAATAGTTATTCTCTTCACAATTTTTGTTTGATAAGAAGTCTTGAATTGTTGATCTACTTGCTCAGGATTTAATAATTTTTGATTGTTTATTGAAAGGTTTCAATTCTGAATGAAAAATTCCTTCTTTGCTTCAAACATTCCATTTTGAGATCCTTTTTATAGCAACTATTGAAGTACTATCAAGTAGAGGCCATGAACATTAATTATTCAAATTTGTGTTACGCAATTTCTTAAAATGATGTATTCAATCATTCTATGTAATAAAACAAATAATAACTATTTTACAGTTTATTTACACATTTTTTTCATTACAATTTCATACCAAAAATTATTGTCAAGGAAGAGAACAAACCAGTTTACATGCCGAGGTAGGTAGATTTAGATGAACTTACTTCTTAATTGAGACATATGAAGTTTTGTTCACTTTGGTAGATTGGAAAATATGGGGCCTATTTGATAAGATTTTTGGGGAAATAAGCTTTCATGACATATTCAACATGAGTTAAACTATTAGAAAAGTTTGAATCCTCCTCCAATTTTGAAATGGTACATGAAATTACTTCGAAATATTTTCTTACAATGAGTTTCCAGGTAAACTATGAATTTTTAGTCCATGATCCATATCATAATTGCTTACATGGTAATTGAAATAGCCGTCAGACAAGGGTAAATCCAAAATTTTTCTCGGAAGGGCACTTTCGAGAACAGGTTGAACTTTTATGATTGGATTATTATGTGAATATGTGATTTGGAGTTTGTTACGAGTACCTTCATGGAAATATGCAATTTTTAACAACCCGGGGACTGCATATTCCATTAAAATTGAATGAGAGGCTATTATTATGACATATCGAGAACATGGGAGTGGAGGTAGCAGTACATACACTAAGTAATACAGTATTGCAAAAATACTGAACCATGACCTAAAATAAAAAGATGTTGAAATTGCTGAATTTTGTTAAATTTTCAATAATACCATCTAAATAGTGAGCAGGATGATATGTAATCTAAAAAACAAAGTTGAAACTAAAAAGACATACCGTTGATTGGAAGGATTGCCTGTAAACAGTAGAAGATTAAAATCATGCAAGTTTTTTGCTAAAACAAGATGAGTACCTAATGTTGAGGTGAATAAACCTAGAGTGGAACCTCGATATAACAAATTTTAGACCAATCTCACCTCAGTTTAACGAATTTCTACTTGCTCCCTTCAGATTTGTTATATCGGGGTTCCACTGCGTATTAATATGATGTAATCAAAAGCCAAGGCAAGTTTACCTCTCAATACGATGAACATAAATACAGAACCCAGATAATATGTAACAAATGATTTATTAAGTTTCAGAATGCATTTATTCTAGAGTCAGTTTAACTGACTGATTTCATTCATTTGATGAAAAGAAAAACACAGCCAATATGTGTGTTGAACACAGATCTCTCCATCCAAACCAAAATTGACTTCTCTGGGTGTTTTCTATTAGTACCTTTCCCTGTAAAATAATTTTCAACAAAATGTCTTCCACAAATTCACAGCTGTGCGACATCAGCATTTAGGTGACATAGGGCCATCCACTGAGATCTTTGTAGGTGATTCTGAGGGAACCTGAAAAAAATATAGTGGTAAAGGAGAAAGCATGAACGTATAACAGTTGTATTTGAATTTTTTACCTGTGATATGAATTCGAGCGTGTAGGGTCACAAATGTAACATTTGTGAGTAGAGCTCCTTAAAGACATGTTTAATTCCTTATTGAATAAAAGAACACAACAAAATTTTCAAATAGATATAAATACTATTCAAAAACGGACCAACTATACCTATAAAGACTAACCAACTCAACTAGGTAAATTACTTATGATTATATCAAACGCGAAAATGAACAATAACAACAACGATTATAAGTGAAAAATGAACGAGGATTTAAACAACGAACGAACTATTGATTAACGAATTTTCACAAACGGAATAAATAATTTGTTTGGTTATGAGCGTATGAAATAATACATCACATCATTAATTTTACGTGTATGACATAATACAAGGTGCCAGAGAGAGATAGAATAACTACGTTATTTTTTTTCTTAATATTTCTGCACTTGCGCAGATCTGGAGTTTTACCAAAGCCCAGCTTCAGTTTTGATTGGCTCATGGCCCATATTGGAATTATTAGATATATGACTAATAACTACACCTATGAATCACGATCATTTCAACACAGAATTAAACTTAATCAAACAAATAGCAATCAATAACGGTTATAACCCTTCCATCATAGATGAGATCTTGTCCAATAAACAAGTAAAACATGCTTTGCTGTTAGCGTACCCTTCCCCCATAAAAGATGACACCAAAAAGTATATATCTTTAACCTACGTTAATCGAACTTCCGAGCGTATTGCTAAGTATTTCAAAGATAAATTCAATCTCAAAGTATCCTTCAAGACAGACAATAATTTGGAACTTTCGTCAGAAATAATAAAGATAAAACAAACAAAGATAACAAATCTGGAGTCTACAAGCTAAAATGTGGGGATTGTCACATGGTTTATATAGGCCAAACCGGAAGATCTTTCAAAAAGAGAATCCATGAACATCAGAAGAGCTTCACATCTAACACCACCCATTCTACATACGCCAACCACTTGAAAGAATGCGGACATGAGTTCAACAACAATTATCAGATTCTCCATACAGAAAACAAGAGTTCTAGACTCACACTCTTAGAATCTCTAGAAATAAACAGGTATAGTTCTAAGAAGGTCCTATTGAATGAACAAACAGATGTGAATAGATCACCGCTACTGAACATCTTTATACAATCCTGGAATAACCAGCGGCACCCTCCAATATAATTTTATTACCTCATTTAAAACACATTTTCTGCTCAACTATGTTATCAATACCTATTTAAACGAATGTTATAATTTGGGAATACTCAGTTCAGCACCCGACTTGAAAAAGCTACAGTGTAGTGAAACAATTGTCGTCATTTAACATCAATAAATTTTGTGGAAATTAGCAGTTTATTATTATTTGTTCTTAGAATGATGTGTTTTGCCACAGCATCATTTTTAAGCCATTCTGCTTTCTTCTTTTCATATGTCAGCGACTGTTGCTTTTCCTTCAACTATTTCGCCTAAAGATTTTGCAACAAACAGAATTGAAATTTCGAACGGTATCTTTCAATTTTGGAATAGACTCGATTCCTTCTTTTGATCCCATAGCGTCGCATCGGTACGAAATGATACTTTCGTATTATTCAAGTCGTACACCACTGGAACCGTAACCTGTTGTTTTTTCACTTTTTATTACCTTGAGTATTTATATTAACGTTGAACAATTCAATCTTATAATTTTATTACGTTAATCTTATTATTGACATAGATGCATAGAACACCTGGTGTAACGACTCCCTACTAAAAATCGTGAACAAAATTTGTAGATCAAAACGGCATCCTAGATTTCAGATTTTGGACTAGTTCCGGAATAAATCCGCAATATTTATCGGTTGTGGCGCTACTGCGGCAACGACAAATAGCGCGACCCCTTTCGGGAGAAATGAAAAGCTGTACAAAATATCACGTTTTCGATCGACAAGAAAGTCTTAAACAAAATCTAATCACTGCCAACACCAGGTATTTCTATGCATCTATTTATTGACATTCAAGTGACAACCAAAGATTATAGAGTATAATCTTTGGTGACAACTTTATTATCATAGAATATTTTCTATATATGTATATGCTTGAAAAATAAAATGCACAATTTATCATGCAAAAAACAAAGAAGCAGAGCAATAGAAATTTTGGAAATTGTACATACGGTTGTAAACGGTCCATACAGTACAACCGGACTAAATGGAGAAAAATATTTTCTTACGTTCATTGATGATTTTAGTAAAGTCGCCCAAGTTTATGTAATAAAGTCCAAGAAGGAAGTTTATGATTGCTTTGTCAAATATGTTAATTGAAAATAAAACTAGTGAGAGAATTAAAAAATTACGATGTGATAACGTTACGGAATACTTGAATAATAATATACAAAAATTTGCGAACGAAAAGGGAATTTATATTGAAAATTGTCCACCATATGTTCATGAATTGAATGGGACGGCAGAAAAATACAATAGAGACATCATAATGGATATGCAAGATGTTTGTTAGATGAAGCAAAAGTGCACAATCGTTTTTGGCCAGAAGTTATTAAAACCGCGGCGTATTTGAAAAGTAGAATATTAGCAAACACAGTTGTCAAAGATAAAACTCCTTATGAGATTATGTTTGGAGAAAAGCCCAGTGTAGATTATTTGAAACTTTATGGCAGTAGAGTTTTTGTAAGAGTGCCTGAACAAAAAAGAAATTCAATAAGTGATAGAAAAGCCGATTTGGCAATTTTGTTAGGGTATGAAAATGTTGGATACTTATAGAGTCTTAGTAAATAACAAAATAATTGTGGTTAGACATGTTGATTTCATAGAAGACGGAACATCTTTATTGAGGATGGCTCCGAGTATAGACGTGTGTGGAAAATGCTCCGTGAATTTTATTGTTTCGAGCAAGTTTATAAAGTGCTTCTTCTGTGAAAATAAGTTTCACTTGAATTGTGTTGCCATTAAGGATAATTGGCAGAAAATTCTGAATGAAAATCCCAACATTTTCTGGATTTGTGAAACTTGTAAGGAGGTACAGTCGAAAAACAAGGGGACAGGTAGAGATGGTGGGACATTGTCTTCGGAAAATACTTTATTGCGACAGCTAGTGGAAGAACAGGGTTCCAAAAATTCAGTCCTAGAAGAGAACATCATACTTCTCAAGGAGAAAATCGAAATTTTGAATGAAAAATTAAGAATAACGGATAAACAACAAAAAACACCCAAGATAAGGAATGACATTCAAGATGTTCATTCATACTCCAGAGTAGTAGAGAGAGACAGTGAGACAGAGTTAATTCATACGATACAAGATCGATTGAACAAAATCTGAATCGTCAAACGGAACAGATTACAACTCATAACCTCAAAATAGGAGACAATAACAAATCAACTGTTTTCCGAAAGGATCAAGTTAAATCAGCAATAGAGGAAGCCCACTTGATTAATCGCATGAAGGAGATTTCAAACACAAACGTGAGCCAAACTAACAACGATTGGCAATACGTTAAAAATAAGAGAAATCGTCGTGTTATGGTAGGACGCAACGATAATCTTGGGAATATTCGAACAGTTCCCAAGTTTGTGTCCCTGCATGTAACCAGACTACATCCAAAAACCACAACAAATGATTTAGTGGATATGTTGAAAAATCAATTTCCTGATGTCAGTTGTGAGAATTATGAATCCAGACATCCTGACAAATATGTGTCTATGAAAGTTAATATTCGCCAAGAAAATCTGAAAGATGCATGGAAAAAAGAAATTTGGCCCATGGGTTCTTTGATTTCGAAGTTTTTTACGAAAAGGAGGGTACCATCACAAAAGGTGGCACCTCAAGACTAAAATCTCACAATACACTTCGAAAAGTTAGCATAATACATCAAAATGTGCAGTCGCTGGGAAACAGTATCGACAAGATGGAACAACTTCTAATAGATATCTCAGATTGTATTATATTATGTATCACAGAACACTGGAAATCGCAGGATCAACTCTGTCAGATGGCTTTGAAAAATTTCCATTTAACAACAAATAAGTGTCGAGAAGAAGGTAAACATGGAGGATCGGCAATCTACATCAGTAATCTCTTCAAAACAAGTGAGTGCAAGAATATTAGTGACCTTTCAGTTATTGGTGATTTCGAGTGCAGTGCTGCGGAATTCGTTATGAATAAAACGAAAATCATGGTTCTTTCTGTTTATAGGC
Organism: Adalia decempunctata; assembly: GCA_951802165.1. NCBI lineage: Eukaryota > Metazoa > Arthropoda > Insecta > Coleoptera > Coccinellidae > Adalia > Adalia decempunctata. The sequence goes on from OX637696.1 coordinate 44,683,661, forward strand.
CGCCAAGTGGAAAAATTGAGGTATTTTTCGATTTAATGGAAAATATATTATCGGAGAAAATTGCATCAAATGTTACTATATTCATAGCGGGGGATTTTAATATCGAAATGAAGGAAGATAATAATGTTAAAAATAGATTATTCACACTCTTTAATCATTTTTCAATCAAAGCTCAGATTCATGAATACACCAGAATAACTGACCACTCTAAGAGCTGTCTAGATAATATTTTCACAAACTTGACTAGTAATTTAACATCAAAAGTTCTGGAATATCATGTGTCTGATCATAAGGCCCAAATATGTAGCTTTCTTATTTGTAAAAGATTCTTCAATGAGAAAAATAAGACAGATTTTTTGAGAAAGTTAGTAACAAAAACATGGGATAACATTTATTTTGTATAAAAATCTAGTGTAAATGAATAATGGCATATTTTTATGGAGGAATTCTTGTATCTGTTCAATGAATGTTTCCCTATGAAAACAGTTTACAAGAATTCGAAAATCAGAGTTTCACGAAATAATAAGGAAATAATGAAAATGAAAACACAATTAGATAATTTGCTGCTTTTATCACAATGTAATGCTGGTTGTAAAAATCAGTATAGTAAAGTGAAAAAAGATTATGATGAATTGCTTAGAGTAGAAAAATGTAAATTATATCACGAAAGAATAGAAAAATCGGATAGTAAAATCAAGTCAATGTGGGCAATATGTAATGAAGTAACGGGAAAGAATATAAGTCACAAACAATTTATTTGTGAGGATGCATTGAAACTATCAAATGACTTCAATAGATACCTTTTAGAAATTGTACAAAACATTCAGGACAGTCAATGTTATACGCCTTTTGTTAGTAGAATCCCAGAAAATGATAGGTCGATGTTTCTGAGACCTATAAATGTGACAGAACTACTTCAATTAACTGATCAATTGAAAAATAAACACTGCAGTGGCTATGACGCTGTTCCTGTTAGTATTATGAAGTCTTCAATCAGAGTAATACCAACTATTATCCGCTATATAATTAATAATTCTATGAGGTATTCGGTGTTTCCAAATCAGCTGAAGCATGCAATAATCAAACCCCTATTCAAAAAAGGTGATCCAGAAGATCTTGGGAACTATGGGCCCATAAGCTTGTTACCGGCATTCTCAAAAATCTTTGAAATGGTTATGACTTCGAGATTGCTTCAGTTTATGAACCAGCAAAGCCTTTTCTCCCAGTTCCAACATGGCTATTTGCAAGGTAGATCCACTAATTCTGCCATTTTTCAGTTCATAACAGCAGTGTTGGAATATTTGGAAAACACAAATCTGGCTTTGGGTCTTTTTATTGATCTTACCAAAGCTTACGACTGTGTGAATCATGATGTTTTACTATCGAAACTGAATAGTTATGGAATAAGAGGAACCGCCAACGATTGGATTCGTTCTTATTTGTCTAATAGGCAGCAACAAGTTGTTGTTAATGGAGTCAAATCTAATACACAATTTGTTAAAACTGGTATTGCACAGGGCAGCATCGCAGGACCGATCCTGTTCATAATTTATATTAATGATCTACCATTGACAGTGAATAATTTCTGCATCACAAACTATGTTGATGACACCAACATATTAATACCAGGTAACAACCCAACAGAAATAATGGAAAAAACACAACAATGCTTTTCGGAAGCCAGTAACTGGTTTTCGATGAATAAATTAGTTGTAAACCAATCAAAAACTAATATAATGTTGTTTCGTACTCAACAGACACAAATTTCTACTAACAACTGTATTACTCTCCAAAATAACTCTGTTGAACCTGTGTCATGCACTATGTTCCTGGGATTACAGATTGACGAGTTCTTGAAATGGGATACACACATAAATAAAGTTTGTCTGAAACTGTCCAGTGTGGGTTTTGGAATAAAAATAGTTGCTAAATATATGAATACTGATACTATTAAAATCTTATATCACGCAAATTGTGAATCAGTTATGAGATTTGGAATAATTTTTTGGGGGGACAATTCTAAGTCTTCATAGCACAAAAAAGAATTATAAGGACTATATGTAAAATGAGCTTTAGAGATTCCTGCAGGAGGAAATTCAGGAATTTGTACATAATGACGGTATATATGCATTATATATTTATGAATGTTTGTTATTTGTGTTCAAGAATAGGGAAAAGTTTGATAAGGGAGAAAGACATAATTATAATACCAGAACTGAAGATTTATTATATCCATATCATAGGTTAACTTTGAGTGAAAAAGGTCCATATTATATGTGTATCAAAGTTTTCAATAAATTACCTAATCATATCAAATGTTGTAAAAGCATTTCGAGATATAAAAAGGACGTAAAAGATATGTTAATTAAGCTAGAACCTTTTTGGTTTGGGGATTATTTCAATAGGGAAAGTTGAGTTGGTTTATTGTTTTTATTGTTTTTGTTGACGTCATTTCATTTCTTATGTAATTTATGTAAAATTTGAAATAAAGAAAATTGTCTATCTATCTATCTATCTATTGGTTTTGATGCGGAAAACAAGTTTGAAGATAGTTGTACTAGTCGATTAAGTGAAAATGAGAATTCAGAGGACAGTAATATTGATAGAGAAAATGAGTTAAGACGGTCCACTAGAGAGAAAAAAAGCCAGTAAAATTTAACGATGAAAATTTCATTTATAATAATAATATAGTTTATGTCAATTATGTGGATGCGAACATTCCTACCTCATTTAATGAAGCTATGACAGGTAAAAATCATGAGAATGGGAAGAAGCTATGAATAAGGAAATGCATTGTTTAATGAAAAATAAAACATGGGCATCTGTTGAAAAGCCCAAAGACAAAAAAACTCTTGATCTGAAATGGGTATATACTTACTATAAAAAATGATGAATTTTATAAGGCTAGGATAGTGGTCAGAGGATATCAACAAGATGAATTTTATTCGCCAATTGTAAAAATGCAATCATTGAAGATCCTTTTAGCATATTGTTGTAATAAAGGTTTAATTATTTATCAAATGGACGTTGAAACAGCGTTTCTAAATGGCAAGGTTAAATCCGAGGTATATGTAAAACAACCTCCAGGCTATGAAGATGGAACAGATAGAGTATTAAAACTGGATAAAGCCCTATACGGTCTAAGGGAAAGTCCAAGAGCTTTGTATGACTGAAGATCCCCGGAATCCCTCATATTTTCATATTAATATCTGTCGAATTTTCAACGATTTGCGGAAAGATAGTATGTCACATTCCTGGACTCTGTGCAATCTTCACAATCGTCCAGGAATGGTACGCTTTTCCTACCCGGTAAATAATGTACCATTATAGTTCTTCATCATTTATCGGGTGTAGAAAAAATAGCGTATGCAACTTTTTTGTAATGGTTATTACATGATCGTTGCATAATGTACGTAATCTTTTGATATTGCAGATAAAAATATATCCAAAAGTCGCTTGAATCCTGGCGCACTTTTTTATAGTTGGACACGCAAATATTTCAATCTTTGATCCCTTCAGGACAAACGTAAAATGAATAATCTTCTTATGATAAAATAAATTGTGAGTGGTGAGTTGCAGATGCCGAGTTTGTTGCAGGATGCTGGTCTAAATGTGCCAACATTCAATGTCAGAACTTTCGAAACTTTTTTTATTCAAACTTTCAACGTTTCAACTTTTAATTCGAATGCTCCGCACCTGTAATGAACTTCGTGAAGTTGTTGACATTTTTCATGGTAACATTGTGAATTCCAAATTGCTCTTCAAAAGCCATTTCCTTCTAATGTAATTTTTTGTTTGTTTCCCATTGTTTTTTTGAATCTAAATTTTATTAATTGGTTTGTCACTGATTATTCCGCTCATTGGTGTAAACTGTGAATACTATTTATGGTTATATCCTGTTTGTATTCCTTGTACAATATTAATATTGATTATACCGATCACTACTAGATCTCTCAAGGAAACCCCTCAGAAACTACAAGCTTTTGAGCTTGTAGCTTGTACGAGTTCGGAGAATCAGTTGTGCTCTGTGTAGGCTTTGTTACTGTGTCCTTACACCACCTTAGGCACAGCACTGTTAATTTTCGACGCAACAGTGAAATGGTGGCCCACTACCGTTGACTACAAAATTTCTTTTCTAGCCTCGGGATTGAACTCGCTTCTCCGCGTCGTCGCGTCAGAGCCAATCGCCAATCAAAGCAGAAATCAATTTATTCAGCTTTTTGAAATTACAAATTTGCTGTACGTAGAGTGCAAGCAAAGATATTCTACAACGTAGGATATCTTTGAGTACAAGTTTTCAATAATTATAATATTTTTTAATTCCTACTTAAAAGTAACCATTACAAACTACAATTTTGATTATATGAACAATGTACTTCTTTTGACAATCCTTTCTCGATTTTAAATGATGTGTTGAATCTCGATCTATGAATATACATATACAGGGAAAATAAAAACAAAACAAAAACAAAAAAACAGCCAATCGCAGTAACCACTGGGTTAGGGGCACACATAAATAAATAAATGAACCTCAGGAGCTCTTTGACCGCTCGTTCATACATCTTGTGAGTAGATTCATCTTGTGAATCGTCGGAGATTTTTTTTTAAGTTGTGGTTCTCACGAAAAGGAATACCCTGTAATGTTCAGAGAACATCGCGGAAACCAAGGGTTAGCAGGTAGGAATTGGTGTTCTTCTTGAATTTCTGGAGGTTATATGCATCGGGGAACACCTCCCTAGGCAATGTTTTCCAAAGCCTCGCTGTTCGTTGGATGAACGAGTATACAATTGATTCAAATATCGAAACATCCATTTTTTTTCGATTCAACAATGAAATTAGATTGGTAGGATTAGGCGGAATGAAGTCTCTACAATGAATATTATAGAATATACTTACACGGTCGGTACATATTCCACTGGAAATCTATTCTGTGTATAGGAAATTAAAAGACAAGTCTTCCCAACGATTCCGTCGCCTACCACTGTGATTTTAACATTTTTCGTCATTTTCTGTAAAATAAAAAATGAATTAATATGAAAGTACATATTAACTTCCATTCATTCATAACTAAATGTTTCTAAAAGTTAATTGTATACCTTTAATGATGTAGATAGGTCAAATAACTACACTAACTGAAAATTTTCCTATACACTAACTCATATTTATGAATTGTATCAATGCGAAGTAGCAAAAATTCAATCAAACAATCAAATGTGAACAGAATTATAAATTGTATTGATATCCTGCGCGAATCATTGTACACTTTATATGGGGATGTAGTATGTGACCATGAAAAACACCGATATTCTCTATGAGAGGTAACGCGACTATTTCATACTGGCTTTTCCGTACAGGAGATTTTAAATTGATGCGCAACGCTATACAGGGTGATTCACGGTGGATGGCACATTAGACGTTTCTGGAGAACCAGACTTCGGATCGGTCTGAAAATTCAATGGAATGCATTATCGGACCTGTTCTACCCAACTAAAATATTTTCGTCAATGCGGTGTTGCCACTTCTATTAGAAAGTAGAAGCAACTTTGCTTTTTCAAATGGAACACCCGGTATATTATATTATTTTCGGAATCTCCAACAACTTCTCAACAACTTTTATTGACATTTCTCTATACCTATCTCTTGCCGTTTTCGAAATATGAATAAATTTCAATTTTTTTCACCAGAAAACATGACCTCTAAAAATGCTGATAACTTCGGGTTGAGAAACACTATGGTACTGAAATTTGGTTTGGAGTTAGGTGATACATAAATGCTTCCAACACTTCAGCCTGATTTACGTTACTTCAATACACGGTGATAAAAAAATACAGTCTTTTCGGTTGCTTGAAAAAGTGACTGAAAGTTGTTTATTTCAAATGGAACGCCCTGTATATTATTGGAAATTCGGAAAACTGATAAAATTCGCTTTCATTCTATGTATATCATGCCTATGCGTAACTAGTCAAATTTCGGACTTATTAGCATTTATTTGTCAAAATGTCCCTTCAGAATGGTATTTCCATTCAGTATTTGGTAGGCAGGCCATGATTACTACTTGATAGTACCTTGTGACATTCTCCTAATAATAAAGGCACCAAGAAACTTGAGAGTCAAACTATTTATATGAATTATTATTAAAAAGTAGAACAATCATGTCGAATACTTCAAAGTATGTTCGAATCGCTGGCCGTTCACTTCCAAGTACTCCAAAATGCGGGTGTTGACTGTTTCTTTGAAATCAAAATCTTCAAATGCTTGGGCAATCCTTTCCAATAATTCATCTCTCGATTGCACGGGTGTTTTGTAAACTTTTTCTTTCAACATTCCCCACAGATAAAAATCTAACGGACTAAGATCGAGTATTCTTGCTGGCCAATTCCATGGTCCCAAGCGCAGTGGCGCACCCAGAAATTTTATTCGGGGGGGGGGCTGCTCGAGAGTAATCAGGTTTTTGTAAGTTATATAATTTAAAAAATGCGCCGCAAGCGAAAACCTTCTTAAGTAATGGATATATCGCATTCGTTATGTTGGAAAGACATTATAAAAAAGCTTGCTTTAAAAAATGCATATTTTATTTTTTCACAAATACTAAGTGAAGGGGGTAAGAGGACGCGCCTAAAACTTGATTAATCATTCTAGAGAAATAAAAAATGTCATGAGCGAAATTTCCGAAAAGCAACAAACTTGAATATTACAAGACAGAAATTTTACCTGCTTAAATTTCATCTCGAGTGGTATTCGGCATGACTATTCCACGAGAACATGGTCACATTTGACACGGATTGCGCTATTTGGCAAATTACAATTCATAGATTAACTATACGTTGTTTGTTTTATCTATGATATTCATTTCCGAAGCTATCTATGAATTGGAGAAACGTCAACAATTTTATAGATGGAAAACCAACTTGTTGGTTTTGCCGGTTTGAAACTTTTATCGAGATGAAACGATCGTTGCTACGGAAACTTCTTCACTGAAAATGGAATGGGTGGAATAGTCATATGTAACACCACTAGAGATGGAATTTTGCCGGCGAATACACTCGAGATGAAATTTAAGCAGGTAAAATTTCATCTCGAGTATATTCGGTTCACTTCGCATATTGCGGTCTATGCGCGAACATTGTCATTTTTTGACGTTTGTAGAAAAAAGTATATTTTAATTGTTCTTGATGATTATTCAAGATATGCACAAATTTTCCTGATGAAACAAAAGTCGGAAACTTTCAAGTTTTTGAAGTCTGTTTTGAACTATCTTCAGTCATTATTTCCTAGTCCTGGTCAATTCAGAAAATTAATGGAACAGAGTTTATCAGCGAATCTTGTCAACAAGTTCTCGATCAGTTTGGTATTCAAATTCAGTTAGCAGAACCTTATCAACATGAACATAATGGAACTGCTGAAAGGTTCAATAGAACACTCCAAGAAAGGGCTAGAGCCTTGTTATTTGAATCAGGCTTTCCAAATACTTTCTGGGGTTTTGCATTTTCGACTGCTTGCTATCTATACAATCGTACGCCTCATTCATCTGTAGACTTTCTCACTCCATATGAAAAACTTTATGAAAAACAAGCCGATCTGAAATACATAAGAATTTTTGGTTCACAAGCAGAAGTTAAAAATGAAAATGTTCCAAAAGGTAGAAAGTTGAATGCAAGATCTAGTACAATGTATTTAGTAGGGTATACCGATACTGGTTATTTGTTGTATGATCCTAAAACCTGTAAGACTCTTACATCTTGTAATGTTTTAATTAACGAAAATTTGACCTACAATTCATATGAATCAAAGTTATCAGTCCCAATTGCTGAATTAACAGTTTCGTCTGAATCTGTTGAGTTCAGTGAGAACGTTTCTGTTACTCCCTCTGTAGGCAATTCTGTTGCGTCCATTACGGACATATCTGTTGTGCCACCTGCTGGCAATTCTGTTGTATCAGTTGCAAACAATCCTGTTGAAATCATATCAGTTGAACAAGTATCTGGTTTTGTAAGAACTACAAGTCCAGTACAGAGTAGCTCCAACAGTTCTGTTGATGAAACAAGTGCTACAAATATGTTAGAAAATGTTTCAGTTAGCTCTCAAATAAATAATGAGATCAGAGATAGAATATGAATAAATATCCCAGCTAGATAATTTTGATGGCAATGAAACCTGTGGACTTGATATGCCGCAAATTTCAGTTAATGCCACAATTTTGAATCCATTTGGTTTTGTATATGATGCAAAAATCTATCAGACAAGTTAAACACCTCGAACATATCTGGAAGCAATGACATGTTCAGAAAGTAGTAAATGGATTACTGCCATTCAGTCCGAACTTGAAGCTTTAAACAAAAACCAACATGAAGTTTGGGAAATTGTGGAAAGAAAACAAGGTATGAAAAGTATTCCGTTGAAATGGGTATTTACAGTTAAGGACAATGGTGTGTGTAAAGCTCGTTTAGTTGTTGTAGGATGCAAAGATACTGAAAAGTATACTCCTGCTCCTGAGGAAACTTCATCTCCTACACCAGCTCTATCAGTTGTTAAATTATTATTTGCATTGTCAGTTTCTAGGAATTGGCATGTTATAGTTATATAGTTATAGTGAAAAGGGGTTACAGTCCACTGCGACCTTAAGGTCTATTGTGCCCCCTGACAGAGCTGTCATCATCGCGCCTCCTACAGCTCGCCCTCCAGTTCCAGAGATTTGATGAAATCCAGTATCTGGGACGGCTTCAAGGAGGATAACTCCCCACTTCTATAAGTTTCTTGTCCAAAGCTATCTTTCCTTTGGCTTGCAATGGAATAGCATTACGTAACCAGGTGAATAGGAGTTTCTTCCTCCTCCCCACAGAATCTACACTCATCAGTGTCCGATAAACCCATTCTCAACAGATGCTTCTTTAGGCGACAATGTCCTGTGAGAAAGCCAGTTAGTAGGTGAAGTTGGTTTTTACTGAGATCCAGATATTTTTTGGATCTAGCAGTTTCAAAGTGGAACTTTTTTTAGTGATCCATCCCTAAGAGATTCCGCCTGAGTTTTTCTCTTTCGGTTTTCTCCTTCAGCATAAATTCCTTCTTATAGGTGCATTTTCCTATACCACAGAAGGGTTCTGGGCCAGTGAGTGGCGTTTGTGCGCCCTTTCTGGTCAGTGTATTGGCCTCTTCGTTTCCTACGATTCCCGAATGACCGGGAACCCAGATTAAAAAGACCTTATTCTTCTTGCCTACCTCATTGAGTTTGTTTCGGCACTCCCAAATCAGCTTTGAGTCAATGACGTAGGAGCTCAGTGCTTTAATAGCAGCTTGACTATCTGTATGAATAGCTATATCGCACTTTTGATAGTTTCTTTCTAGATGTATATCTAGACATCTTGGTACTTGTCCCGTAAATCCCAGCGCCAGCTCCTGTAGCGGTTTTAGAACCATCTGTATACCATTTCATTGTATTTTCTTTGAGATTGTAGTTGGTGTATTCCCTTTCCCAATCCTCTCTTTTACTTAGCATTGTACTGAAGTTCTTCTCAGTGCTTACTTTCTTGATCGTTACATCACTAGGAAGGTTTGCAGATGAGGTGTAGTCATTCAGAGAGGACCAAGCTCTCTGAAACCTGACTCCCTCATTGCCTGCTCCTTCTTTAGATACTCTGAGGATGGCCTCATGGGCTACCCTATCAATCACTAGATGTAGAGGTGTGAGGTATGTGATGATCTCAAGCGCCCTGGTTGGGCACGTTCTCTTAGCTCCCGTGATGCACACACAGGCAAGCCTTTGTACTTTATCGAGCATTTTCCTCGTACTTGCCTGACTTGTCTTAGCAAACCAGGCTACTGCCCCATATGTGACTCTAGGTCTTACAATCATGACGTACATCCATCGCAGTATTTTTGGGTTACAGCCTCAATTCCTGCCGCATAGACGCCTGCATGCCATCAGAGCTCTTGTAGCTCTGCCAGTAGCATTATCAACATGCTTATTCCACAGAAGTTTGCTATCCAGTGTTATTCCTGGGTATTTGACTTCAGACCCACACACCAAGATATTTCCGTTTAATACTAACGTTTTCATGGCTGGAAGTTTCCTCTTCCGAGTGAACGGAATCAATGTGGTCTTGGTTGGGTTGATGTTCAGCCCCACTGACAAGCACCACCGCTCAATAATTCTAAGGCCCTTCTGCAATAGGTCGCAGAGAGTGCCTTCGAATTTGCCTCTAATTATTAGGACTATGTCGTCAGCATAGCCTACACATTCAAAGCCAAGCTCCGTTAGCCTGTGTAGAAGTTCATCCACTACCAGACTCCATAGGAGGGGGATAACATCCCCCATCTGAGGTGTTCCACGAGTAGCTTTGACGAAGACGGATTCCTCGCCCATCGATGTTTCAGCTATCCTCGTCGTTAACACCTCATACATCCATCTTAAGATGGTGTTATTCACTCATCGCCTCTCAAGTGCATCTCTGACAGACACGTGTGTTGTGTTGTCAAAGGCCCCAGATACATCCAGGAAGGCACACATGGCGATTTCTTTGTTATTCAGAGTTCTCTGGATGACTTCAGTCAGCTGATACAGAGCGGTCTCCGTTGAACGTCCCGCCCTGTAAGCATGCTGAGAATTGTGAAGTGGTGTTTTCTCCAGATGCTCCGTTCTTATGTAGTTATCTACGACTTTCTCCATCGTTTCAAGAAGAAACGATGTTAGGCAAATGGGTCTGAAGGATCGAGGGTCAGTCCCGTCCTTTTTCCCTGCTTTGGGAATGAAGGTTACATTTGCCCTTCTCCACTTTTCAGGTATTTGACCCAATGATAAGCTGCTTCTTGTGATATTCAGTAGTGGAGGATCTCCTCCACTCCTTTCTGCAGGAGTATTGGAAACACCCCCATCTACTCCTGGGGATTTATACGGCTGAAAGGTGCTTATTGCCCATTCAAGTCGTTGCCTTGGTAATAATTACACTCTTAGCAATGTCCCAGTCCAACATTGGCATGTTGAACAGTTGGATATCAAAACAGCATTTCTTCATGGTGAAATTGATAGACCAAAATATGTAAGTGTTCCTGAAGGAATCAATCTTGATAAATCAAAGGTAATATTGAATGTTACGAAAAGCTCTTTATGGATTATCTATAGCACCGAAATGTTGGTTTATGACACTTGATAATTTTCTGAAGGATTCTGGTTTTGAATCAAATTTACGAGAAACATGTTCATATAAGAAAAAGGAAGATAGTAATATCATTTTGATTTTAGTATATGTGGATGATATATTAATTACAGGTAGTTGTAGAAACCTTATTCAGGAAAATGTGAATATGTTGAAGTCACGTTTTAATGTGAAACAATTTGGCTTTCCTACTAAATTTCTTGGTTTGGAAATCAATAGAGCAGGAAATCAGTTGTTTCTTCATCAAACACAGTTTGTGAATGAAATGTTGAAAGAATTTCGAATGGAAAACTCAAATTCAGTTGATACTCCTTTAGTTCCTCAAGGAAGTCATAAAGTTCCGGAAGTAACGAATGAAGCAGATTTTCCGTATAAGAAAGCTATAGGTTCCCTGCTGTATTTGAGTAGGTATGTTCACAAGACCTGATATATAGGTTATTTGGCAAGATTCCAAGCTAATCCACAACAGTATCATTGGACATTAGTTAAAAGAGTTTTCAGATATTTGAAAGGTACAAGTCAGTTAGGTCTAAAATTCACAGTAGGATCTCCAATTTTGTCATGTTATTGTGATGCAGATTTTTCAGGTGATAAGTGTGGTCGACTACAGGTTTTGTGATTTTTGCATTTGGTAATCCTGTTGTATGGTGCTCAAAACTTCAATCAACAATAGCACAAAGTTCAGCAGAAGCGGAATTTATTGCACTTACTCATGCTACTAATGAAATTCTATTTTAAGCACAATTATTAGAAGAGACTGTGGGTCTCAGAGCATTTCCAGTTAATATATGAAGACAATGAAGCAACAAGACGTAACTGTCTGGCTAGCACAAGTAAAAGCCGCTTGAAGTATGTGGAACGTAAATATTTATTGATTCGTCAACACGTAAGACATAAGAAAATTAATATTGTTAAGATCAATACCAATGATCAGATTGCTGACATCCTCACAAAACCATTGAATGCAGCAAAGCTCACTAAGTTTCGTGATCACCTTGTATTCTATGAGGTTTGATTTGAATCAAAATATACAAAAAAAAATAAAAGTAAAATAAGATGATAATATTGATAACTAAGTAATAAGTCATAATGATTAAATATTATAGGAAGAAAATGATAAAAGTCAACGACAAACTCAAAACATGTTCTGTTTGATCAAACATTTCATAATTAATATTATTTTTTTCAGTCATTATGTATACCTTATCTGAGTAGTGTTATAAATGATCTTCGATCTCGAACATACTCTGATAATGAATTCTGTTGTTTATGTTAGTATCTTGAAAGGATCTTCGATCCCTTAGGTACTTTGGTAATATGTCTGTTGAGTATTTTATCTGTATATTGTGGAAAGGTTCTCCGTTCCTGGAAACATAATTTGATAATACTCAAAATTTGTTGTATATTTGTTCGAGTTATATTGGAAGGGTCTTCGGTCCCTGGAGATATACTTTAATGAATATACATGTTGAAGTGTTCATTTGAGTCATGTAGGAAGGGTCTCCGGTCCCTGGATACATACTCTTACGAATACTAGTGTCTTGATTTGGAAGGGTCTCCGGTCCCTGGAAATGATGGATGCGAAATCCAAAATTCTGACCACATATGTATTACCTAATGTTAGACATTTTCTCGTGAAATAGTCATGCCGAATTCCACTCGAGATGAAATTTAAGCAGGTAAAATTTCTCTCTTGTAATATTCAAGTTTGTTGCTTTTCGGAAATTTCGCTCATGACATTTTTTCCAAAATCACTCGCCTAACGGCTCGTGATTTTGATGCAATTGTCATTCGCGAAATTTCCGAGCAACAAACTTTCATATTACAATCGAGAAATTTTGCCGGCAAAATTCCATCTCTAGTGGTATTACGTACATATAAAAATATTGTCAAATTTAACATATTTTACTTCATTGTATTTTAATCGTCACTTGCAATAATTTTTCTGTAAATACTAATAATAAGTTGCAGTTCCTGGGAGGAGAGTAATGTAGAGGTTCAAGTATTCTGATGTTGAAATATTTTGTGACAGTCACAGAAAACATAATTATAAATTATAATAGTAGTCGACATTCAAAATTATAAAATAGAAATTGTTCAGATATTAAAAAATATAAAATATAGAACTGTCATAAATCTCTAGAATTGCTTTTATTGAAGGTACAAAACACATATTGGTTCATTGCTCTCTTCTCGGAATTTTCCATGAATGCATCACCCCAGAGGTGGGGATAGTGGAGAACTCATTGCCATACCGAATTCCTGTTGGTAAAAGTTGTTGTTCACTTGGAAGTAAGTGGAGTTGATACATGTTTCGAGCATATCCATTATTGCGTCTATGCTCAAAGTGGTTCCCTCAGCCAATGAGAGTGCCCTTGTGGAATTAGAACTCAAAGGTCCGAAGTTCAATCCCGAGCTAGGAAAGAAATTTTCTAGTATCGGTAGGGGCCACCATTCTCACTGTTGGGTCAAAAATTAACAGTGCTGTGCCTAAGGTGGCGTAAGGACACAGTAACAAAGCCTACTGCTTACTCCGAAGTTACAAGCTTCGAAGCTTGTAGTTTCAGAGGGGTCTCCTCAGGAGACCTTGGAGTAGTCAGGATAAACAATTCAGTGTTCTACTCAAGTTTTCTTATCATAATTTCGACATTGGTGAACAGACTCTTGATGTCGAAACTGACCATGATGTCCATGTCAGATATATGCTGTTGGTGCATGATCTCTATGAAACGATTAGTGTTTTTGACCATTGATGTTGTATGTCCTCTGAGTGGAGACACTATCTTCAGGCGTTGGCCAAGGGATGACATGGGGAATTTCGCGAACTGACGATTGGTATGAACGGAATATTGTCTTTGTGTATTTTTGGAAGACCATAAAGATGTGGAGGTTTGGTGTAGTGCGGTGTCAGTTTTGTTCTTGTGAGGTTGTCAGGGAACTGATCTTTCTACTTAGGCAGGACTTTGTAGACGTAGTATGAGGGCCTTTCTTTAATTTCTTCATGGAAAAATAAGTTGGAAACAGCGTAACAGCGATAAACGAGTGAATGAATATTATCTCGTGGACCAGTAAACAAATCCGTCGGCGCGATGCGATAACGAATGAATGGCAGGGCCCGTATTCTCGGCAGGTGATCTTTCGGTTCGTATACGTTCTCTGTGTTATTTTGTATGGCAAACGTATACGCACCGAAAGATCACTCGCCGAGAATACGGGCCCTGACCTAACTTGGTGGGCGTTCAATGTAGTGTGTTTTATTTCCAGTTACATTTGGAAATGGATTGACTTTGGACAGGGCCGTAGCTACAAGGGGGGGGGGAGGGAGGGTAGCCTCCCCCCCAGAGCAGATTCGAAAGGGCGCCAAATTGATCTCTTATCATTGAATAACTAAAACAAATGTCTCAAGCAAACGTTCATTTTTCTATTACTTGCGATAAATGATTTATACATACTTATATAAGTACAGTGAATCTAATAGAGTCGCCGTATACATCATCTGCTTACAATGACATCTAGTCTATGTATTTTGAACTACAGCAATGGCATTGTAGAAAGCCTCGTTATGGCAGTCAAGATCATAATGCGGTGAATCCCCGAATTCCCGGCTATACGTCAAAGACAAACATAACCTTTCGTTCCTGATTTATAATTGATAACTTTATGAGTAGTGAGTGTGTGTTTCTTTGGTCTTGTCTATTGAGTTTTATATTGAGAAACATTTGAACGGATTATGAATCCTTCCCAAAAAAAAATCAAACCGTCCGGGGCGGAATTCAGAAGGTGGGCGCAAAAACGGAAAATTGATCAAGAAAAAGCAGCAAACGTAATGAATACATGGCTGAAAGCCAGTTCCTCAAAAGAAGTATCTCCGAATATAACGAAAGTGGTGAGTTTGGAGACTATTCAATAACTTCACTTTTCACTTGCTTCTTGAAATTCTTCTCGTGAAGACTTTATTTGTTTTTAATTGTAGGTATTCTTGTTGGAACTCCATCTCGACTGTTATTTTTCGTTCAATAATTTTTTCGATTATCATCGAAGATTAAGTTTTTATTGTAATTACAAATATATTGCAGATGTTCATTCATTCAATGATTCAATATTACAAGAAAAAATATTTTCGTAGAATTATCGGAAGAATCCACTCTAGATAGCTTTCTAATGGTATTATTGCACTGCCTTCTCGAATTTGTTTTTTTCATATTTCATTGTTATATCTCAATATCAAGGTGTGAATTTTTTGTCATTTCTCATTCATTCATTTCTCATTTAGGCCTAGATAATTTGAGAAATGGCCATAATTTTACCTTTGACAATAATATTCTCTCAAAAACGCGAATCAAAATGCAATTAGATTATATTGAGGCTCTTTTTTAGGGAATAACAATGATATTGAGATGGAAAAAACTGATACTGGGAATATTTTTTACGAAACCGAAAATTCAGTCAATTCTGAAACAGCCGATTCAGTCCCAATATTCGAAATATCGCAGAAAATTCTTGGACGGTATTCTCTGCTAAGCTTTTACAGATCATTGATGACTGTAACATTTTTAAAAATTTGAGAAGTCAATAAAAAATTCTAACGCAGAAGAAATATCAATTATTATTGAGGCTGTATCTACTTTAAAAACGATGAAAAATGATTTTGAAAATTGCATTTCTGTCAGCGAGTCAGTGATCAAACATTTCGAATCTCAAGAGTTATCAATCAAAAAATCTTGTGAAGATCAAGGAAGCTGTTTAGTTCCTCATGAATCATGATCCTGGACTAAGAACTGAATCGCTATCACCCCCTATCAGAATCTCAAAAAAAATACTTGATTACCTTGGGCCCTCATCAACCCAAATTAACAGTTTTTTCGAGTGATGGTAAAAACCGTTTCAATTCTTCGTGGTACAAAGAATATAATTTCTTAGAATACAGCACAGTTAAAGACAGAGCATACTGTTTCGTTTGCTGTTTATTTCCACAAAATAAGTCTTTCAATTCAGAAGATAATTGGTATAATGAGGGGGTAAAGGCTTGGGGAAGTAGCGGCAAGAGCAAACTCGGGAAACTTCCAAGCCATTTTGGTTCGCAACACCACATCGAAGCAGTTCAAAACTATTGTAATTTCGTTAAAAGCTCGCATCACATCGATTTAATTCTCGATAAAACTTCTAAATTGAGGTAAATTGAACAACAGAGAATGTTACAATTCAATAGAAAAATAATTGCAATGCTTCTGGATGTTTCTTTAACTCTGTCTCGCCAGGGCTTGGGATTTCGTGGAGATACAGGAGATGAAGCAGAAACTGGAAATTTCAATGAAATTGTCCGATTAATTGCTCGTCACAATCCGTTGCTTCTACAGTGGTTAGATAATACCAACATGCGCCCTTACCATATAACCTACCTGAGCCCCACATCACAGAATGAATTCATAAATCTGTTAAGAGAAACTTTAAGAAAAAAAATCGTATCGGAGATCAATAACAGCTATTTCTACACTATTATGGTTGACGCAACACCCGACCACTCTCACAAAGAAATGATTTCAGTTGTTGTGAGATTAGTTGATGAGCACTCCAAACCTAATGAACGATTATTAGAAATTATGGTGGAAAAACTGGGATGGAAACGACAACTGACATCGTTGATTGTTTTAACAAATATGAAATCGATCTATCGAAGCTTACATTCCAATCTTATGATTTCGCCGCAGCGATGTCGGGTAAGCACAAAGGTGTTCAACAAAAATTATGTGAATTAGTTGGACACAAAATTCCGTATATTCCTTGTCAGGATCACAGAGTGAATACAGCAGTGGAGCACTGTAGTAATGCTAGCTTTTTGGTGAGAGAATTTTTTAACTATTTGGAGGAGTTGTATACGTTTTTCACTTTAAGTACCAAAAGACATCAGCTGCTGAAAAACAAATTGGATAAAATTGAAAACTCCTTGAAGCTTAGAAATTTGTCCAGAACTCGCTGGGTAGCTAGAGCCGAAAGTATAAAGACAGTCAATATATGCTACGACGAGATAGTTGAACTTCTTGAAGAAATAGCCGAAAACAGTGACTTTGATAGCACCTCAAGAACAAAAAGTTCCGGGTTAAGGAAGAAAATTTTGAACTTTGATTTTATTGTCACCCTTTATTTTATGAAAAATGTGATGTTCAAAATTAAGATTTTAATTGAATCAATCGAAACCCCTGAAATAAATTTGATCGATTGCAAGAATATTTTGGACTTTCACATTCAAAACTTGAAAGCAATGAATCGATGATCTAATTACTAGCGCAATACAGTTTGCTAAAAAATTCAAAATAGACGTTGAGAAAGAATTTGAGAAATTTCATAGGCGTCGCTCAGGACCGAAAAAATTTGACACCAAAAATGAAAATGAGACAGTTTTCGATTTTAATACATTTTATAGAAAAGAATTCAAACAGGTATTAGACACCCTAATTAATAATTTAACAATGAACCTGAAATCAGTAATGGAAACGTTAGATCCCATATTCAGAGTGTTTCATTTCCCATTGATCGCAGCAACTCTTTGTCTAGACTCCTTGGTGACTTCTTGGAGTTTGTTCAAAGAGCGGAAAATAATAATCTGATTTGAGAAACCAAAAAAAACCTTAGTTTTGTACAATAATTTTCATATTTAGTTAACTATGTTATTAATTCATGACTAATTCCTTGATTTTGTATCTGTAATATCTATCAATATATATTTTTCTCCATATATTTGTATTTTTTTGATATTTTGTCAATTTTTGTAATGAGGGCGCCAGAATCCATTCTCCCCCCCTAGAAGAAGCTCTTAGCTACCGCCCTGATTTTGGAAACTGATATTTTGTGGATAAACTCAGAAAGGATTGGAGTTCTTGATGAAATAATTTTAGTCGAATTCATTCCGAAAGTTATTTTTTTTCTTTCAAAAATAGAAGAAAATGAGCCAACTCATGCTTCTGTTTTATTTCAACAGAAAGACCCATGAAAATAGTTCAACATCCGATTAAAAGTGAATCTACTGATAATTTAGTTCAGAAAAACAACTTGAAATACGGAATTGGCAGAGAATGGCCAAATTCAAATTTTGGCGGGAAAAAATTCCTGCTTTACCCACAAATTGACTTATTTCATAGTTCGGCGATTTTCGGATAGAGAGCGCCATTGTACATTTCATTCATAATCAGAGAGATATTCATAGAACTTGATAGTGATAGTGCATGTTCTATGGAGATATTCCATAAAATGGACGGTGGCGCCTCTTTCGCTGAGCTTTCCTACTCGCTTTAAACGCCGACCTTAATGGCATAGGAGACAGGAATGGGGGCTTCCAGTCCAGCTCTCTCGAGTCTCGATGCTGTTCTTATGCCATTGATGGAGGTCAGTCGAATATTCGTTGACGCATCGCGACTAGGGTTTTGATTATTTTATCGATCCACTAGACTGACTTGACAATATGGAACCACTCGTTCAACGCTGAATTGGCTATGTTTCCAACTTATTTTTCCAAACCTGTATAACTTAAATGAGTATAATAATTACCTGCTCCGGTAAACTAGTGGTTATGTGTTACCGATTTTCTTCTCAATCTACCGATCTAACGAAAAAGCACATAAATCCACCGAAATTTGATCGAGTGAATGTATATTCTGATATTCTAGGAACCATGACTCTTACGATATTATTTTGAAGATTTCCTAAGTATACCATAATTTGATACATTAGTTGAGTTATACGTTGACAAATCTATATTTTTTCAAGCAATTTGATGTACATGCGTTTATTTTCAGCATATTTGATGTTTTCAATAGGTGTTAATTTTTTGAATACCGATTTATTTTGTCAGAATACTTATTTTTTGTTCGAAAGATCAGTTTTTCGAACATTAATTTTGTAAATAAATGAAATCCGTTTTCAATTTTGCTCCATTCGTAAAATAACCTTCTTGCCCAATATTTCGGATAAATAACACGAAAAATATGCATGTGAAAAGGTATTTTTTCCAAAAATCTACCGATTTTTTCCAAATATCTACCGAAATCTACCGATTTTTTCCGAACTTGTAGGTACGGAGGGTGGCAACACTGCATACGTGGAGGACAACAGAGGAGTCTTTTCTCAAGATTGGCTGAGAGATTGTACCCAGAGTAAGAAAGAAATATAATGTTTTGAATAATTTTTTTTTAATTTTTTTGTTGTAATTTCTTGATAATAAAGATTGAAGGAGTTATTAGCTTGTTTTAGTTTACCTTCTGTTGCAACCGAAAATAATGAATAACTTTTAACACTGTTTGTTGTGTAGTTCAATTCAATAATATAGCTAATATACAGATTCTCATCATAGGAATAGGACAAATCAAATTTTGTTTTTGATGTTCTATTCACATTTCGCAATGCGACCTGTATCTGTGCAAAGCGGCCTGTGTAGAAACTTCTTATACATCTCGCAATGCGACCTGTTTGAGGATATCTCATACCTCTCGCAATGCGGAGGTTAATAAGAAGTTCTCAAAGTTCTCGCCGCAGGAGGTGTATGCGAACTCTCAGTGTGGCTTGTTTGAGAATATCCACGTAGGATATCGTCAAGAGTTCTCTGAGAACTCTTTTGTGGCGGACATTTGGAGGAGATATAGAGCTCCCTGCGACCTCCCAAAGAAGTCACAAAAGGCGTCACAACTTCCTAAAAAGAAGTCGCAGGGATTTCTCTGGGATATCTTTGTGTTGCCTGGGTAGAGTGACTGAAATTTCGAAATTGCAAACTAATAACCCACGTTCGAATCCCAACACAATTCAGATAACCAAGTTTGGCAAAAATCGTTCCTTCTCAGGACCAACACCCTGTAGACGGCAGGCGAATGCTTGCCGGAACGTCGGTATCAACTAACCGCATAGATAATGGAAACAGCCCAAATAATCTTTCAACAAATGTTTGTAGTTTTTATTTAGAATCATCAAAGATGCTAGGTAACTTTCGGAACTGAAATTTTCAGATTCGTTCGACGGAATCTCTGAAAGAATTACAAGTCGTCCCATCGGTTCAAGTTATCCGATTTTTGGGTAAGATCCAAATTATCATTCATGAGATTTATATCATTTAGAAATAGCTATCATTAGGAGGATACTCCGAGTATCAATATTTGGCGACCGTGACACGATGGAGAAATTGGTCCATTCTCAATAACTTGCAGAGAAATAGATAACAACACTATGAAGAATGCAGAAATTCCAAAGGAAGTATTGATATTTTCTTCCATGTATTTTCTTTCCGCTTTATCTGATGGATGTGCTGAATGATCTAATTCTACTTTCACTGACCCAAAAGTAAATATGAAAAATAGAACAGAAAAAAAATATAATTGGGACGGACGCAGTACCGTTGGTTATTTCCCAAATCAACAAAAAATCAAAATTCACAATAATTTTATATTTATAATTTGTTTTGTATAATTTGTTTCCTACCGAACCCTAACAAAAACCACATGTTTTTAATCAAAATAAAAGAAAACTCAATTTACTTGTATATGCTACTATAATTCAAGAAAATTTTATTCTGTTACTCTTATTCAAAATTCGTTTGATGTTAACACAAGCCACAACGAATCGAAACAATGGATAAGCTTCGAAATTACATTACAATTTGCAAGAACCGATCGAACTCTACCGCCAATTGACACAGGTACTTCCTACGATTCCCGCATTTTCCCATTTTTACACGTTCTATTTCGACCTATTTATATTTCAGAATTGAACTGATCATTTTTAGGTGACATTTTCATCCTCGATATCTATTTTCTATTTGACATTCGGAATATACATAACCTCTAAGTTTTCCGCTATTTTTGAATTTCCAGTTGACACATTCGTTCAAAATAGTTGCATAGATACAGTGGCTTTATACAAGACAGTGGCGACAATAGGGTCATAGAACACGTTTTTACATTTACACAAACATGGCGGATATTTGTTAACATTTGAGTGTCGTGCTGTTTGACATTTGACTCGATCGTGAGCTTTTTGTCACTATGACATGACAACAAAACAATGAGAGTCTGTCATTAGTGGTCGAAAACAGTCCGACCAATCAAAACGTGAACGTCTATTGTCGCCACTGTCTTGTATAAAGCCACTGTAGGTGTTGGGACTAGGTGATTAGATTTTGTTCAAGACTTTCTTGTCGATGCAGAATCTGAGATGGGGTCCTACTTTTTGTTTCTCTGAAAGGGGTCGCGCTATTCTTCCATAACCACAATCTTATAAGACATTCAAAATACATGTTTCGAAGACATTTCGGATATGTACTTCATGAACTCAATAAAAACACCATCTCACCAGGGTTTCTACATAGATGGATAGAATACCAAGTGTAACGACTCCTTTTTTTAAATCGTGTAGATTTGTAGATCAAAACGGCATTCTAGATTCCAGATTTTGGTCTAGTTCCGGAATAATCCGCAATATTTTGCGGTCGTGGCGCTATTGCGGCAGTCGAAAATCGAGCGACCTCTTTTGGGAGCTATGAAAAGCAGGACAAATTCTCAGATTTTCGATCGACAAGAAAGTCTCAAACAAAATCTAATCAGTGCCACACCAAGTATTCTATGCATCTATCGTTCAACTTAATTGTCACCAAAGATTAGGCTTCACTTTGTGACTGTGAATATTGATGTTATAAGACATATGATGAAATTTCAAGCAATACGAATTCCAGGGCTGCATCCAGAATTATCTTTGAATTCACAACCTTTTCGATACATCTTCTCGGATAAAACTACGAATAACTCCAAACGATGAGTTTTATGCAAGAAACTCAGGATTACATTTATTTACAAAAAAGGTCCATTCTTGAACTTTGATACCAGAATTAATATTCAATTAGAATTAATTGGAAAATATGCATCATGAATAAAGTGAACACGTTACCAAAATTTATTTAATTTGAAATGATGGTTACGAAAATATGGCCGAAAAAGTGGTTTTCCATGGATTTTCGATCCCTGCATCTTTCAAACAAAACCGGATTGTTGAAAATGAAATAGGAAAAAGGGAATTCGGTTGAAAAAATGTTAAGACTCACCATGTATAAAGGGTGCAGACAAATTCCTCAATTACGCAGGAAAACTGCATAATTAAAATACAAATTAAGCATTTCTCTACTAAATAGTGAATATAGATATGGATTTTATGCATTACTCTTTACCCACTCCGTGTACTTTTTCAAAAGAAATATGAGAATGTATTTTCCGAATGAGTCAATAGCAAAATATCAATTGCTTGTGAAAAATTATACTCAAACTTTCTAAATGTTTCTCATCCACCGCTTATTTCTTCATCTGCGATAAATTAACTAGGAGGTGAATAATAATTGTAGAATGCCATTCCCTACGGAAGATTAAAAATAAAAAACAGCATAACCATATAAAAAAATTAACATTCGATATAGAAATCAATCTGTTTTAGGGGTTTATTGAACTTCTATTGAATAACATATCCCTTTGAAATACCTACTTGCGCTAGTTTGGGTGTCATGGCAAAGTAGAAAACATTGATTTTAGTTTTTAGTTCAGAATGTTCAGATACATTCAATACAAAACACCTAGTAAAATATTGACAAAAATCTTGAATGTTTATAAACGGTTTGGTCATAATTTCAAGAGAGTTGGTATCAACAAATGAAGGGCGTATAAGGAATTCTATTTCTTACCTTATATTTTCACTATAAGAGCACTGACACTTTCCGACGACGCTCAAAATTTCTGCAGAAAATTCACAATTGATACATTCGGTCTTTGGTTGCTCTCATATGACGATATCTAAACATATGAATAGTTTGTTGGTTTATCTAGAAAAGGAAACTCTTATCTTCCCCTTATCTGAAATAATATAAATTTGCTGTACTCTATTCTTATACAGGCATTTCATTTTATTAAATTAGTGAATGACCATCGTCATTCTACGGAATAACCGAGTTATGCTCGTATTATGGGGCTTTTTTATGTATAATTCTTATTCGCTTTCATGTGATACACAGGAACTTTAATTGAGATCATTTATGTGGCTACGTCGTCGTCCTTCGTCTGATTCGCTCGGTTTGCTACATTCATTCGAATATCTGTTAGGAATGATAGAGTATGGAAGAAATAAACCATATATAGAAGACTTTTCACGATTAAAACGTTGATGAGGCGTTTCTCCTCAGTTTACTACGAAAACATGGACTTACATTCACTGAGAATATCATTGGAGGATAATTTGGGAATTGCTTGCATATTATCATGGAAATTTTTTAAATAGCATACCATGCATGTCCTACAAATGATGATCACATGATGGATTGGAATAATGAGAGGAATCTTATGGCATCCTGAAGAAGCGAAGAGAAAAAATAAGGAGTTAACCTGTATTTTTTTGAATGATGAATGTAATTCTGCAAACTACTCGAGTGGTAACCATATTTGGCTGAATTTATTAGAAAAATAATTGAAACTTGAATATTCCAAACAGAATGAATCTGCGTATCTGTGATTTCCAAAAATCGTCAATTTTGGCAAAAAAATGTGCACTTGTCTGCCGAAGAAGTCTGATTCAGACTGCAAAACATTGTAGTTACCAATTCTACATTCATATTCTTCCAGTTTTGTCTGTTATTCAATATGTATTGTTTCTTGAAACAATATCGAAACCGATTCATATTCTTCCAGTTTTGTCTGTTATTCAATATGTATTGTTTCTTGAAACAATATCGAAATTCTTGAAAGGTGCTTCAGAGAAGTAGTGTTCAACTGATAACGCGGGAGCGATTTCCACAAAAAACAAGTTTCTTCTTTCGCAAGAAATCGTGTTTACGAAAGGACGGACAGAATGGGAATCATTGCCTTCAACCTAATCGTTTTAGACCATTTTCTGCTCAAAATTCGAAAATTAAAGACATTTGGACAATATTGAAATATTCTTGTGTAGAATAAGGGAGAATTATACAGGGTGTTTGGAGGGTGAGTAGCCATAGGTAAATGATGGATAGGAGATTGTCTTGGCTGCTTGTTGCGCCTAATAAAATAACATTTTGCCCAAAGTTCAAAGTGTTATATTTTTTTGCCGTTTTTCTAGAAATTTCCCATTTTTCTCATTGAAATCTTGAATTTTTTTTTAAATTCAATGCTCGAGGTGCCTATAAAATGATTTATTTTTTTAATCTAGTCTTGCCTTATTCAGATTGAATCATAATTCCATACAAACGTTTTCAAAAAACCTGACAGCGTCGTATCATACATCAAAATGAAAAAAAAATAATGTTGTGTCCACTTTACAAAGTGAAATGAAAAAAAAATTGCATAGTGTTGGGTTTTAAAATGTAAATACTCTAGTAAATACTCTTCGCAATGGTATGTATCATGTAGCATCAATAATCAGATAACTCAAGAAAAAGCTATGTTAGATTAATTTTACCTTCTCAATGGAATAGTTTTGTCGTCAACCTTTTAAGGCATCCTTGAAGACAAAACGGTTTTTTGTTGAGTTATCTGATTATTAATGGTACATGTTACATACCATTGCAAAGAGTATTAACTAGAGAAGTTTTTGAAAACCACACTATGTAAATTTTTTTTTATTTGACTTTTCACATTATTTTTTTTTTTCATTTTGATGTTTGATACGACGCTGTCAGGTTTTTTGAAGACATTTGTATGAAATTATGATTCAATCTGAATAAGACAAGACTAGACTAAAAAAATAAATCATTTTATGTTCGACTGCTTCATAAACACTTGATTCATGAATTCGTTTAGCGTCCAGAATTGACTACTTTATTGGACACCACTTTATTGGACACCACTTTATTGGACTCAACTGTCACAGTCTTCTCTCGATTTTGCAATTTCCTTCGTTTCACACCACTTGTTATAGGCCGCATACAAATTTTCATAAGCACTTTTAGTGAGTAGGAGAGATTCTTTGGCACTTGCGGCTAAATTATTCACGCTTTCCTCTTCCGAACTATCCATTTTTGGGATTATCATGACGTTTGTCACAGAATTAACGAAGTAAACAACTTTGTTCAGTGAGGTTGCTAAGGTCGCTGATGGTTACTAAGGTAAGATAAGCAAAAGCACACTCAAAGTATTTCTTGAAATAAAGCGACGAATATATTAATTTCCATTTTAGAAAATAAAATGTCTGCATTGCAGTCAAACATAAAGCTTTGTATGCAAACTCGTACATAATTAGGCTTATGGACTTGCTCAAATTATTGCCCAAATTTTGGACTCGTCCATAAAGACCTTATTTATGTACTTGTTACATAAATAGCTATTAAAGGGCACCTCGAGCATTAAATTTAAAAAAATTCAAGATTTTAATGAAAAAATTGGAATATCTAGAATAATGGCAACAAAATTATAACACTTTGAACTTGGGGCAAAATCATATTTTATTAGGCGCAATAAGTAGCCAAGAGCATTACCTATCCACCATTTACCTATGGCTACTCACCCTCCAAACACCCTGTATATTATGGTACAAAATAATTAGACTTTCTATGAATACGAACGATCCTAACGGTCCTAACGGACGTTAACCTCTTTTTTGTTCATTCATTATATTACTTACCAGTTCAATAGGTTCAATTTATATAGTGCGCGTCAAAATTCATTTTCTCAGAAGAAAAATATTTGACAACAAAATCCTGAAACAGCTGAATTTTTGTTTCACTTTTACCAAATTTTTATGCATTTTTGAAGGATTTTTGTTGCACCCTGTGCCATCCCCATCAACCCTCTAATTTTTTTGAATAAGGAAAGTGGGTCATGTGGTACTTTTTTGGCAAGGTTTTTGTATCTTCTTTACAGGCGTACAGAAATTTTCGAGAAATATTTTTTTTTTAATTAGTTAGTTCGAAGAGGTTTTCAATATGTGCACTTTGTCATGGTTCATTTACTTTGAGACGATGGTACCTGATGAAGTTTGTCACCGAATGAAAGTCGACCATTACTGTTCTGTTCATACACAATTTTCAACCCCCTCACCCGAAAAATTTCTTCTTCTTCTTCTTATTCTTCTTCTTATTCTAGACCTTAAGGTCTGTTAATTTTGAAGGTCTCCTCATTGGGGTGGGGCTTCCTGGGAGACTGAACTCCAGCTATCCTTCCATCGTTTGGGTGGTCTTCCTAATGGCCTTTTGCTTGCTGGTTTCTCATCCTTAGCGAGGTATGCTAATCTATTGTGGTCCATTATTTCAACGTGATCTCGCCAATATCTTCTTCTCTCCCTTCCCCACCTCACTATATTGTAACGTTCTCGGGGTTTAAACAAATCGTCTGCTGAATTTGAACTTATCACACTAATTTATGGACAATAACTAATACTGATTTATTTACACAATTGCTCATAATATTGCTTATTCAGATTTACAACTCGGAATTCACTATTCACAATTCGATTCGGCTTCACTCAGGAAAGTAACTAACTCCTCTGCAACATGCGCGTCTTTTTATATGGATACAGCCCTGTTTCGAGAATAATCCAGATAGTCTCTGGAGGCTTCTAGAGTTTCTGTCCGGAGACGTATTCAGGAGGATTTCGTCCGCTAGACTGCCTCCTCCTTGAGACGTTCGGTTCCCGAACACCCTGGATGGTGTGGCTGAATCTGAAGGCGTCTCCTTTTCTGCAGCACCCTTGTTGTCCGAAATAGCATTCCACTGTCTTCTTCTTCGGCGTATATCCGCTCGGGTTGAAACTACAATCCAGTATCTTCATTCCGGTCCTATGGAAAATGACCTCAAGCATACTTCGAACGATTCTCCAGTTGAGCTGATCTAGACCACAACCCAACTTTGGCACAGCTAGCTTTTTCACCTTCAACTTGGTGAGCTCGTCCCTCAGCTGCAACAGGGTGTCTCACATACTTTTGTAGCTGGGTTTGTTGTCGGAGAATCTCTTGGTTACCAGGTAGAAGAGGTAACGCTGGCCATCAGCCAACCTCAGCGTTTTCCCAGTACGAGGATGTTGTTTTAGGAGTTGTGGTACACGGCCAAATTTCTTCCGGAAGATGAATAATCTTCAGATACAGAGAAGAGATCTTGCTGTTGCCCGATGGTAACTCCGAATCTTGCCTTTCCGGTTCCACCGTAGTTTGCCATGAATAGGGCGAAACTCATCTCCTCGCATGCTCCGCTTTCTGAAAAGTGGTTCTTCTCAGATGGGTTTCGTCATGTTCTTCGTAGTCCGCCTCATACTTGCCTTAACGATTTATATGGACCACACGTTTCTTGCCTCTGTGTAGTTTCTGGATACGGTACACTACATCGTTGATTAGTTTTACTACTCTGTATGGCCCTTCCCAATCCTTCTGCAGCTTAGGTGATAAACCCCTCTTCCTCTTGGGGTTGTACAGCCAGACTGAGTCTCCCACATTGAAACCACCATCTGCAGCTTTGCTGTCATACCGAGTCTTTATTCGGTCACTCGCTATTCGGAGGTTCTGTCTGACCTTCTCATGGATGTAATGTAGCCTACCCTTCAAGAGGCTCGCGTGGTCCTTACCAGCTACCTCCTCTCCAGGCTTGCATCCAAACTCCAGGTCACAAGGCAACCTTATTTCTCGGCCAAACATAATACAGGCTGGTGTCTCGCCGGTCGATTCTTGCACTGATGATCTGTAGGCCATAGTGAACAGATGGAGATACCTGTCCCAGTCTCTTTGGTGATCAGAGACCACTTTAGTCAGATATTTTCTCACAGTTCTATTTATTCTTTCGACCATGCTATCTGTCTGTGGGTGAAGCGCAGTGGTCCTTGTCTTTTTGATTCCGAGTAATTGGCATACATTCTGGAACAGGCTAGCCATTTGGACAATATTAAGGTGGGCGTTCAATGTAGTGTGTTTTTATTTCAAGTTGCATTTGAAAATGGTTTCACTTTGAAAACTGAAATTTTGTGGGTAAACTCAGAAATAGAAGAAAATAAGCCAACTCATGCTTCTGTTTTATTTCAACAGAAAGACCCATGAAAATAGTTCAACATCCGATTAAAAGTGAATCTACTGATAATTTCGTTCAGAAAAACAACTTGAAGTCATGGGCGCCCGCCTGAGGGGGGGCAGGGGGGGCCATGGCCCCCCCTGATATTTTGATGGCCCTATAGTTTTTCAGCACGACACCTCAATATTACCTTCTAATTTCTATTTTGGCCCCCCCTGAGAAAAACTTCTACGGGTTTCTGCGGGCGCCCATGCTTGAAATACGGAATTGGCAGAGAATGGCCAAATTCAAAAATTGGCGGGAAAAAATTCCTGCTTTACCCACAAATTGACTTATTTCATAGTTCGGCGATTTTCGGATAGAATAGAATAGAATACATCTTTATTTCTAGATACTACAAATAGTAGAAAGAAATAGTGTCAAACAAAAAAAAACAAATCAAACATTATTGAATTCTTCCATATCGTAGGGTTCTAATTCCATCAATAACCTATGCACTGCCTTCTTGAAACTTTTCAAGTCAGATTCTCTCCGGATGTGGTTGTATTGAATTCTTCTAAATTTGGTAAAATAAAGCTATTGAATTCTTCTAAATTTGTTAAATTAAAGCTCCTGTTCAAAAATGTGACTTTATTGAAACTCCTTTTTTTTTGACTAACTTCGACACATGCACTCTTCAAAATCTAAAATAAATTCTACTTATAGAACATAGAGAAACATCTTCAACTTAAATTTACAATTTTAACACTTTCCCTTGTAAATGAAGTTGAATGAAAGAGATAAATGTGAGATAAAGAGGTAAATAATGTGACATCCTTAATGTTGTCCATTGTCCTGTCTCACATAAGTCCCATCTTCTCACATAGAAGCTTCAAACGTGCCTTTTGCAACGGCTTCGTCATGATGTCTGCTACTTGATGTTCTGTAGAGATCTGTTGGATAACCAATTTTCCCTCTGTCACTTTTTCTCTGATAAAAAAGTGTTTAATGGAAATATGTTTGGTTCTACGGTGAAACTCTGGATTCTGAGCGAGTCTCACTGCTGCCGAATTGTCCACTTGAATGATCGGAACTTCTTCCAGTTTCGTGATCGCTCTGAAGAGTCGACTCAGCCAGATCGCCTCTTTTGCTCCCTCGTTGGCTGCTATGATCTCTGCTTCAGTTGTTGAGGTGGCGACTACTGCTTGTCGTTGACTCATCCAGGAAATCGCTCCACCAGAGTACTTAACGAGGACTCCGGAGGTTGAGCGACCCGTTGTTCTGCACCCTCCAAAATCTGCATCGCTGTAAACATCTAAAGAACGTTTTTCTGGATTGCTCTGGTAGACTATCCCCAGATCTAATGTCCCTGCGATGTATCGAAAAACTCTCTTGACTCGGGTTACATCTTCTTGAGTTGGATTTTCAAGTGTTCTCGAAATAAACCCGACACTGTACGCCAAATCTGGTCTTGTTCCAAGCATCAGATACATCAGGGCTCCAACTGCTTGTCGGTAGGGAAATTTTATTTCTTTCTCAGCTTTCCCTGAAACGAAAGATTCTGTGTTCTTGAGTATTGGAGTTGTAACTGGCTTACACCCTGAAAAATTGAAACGTTCTAAAATATTCTTTGCATAGGCTTTCTGTGTTATTTTAATGATCTTCTCTGTTTGTTCAATTTCAAGGCCTAGGAAATAATCAGCATTCTTTGAAATAATTTTAAACTCTGATTCTAACTCTCCAATGAAAATGTCCAAATCTCGTGAGTCTGTTGAAGCTAGAATACCATCGTCCACATAAATAACGAGGATGAGCTTTCTCCCATCTCTTTCTCTAATATATAAACATGGGTCAGCATCACTGACCTTGAATCCATGTCTTTCTAGAAAAACTCCAAGACGTTTATTCCAACATCTAGGTGCTTGCTTGAGACCGTAGAGACTTTTCTTTAATTTGCATACTCTGCTGGTTCCATCCTCGTACCCTTGTGGTTGTCTCATGTATACTGTTTCATCTAGCTCTCCATAAAGAAATGCTGTTGATACATCAAATTGTTTCAAATGCATCTTCTCACTAGCTGCAATGCTGAGAATTGAACGGATTGTACTCATCTTTGCTACAGGACTGAAAGTTTCGCTATAGTCAATTCCATGCCGTTGGCTGAACCCTTTGACGACTAATCTACCTTTGTACTTGTTTATACTGCCGTCAGGATTTTTCTTTAGTCGGAATACCCACTTGCATGGAATGGCCTTCGCACCTGGTGGTAGTTCTGTTAAAATCCATGTCTGATTCTCTTTCAGGGAGGACATTTCACGATCCATGGCTTTCTTCCACTCGGCTGAATCGTCGCTACGTAAGGCATCTTCATAGGTCTCAGGATTACCTGTTACTTGGTTTGCGAACTCCTCTACCATCATTGTGTAATCCTCAAAATGTCCGGGTTTTCTCAATTTTGACCTATCCCTCAAGTTTCTTTCTGACGTTTTCAGGTTGATCATCATAATCTTCTTCCTTGGATTGCATTCCACCATCGTCTTCTTCTTCAGAATATACTTCCTTATAAGTTTCAGTCTCTTCAGTCTGGTCCTGATTTTTATATTCTACGTCTTCCAACGGTAGTTTGACTAGTTCTTCACATTCTCTGATTCTCTCTTGGAACTGAACATCTCTGGATAAAACCACCTTGTTGCTGCTTGGAATGTAGACTCTATAACGCTCATCTCCGTCATATCCTACAAGAAATCCTTTTTCTGCCTTTTTGTCCATATTCTTCCTTTTTTCAGCGGGTATGTGAACGTAGCAGGATGAACCAATTACACGCAGATGTTTTATTCTTGGTTTCTTCTTGAACCATAACTCGAAAGGGGTGAATCCATCTTCTGAAGATTTTCCTGTTCTATTCAGAATGTAAATAGCCGACATCACTAGCTCTGCCCATATAGAATCTGGAAATTCTACTTCACAGTTCGAGTACTTGAAAG
This sequence comes from Adalia decempunctata, assembly GCA_951802165.1. Lineage (NCBI taxonomy): Eukaryota > Metazoa > Arthropoda > Insecta > Coleoptera > Coccinellidae > Adalia > Adalia decempunctata. The sequence goes on from OX637696.1 coordinate 44,714,747, forward strand.
TCCTTGCCATTTCAACGATTGTTCGGTTTTCGCGTTCACTGCCTCCATTTTGTTCTGGTGTATATGGTGCTGTCAATCTCTGCATGGTTCCGTTCTCAGCTAGAATCCTCTTGACCTTGTCACAGTCGAATTCTCCTCCATTGTCACTGAGCAGCTCTAGAATTTTGTGTCCAAGTGTTTTTGCATGAGCTAAAAACTGTTTCAGAACAATCTTAACATCTGATTTCTGTTTAATGACAAAGCCATAACGAAACTTAGTGTAGCTATCCTTGAATACAACTAAGAACCGTTTTTTGCTGAAAGATTCGCAAAATGGACCTACAACATCAGCAGAAAACAGTTCCCCAGGTTTCGTTGCTTTCAGTCTAGTGCCGAATGGTAAATGATGTGCTTTGCCGAAGATACAAGGTTCACAAAAGTCTCTTACCAGCTTAACAGTAATACCCAACTCTCTCTTGAGAACCTCTCTTACGTGTCGCTTGTCTTGGTGTCCCCACCTCTCGTGATAGAGCTGAAGTGTGGAATTTTCTGCTTCGACCATGTGAACTCTCTCCATTTTCTCAGGAATTATCGGTTCGATTGCTGCTTTATATAAAGTTCCACCCTTTTCACGATGTCCATGTAGAACCATCTTTCCATCAACCTCTAGCCAACACTGAGTTGAAGTCGAGTAGAATCTGCTATTTTTGTTTCTGTCTTGAGCAGCTAATACAGAAAACAAATTTTTAGATATTTCTGGAACATACCATACATCATTCAGAGTCATCTTTAGGGTACAATTTTCCGTAAAGGATGACATCTCTATAGTTCCTTTCCCAATTGCCTTAAGAGTTTCCTTTCCAGCAGCCTTAATGACGCATGGGCTTCGAAACTCTTGAAAATCTACGAACTGGTCTGGACAATTCGTCACATGCTTTGTGGCTCCATTGTCAATCCACCATACTGAAGTACTGGCCTCATCTTGAAGAATATCTTCACTGCTAGCATACAGGGCTACATTGGTATCAATGGCATTGCTCTGAGGAGAGTCCCTATTGCGCGATGGTCTTCCATCAGCAATCCACTTTCTACATGTATTTACCCAATGTCCTTTCTTTTTGCAGTAGTTGCATGTATCATTTGCTTTCGACTTCTTGGACCCTTGAAACTTCTTTGTTTTATCGGTTTTAGCAAACAATGCTTCTCCAGTTGCACTATCTGTGACCTTTCTGAAATTTCTTTCAAACATGCACAATTGAGTTACTAACTCATCGAATGTTTTCTCTTCATTTTTCGACAACAACATCCAACTTGACTTGAAGTTCTCGAATTCGTTAGGCAAGATCTTCAAAACCTTACATACAAGAATTAAATCTGGTAAGATATTTTCATTCTTTGATTTCAAACCGTTGTTAAGTTCATTCCATAAATTTCTTAATTTTGCAATGTGTGTTGAGACATCTTCTCCAATAACCCAACTGAATGCGAAAAAATCTGTGCATATTTTGAAAAGCTGATCTCTAGACGATGCTTCGAAATTCAACTTTAATGCTTCCCATGCCTCATACGCTGTTTGCTTATCCATTATTTTCTGATAAACTGCATCAGTCACTGAACTCGAAATCATTGACTTTGCGTAGCTATTTGCCTTACGAAATAATTCACTGGCCTGTCTGTACTTCTTGATTTCGCTCTCTGAAGCTTCATTTCCTAAGGGGTCTGGTTTCAACAATTTTCCATCGATCACATCTAAAGCTCCTTCATGATAATCCAACATATCACGTAATTTATGCTTCCAAATTGGCCAATCTGTCTCACCAGCCAAGGGTTTTATATGTTTTGCCAACTCCATGATGCTAAGACGGCGTCACTCCACACTCAAAATAATCTTGAACAGTCTTTTTACCAATTAAACTGCGAATTCTGGGCCCATAACCTATTGAATTCTTCTAAATTTGGTAAAATAAAGCTATTGAATTCTTCTAAATTTGTTAAATTAAAGCTCCTGTTCAAAAATGTGACTTTATTGAAACTCCTTTTTTTTTGACTAACTTTGACACATGCACTCTTCAAAATCTAAAATAAATTCTACTTATAGAACATAGAGAAACATCTTCAACTTAAATTTACAATTTTAACAGTTGGGTAACTTATTGAATATCCTCAGGCAAGAATAGTGGCAATTTTTCTCTGTTACTGTGAGGTTATGTTTGGGATATATGTACTGTGTATCTCTAGTTTTATATTTATTTCGACTCAGTTCATTTTCAAATAGGTGTTTATTACGGAAAACAAAATTTGAGCATTCTTGAATATATACAGCATATGTTGTGAGAACTTCATTTTTTTTTAATAGACCTCTACAAGACTCCCGATATTTGAGTCCAAGGATGATTCTTAGGGCTTTCTTTTGAGTTATGAAGATTTTTTTCATATTCCTATTTGCTCCATAAAAGATTATTCCATGTCTCATCTTGGACTCAAAGTTTGCAAAATAAACAGTTCTGAATAGCTCCATGCTTAAGTATTTGGATAAAACCCTGATTGTGTAGCATACTGAGTTCAAGCTGTTGTTTGTTCTTTCTATGTGTTCTCCCCATGTAAGGTTTTCATCTAATGTTATTCCAAGAAACTTCGCGGTTCTTTGAAGTTTGAAGGTTGTTTCATCAATTTTTAATTCTTCAGGTATAATTTGAGTCGACTGTTTTGTTCTGAAGCACATGACACTTGTTTTTAGTGTGTTCAGTGTGAGCTTGCGTGATTTCAGTCATTCTTCTATTTTCTTATAAATGTTTGAAGTCTTGGTTAATAGATCTTGAAAGTTTGCATCCGAAATCAATACATTTGTATCATCAGCAAACAATATAATCAATTCTTCTGTTGTGATCCCTGCTAATTCATTTATATACAACAAGAATAGAATACATCCTAATATACTTCCCTGCGGTATACCTTGCTTGATGATAGCCTTGTTCGACTTTATTTCTCCACCTCTTTCTGTTATCAACACCCTTTGTTCACGGTGTGTCAAATATGATCTGAACCAATCCAATAGCTGTCCTCTTATTCCATATTGTTCCAATATCTCTAACAGTATCTCGTGATCAACGCTGTCATATGCCTTTGAGAGATCAAGAAATAGTCCAAAGATGTTAATTTTCTCCTCAAGAGTTTCCACTATTTTCCTGATGAACTGGAAAATGGCAGTATTGGTTGATTTGCCTTTGATAAATCCATGTTGGTTCTTACTTAGTATGCTGCATCTTTCCAGAAAGTTTGTAAGTATCTCTGCCATCATTATTTCAAAAATTTTTGAGAAGGATGACAGTAGACTTATTGGTCTGTAGTTTTCAAGAGCCGCCCTATCTCCTTTCTTGAAAATTGGCTTTATTAGTGCAAGCTTAAGGCTTTGAGGAAATACACCACACTTAATCGAGTTGTTCAATATATATGTTAAAGGCTCTATTATCTCATCAATTGAGTCCTTTACCAGACTTGTTGGAATGTCATCATCACCACTGCTGTTTTTATTTTTCAACTTCTTTGTTAGATTTTTAAGTTATGTTTTGGTTATAGGATAGCAAACAATGGACTTATCATTTCTTTTTGAGGGTATATATTTTGTCATTGTAGAATTTCCTTGTAAATTCTGAATAGCGTTTATGAAATAGTCATTGAAATCATTTGCAATATTTAACGGATTTTCTGTTGTTGGTGGTTGACTTATGATTTTTCCTTTGACAGAATTTACAATACTCCAAACTGTCTTGTTTTTATTATCAGAACTTGTTATCATCGTTTCGAATTTTTCCCTCTTATGTTTTATTAAGATCTGATTATATTCTATTTTTGTTTTATTGTATTGAGGTTTAAATCGGTTTTCTTTCATACTTAGTACAAACAAGATGTCTAGTTTACTTTTTATACTAACGATTTCTGGATGGTTTCTGTTGATGTAGGTTTTCCTACTCATTTTTGATTTTTTCTTGGGGAATGTCTCATTGAACAATTCGAGAAACTTCGAGTAGAATGTCATCCACTGGGTGTTTACATCTTCTTCTTCTATGGTAAATATTTCACTCCAACCTCAACTCTCCAATCTTTCTTTGAACAGCTTCCTGTTTTGGGATGTGAAATGCCTCCTGTATATATTGTATTTGTCTTCTTCATTCTTCCATATATTTATTTTTTGTGCGCTGTGGTCTGAAATTTTAGGATTAATGACTTGTACTGTATAGTTATTATGATTACAGTTTGTAAAGATATTATCTATGCAAGACTTCGATGTGGGTGTTATTCTAGTATATTCGAAAATTGTTTGCTCAAGGTTATGAGATGTCAGTATATTGATGAAATCTTCTTGATTTTTATTTTATGTTAATAGGTCAACATTGAAATCCCCAACAAGAAAAATTGTTCCTTTTTCAGGTTGCAAAGTGCTCAAAATTATATCAATTTTCTCGAAAAAAATATCAATGTTACCCTTTGGAGAGCCATTGTACATTTCATTCATAATCAGAGAGATACTCATAGAACTTGATAGTGATAATGCATGTTCTATGGAGACATTCCATAAAATGAACTTGTGTAGGAATAAGAGAGAATTATATATTATGGTACAAAATAATTAGACTTTCTATGAATACGAAAGATCCTAACGGACGTTAACCTCTTTTTTGTTCATTCATTATATTACTTACCAGTTCAATAGGTTCAATTTATATAGTGCGCGTCAAAATTCATTTTCTCAGAAGAAAAATATTTGACAACAAAATCCTGAAACAGCTGAATTTTTGTTTCACTTTTACCAAGCTTTTTATGCATTTTTGAAGGATTTTTGTTGCACTCTGTGCCATCCCCATCAACCCTCTAATTTTTTTGAATAAGGAAAGTGGGTCATGTGGTACTTTTTTGGCAAGGTCTTTGTATCTTCTTTACAGGCGTGCAGAAATTTTCGAGAAATATATTTTTTTAAATCAGTTAGTTCAAAGAGGTTTTCAATATGTGCACTTTGTCATGGTTCATTTACTTTGAGACGATGGTACCTGATGAAGTTTGTCACCGAATGAAAGTCGGCCATTACAGTTCTGTTCATACACAATTTTCAACCCCCTCACCTGAAAAATTTCTTCTTCTTCTTCTTATTCTAGACCTTGAGGTCTGTTAATCGTGAAGGTCTCCTCATTGGGGTGCGGCTTCCTGGGAGACTGAACTCCAGCTATCCTTCCATCGTTTGGGTGGTCTTCCTAATGCTGGTTTCCCATTCTTAGCGAGGTATGCTAATCTATTGTGGTCCATTCTTTCTACGTGGTCTCGCCAATTTCTTCTTCTCTTCCTTCCCCACCTTAAACAAATCGTCTGCTGAATTTGAATTTATCACACTAATTTAGGGACAATAACCAATACGGTCGAGCGGTGTGGCTTTGCCAACGAAGGTGACTTTGCCAAACTACCTAATGTTTTATGTTTCAATTTTTTTTTGGTAGAGTCAGTAACTTCTCAACGACAGCACGAATCGGAACCTTAAGGTACAGACACATTGTTGTCACGTCACGTGAGCTCACGCGAGGAAATGGGAAGAAGATATGGAGAATATAGCTGCTTTTACAGTTGCTGGTGATTCCCATAGAAGGGATTCGATTTACCAAATGAATCAACGAACAGAAGAAGTGGGGGAATTCCATCAATTAATTCAAGAATTATTGAATGAGCACCCAGATCGGTTTCAAATGTATGTCAGAATGACATTTCACAAAATATCAGACGTGATATCACGTGCATTCAGAAAATGTAAATTTGCGGAATATAGATCTTGCGTGCTTTCAGTGCTATAATGTGACAGCAGATACAATGTCGCAAACATTTTTGCTACATTTTGATTCCGTAGTAGTATAATCATCCAATTTAGTTCTGATGATTTGGCTTCACTATTTATTATTGACAGGTGTGTCTCTCTTCCTATGGTCTAAGTTCCATGCATTAATCGCGGTTGCACATTTTGGGAAGATGACGTGTGGTGACGTGACGTGATGACAATGTGTCTGCACCTTTAAGGTCATCTTCCCAAAATGTGCAACCACGATAATGCATGGAACTTAGACCATAGGAAGAGAGACACACCTTTCAATAATAAATAGTGAAGCCAAATCATCAGAACTAAACTGGGTGATTATACTACTACGGAATCAAAATGTAGTAAAAATTTCTGCGACATTGTATCTGCTGTCACATTATAGCACTGAAAGCACGCAAGATCTATATTCCGCAAATTTACATTTTCTGAATGCACGTGACATCACGTCTGATATTTAGTGAAATGTCATTCTGACATACATTTGAAACCGATCTGGGTGCTCATTCACTAATTCTTGAATTAATTTATGGAATTCCCCCACTTCTTCTGTTCGTTGATTCATTTGGTAAATCGAATCCCTTCTATGAGAATCACCAGCAACTGTAAAAGCAGCTATATTCTCCATATCTTCTTTCCATTTCCTCGCGTGAGCTCTCGTGATGTGACAACAATGTGTCTGCACCTTAAGAGACACTATATCCCCACATTGTTTCAACAGTCGCAGTCCTTTGGCTTGGATTGAAGGGTGGGCTATGCTGTGTTGTTTGAGCAGGTAAGTTTTAACGTGTATATAAATGCGAAATACTAAGGGTTGTGTAGAAAACATGAAAAATGGTACATCAAAATACATTCAGCAGCTTATTTCACACGTATTTAGAGTCGAGTAAAAAAAAACTGAGAGCATTGGTTGGGCGGGTCTCGAAATTTCAGGAAATTATTCTATTGTTTGCAGATTTATGCAGACAAACCATCTGCGTTGGGAAGAGGAAAATGGAAGCGATTTTTTGTAGGAGGATAAAATATTGAATGGAAGCAACAGTTCTGCGGTTTTGGAAAATGAATTATTATAATTATATATTGTTCATTTACAAAGAGACTGATTTTATGTATTTTATGAAGAATAATAGATTTTATTTTCTTATAATTTGTTGTTTTATTTTGATACAAGTGGCAAATTCGCACCGATGTGCGGGTGACTTTGCCAAATTTTTAAAATGGAAAAAAAATTGTTGCGCACTTTTTCTTCCGTTTCTAATAACAGCAATCGATAGCTAGATTGTTGAAATTAAACATAATTCAAACACAACTCATTTTACAAAAAAGCGAAAAAGTTACATCAAGAATACTCTACAAAGTGGTGCAAAGTCACACCGCTCTACGGTACTGATTTATTTACACACTTGCTTAGTTGCTAATAATGCTAATTTATATTCACAACTCGGAATTCGCTATTCACTATTCGATTCGGCTTCACTCAGGAAAGTAACTAACTCCTCTGCAACATGCGCGTCTTTTTATATGGATACAGCCCTGTTCGAGAATAATCCAGATAGTCTCTGGAGGCTTCTAGAGTTTCTGTACGTGGAATCAGAGAGTCCAGAGACGTATTCAGGAGGATTTCGTCCGCTACAATATCTTCCACTTTACAGAGAGCTCTTATATCGCTGTTTCATACTCTATCTCTTAATGTTTTTCCTGCGATGGTTCTGAGAGTTTTCATCTCCGCTGTTCTTAGGAGGTTCTTCGTTTTAATCGTGTCAGCTCGAGTCTCGATACCATAGGTTAGGACGGGCCTAACACAGGATTTATATATTCGCACTTTTCCATCGACATGCATATGCTTGTTTGCCCATAGTACATCTCTCAGACAGCCAGATATTACTGCGGCCTTGTTGACCTGTGATTTGATGTCCTCCATAAGGTTATGATTGGATATGTCCACTCCCAGGTACCGGCACTTCATCACCTGTTCCACAATCTTATCATCTATTACAATTTTACATCTTGATGGCTCCTTCGAAAATGTCATACATTTCGTCTTTTCAATAGATATGGACATGTTGTATTTACTGCTGATCTGATATAGTATATTTCATTACTAGTCCAGAAAGTAAGCTTTTTCCGTGTGCGCGCGAAGAGTTCCCGTGTGAGGCGGAGCCGAACACGGGAATTCGTGCAAGCACGGAAAAAGCCTTTCTGGACGTGTAATGAACGATATTTTTCATTACACCTCTCTGAAAACAATCCAACGATATATGTTGTTATCTTTTCTGTCTATATTTCTTCTCTTTTATACGAATATCATCGAATTCTAGTTGAAAGCTCTTTGTTCGTCGGAACTGTCAATGATCTCGTTTATTATCTCTTTTTCATGGCAACATACATCAATAATATACAGTGAGATTACAAATCAATACTCATTTCTAACAAAATATGTAACATTCTTCACCCCAAAAGTGTTAACTAAGTCTACATAATTTGGAAACTGGTTCTTCAAGCATTTTATTCTTTTTTCGTACACCATCTCATGTTTTTCTTCTTTTTAACTATTTTCGTAGGGGCATAGTCTTCTTCCTCATCATTGTCACCCATATTTTTTTTCTTCTCTTCCAGTTAGGTTTCTTTCTCATTGAAAGTGGAATGTCTTCCTCAGAGTTGATCATTTTTCTTATACTGGTTGACTTACGATCAGACAGGGGAATGTCTTCTTCTGATTCTTCTTCAACATTAGGCTTCCCCTCATCATTGGTTGAATTACGAGCAGACAGGGAAATGTCTTCTTCTGATTCTTCTTTAACATCAGGCTTCCCCTCATCATTTTCTTCTACGAAAGCTGGCTCCCTTTTACTGATCTGTGACATGATATAATCACAGCTGCTAGCTTGAGAGAGATTCACATCATCCCCATCTTCTTGAGAATCAGGTTCATTTTTGATATCAACATCTTCCTTTATACTCAATTCAAAATAATCTTCATGGACTATGGAAATGGAATCATTGTTAACTGAGTCATCTGCTGCATAATCAGGATCTCTCTTTAGTTGGAAAACATCTTCTTTTGGTTCCTCTATTTTCTCCTGTTTTTTATCTGCTCCTTATTTTCAGAGCTCGAATGTTTATCCTTGTCCTTATCACGATTTTTGTCTTTTGAGCTGCTATGTCTGGTCTGGTCCTCATCATTTTTCTTATTTTCGTCATTTGATGAGCTGTGCTTGCTCCTATCCCCATCCATCTCCGTTTCTTCGTGTTTTTCAAAATTTTCATAAGATACATTATCAATCCATTTTTGTACTCGACTATGTTTGAATTGTCTGTCAGCTTCATCAAAATCAATGTTAGATTTTTCTTCAAAGGATTCAGATTCGTCTGATACCATAACATTTTTCAACTCCAATTCTAACATTATTTTACGCTGCATTCTTTCTAGTCGTTGTATCTTAATTTTTTCTATTTCTTCTTCTATCTTTTCCAATTTTTCATGTGCTTCGATTTCTGCTTGTATTTTCATTATTCTTACAGAGTTCTTCGATGTAGATTTCTTGCTATCTTTTGTCTTGGATTTATCGGATCCCATTTCCAAGTTCTCTCTTGACTTGGGATTTTCTTCTGTCTTCTTGACATCTGTCGTCAGTTTCTTCCCGGACCTGAGAACTTTGGAAATACTTCCTTCAGCGGACATTTTCTCTTCTCTGATTCAATTCAAAACTCTCGAATGACCAATGTTACTTTTCTGTCTATATTTCTTCTCTTTTATACGAATATCATCGAATTCTAGTAGGAAGCTCTTTGTTCGTCGGAACTGTCAATGATCTCGTTCATTTCTCTTTTTCATGGCAACATACATCAATAATATACAGTGAGATTACAAATCAATACTCATTTCTAACAAAATATTTAACATATGTTTTTCGACAGAAAGCATTTCGATATTGTAAAACATTAATTATTCGAAACACTGACGTCTACTGTCATCACGCAATCGTTGCTTTGTGTCTCAGCATAGATGCATCTATGTCTCAGCGCTCGGAAAAGGGTCACTTTTGAATCAAAACATGTCGATTCAGGGCACCGAAAGTGACCCTTTTCCGTGCGGCCGCACCGAAAGTGACCCTTTTCCGAGCGCTGAGACATAGATGCATCTATGCTGAGACACAAAGCAATCGATTGCGTGATGACAGTAGACGTCAGTGTTACGAATAATTATTGTTTTACAATATCGAAATGCTTTCTGTCGAAGAACAAATATCGTTGGATTGTTTTAGGAGAGGTGTAATGAAAAATATCGTTCATTACACGTCCAGAAAGGCTTTTTCCGTGCTTGCACGAATTCCCGTGTTCGACTCCGCCTCACACGGGAACTCTTCGCGCGCACACGGAAAAAGCTTACTTTCTGGACTAGTAATGAAATGGGTCCGTGAAGTTAGCGAAAAGTTGGAAGCACTAATTCTGAAACTATTATCAATATTTAGTGCTTAATTAGTGCCTATTAGTGCTTCATCAAACTCTCATTGTACCATTATAGTTTTTGAGAAATTGACAATTGAAGTTTTTGGTGCTGACTTCACGCTCAGCACCAACATGTTCGAATTACTATGAAATTAATATGTCAATATTTAGTGCTTAATTAGTGCCTATTAGTGCTTCATCAAGTTCTTATGTCACCATTGTAGTTTTTGAGAAATTGACAATTGAAGTTTTTGGTGCTAACTTCACGCTCAGCACCAACATGTTCAAATTACTATGAAATTAATATGCCAATATTTAGTGCTTCATTAGTGCCTATTAGTGCTTCAGAAACGGCTGCGATATCATTTTTAGTTTTGAAGTAATTGAGTGTTGTTTTTAGCCAAGCGTGAAGTTAGCGAAAAAGTTGGAAGCACTAATTCTGAAACTATGTCAAATATTTAGTGCCTGGTTAGTGTGAATTAGTGCTTCATAAAGCTATCATTCCACCACTGTAGTTTTTGAGATAAACGCAATTATATCTTTTTATACTGCGTCGCCATCTATGGGCGGACTTGGGCGAGTCGTTCCGTCTCGTAGATTTGGCTCTAGTACGTCGTAATATTCTCATTGCCTAAAGGGGCTCACGGACGCACGAGTTGGGTTGCCAAGCCAATTTCAATATCGAAGAAAGAAATTAATTTGTGGAGGCAAAACCATTCTCTGCAGTATATTCATGTATCGATTATATGAAGTGATGAAATCATTTACGAATACTTTTCGAGTTTTTGTGATGAATAAAAGAATAGAGTGAATAAAAGAATAAAGAGAAATGAATTGCTCGTGCCATAACAACAAGAGTAGGTACAGGTAGTAGTTATTGCTTTTTTCTCAATTGAAGTATAAGAATTCCAACAGAAAAATTTGAAGTGCGATAAAAAAATGGGTGTTCCTAAATTGGAGATACAAACAAAGAAGGGAGTTTCCTTAAGTTATATTGTGAAAAAAAGTCCAAAACACATGAGAACGCATACTTCACGGACCCGTTAAAGGTTGAATAAGTTTTTTTTCTTAGTATCTACACTTCACAAGATATTCAACTGAAATTTGGCATATATATTACAATTGAGAGTTTACACCATATGACATGTACTAAAGAAACCTCCCCTCTTCGTTTGTACCTCCAATTTAGGAACAACCTGATAATGGAGATATAGTAGGTAGTTCAATTTATATTAATGATGAAGGGTTAGGTATATGAAAATTGAACTGTCTCAAAACGTACATAAAAAAATATATTTCGGGTTCTTTATACAAAAAATATATTATTACACAAGCAGGGCGACCCAGCTTCGCCCGGTGAGAAATTTGTTTCACGCGGTGGTTTCATCTTCAACACTTCAACCCGCCATATCTTTTGATGTACTCGTTGTAATTGTATGATGTGAGGGGCAATTTCGTTCTAAATTAAATACTGGGGATAAATAACGTATTAGGTTGGATGAGGATCAATACCCAATTCATAAAAACACACTCCCAAATAGTGCATAATTTTGGAAAACATCTGATTACCATAAACAGGTAATAGCAAGTCAATCTTGAGAGATAGATATATGCTATCGCGGACTTTTTTGTAGAACTATTTGAGAGGTACATTTCCGTCATACATTGTATCCACGTAAGTCTTACGGTTTCTGCAGCGCACGTGAAAATAGCTGATTATGGCAGATTTTTTTGTAATTTTTGAAGTTATAGTAGGTATCCTCATTTTTTTCGGGTGAAAAGTATAGCCTATGTCACTCAGGGATAATGAAGCTTTCTGAGGGTGAAAGAATTTCTGAAATCGGTCCAGTAGTTTTTGAGCCTATTCGTATCAAACAAACAAAAATACAAATCTTTCCTCTTTATAATATTAGTATAGAAGTATAGATGATAAAAACTTATTTAAATAGTGTACAATAGCAAATGTGGGTTTACTACAATGTCGTTTCTGAATAAATTGTAGTCCTTGGATAGGCCATCATATTCTTCCCACTGCCCATCATTTCTTCTGCAATAGGAATTTAATGGCCTATCGCCTATCCTAATTTCTATACAGTGGGCATTGAAATTAGCAATTCTCCGTAACAGATAATTTTTGTCATTGATGAATAGATTTAATTGGATTTCATCAATACTTACTGATGCTCCGATATCACAGTCGATTAACAGAAAATCTGCGTACGTTATTTTAATTTTTAAAAAATGGTGACAGCTTTTGGGCATTTAGAGTTTGGAGGGGAATTGAAATCTATAGATTCATATAAATATTTGAATCTCCTTCTTTTCAGTTGATGAAGAATTACCGGGATGAAAAAATATTTTTTTATTTTCACGAAATTTGGACAATTATCGCAAGAATACTGATGTATCGAAATCGAAGTGGGATCACTTTTCAATAAATGAGTCGCAATATAAGTAATGTTACAGTTAACATCAATTATATATAATATACTCCGTTCACCATCTCATTCACCTTGAAAATGTTATCTTTTTCGAGCACCTCGCACCGAAGTTTGTAGGTACTTCGTTTTTTCCCATTTTTCGGAAAGAAATTAAGGAAATTGAATAAACTAGAATCTGAGTTTTGAGTATTCAGAGCAAAATTGTCACTCACAATGTGCCGATGCAAAGTATCACCCTGTGGATTTGCCATCGAAATTGACATGTCATTTGGTGTAAACTCCCAATTGTAATATCTACGCCAAATTTCAGTTGAATATCTTGTAGATACTATGAAAAAAAAACTTGAAAAATATTCAAACTTTAACAACCCGTATCACGAAAACGAATCTTCCTTCTTCGTTTGTACCTACCTCCAATTTAGGAACACCCATTTTTTTATCGCACTTCAAATTTTTCTGTTGGAATTCTTATACTTCAATTGAGAAAAAAGCAATACCTACTACCTGTACCTACTCTTGTTGTTATGGCACGAGCAATTCATTTCTCTTTATTCTTTTATTCACTCTATTCTTTTATTCATCACAAAAACTCGAAAAGTATTCGTAAATGATTTCATCACTTCATATAATCGATACATGAATATACTGCAGAGAATGGTTTTGCCTCCACAAATTAATTTCTTTCTTCGATATTGAAATTGGCTTGGCAACCCAACTCGTGCGTCCGTGAGCCCCTTTAGGCAATGAGAATATTACGACGTACTAGAGCCAAATCTACGAGACGGAACGACTCGCCCAAGTCCGCCCATAGATGGCGACGCAGTATAAAAAGATATAATTGCGTTTATCTCAAAAACTACAGTGGTGGAATGATAGCTTTATGAAGCACTAATTCACACTAACCAGGCACTAAATATTTGACATAGTTTCAGAATTAGTGCTTCCAACTTTTTCGCTAACTTCACGCTTGGCTAAAAACAACACTCAATTACTTCAAAACTAAAAATGATATCGCAGCCGTTTCTGAAGCACTAATAGGCACTAATGAAGCACTAAATATTGGCATATTAATTTCATAGTAATTTGAACATGTTGGTGCTGAGCGTGAAGTTAGCACCAAAAACTTCAATTGTCAATTTCTCAAAAACTACAATGGTGACATAAGAACTTGATGAAGCACTAATAGGCACTAATTAAGCACTAAATATTGACATATTAATTTCATAGTAATTCGAACATGTTGGTGCTGAGCGTGAAGTCAGCACCAAAAACTTCAATTGTCAATTTCTCAAAAACTATAATGGTGCAATGAGAGTTTGATGAAGCACTAATAGGCACTAATTAAGCACTAAATATTGATAATAGTTTCAGAATTAGTGCTTCCAACTTTTCGCTAACTTCACGGACCCTAATGAAATATACTAATGTACTTGTCTCTGTAAGCTGTCCTCAATTTCTGCTAGGATAACTGCGTCATCCGCAAAGCATATCAAGCCGATTGGTTTACCGCTCAATCTGTATCCCATCTTCATAGATATTATTTCGTGTATGAAAAATCAGAATGTGTGAAATACTGCGCTTCAGTTATGGTCTTGAGTAGGTATGTTATTAGTACGTTTCTACTGAAGTTAAAACTTTTCTAGGTGAAAAATTGAGGGCGTGAACTTGAAAAAATGAAAGGCACTTCTTGAATTCCGTAGCCGTCGGCCAGTGTATATCGTCCCCTTAGGCTAGCGAATCATGGGAGCAAGACCGCGTAAAGGTGAATACAGACTATTCTGACGTGACGTGATTCCACGTCACGTCAGACGCGTACTGTGCTCCCATTGGCCTAATATGAACGTGAACGTCAAAATGTGAGTGATATAAAAATGCAACACATCGTTCTGTGCGTTCACGTTCATATCAGGCCAATCGCCAATGGGAGCACAGTACGCGTCTGACGTGACGTGGAATCACGTCACGTCAGAATAGTCTGTATTCACCTTTACTCCTCCAGCCTTAAGCCCGCTCCACACTCATGGCAAGAATCTTGGCCAATACCGCGAACGTGAGTGTAGATGACTTTCTTGTATTCTTGTGTAACGTTCGCGCTTCGCGGCCTTCCCCGTGAGTTTGCGGTCTCCTGTCCCGCGACAAAGGCTTCGCGCCTCCTGCGCCTAAAGCCCGCTCCACACTCATGGCGCGAATCTTGCCAAGAATTCTTGCCGTGAACTTGGCCAAGAATTCGCGTCCAAATAAGTCATCCACACTCACACAAATATTCACACTTCGGTTCGCACTTCCAACTGGAATGGATGACGACGTGGTTGTTGCTTCTGCACTGACGCTTTGCGCTGTGTCATATTTCAATTATATTAGTATCAAAGATCAAAATGAAACGAAAAAAAAATGTAAAGAAAGAAGATGATGGATTACGAAGATTCATCGTAGCAGAACGAGGTATGTATTATCATTAATTCAGTCTTTCTGTTCGTGGATATAAAACTTGTAGCATCCATGGATGTTATTGTCTGGGAATAGGTGTACCAGGATTTTCACCATAATTTGACCCCCCTTTAACTTTGTTACTAAAGGGAGTACAGAAAAATGTACTTTCTTTCGTTCCACTGTCGCAAAAAAAAATACTTACAATGAGGGATTTCGAGGATATTAACACTAATTTGTGACAATCTTTCTGTGGAAAGATTCGACAATCATGCTATTAACTCAACAATCGCTTGATGTGGTTGCGCATATCATACATCAAATCATGCAGAAAAATATGTATGAAAATACAGGGTGTTACATTTGAAATAACGAAGCCCACATTCGTTTCCGGTGGAACTGGAAGTAGATTCCGATTGAAAATATTTTACAAATTTAGTTCATGTACCTATTACTCTATTACAAAACGAAAATACAAAGTTTTGAATTTGTATCGCAATTCCTTCTTCGAATAGTCTAATGAAACACTTAAAAAACCACCCTGTATATTCCAATCGACGTAATCATTTTCAAAAAATTTGTTTGATTTCGTACGATATACATATTTTTATGTTGTTTGTGCAAAAGAGTTAGAGGGGGGTCAATTTATAGTGAAAAACCCGGTAATCGCTCTTAATAGCATTTAACATTACCTACCAGGGTTGGAAAAATCATGTTTTTTATGAAAAAAACAAAACATTGTGTTTTTTTTATTTTAAACTGTTTTATTTGATTTAAATCATGTTTTTTTTTAACATTCAAAAAACATGATTTAAAACATTTAAAACATGTTTATATAAAACAAAAGTTTTGGCAACATTGCTATGATACTCTCGGGTAAAATATTTAAATCTGGCAACACTGAATATACCTTGTATATTGTTTACAGGGAAATCACTTTGTTTGATCAAGTGAGATCTGGGCTGCGGTGAGCGGTCCGTCAAGTTCGCCGCAACGTTGCCAGATCGGGCAATTATTCCGGTAACTGAAGAATAGGACATAGTGCTTTTCTTCATAGCATTTTTTCCAATAAAAATATGGTTCAATCAGAAAACTTTTCCAAAACAATTTCAATTGATTAAATTAGAATCAATATATTTATTACGTGACAATAGATGTGATGAGAAACAATAAAGTGCAATTAAATTGAAAATATTTTTCTTTTGCATTTTATTTCACGCTGAGGTGAATTTCAAAAAACAAATTTCGAAAGAAAAGGTTGTCTTGTTTGAGAAGTGAAAAAAATTTAAAACTACTAATTTCAAAATTAAGATTAAATTATTCATTTACACAAAAAAGCCAACATTTCGACAACTGGGCCAATATTTATTATTACTCATAATTTTTTTTCGAATGCAGTTCGTTCATTAAGACAAATTTCATCAAGAAGATATTTATAGGTATTTTTAGGTACAAGAAGTTATATTTTGTTACAGAGTGAAGAATATTTTTTGTTTTATTTGTTTTTTTGTAATTAAAGGACTACTTATCTAGTGTTTTATTCTTTCAATAAAAAACTGATTAAAAACAACTGTTTTAAAACAAATATGTTTTAAACAGAGGCTTGTGTTTAAAACATGTTTTAAAACACTGTTTTAAAACAAATGTTTTAAAACATGCCAACCCTGTTACCTACCTACTTCTTTTTTGCAGTGAATTCATGGAAAGACAGTTGAGCGATTTATTACATGAATCATCTGGAGAATTCAAAAAGTTTACCAGAATGTCTCAAACAGATTTTGATTTCTTATTAGAGAAAATTTCACCAATGATTGCTAAGCAAGATACACGATTGAGATCAGCGATCCCAGCTAAAATACGCCTCGCCATTACATTACGATATTTGGGTACAAGAGGAGACTTAGACCATAGAAAGAGGAGACACACCTTTCAATAATAAATAGTGAAGCCAAGTTTCAAAATCATCAGCACTGAACTGGGTGATTGTAATACCTAGGTAATACCACAGAATACCTAACTACGGAATCAAAATGTAGTAGAAATTTTTGCAACGTTGTGACGTTCGTTGAATTTTCTAATAAATAAACTCTCAATCAAAATGAAAAGTTTCTTAGATTGAAATTCATTTACTCATTTGTGCATGAATGCCAGAAACGAGTATTGGTTTCTTCAACTATTGTGCATTCTTCACATTACATATACTTAAGTATATGTAAATGTTCGCGAAACGGATCGATCTTTTTGCCCCAGATTAATGTATAAAAACGTTTGGCAATACGGTTTTTTGAATCTATGTCCAGTTCATTCAATAATTACGTACCGCCATCTTTATTCTATGAAATTTCTGACAATTCGAACAGTGTTGTCAACAAGATTTTGAGCTTCATTGTATGTTAAAAGCGTTATTTGGATTTATTTTTGAATATCTCCAGCTAAATACGATAAGAAAATGGTTCGTAAGTGTCTTGTGAGTGGTAAATTGGACTATTTGAATCCTAACATGAATTTGCACAGATATGTTCTAATCTTTTCATACTTAGTAACAGAGGCGTAGATTTTTAGAATTTCACTTTTCAGATTCCATTCCAAATTTCCGCGAGCTGTAGGCTCCATTGATGGAAAGCATATAGTTATAGAATGTCCAACTGATTCAGGATCTGAATACTTCAATTATAAGAAAACGCACAGTATCGTTCTGTTGGCTTTGGTCGACAGTAATTATAATTTCATTTTTGCGGACATAGGTTGCCAAGGTAGAATAAGCGATGGCGGGGTATTCAGAAATAGTTTATTATGGAAAAAAAATTGCCAACAATCATTGAATTTACCAACACCACACCCTTTACCCCATTCAAACTAAGATGTACCCTATGTTTTCTTAGGAGACAGCAGGGACGGCTCGTGCCCTTCAGGAGTGGGTCGGCCAGACCCAATATGTATTTACATATACCGGGTGGCCCACCACTGACGCGATGCTCATTTTGAGGGAGTAAATGAAGATATTTCGAAAATATTTCCTTGTGGTGTATGTAGGGTAATCAGAGCACCATTTAAAGTTATTTACTTTAATACAGGGTGTTCCAATAAAAAGATAGTTACACTTTTTTGAATGTAACACCCTATACAGGTTGAGTCTTTGACTTGTACATATATTTTAACTGTAGATACTTGATGCTAAAGGAAACCTTTTTTTCATTTTCCATTTCTCCGAATTCGGCACTGTTAAAGAGATATAGCCATTTGAAAAAAAAGTTGGGCTTAATGCGTGCCTGGATCAATTCTCTGCAAACACCTCAAAGTTCATACTTTTCGATTGAAATTGAGGTGATTATTAGATGTTCTGGTTGATACAATTAGAAAATACTCAAGCACTAACCTTATTTGAATAAGAATGTTTCAAACACGATATTTCCTAACTAAACACTTAGTTCTGTCCGATCATTTCGGCAATTGAAAAGCTATATTTCTCACACCAAAATAAGTTCCTTCTTCGATTGTCCTGAAGATTAGTTTATAGACACTAATAATTTGTTCATATTTCCTCGATATTCTAAAACGATCTCATAAAAATTGGTTTCTCACAATCCTAACTCCATTAACCGAAGTCATATGGTTCGGTGTCAATGACCTAACCATACCAATCCTCTGTGATATTCAATTCACCCACAGAACTCTAGAGAAGACGATGCCAGATTGCCGATTTTCTCTTCAAACAATGCGAACTCAAGAAAGCACTACGTCCCCTATCGTTAGCGGATGAACTATCACAATCGCTAAAGGCGTCTAGGCGTTGCTCTTTGAAAATGCCAAAAGAGTAGTTCTGATTCTCGCCAATATGGCGCTACGTTCCTAATTTCAACGGCCTACTCTTCCCTTCAGAAGGCCGTGGATGTACTCGCGATGCTCTGTGCTCCAACCAGTCCAAACTAAAACGTTAGTCAGCACCAAGGACTATAAACAAGAATTCTTTTTTATAGTGCTTGAGTCAGCACGGCATAAACGAAGTTCACGCTTTATTTATTTACAGAGAATGAAGCAAACAGGTGATGATTATGTAAACGACTTTCAGTGAATTGATGTAATAGTAGTGTCGTTCTGGTGTCGAGTTATATTGTTTCGATAGATATTTTGCTGAAGGACCGGTAACAATGAATTTCAAATAGAAACTGCCTATAAAATGTATAATTTCATGCTTCTTAGAATTCAATTTTATGTCCCACGAATGTGGAATTTTATTATCACATATATCTACATCCAACTTTTTTCATCATAGAGAGTCTTGACAAAGTTGAAAAACATTCTGACAACGTTGGTAACTTGTTGAGAGACCAGAGAAAAATAATATTCGATGAGATTTAACTCAGGACAGCATTCAGATTATTCTTGAAATTCATGATTTTTTCCTCTAATTCAATCTTATACAATTAGGAATAACTTGAGAACGACGCGTTTTATTGAAAAAATATAAGAATACTTTTGTTTTCTAAAATAATTAATTCTTTCGAAAACGTGAACCGTTCATCTTTTTCAAGTGGTTTCATAGTATTTTTGCGTGAATTTATAAGTCGACTATACTGTAACTTTTTTACCAGGAGAAATATGAAATAAGTTTCAATTGAGGAATATGCAGCATGAATAGAGTAAACAATCAACTAAAATTCAGTTCATTCGAAATATCGGTTCCGAATATATGGAAAGAATCGTGTTAATTTTATGGATTTTTGACACCCTGTATCTTCCAAACGAAACCGAATTTTGAAAAATGGTATGGAAAAAGGTGTTTCTTTTGATGGGAGGACTCTACAGTTAAAATATATGTACAAGTGAAAGACTCACCCTGTATATGACCTCAAAAATGGAAAGGGTAGCTCAAATTATGTTGTGTTTCTTCAGATTACTTTGCACATTTGATGCAACATTTACGAGAAAATCACGAAAAATTGAAATGAGTTTTTTTAGATAGCAATTCATGAAGAAACCTGTTACGCCAGCCATACAGACAATGTTTTTTTGAGTAGACGTATTAGATACTCCTCTAAAGAAAAAAAGAATTGAACTCTGGAATATACAGAGTGATCTTATTTAATTTTCAAACATCTACTACAAATAATGCGCAAAAACTTTCTTATTTCAAATGGCACACCGGGTATTTCTTCATCTCGTTGAACGCAAAAATTAATTTCGAAACTTTTTTCATATGGTGTTCTTATACGTGAACCTGATAGTTCCTCAGCAATTTTCGATATTCAATTCACAACACATTGAACGGGTATTCTGGTTTCTGAATAATTGTGACCACGGATTAATCGCACATCCAGAATGAAAGGGAGCCCAACTCAAAAATACCATTCCGAGTTAGTATATTATTTTACGATTCACCACTACGGTACGAATTTTATATTTCTAGCTTACAGGTTTAGCTTGATTTGCCACTTGAATACCGGGTCTGCCATTGAAATAAGAAAGTTTTCGGTCATTATTTGTAGTATGTAGATGTTTGAAAATTAATTAAGATCACTCTGTATATTCCAGAGTTCAATTCTTTTTTCTTTTTGGGAGTAGCTAATATGTTTACTCAAAAAAACATTGTCTGCATCGCTGGCGTAACTGGTTCATTCATGAACTGCTATTTAAAAAAAAACTCCATATTTTCAATTTTTCGCGCTTTTCTCGTAAATAGTGCATCAAATGTGCAAAGTAATCTGAAGAACACTCCATAATTTGAGCTTGCCTTTTCATTTTTGAGGTCATATATAGAGTGTTACACTCAAAAATTTTAACTTTGGCCTATATCTTTGTATTGGAACACCCTGTACATACGTAAATAATTTTAAATTGTGCTCTTGATTACCCTTCTCACACCACAAAAAAAGATTTTCGGAATATCTTTATTCACTCTCTCAAAATGACCATCGCGTCAGTGATGGGCCACCCGGTATACACCGTTAATGAACTTACCAAGTCGCCGTTACTTGATACTACCTCCCATAAATTTGCCATAAGAATTCACGAAACGAACTTTTACCTAAAAAACACGAAGACGGTTGGACGGCTCTATTATTTTAAGACACTGACCTAATTCAATATTCCTAATTCCTACCATGCAAGTCGACTTAACGTGATTCTACAACCCCCACCCTTCGGTCCGGCGAGCCGAGCCTGAGCCGCCGATCTAATGAACTGAGAAGCGCGCGTGCATTCATTCGCACTGACTGAGAATATGTTATGAAGCCCTATCCTGGTAACCATATTCGGGGATCACCACAACGTAGATTCAATCAAAGGTTATCTAGTGCGCGAGTTGTCGTAGAGATGTAGAGAATACATTTGGAATATTGACCACGAAATTCAAAATTTTCAAGAAGCCTATTCCGTTGAATCCAGAAAAAGTGAAACTTTTGACTATGACGAGTATACTACTTCATAATTTCTTAAGAAAAAGTTCCACTTCGTCACTTATGTACTCACCACCAGGAACAGTGGATACGTATGATGAGAATGAGACATTGATAATACCGGGTTCTTGGAGAAATGATATGGAACTTTCATGTGCTGTTCGTGATTTGCCACATTTACCACGCCGAGCCACTTTCACTGCTCGTGAAATAAGAAACGAGTTCACAAAATATTTTGCAGGTATTACTGAGTGATACATCTTGATATTCAGTTATGTACTAGGAAATGCACTTTGTTTAATAAATGATTAATAACTATGTACTTACACTATTTATTGTATCCTTGCAATTATCGCTTTCTCCTAGAAATGCGTCCATCTGAGTATACGCAAACCATATTGGCGTATAAATTTCACCCGATCCTGCACCACTGTGGGTCGAATCCTTCACTCTTTTTTTATACGACCTATAACTCGACATCAGAGATTCTTTTTATTTTTCTTCAACTCGGGTACAGGCACTTTCATAAGTTCACTTATAAGCATCCAGGCATCATTCACTTTGACTCTATTTTTGTGATCCTTATTTTTGGACTGCCATAGAATTGGTTCTCCTTGATATAGTTCAAGGAATTCCAATTCTATCTCATTACTCCAAGTAATACTCATATTCCTCCCCGAAAACTGACTTTCCTTAACCTATTTTACGATCTCTTTACGCTGGCGCTCGTAACCAACAATCCCGACGGATATTGAATCATCACTGCGCCGGTATCGCGAACTTCTGTGAGTGTGGATGGGACATTTGTGCTTAGGCGCAGAGCCTTTGTCGCGGGACAGGAGACCGCAACGAAACGGAGAACGCCGCGAAGCGCGAACACAAGAAAGTTATCCACACTCGCGTTCGCGGTATTGGCCGACATTCTTGCCATGAGTGTGGAGCGGGCTTAAGCAGAAGCACACAATATGTTCCATCCACACTCACAGGCCTTCGCGGTACCTGCGCAGTAATGATTTAATGCTTGTTCACTGACTTTACTCGCTTTAGAAATGAATTCATGTAGCAATGAAGTGAAATTAGAATAGATTCAGATTAAGATAAGTGAAATGAGAATTTCTTGATTAATATAGAATAATCCCTTTTTATAGCTGGATCAACAGACGAAAAGTCTTCGTAGACAGCGAGGATGCCGCGAACCAAAGAGCGAATATTTGTGTGAGTGTGGATGACTTTCTTGGCCGCGAAGTTCACGGCAAGAATTCTTGGAGCGATTCGCGCCGTGAGTGTGGAGCGGGGTAGAGGAATCTTCATGGGATGAAGATTGAAATTCTATTCAGATTTTTGTAATCATCGATCATAAACTGTTGAATTTTGTTTTTTTTTCGAGTTTATGGATGTGGTTCAGTGAAATATGGTGAAGCTGAATTTGGAAGGTACTCATGATAATAATAATAATTATTCTCCCCCTCTAAGACTAAAAACTATACAGGGTGTCCCAAGTTCGAGTGCCTATCAGACGTTTCTGAAGAACTGGACATATTTGAAACATGAGAATTGGTATTATGATATTGTTCGAAATTCTCTACAGACCTAAAATATTTTATGTTCGACTGCTTCATAAACACTTGATTCATGAATTCGTTTAGCGTCCAGAATTGACTACTTTATTGGACACCACTTTATTGGACTCAACTGTCACACTCTCGATTTTGCAATTTTCTTCGTTTCACACCTCTTGTTATAGGCCGCATACAAATTTTCATAAGCACTTTTAGTGGGTAGGTGAGATTCTTTGGCACTTGCGGCTAAATTATTCACGCTTTCCTCTTCCGAACTATCCATTTTTGGGATTATTATGACGTTTGTCACAGAATTAACGAAGTATACAACTTTGTTCAGTGAGGTTGCTAAGGTCGCTGATGGTTACTAAGGTAAGATAAGCAAAAGCACACTCAAAGTATTTCTTGAAATAAAGCGACGAATATATTAATTGCCATTTCAGAAAATAAAATGTCTGCATTGCAGTCAAACATAAAGCTTTGTATGCAAACTCGTACATAATTAGGCTTATGGACTTGCCCAAATTATTGGCCTCGCTCGCTTTGCTCGCTCTGCCATAAATTTTGGACTCGTCCATAAAGACCTAATTTATGTACTTGTTACATAAATAGCTATTAAGAGCCAGAGCACTTCCGGTTAGCACATTTACAATGCCTCCTATGTGACAACGATTGCTCGTCACTACCAGTTAGGAATTGCAGTGCAGCAATGTGCACTCCAATCCCTCATCGGGCAGGACGAAAAAGGTTTCGAAATGCCCGCGCGAAGGAGAAAAGTATTAGTCTGGATGCCGGTGGGACAAATTGCAAAATATTGATAAAGTTTTCTTTCTTTCTGTATAACTTTATTGGGCCGAGTCTATCACATTCTTCCTCTGTGAAAATTTTTGTAGTCGCGGCTTTTTTTCAGAAAACCTTTCAATTTTTTTAATCCATTCGAACTCTTTTTTTGTAAAATGCAATCATAAAAACAATCTTGGAGAAATGAGACAACATGATTATCCGACAAAAATTGTGTGGCTCTTAGCGTGTCTACCAACATGAAGATGACTGAAAATCGCATTTTTTTAAATTATTACGTTATTACTTTGTTCTAACAACAAAGTAATAACGTTTGTGATGTAAATGGTCGCAAATTGGATTTGATATTGGTTCCTGGTGAGATCCCGCACACGCAGACAGTATCTAGATCAGATTTTCCATTGTTACCAGAGGACAGGCATCACCCCGCTCTGGTCTTTGACATAAAATCAAAGTGTGGTTCTGGCCGGGGTGAGGTTCATCACTCAGTGAGTGGTGGTTATTATAACTTTATAAAATGTAATTTTTTTGAACTGAGTTGTAGAATGAGAGATATAGACTGGACGCCACTGTTCGAATATGAGGATGTTAACGATGCACTAGATTTCTTTTATTGCCGACTCTATAGTGTGCTAGATTTGGTGGTTCCATATTCACATAAAAGGAAATCAAGGTTTCCTGTTTGGTACACCATGGAAGTGATCGAATCAATGAAGAGAAAAAACTGCCTGCAGAAACTAAAAAATTTATCGGTAAACCAAGTGCATATGTACAGACATAAAAGAAAGAATCTCAAAAAATTATTGAAATTGGCTTATTCGAATTACGTGAAAAATATCGAGAACTCTATACAAGAGAACAATAAAACTGTTTGGGCGTTCACTGAAAATAACAGCAGAAGTTGTGGTTCTGTTTCACAGTTTGTAGAAAAATTCCGAAATCAGAGACCTCACAAAGTTTTGGTCAATATTTCCAGTCAGTTTTTAAGACAGTCAACTCTACTTATGGTACTGATTCATTTGTGGATGGAATGCCTGATTTTTGCATGTCAGAGTGTCAGAGATAACTGTGGGGGACTTTTTTATGGCGGTGACCAAATTAAAACCGAAGAAATCAGCAGGTATTGACGGAATTCCATCGTATGTCATAAAGGGATGTGCCGAGTGGCTCCAGAAGCCTTTGCTTTACATTTTCAATTTAGCGCTGAAGACGAATACGTATTACGTTCCCAACCTTGTGGAAAGAAGTCTTGGTGACGCCCATTCATAAGTCTGGGAAGAAAACAGAAATAGAGAACTACAGACCTGTTTCAATTCTTTGTGCAGCTGCTAAATTATTGGAACAAATTGTCTACGCAAGATTGTGGATGAACGTGAGGAACAAAATATGCCAGGAACAGCACGGCTTTATACCAAATAAATCTACGGCGACAAATTTGCTGGAATTCTGTCATGAGGTTTCCAGTATTATGGAAAAGTCTCAAGCTGATAAAATCTACACAGACTTCCGAAAGACATTCGATAGTGTTGATCACGACATTCTGCTGAGGAAGATCAGTGAATATGGAGCAGGTGTCAGCGCTGTTAGATTTTTCGCATCTTATCTGAAACGCAGAACTTTCAGGGTGAAGTACGGTGGAAATTGTTCAGGGAAGTTTCATGCAAATTCGAGAGTACCTCAGGGCTCAAATCTAGGTCCTTTATTATTTTTAATTTTTATAAATGATTTGCCACAGTGTCTGAGGTATTGTAAGTGTCTGCTATTTGCGGACGATCTGAAGTTTTACCGTAAAATTGAGGATGCTCGTGATTATGCCGAAGTTCAAGCTGATATCGATTCCATTCAACAGTGGAGCATTAAGAATGATTTACCCTTCAATAAAGATAAATGCGTTGTACTGTCTTGCTCCAGGAAAAACGCAATACTCAAATTTAGATACTGCATGGATGGCGGAGAGTTAGTTAGAGTTGAGGAGGGTGTGGAATACAACTTCAAACTCTCGTTCAAAGCACATATTGAAACCATCGCAGCTAAGGTGCTCAGAACTTTGGGATTTGTGTTGAGGCATTGTACGTACTACAAATACACAAAAACCACCTTATTATTATACAATGCCTTGGTCAGGCCCAAGCTTGAATATTGTAGTGTGGAACCCGGCTCCTCTCATGTATAAACATACCTTGGAAAAGGTTCAAAACAGGTTATTACGATTCCTCTACTTGAAAAAACACAATATCTATCCAGATTGCAACATTGTTCGACCAACTGACCTCAGAAATAAGTTCCAGATAACATCTCTTGAAAACAGGAGACTTGTGAGGGATGTTGTGAGGGTCTGCTACAAGATTTTTAATCGGCATTATGACGCACCACGATTGAAAGATGTTATGAAACTGAGAATTCCCTCTCGAGTTACTAGACTCAGGCAGTTCTCTGAGATACCTCCTGCAATTACTCTGATTCATTGTTCACCGATAAAAACAATGCTAAAAATAACGAATGATTTCTTAAATTTATCCAACACCAGCTTTGCCCTCAAACCCAAGCAGTTTTATAGATGTCTGAATATACATTATATGGTTGTGAATTATCTTTTTAGGGTATATGTATTTGTTTGAATTATTATGTTAATGTATCCTGCTTACTTCGACATACAAAAAATGTTTACTTTACTTTTCTTCTCATGTAAAGGGATTTTTATAATCGGTTTGAGAAATAAATATGTAAATAAATATTTACCTGTACTCGATATGCTGTATGCAGAACCGATGCGACGACTAAAAGCTTATAGAGAAATTGATTCTGTTTGGGTTTCTTACTGATTTAATGAAAAGGACCACCAACGATGAAATTAAAGTACAAAATTCTGGGAACATTCTACCGAGGACGTTGAGCCCGAGTTTACAAACGAGATGGTGCAATTCAAATATTTCAACTTACAAGTAAATGATGCGGGAAAAGATTAAATTTTTGATAATATGGTTCAGTCAACTTTCCCGAACGTAATGATAGCATTGCAAATAGTTTAATGATATCAAACGCAACAGGGGATCGTAGTTGTGGTGATAAAAACATTGTAGCAATGACATTCTTGGACTTGACCCTCAACTTTCTCTACCGTCAAGGAAATTCCCGAATTGTTGATAAAAAATTGTCTTCGTTCATCAATGTCTCAGAACCGTTCGAATTCTTTATCGATAATGGCGATTGAAAATGATTGATGACGTCCATGTTTTAAATAGTTAAATAATTTTAACAGGAATTTGGACAATTAGTATTTATAAACTAATCTTCAGGAAAATCGGAGAAGGAACTTATTTTGGTGGGAGAAATATGGCTTTTCAATTGCAGAAATAATCGGGCAGTGTTTTTGTTAGGAAATATCGTTTTTGTTACATTCTTATTGAAATAAGGTTAGTGCTTGAGTATTTCCTAATTGTATCACCCAGAATATCTAATCACCTCAATTTCAATCGAAGAATATGAACTTTGAAGTGTTTGCAGAAAATAATATCAGGCACGTATTTAGCCCGATTGATTTATTCGAATGGCTGTATCTCTTTAACAGAGCCGAATTCGGAAAAATGGAAAATGAAGAAGAGATTTCCTTTGGCCTCAAGAATCTACAGTTGATATATATTTTCAAGTCAAAGACTCACCCTGTATACAGGGTGTTTGGTAATTCGACGTGAACCTTGAAAAGGGATAAACTAGACGTCATTTGCAGTGAATTGCGTCGAGTAAAGCATGGTCCGAAAGTCTATGGTTACGAAGATATGGCGATTTTTCAACTTTTTTGAAATTTTCTGCTTCGTTATCGAAAATAATTGATTTTGTAAAAACTACTCGACTCTAAATAGTCAATGAATATTTTTTTGAAAGCTGAGGAGATGGTCCTTATTTCTTGCGAAAAAGTATTCACTAAAAATTCAGTTAACCCGAGATATACAGGGTCATAAATGGCTGCACCTGTTTTCCCCATAAAATCTTGATAAAACAATTGAGAATTACTCCAAAAAAGTATTATGAACTTGGTGTACAAATGTGAGGAAAAACTTCCCTGTTTCATCAGCTTTCCAAAATGATACATATGTCAATAATTCCTTCATGCAATCAAAAAATATGGCCGGAAAACCAAGCAGACAACAGACTTTTTCGAGTCATTTAGATATCCTGAAAATTTCATCTTTTTGGCGTGAAGGGAGAAGAAATAGCTGAAAATTCAAGACGAAAAACAGTTTTTTGTGAATAACTCAGAAAATATCCACTTTAGGGCAAAGGTGTGATGCATACACTCACATTATTTTTTAACGTAGATTCAATATCTGCCATAAAAAAATGGGGTTCTAATTTGAAAAAATTGATTTTTCACGATTTTGTCATCCCTAACTTTGAAAGCGATTTTTTCACCCCCTGTATCATGAATCGCGATTTCGATTTTTAAAATGGATACATCAATCTTACATCTTGAAAAATCCCAAAAATGAAAATTTTCCATCCAAAAACCTCGAAGTTATTCTTGTTTCAGCGGAGCTCTATTTTCGATTTTTTTTTCGAATTTTCCCGCTCAGAGAGAATTTTCCAACCAAAACTGAAAAATGTTACATCAAAATAACTTGAAATTTTCTAAGGAATCTATTTCTGCAATAAAAAAATGGTGTTCTAATTTGAAAAACCGGAGGTGCTAATGCCTTGAAAATATTTTAGATTTCATCAGCATCGTGAAATACTTATAAGTGCTGAATTTCATGAAAATACGTTCAGTAGTTTCCCGTATAAATATGGGTGAGGTTCCTCGTGAAAGACCCTGTATAGATCGGGAAGGGGTAATTTGGAGATTTTTGAGGACCGTTTCACACAGATGCTCGCGTTTGTTCCAGTAAATTTTGAAAATGTATTCATTTGCGGTGACTTTAATATAGCAGTGGCGGCTCGTCAGGGACGGCAGGGTCGGCAGTGCCGACCCTATATATTTTATGTCCAGCCAAAATGTAAATTACTCTTTCTTCTGTTGAATTACTAAATTTATTATAATTATTGTATTTCCAAGACCTGTGTAAATAAAATTCTATAAATCATATTTGTATATCACTGATTTATTTCAACTTCTTGGAAATACGCTCATCTTCCAATCTCAACGCCGCGCCGTTCAAATCAGTCCGAGAATTGAAATGTGTACGTGTACGGGAAGACGAGAGCGCCAAGCATCGAACGCTTTCTAGGGACCAAGTACGGCACGCTGCACCTGATTCGACGTTTCAATGAAATACGAATGAGGCGAAATACATAATTTTAACTCGACTGTTTTCTGTTGAAATTTTATTCAGATAATGATAAATATTATAGTCGCCTCCTAGTTAATGCCTTTTCAAAATCGAAAATGCGATGTTTTCGTTGTTCGTTCCACCTCACAAATTTTAAGAGATAAATGTTGCTTTGAACGAATTTTTGTCGTATTTCGTACTTTTATAGACGAGGATTTTGAATATGATAGTACCTACTTATGAATTTCCGCTACCACTATTACCCGAAATTTTTAGCCGAGAAAAAAAATGCTGAACAGTAGCCGCTAAACTCTTATAGCAGGCTCAACACATCGCAGGGTCGGCAAATGGGATTATGCCGTACCTGAAATGCCTCGACTCGTATTATACACGAGGAACGATCGGATCGGGGTGCCTCGATTGTCTTCGTTCGGGATGCGGCTACAGACAGGAACAGGAGCCTTCAGTGTTCGTATGTTTGGCCCAAACAGTTTGGATGAGTGGTTGGGTCGTTTCTTCCAGGAAATTAATTATTTAACGCGAACTCAAAAAATTTCTTTTCTGTTAGAGATGTGCATAAATCATGTATTTGACAAAAAATGGAGTAAAATGAATGGTGTTTATAATGCAGAAAAAAAAATAATATGCAAGACATTTGAAAAAATGAAGAAAAATCGATTTGAAATTCGTCATGTTGATAGTCTTTTTGTGGACTCTATATGCTGGAGATGCTTTATTATAGCTGGGTAGGATACTTTGAAGTCTTGTCTTTTAATCCATATAAAACTGTTATTGGTATGTGCAAGGGTTCGTGAAATATAATTGGATAAAATAGCCTCTACAAGTATCATTTTTTTGTCAAAATGGCCAATATTTCGAAAACTGTCGAATAAAAATATGTGAAAAGTATACGAAAGCATGCAGGAAGTTTCAGAGAATTGAAAAACACTATTGAATATAGGGTGTCCCATTTTAACAAACAAAGTCACCCGCTATTCCTGTTTTGTGGGCCACCCGATATATTCGAAAATATTTTTAGGATGTGCTCTTCTTGGAGTATATCAAGTCTACATCAAAAAATTTTGACAAACTCAGTCCGTTACGCGTATATCGTCCGCTGCGGCACTAGTGGGACACCCTGTATATATGCCGACCCAAGATAAAAGTTTACGAGCCGCCACTGATATAGACGAATGTCTTCCATGCGAGGACTCATCCCGATCTTTTTTATCCATCTTGAGAAATTTCAATTTGCGCTCGCTCATCTCCTCTTACACCAGAGTTTTTACTGACAGTGCCAACCGGACGTAGAGAAGAAGCGTTGACTATATTATTTGTAAATTTGATAAACCCCAGATCGTTGATATCCTGAATTATCATGCTGGATTTTCGGATCACAACGTTCAGGTTGTCACGTACAGGGATGATACTGCGCTTTCCCACCAGCATGTATATAGGGAGGTATTTTGCCGTAAGTTTTCCGGTGTTGGTTTCTCATAGTTTGATTTCCTTCTCGGTAGGAATATTGCGACAAGCCGACAACACCGCTCATTCGAGTGCGGAGATAATTTCGAAATGTTCTATAAGGATTTCATTTGGTGTTTTAATGCAGCTTTCCCTAAGCGGATGAGAAAAGTGAGGTGTTGTTCCTCGATCAAATCCGAAGTTCTCCCAGATATCATCCTCGGGAAGATCCAAGAGCTTGATCACTCTTCTTGGCTTGCTTCTAACTTTCCTTGTTTACGTAGAGAACGCGACCTGTTGAAATACGAGGTGAATAATATGATTTTGTCATATCGTCAAGACGTATTCAATGAGGACATTAACGCTGGTAAAAACAAGACGAGAACGGTATGCATTTAAACATTCCGTACTCGAGTTTGGCACCAAGCGCGAATAGCGCTATGCCATTGGCCTGACGAACTCGAACTGAGAAACCAATCACACTTCGAATGCGAAACATAATCGTATAATAATAGGTGTAATAAGCGTAATTCAATTGAAGTTCGGTATTTATCATCTTATTCATCTAATTGAAAGTGGGATTATTCCAAGTGATGAATGAATCTTTACTGGTATAATGTAGGTAATTTATATTCTGCAGCATCTAAATGGAATACTTTTGAGATGAAAAGTTATAAAGAAAGAACTTTTCAATTTTGAAGCAACGAAATGGAAACGTCTAGTTTGAATGGGGTACAATCATTTCGTACGTTTTCTAAACACGAAAATTCGATTAATTCAATCACTTTCCAACTTTCCATAAAAATCCAATATACAATCTTGAGTATTATGGTGGGTTGGGTTGCAGTTCAGACAAAAAACATCTCTACCTCCCTTATTGAAAAATCAAATGGAGATGAGAATAGGTAATCAAAATGAAGTAATTTAATCAACTGATATAACACGCGCGAGCAGAGTGAGGACGTTAATACCTATAGTTTGATTTATTTTTATTCTTTCTTTATTGAACCTCTATATTATATGTGTAGGAAATCGTTGATACCGAAAGAAGTTATAAGCGATTTGAGTTATTTTTAAGGTTGTGAGTTTTCATAGGTTCTCGGCTTGTCTAGGGCTTGTTGAAAGAAACACAACTATTGCTGTTCTTTGTCTATATTTCGGACCGATTGGGTCCTTCGTCAAGACATGAGCAACTCGCTGTGAAGAAACCAGCTAAATAGCAGCTAATTTTCTGAAAAAGGAGCTAATAAAGGTCCGAAATATAGACAGAGAACAACAATAGTTGTGTTTCTCTCAACAAGCCCTAAACAAGCCGAGAACCTATGGAAATTCACGACCTTGGATGATACGGCTATACCCCTTGTATATTTTTTGTTTGTTATTTTTAAGTATAGATAGGTATTCCTATATGTATTCTAGATTTTTCAAGCAAGGAAAATACAGAAGAAAAACGACAGTGCAAGTGGGTAACGGTATTTTATGAAATAATCAAATATAATGAACATGAACATATATGCGGAGGAAATATTCAGTGGGATGATCCATGTTTAATAGCATTAGGCTGATCCCTTTTCACATTTTGTGAGAGATGTCCATGGCTCAGAGATGCCGTTTCGCATTCGAAGTGTGATTGGTTTCTCAGTTCCAGTTCGTCAGGCCAATGGCAGAGCGCTATTCGCGCTTGGTGCCAAACGCGAGTACGAAATGTTTAAATGCGAACGGTATGGCGAATTATCGATTCGGCTCGAAATAAATGTGCACCGCGAGTTGGTATTTCATTGTACGAGGGAGATCGGGAAATATTGGATGCTGGAACATTGTGTGAGTTTTTCGCTCGGTATTTCGGTTCGGCGGCTCTGACGCTCCTTGCTAGGCGATTCTCGTCAGGTTCTCTTTCGGATGGGTGCTCCATCACCTCCAGATGCATCCCAAATTCTATGTTTTTCCACCCTGTCACTTCAACTGAGGTCGAGCGGATAATTGGATCGTTGCCGAGTTGTTCGGCGGCTGGTTGGGACGATGTTACAGTTCGAACTATAAAAGCATCGGCCCCATACATCTGCGGCATTTTGGCGGATTCGATAAATGATTCTGTTTCTGGTGGGTCATTTCCTGAGAAATTGAAAATCGGTCTGACCATCCCGATCTTTAAAAAGGGTGACCGAAGCATGGTTGATAAATATCGACCAATTACAATGCTGAGCGTTTTTTCGAAGATATACGAAAGGGCTGTTTACACGCGTCTGACAGATTTCATTGAGGGACATAATCTGTTTGCCGACGGTCAGCATGGTTTTAGGTCTGGCCGCTCCACTTCGACTGCCCTCTGTGATGTTGTTCAGTCCATCTCCGATAAATTGGATAATGGCTATTATGTGTTGATGATATGCTATGATTTGCAGAAGGCATTTGACTGCGTTAATCCTTTATATCTGTCAAGGAAATTGTGCCAGTTGGGAGTCCGGGGTAAGCTGAACGACTGGCTTATATCCTTCTTGTCCAATAGGAGATTTGGCGTGAGGGTCGAGGACTCGATATCCAGAGAGGTTGACGTTCGGTATATGGGGTCCCCCGAGATTGATAGTGTTTGCTCTAGATTGAATACAGGTTATTATACCATATGCCACCTAAAAAAATACGTTGGCTTTCGTTGTGCCATGGCGTTCTATCACGCTAACGTTGCCTCAGCGCTGCGATATAGTCTTCTGGTGTGGGGGCGTGCTACTGGGTCCCATCGCGCCTTTGTCCTGTAGAAGCGGATAATTCGAGTGTTGTTCGGGCTTCATCCTCGGACCTCGTGTAGGGAATAGTTCCGTTCCAATGGTCTCCTAACACTTCCATCACTGTACATTTACCATCTTATGGTGTACATTCATGATAGGAGATTTAAAATACCTAGGCTTTGTGACCACCACTCGTATAACACTCGCGGTTGTCAAAGGTTGTACCATTCTGGTCTGAATCATACGTTCCATGAAAGATCCCCCCTTATACAGGGTGGGGCAGAAGAACCTATCCGATTTCAAATCCCTTTTTCTCAGAAGAGAGAGCAGGTAGAGTAGTGGGGTAAAAACCGTTAGAAAGCTGGTTTTATGCCATTTGTCAGTAGTCAACATGCCTTGGTCTGGTGAACATCGTGCTTTTGTTATTGAGCGGTTTATCGAATGCGGCGGTTCGATAATTGCTACACAACGTGCTTTTCGAATTCATTTCGGACTCGGGCGTCATGATCCTGTTCCACATCACGCTACGATTAAAGTGTGGGTGTCAAATTTTAGACAGACGAGTTCAGCATTGAAAAAGAAGTCGCCTGGTGTGCTCTTTCCCGCCTAGGCGTCTGGGGGCCCTACTTTTTTGAAGAAAATGGGCAAACCGTAACGGTCAACAGCGAGCGCTATTGTTTCATGCTGGAAAATTTTCTAAGACCCAAAATGGAAGAAAATGGCGTGGAAAATGTGTGGTTTCAACAGGATGGTGCAACCGCCCACACATCGCGACGATCAATGGACATTCTCAGGGAACTGTTTCCCGGTCGCCTCATTTCTCTGAGAGGTGATGTTGGCTGGCCGCCGCGCTCACCGGATCTCACTCCATGTGACTTCTTCCTTTGGGGTTACCTCAAATCGAAGGTTTACCAGCATCGACCAAGGACCCTTCTTGCTTTACGAAGGGAAATTGCTCGGGCAATTGAAGAAATTCCTGTGGAAATGACGGTGAAAGTCATGGAAAGCTACCGCGAGCGCCTAAATAAGTGTATCCGCTCCCAAGGACGACATTTGAGTGATGTGCTTTTCAAAACTTAAATTTAAAAATGGCATAAAATTTGCGATATGTTAATAAAAAAAATTTTTTGACAAGCTGAGTGGTTTTAATTTTATAACGTTTTGAAATCGGATAGGTTTTTCTGCCCCACCCTGTATCAGGAATTCAAATTTACAATGTTCTGCCGAGATATTTGGTTGTGATGCGGGCAACTGAGTTTAAGCGTGAATTGAGGTCCATTCTTGTCGTTGGAACCTTTTACAGTGTTGATGAATTCGTCTCAGCGGTGAGGGTTTTATAAATAAATTGTTTGTTCTTTATGTATTGTGTATTTAGGTATGTTTTTTTGAAAATTGTTGTACATTTAAGGTTCTTCTATTTTATGTATTTTTTGTATTCTTCTGACGTCACTGTATTATCTGTGCAATAAATTTATTATTATCCTTCATCATCGGTCTCCCGGTCTCAGCTCGAGCTGGTATTTCTTCTATGAACCAGTGAAAAAACATTTCAGTTCCTCCCACTAGTTCAGGAATTTCCGCACGATGTGACAGGTTTGCAAAGCTACAGCCTGCTGTGCATATCCCGCGATCTTCTGGGATAATTCGATCCCATGAAGATTTCTCTTCTCCATCCAGGAAGTGGTCTGTCCTCGCAATTGTTCACGTAATGAAAAGCTCGCATTACTTCAATATTCATTTCGCGGCTCCACTGGATACGTGCGTTGCGATCTCCCCTGTGGGCAGTCCTCCTCACGGTGGTCGAGCCAGCAGGTGGAGTGGCATCTCGTTCTTCTGCCATGGTATCGGTTCCCACTTCTCGTTCATGGGTTTGCCACCATTAACCCTTGGTGGCCCAGGTAACTCGGGCCGTGGGGACGTCACCCCCCATGTGGCGTGGCAGAAACCAAACCACACCCGTGCGGTGCGGTTATTATTATTATTCTTCATCGGTCTCCCGTTCTCAGCTCGAGCTGGTTATTCTTCTATGAACCAGTGAAAAAACAATTCAGTTCCTCCCACTAGTTCAGAAATTTCCGCACGATGTAACAGGTTTGCAAATCCACAGCCTGCTGTGCACATCCCGCGATATTCCGGGATAATTCGATCCCTTGAAGATTTCTCTTCTCCATCCAGGAAGTGGTTTGTCCTCGCAATTGTTCACGTAATGAAAAGCTCGCATTACTTCAATATTCATTTCGCGGCTACACTGGATACGTGCGTTGCGAGCTCCCCTGTGGGCAGTCCTCCTCACGGTGGTCGAGCCAGCAGGTGGAGTGGCATCTCGATCTTCTGCCATGATATCGGTTTCCACTTCTCGTTCATGGGTTTGCCACCATTTACCCTTGGTGGCCCAGGTAACTCGGGCCGTGGGGACGTCACCCCCCATGTGGCGTGGCAGAAACCAAACCACACCCGTGCGGTTTTATTATTATTATTATTCTTCATCGGTCTCCCGTTCTCAGCTCGAGCTGGTTATTCTTCTATGAACCAGTGAAAAAACAATTCAGTTCCTCCCACTAGTTCAGAAATTTCCGCACGATGTAACAGGTTTGCAAATCCACAGCCTGCTGTGCACATCCCGCGATATTCCGGGATAATTCGATCCCTTATTATTATTATTATTATTATTACGAAAATAATTTAAAATTCGAGAAAAATCATTGGCGTACCAATTTTTCCACCGAATTTATTCGGACAGAAGTCTGTACGGATGCCACTGGTGCAAATTGAACATCATTTTCTATAGGAAAAAATGTGTCTCAATGCGTACTCATGACCTACCAAAACGCAAAAAAATCGTGTACGGGGTAGAAAATAATTTCATAAAACCATTTTTTTTTATTTCAACCCCCCGTATCTCCGAGACAGTGCGTCAGGGACCTATAGTCCATTAGGAACTTTATGTCATAAAATCATCTGAGGATTGGGTTCCCGAATTCACGGTCCCTTATTCTGAAACACCATGTATATACTTATCAACTTGGGAAATTCTGATAGTGGTTGAATATGGAGGGGCCCCGAGAATTGCACAGCCTAGGGGTCCCCCACATGGTTAATTCGGCCCTGAATATGTACAAGACTCTCATCGCCTAATTGAAGACACCCGTGATGACATTCTTCAGAATACCATAAATAATTAAATTTCAAGCATGCCTCGAAGAATTACCGAATGCATAAGAAACCACGGCATTCCGACATTTTATTGAATAAATATGTTATTCAATATTTCAGTTTGAAAATGTGAAATTTTCAAGTTTAAACATTTAATTGATAGATACACATCCTTATAAATTGCATCGAAATTCTAACATTTATTAGGATTTTTTTGAGAATGTAGAATTTTTCATTCAGGTTTCAGCTTCAATGTATGAATATTAATTTCAGTTCGAAATACTTTGTGACAATAAATAACTATAAATTTTAATCAAATTCTCATT
The DNA here is from genome assembly GCA_951802165.1 of Adalia decempunctata. Classification (NCBI taxonomy): domain Eukaryota; kingdom Metazoa; phylum Arthropoda; class Insecta; order Coleoptera; family Coccinellidae; genus Adalia; species Adalia decempunctata. Next base: position 44,751,579 of record OX637696.1, read on the forward strand.
AAAAAGAGTTAAAAAAAATAAATTTATTAAAATTAACATATTATTTGCAACTGACAATCATTCTGGGAGTAAGCATATTTTACCATTATATAAAACGAATTAACTCAAGATCCAATTTTTTCAATTTCATCAGAGTCATCCGCGTTCAGAAATTGGATTTTTCTGTTGAAATGTTCCTCAATATCTTTGCATATGCGCAACGACTCTGGAGAATCCACCAGATTGATGGCGATACCGCTCTTGCCAAAACGACCTGTTCTTCCAATTCTATGAAGGTATGTATCACAATCTGCTCTTCCACTCACATCAGTTGGCAGATCAAAGTTAACAACTATTGTTACTTGTTCCACGTCAATGCCTAGAATTATTAAGGAATGTGAATATCAATGCATAATTAAATATTATTACATAATTAATATAAAATGGGCATTTCCAGTAATTTTCAGAAAAAATATATTTTGACCTATTGGATTCTCACGAAATTCGTGATTTTTTTTTTTAATTTTTTCTTCATCAATTTATCCCCTAAAAAATATTGAAAACGCCAAAATAATCTACAGAATTCAAACGATCAGAAGAAGCGGGAAATCGTGACGTCGGTGGCCAGAAAGATGAGTCTTCGACATGTAAATTCATTTTGAAACTGTAGATTCTTGAGGCCAGAAAAAACCTGTTTTGATCTTTCATTTTCAGACTTCGGCTCAATTTGGATGATTTCCTCCTTGATTGCCTCAAGCTTTTAGTTTGTTAGCCTCAGATTCTTTATTCCAAAAATAAAAAAAAAATCATATATCAAAGAAATAAGAGTGCTCCTCGATCAGCTCCGAATATGTGTTTCTTGAATGTCAAACGGAAGAAATGTCATACCCATTACAGTTTGTTGCCCCCCCAGGAGGGAGAGTTTGGGATTGTCTCGAAGAAATTGAATTGGTCCACGATTCGCTACGAATATATCTCTCTTGAATGTCTTACGAATGAAATTTAGTACCCCATATAATTTTTTACCCCCAAGGATTTGGGGAATTGTTTAAGAAAAGAAGAAAAAAATTAATATCTCGAAGAAAAGAGAGTGATCCATCATTCGCTCCGAAAATGGCTTTCTTGAACAATACAGATTTGAAGCTTATCGTGCAATATTCCAAACTTGGTTCGTATACAAGAAATAACGATATACATAATTATTGACAATATGTCGATAATTGTTGACAAAATAAATGTAGGAGAAAGGTACGCCCTTGCTACGTATACTTTCATGAAGTATCCCGGTTGGCCATGATTTAGGTTTATCAAGTTTTTCACTTGAAACTGACGCAGGTTGACACTCGTGAATGACAAATAATTTTCTGAGACGTTGCCAATGTCTGTTCGTTTAGAAGTTTTTCTATCGGGTTGTTCGAGAACTTTTATTCTTTTTTCGAATGAACTATCGCAAAGTAACGAACTATTATGTCCATTATTTTTCAGTAAAATTCCAACACTCGATTTTTGATTTCCGTACAAGAAAATAGCATAACTGAATCTTCCAACCATGAGAACCCTGAAATATTTCCAGTATCAACAGAGAAAAAAGTTTCTGCATCATTCGCCAGGTCTTTGGAATTATTGAATTCACGTAATATTTTTTCAAATTCATTATTTCCCCAAAGTAAATAAACATATGATTTTGATAAATACGTAATTACCACGACCTCTGTTGAAAGGGCAACGTTGCGTTTGTATCTGACAGGAAAATGACTATATCCTAACATTTTCAAAATATACACGGTGAAAAAGGGAACGGGGTCAGAAATGGTTGGTAACTACATCCATCCATTAAGTGGCGTGTCAAGACCAACGTGCACAAAGAGGAGTATCTATATTGATCGATAAAGAGCTGAAAAAGAGAATAACAGTTTGGGATCCTATAAATGAAAACCTTATCAGAGTTAACATGAATATTCTACAACATAAAATCACTATCATCAGGGTCTATGGAGTATCAAATGATACTAATACAGAAGTAAAAGAGAAATTCTTTGACGAACTGAACCAGGAAATAGCAAAAATAGGTAACAACAGAGAGTTAATAATATTGGGAAATCTAAACAGTAGGACAGGAAGAAGAATGCAACGGAATTATAGGACCTTATGGGGAAGATACCGTTAATGGCAATGGAGAAAGGTTGATAGATGTATGTGAGCAGAATACGCTCATATAATAAAAACGGATACTTACCACATAGGGACATACATAAGTATACATGGACTCAACCAACGAGAAATAATAACGAAGCGCCAAACATCACTGAAAGTTGAAGATGTTAGAGTATGTAGAGGAATCTGCGACGTATCAGACATCATGTTCTCAGAACCAAGATATTCTTCACAAAACAGCATAAGAATCTGACAAGTACTGAGGAAAGTGACCAAAGGACAGTGGATATGAAAGAAGAAAAGTATAACATAGAAAGCCTACAGAATGAGAGTACTCAATACTTATAAAAACGAAGATTGGATGCTGACCTGAAAGACCCAGATAATATAACAGTGCATAAACTTTATGGAAACATAACCAGTAGCATAAGAAAATCTGCAAGGGAATTATTGGGCATCAAGAGGGCACCTAAAAGTAGAAAATATTGGTGGAACGATGAGACGGAAGAACTCATTGGCGAGAAGAAGAGATTGTATCTGAAATGGCTCAATACTAAAGACGATGAAGACTATGAAAAATATAAAGAGAAGAAAAGAGAAACACGTCACAAAATGGCGGAGAGGAAGAGAGAAACATGGGATGAGAAGTGCCGGGAGATTGAAATGTATATTGGAGGAAGAAGGTCCAATTAATCCTGGAAATTTATAGATAGGATTAGAACTGATGAAAAACGCAACAGTACACTACAGTTAATACCAACTCAGAAATGGACCAAACACTACGCAGACCTCTTTACTGAACACAGGGTAAAGTACAAATCGGAAGCAAATGCTGGGATACAAATCGAAGGAGAGGAAATACACATAGACCAAATCGTAGTGAAAAATACCATTGAGCAACTGAAGAATGGCAAAGCACCGGGTCCAGGCGGGATTAATACTGAACTACCATGGAACCGAAAAATTGTTCAATTCATTGGCCTACATATTTACAAAATGCGTCAACGGCGAACCTATACCAGAGGTAAGATGTCTAGAATAATGGTGTAGACACTCGTCAATTTTTGAATGGAATGACGTTCGACCAAATCGAAAATATTAGCAATGTTTCGTGGCGGCGCCGCAATATCATTTCAGTGTATTTTCCGTTGTCAATTTGATTGATGTATAAACAGCTGATTTGTCTAAGTCAATTATGACATGACAGCAGAATGGCATCTTTTTATAATGAAAGTTTTATACATAAACATCAGGATGTCAAGAATATAAACACACATTATTGCTTGACACTATTATCGACCATTAACACGCCACGTTCGCCAGAATGAATTAAAATATTTGAAATAACTGATAAGTTATAATTTTTGAATAGCGCCACCTGAAGTGAAAAGAACGAAATGTTGCTAATATTCTCAATTTGGTCGAAACAAAATCTAATCAGTGTCTACACCATTATTCTAGACATCTTAACCAGAGGAATGGAAGATGGCCTACATAATATCAATACACAAGAAGGGCAACAAATTAGACTGTAATAACTATAGGGGATTATCAATATCAAGTACAATTGATAGGATATATGGAAGAATAATAAGAGAACTGGTAGAAGCGGAGTACCAAAACCAGAGGAGGAACAATGTGGCTTTCGCGCGGGCAGATCCTGCACTGGCAATTTGTTCTGTCTAAAATAAATTATTGAGAAAAGATCAGAAAGAAGCAGAGCCACGCATCTGATGCTTGTAGATCTGCAGAAAGCGTACGAAAACATTCCTCTCGTGAAACTATGTGGAAGTGCTCCAAGAGACCAATATCAACCACATACTTGTCCAAGCTATCAAAAATATATATGAACATATGGTAGCATGCGTGAAGATCTGAAATAAACTATCGATGCCATTCTCTGTCAACAAAGGTTTACGCAGATTTGTAAGCCGAAATATCCTCAACTCAGGTGTAGGGGCTATCACCCCTAAATTCTCAATAGGGAATAGGCGTGAGCTATATCTAAATTGAAAAATCACTTGACCCTCTACATGAATAATATGGTTTGCAAATTTTTATTGAGGTTTAGCTAACCCTCTATTCCCTATGAAGAATTTAGGGGTGATAGCCCCTACACCTAGGTTTGAGGAGATTTCGGCTAACAATTTTGCTCAAGAGCTCAGAGCCAGAGCACTTCCGGTTATACAGAGAGTGAAAATAAATTTGCTCAAAAATTTTTTTTTTAATGTTTTCGTTTCTGATATGATTGAGTATTCAGTGCTGAATACATTTCTGTTGAAACCATTGTATTCATTCGAATAGTTTTCAAAATATCGAAAAAAAAAGTAAAATATTCATAGTCAGTATTATGTTCATTTTTCTTATTCTGAACATCCTGAGTGTAAACCGTTTTCACAACGTCAAAGTAGAAGAATGTGGAAAAGTCATACATCTTTGGATTTCATAAATATCATCACAGGGTGTTTCAAATTTCGTGTCAAAAACTGTGATCCAAAATTGGCCATAACTTCTGTTTTTCAAATTAGAACCCTATTTTTTTATTATTGCGTTGGATTCTACGGAGAAAAATAATGATAGCACTCCCAGATGCTCTTGGTCCTAAATTCAGTAATTCCCGAGTTATTTGAGCTTTTCTGGATTCATGTTGTACGTAGAATCAAATTCATCTAATCTTTTACTTAAGAATATTCTGCGATCATAAAAGATAAGTTTTCCCATTAATGATTCCCAAGTGACAGGTCTAATTTTAGGTTTTATCTAAGATGTCTAGAATAATGGTGTAGGCACTGATTAGATTTTGTTTCGACCAAATTGAGAATATTAGCAATGTTTCGCTCTTTCCACTTCAGGTGGCGCTATTCAAAAATTATGACTGATTTTTATCAGTTATTTCAAATATTAGAATTCATTCTGGCGAACGTGGCGTTTTAATGGTCGATAATTTTGTCAAGCAATAATGTGTGTTTTTATTCTTGACATCCTGATGTATATTAGTTCTTAGAAGAAGTATAAAACTTTCATTATAAAAAGATGCCATTCGGCTGTCATGTCATAATTGACTTTGGCAAATCAGCTGTTGATACATCAATCAAATTGACAACGGAAAATACACTGAAATGATATTGCGGCGCCGCCACGAAACATTGCTAATATTTTCGATTTGATCGAACGTCATTCCATTCAAAAATTGACGAGTGCCTACACCATTATTCTAGACATCTTAGTTTTATCTTTACTTTTCGATTTTATTCAATGGTTTCATTCAATATTCTGTGACCATAGAAGATAAATGATCCCATTAATAATTCACAAGTGACAGTTCTGACTATTACTTGTTACTATGGTTTCATGAGAATATTCATCGAATCTGTTTAGATTCGATGAATTTTACTCTACGTACGACATGAATCCAGAAAAGCTCAAATAACTCGGGAATAACTGAATTTAGGACCAAGAGCATCTGGGAGTGCTATCATTATTTTTCTCCGTAGAATCCAACGCAATAATAAAAAAATAGGGTTCTAATTTGAAAAACAGAAGTTATGGCCAATTTTGGATCACAGTTTTTGACACGAAATTTGAAACACCCTGTGATGATATTTATGAAATCCAAAGATGTATGACTTTTCCACATTCTTCTACTTTGACGTTGTGAAACCGGTTTACACTCAGGATGTTCAGAATAAGAAAAATGAACATAATACTGACTATGAATATTTTACTTTTGTTCAGGTTTTTTTTCGATATTTTGAAAACTATTCGAATGAATACACTGGTTTCAACAGACATGTATTCAGCATTGAATATTCAATCATATCAGAAACGAAAACATTGAAAAAAAAATTTTGAGCAAATTTATTTTCACTCCCTGTATAACCGAAGTGCTCTGGTTTTGAAAATATTTTAGGTCTGTAGAGAATTTCGAACAATATCATAATCCCAATTTTCAGATTTCAAATATGTCTAGTTCTCCAGAAACGTCTAATAGGCACTCGAACTTGAGACACCCTGTATGGAGAGCTTCCATGCTTCGCAGGGAAACTGAAATTTCTTATATGGTGATTTATATTGATAATCACAGACATTCCATTAAAATGTTCTTTGTCGAGTGGGATTTCATCCGATTATCGGAGACAGTTACCGATTTCAACACTTCCTACTTTTACGGGCAACCAATTTGCATTCGTTCAACCTTTACAATTTTATTAAGTAGATTGTTATTAAATTTTAGAAAATGAATATCATCATTGATAGTAGATCAAATTTGGGCTTCAAATTGCCCGATATCAAAGATTCCTGAATTTATGTCAAATTTTTCCATGAAAATATTTCCTAGGATCATGAATGAAATCGGAAGTATTTATTTCGAATGTCAAAATATCTATTGAATCATTGACCAATTGGTAATCAAGAACTTCAGCCGGATACCCACCTCTGGCTAACACATTTGTTGTTATCAAAACCTTCTCTTGACCGTTCCTGAATCTATCCAATACATTTATTCTCTGCTCGACAGTTAAATCACCAGTGAGGACTGCTACTGCATGGCCATCTCTGGACATTTTTTCTGACAACCAGTTTGCAGTCTTTTTCGTCTGAAAATATTAAAAAGTCCAAATGAATATTCGGCTTGGAAAGATCTGTAATAATAAAGGAGTCCAGGAGGAATCGTGAGATCATTGAATTATCGAAAGGCTTAGGCGATTAAGTCGAAAATCAACAATAATATCGATATACAGGCTTTCTGAAGCTGGTAGGAAAATGTATAAAATACGGGAGACATACATAAACGCCCGCATTAATCGACTTCTTTCGGATGGTAAAACTTCTGAAATGGTTCAATAAGTGTCGTTTTTCTTCCCTTCCTTATCAAGTAATTTTCGCTTACATCTTCATAGGATCGATCGAGAATGTCAATCAGTAAAGAAAGCTTTTGGCACAGATAGATATTATTCAAGTTGTCTGAATTAAGAGTCTGTAGAATTATAATTCTATGCTTCCTCAGGGTTTCTACAACAGATTCTACATTAAAATTTCATATACACGATTAAACAATTTGGACATTAGTGAAATTGAAATCTGACACAAATAAACTCAGCAATATCTACAGCTATTTGTTGAGAAAGGAAAAAGGAAATATACGAAGACCATTGGATAGATGATGTGAAGAAGAAGAAGAAAAGTGATAACATGTAGATGAAAGTTGGCAGCGTGACATAATGACTTTTATAAACATTGAAATGGTAATTTGTGACTAAATGAATTTGTTTCATGTTGAATTCATTGTATCGATTTTTAGTGTATTTAGTTGATTTTTATGCCGGAATATGCCGTGTAGAACAACCGAATCAAAGTGTTGGTAAAGAAAAAAGAGTTCACTTTGTGATACCAGGAGTCTCTTCTCCCTTAAACATAGAATTATAGATAGATAGATAGTATCATTCATAACTGAAGGAGCCGCAAATACCTTAGGAATGCCCAAGCAAAGGCATCATGCAAACATAACAGGGTTAGGATCTTGCGACGCAGGTACTTCAAAATGGAAAATCCACACCGTGATAAAACCAAGATTCTCAAGCGACAAGCCGAGCTATACATCCTACCAACCGATAACCGCTGACGAAAATTGGAACAACGTAATCCTTGCAGACCCCACTTACTACAGACCCGGAAAAATCGACATTCTCTTAGGAATCGACATATACACGAAAATCGTACAGGATGGTGTAAAGAAATCTAAAAATGGTCTGCTTGCACAAAACACCGAGTTAGGATGGATTCTCTCTGGTAGCACATCAGCTGGTCCGCAGCTCCAAATAATCAATATGATTACCACCGCTGCACCGGAAATACAGATAACAAAATAGAAGAAGTGGACACTCTCACCAACAACAATAGCCAGGAAAGCCCCTGCCAAGAATTCTTCAAGAAAACTTATACAAGGAATCAGGATGGCACATATACTGTACGGCTGCCATTCAAGGAGAAGGAACAATTACTAGGCCAATCCAGAAAAACCGCCGTCGCTCGACTTCTGCAGATAGAGAAGTGTTAGGAAATATGATGGTAGAGGTCCGATGATATTAATAAAAGATAGACTTCTTGTGCTTTTTCTTTATTTGCCCGAATAACTCTTATACTTATTACTTTCACACTCCCTATCGTTACAATCGTTCTAGAACATTCGATAACATCTTTTTTGAAGCTGTCAAAACCGAACCATAGAACCCCACATATCATAGAACATTATAACAAGAAGAAGTTCGAGAAGGACGAGAAATTGGAAGCAATGTGGGAATATATCGAACTAAAACACATGACTCCAGCAAATCAGACGACCCGCACAAGATACTACATTCCGCATCAAGCAGTAATAAAAGAGGTCAGAGAAACAACAAAACTGCGTGTCGTATTCGACGCGATCCAGAAAACAGTACCGGAATCAGTTTAAATGATATATTGCACACTGGTCCCAAGCTTCAACAAGACTTGATTGATATATTATTGAGATGGAGAAAATACGAAATCGCGTTGACTGGAGATGTGGAAAAGATGTACAGGCAGGTCAAACTACATGAAGATGATATAAGACTCCACACTATTTTATGGAGGTTCAACAAAAATGACCCAAACCTCACGACAATGACCTATGGAACCGCTCCCGCAGCTTACCTTGCTATAAGGACCATGCACCAATTAGCCATGGATGAATGCGACAAATTCCCGAGAGCTGCGGAACTGATACTTGAAGATTTCTACGTCCATGATTTTATCTCCGGCGCCCACAATAAAGAAGATGCAAAAAAAATCAAACAAGAACACTACTACTTAAGGCCGCAACGGACGGCGAGCGATAATATAATATATAACATAGCTTTGCATTGACATATGTCATTTCATCATAGCAAAATATCTTAATATCGGAATATATATTATAGAGTCGTCCGCGGGGCTTGGTTCATTTTCATAAGGAGCGATATTGGTGTAATATATGAGATATAATATACAGGGTGGCCATTTGAAAACGAAACAGACGAGATTACAGACGAAATAAATTTTTTCGATAGAAATGCTCGGACAGGTCGATTTCTGTTTCGAAGGGGACAACTTAAGATGTAGGTTACGGACGCATAGCGCTTCAACCCTTGCTACTACAACCCTCACCCCCAATTTTTGAATAGGAAAGATGGGGTGAGTGATACCTCATTTGAAAAGTATTTTTATACTGATTTCAGCACAGTAATTGTTTTTTCATTTTATGCATTAGTTCTCGAAATATTCTTAACTAAGTATTTGAAAATGAAGTGGTGTTTTCATGGCACTTGTAGTGTTTTTTTGTGAAAAATCGACATTTTGAGCTTCAAAACAACCATGACTGTGGCTTCCTTCCTCCAATCCACTGACATAGAAATCTTTAATCAAGATGTCGATTTTTCACAAAAAACACTACAAGTGCCATGAAAACACCACCTCATTTTCAAATACTTAGTTAAGAATATTTCGAGAACTAATGCATAAAATGAAAAAACAATTACTGTGCTGAAATCAGTATAAAAATACCTTTCAAATGAGGCATCACTCACCCCATCTTCCCTATTCAAAAATTGGGGGTGGGGGTTGTAGCAGCAAGGGTTGAAGCGCTATGCGTCCGTAACCTACATCCTAAGTTGTCCCCCTCGAAACAGAAATCGACCTGTCCGAGCATTTCTATCGAAACATTCGAAAATGGAAGAGCAATCTCACATTAAACGATGATACATCCTTTCAAGATTTCAACAGCAGAGAGGACATAACCAAAATTCTGGGAATTAAATGGTCACCACAAAATGATAACTTCCAATTTATTATTAAACAAACTTTCAACCGAACAAACACAAAAAGACAAGTGCTATCTGAAATTGCTTCAATATTCGATCCATTAGGTCTCATGAATCCAATCGTAATCAAGGCGAAAATAACCATGGAAAATATGGAAAACTGGCAAAAAATAGGATGAAGCTGTTCCCACAGAAATCCAAACAGCGTGGGACAAATTCAAAGAAGAACTGCCAATAATAGAAAACCTGCAACTACCACGATGGTTTCAGTATAATCCAGAGCAGCCCATCGAACTACACGGATTCTGTGATGCATCGCAAAGAGCCTATGGAGCAGCAACATACACCAAAACAGTCGTAAAGGACAAGGCCCAGACAACACTGCTGGTAGCCAAAACAAAGGTTGCACCTGTAAAAAACAAATTAACGATTCCCCAATTAGAACTTTGTGCCGCAACATTATTGGCGAAATTGATGAAACGAACAATCACAGCCCTGAAGGGAGGCGCGCTACCAAGTAAACTCCAGAAAAACACATTATGGTGGAATGGACCTGCATGGCTCAAAACATCAAGTAGTGAAATCAAGAGAACTGAAGGGATTCCAAAAGAAATCGTAATGAATAACGAAGAATTTGAAGAACTAACTGTGTTTACCACCAACAGCAATGAACCTCTAGAATTGTTAACAAAACTTTCATCCTGGAAGAAGACAAAACGAGTGATGGCTGATTGCAAAAGGTTCATAGACAATTGCAGATCTACGGCCGATAAAAAGTCTGCAGACTTTTTATCGGCCGTTATTTTAGTCGGGCTGGGCTGAAAGTGCACACACCGAGCCAACTAAACAGTTTGGTTGGTGAACAGGGCGCAGACTATCCAACAGCCGGCCGACTATTCTCGAACTATGTAGTTTGTAACTGACCGTTGAAGCGGTCGCACAATGAAAATATTGTCCAGAAAAATTATTGCTCTCATCATTCTCCGGAGGAGGAAAATCAAGAAGAGATTCCGAGAGTCATAGGCGCCCGATGGGGGGGCCATGGCCCCCCCTTAGATTTTGATGGCCTTAACGTATCTCAGCACGGCACCTCCATATGCCGAGAGAATAGGCCCGTTAAATTTTGGTTTATTGTTTACTCTATTCATGGTGCATATTCCTCAATCAAAACTTATTCGAGGCCCGTTTAACGAACAGTTATTCTGGCAGTTTTGGAGAGTTCGCTCCATTTCTTAACTCCAATCTTGTGCGTGTGAATGCTAGACCATCGTGAGTCCAAAAGCGTCGATTTGATGCGACGTGCCAGATGTGCTAGTTTGTGATTTCAACGTCGTATTCACACGCACACTCCGATCTACCGAGATATGTAGCAGCAGATGCTTATCGTTCTCTCGAATTTTCGTAGTTGGAAATGCGTATTTATGTTTATAAACTTGAATTCTGGTCATTTCCACCAGTACCTACATACACAATGTGGAATAGGGATAATTTAGAATTATTTATAAACATATACAGAGGCTTTCCGTCAGTGGCGGTTTTATTTATCTACTGAGGGGGGGGCGAAGTGAAAAAATAAAAAAGCAGTTCGTGGGGATTTTTTTCAATGGGACGACAATGATAATGCTAAAACAAAAATTCTGAATGAGGTGAATAAAAATATACAGGGTGTCCCAAGTTCGAGTGCCTATTAGACGTTTCTGGAGAACTGGACTATTTGAAATCTGAAAATTGGGATTATGATATTGTTCGACATTCTCTACAGACCTGAAGTATTTCCAGAGGCGGTTATACAGGGAGTGAAAATAAATTCGCTCAAAAAATTTTTTTTCAATTTTTTTCGTTCCTGATATGCTTGAATATTCAATGCATTTCTGTTAAAACCATTGTATTCATTCGAATAGTTTTCAGAATACCGAAAAAAAAACCTGAAAAAAAGTATTTATAGTCAATATCATGTTAATTTTTCTTATTCTGAACATCCTGAGTGTAAACCGTAATCACAAAATCAAAGTAGTAGAATGTGGAAAGGTCATGCATCTTTTGAATTTCATGAATATCATCACTTATTGTTTCAAACTTTGTATTAAAAACTGTGATCGAAAATTGGCCATAACTTCTGTTTTTCAAATTAGAACCCTATTTTTTATTATCGCGTTGGATTCTACGAAGAAAAATAGTGATAGCACTCTAAGATGCTGTTGCTTCTAAATTCAGCAATTCCCGAGATATTTCAGCTTTTCTCGATTCATGTTGTATAGGTAGAGTCAAATTCATCGAATCTAAACATATTCGATGAATATTCTCATGAAACCATAGTAACAACTCATAATTTTATTACACCTGTCATTTGTGAATTATTAATGGGATCATTTATCTTCTATGGTCACAGAATATTCTCAAGTAAAAGATTAAATGAATTTGATTCTACGTACAACATGAATCCAGAAAAGCTCAAAGAACTCAGGAATTTAGGAGCAAAAGTATCTTAGAGTGATATCACTGATATCATTACTTTTCTTCGCAGAATCCAACGCAATAATAAAAAAATAGGGTTCTAATTTGAAAAACAGAAGTTATGACCAATTTTCGATCACAGTTTTTGACACAAAATTTGAAACACCCTGTGATGATATTCATGAAATTCAAAAGATATGCATGACCTTTCCACATTCTTCTACTTTGACGTTGTGAAAACGGTTTACACTCAGGATATTCAGAATGAAAAAAATGAAAATAATAACGACTATGAAAATTTGACTTTTTTCAGTTTTTTTTTCTTTATTTTGAAAACAACAGAAATGTATTCAGCATTGAATACTCAATCATATCAGAAACGGAAAGTTTGAAAAAAAATATTTGAGCAAATTTATTTTCACTGCCTGTATAACCGGAAATGCTCAGGATCCAAAAATATTTAAGGTCTGTAGAGAATTTCGAACAATATCATAATACCAATTTTCAGATTTCAAATATGTCCTGTTCTCCAGAAACGTCTAATAGGCACTCGAACTCGGGACACCCTGTATATTGAATATATTTACTTTTCAGGTATCAGGGGTCATGCCAGTCAGACCTATTTCATTCGATTATTATGTTAACCTAATAAAATTAAAGTTTAGGAGGGGGCGATCGCCCCTGTCGCCCCCCCCTGAAAACCGCCCCTGCTTTCCGTGTTTATGGAAAATAAAAAGTGAGGACTATAAAAATAAGAATTAGGAATAACGCCTATGACAAATTGCTTGAGTTTTGTAAACAAAATGTAGATCCGAGAGCAAATCGAGAATTTGTTTTTAAAAAAATACAAGGTATTCGAGGTGCTTTCCGAAAGGAGTTAAAAAAAATAAATGATTCCAAAAAAGTGGAAGCGGAACAGAAGATGTTCACAAGCCAACTTTATTCACAAAAGACCTTTATTCACAAAAGACCAGGAGCACGGAACGTAGAGTTTCCACCTCAACGGAAATTCTACGCTCCGCTCCAAAACTGTTGTATTTTGCATTCACACGGAGAGTTTTGGAGCGTACAGTAAAATCTGCCGCATCGATGCGCGATCCAAAAGTGTTGCTCTATCTGACGACCACGCATCAATCCTCACGCTCCTGGAACGCCGTTCCGGAGTGCCGCATCAGAGCGACGCTACAGGAGAGTTGGTTCGGAGTGTACGTGTAAACGGGGCTTATTGGGTGCATCCCATTCCCAGTGATAGTTTAGTTAGTGGAAAATTTTACACTATGCATTCCAAATTACTTGATTATCCGAAAGAACAGAGCGAAGTGAACTATATTAATTTGTTAATGTTGTTTTTGAAAGCCATACTTCTAAATACCCAAATCATTATGCATCCATGAAAGTGACAATCCCTCAAGACCAACTAAGGGATGCTTGGAAGAAAGATGTGTGGCCCAAAGGTGCCATTATCTCGCATTTTTTAAGGAAGAGGCAGGCATTTCAGAAAATAAATTAGCACCAACATCAGGTTCGACATCCCAACACAAAAAACAACTAAGTGTTTACTATCAGAATTTACGAGGACTGAGGACTAAAACAGAATCTTTTTTGATGAGTATATTGGAATCGAATAATGACATAATCGCCTTGACCGAAACCTGGTTAAATGAAGGAGTGTTCAACGAGGAATTTTTTGATGAGCGGTACGTATTTGTGAGACGGGATAGAAATTCTTCACAAACAAGAGGTGGAGGTGTTTTAATCGCAGTTAAAAACTAGACTAGATTGTTCAGTTGAGTGTTTACTGGTAAAATTAACGTCAAAAAAATTTCTTGTTACTTGTAAGTGGTATATTTTCCCCCTAATTCAGATGTTACATTATATGACACTTATTTCAGATTGTTTGATAACATGTTGTTGAATGGTGAGGAAATACTAGTGTTGGGAGATTTTAATATTCCCATTTTTTCTCTGAATTGTGATAAGAGTATTATAATTAATGATTTTCTGAACCTTTTCAATCTGAAACAACAGAATCAGGTAGAAAATTTTATGAATCGCAAGCTGGACCTAATCTTTTCGAATATGTCCATGTCAACCATAACAAAATCTGAGCTTCCTATTGCACAAGAAGACAGATATCACCCTGCACTGGAATTTTCTTTAGATATTTCACTGGACCAGAAGAAAGATAGTGGATATGACAAAAACCACAGGTATGATTATTCGATGGGTGATTATATGCTCCTGTATAATTTAATGTCAGATTGTGATTGGTCAAATGTTGCTCAATGTGAGAATGTCAATGAAAGCCTAAAATTGTTTCATGACTTAATGTATAGCATATTAGACCAAGCTATTCCTAAATTTAGTAGAAGCTATACAGGTAGTACACAACAAAAATTTCCTCTATGGTGTTCTTTAGATTTAAAATTTAAAGCGTAAAATAATGAGAAAGAATAAACTTCATAAAAAAATAACACAGATGTAGACTATTTAATTTTAAGAAAAAATATGAAGCAACAAACCAAATTAGAATATGCTAGATATAAAGAACATTTAGAAAAAAATTTCAAAAATGATCCATCCTCATTTTGGTAATTTAAGAGGGGGAAGAAGTCATAAAATAAAATACCATCTTCGATGAAGTTTGAACAGGAAACTTTTAATAATGCGAGGGATATATCTTGTGCGTTCGCACGATTCTTTGAATCAGTATACTTATGGATCCCAGAGAGATGAGGGATCTTTTGATTTTTCCGTTATTACAGAGCAGGATTTAAGGGAGAGCATTAAAAAACTGAAGCCTAAAAAGTCCATTGGTTTGGATTACATTCCCTCATACATTTATAAGGGCTGTGTGGATTTTCTGATTACGCCACTTCTGCATATTTTCAATGTATCGGTAAAAATTATGTTTGTCCACGACTTCCCTATAATCCTTACATTTCGAATGATCTTTGAGAAACTTAATGATAGTCATCATGCACCGGTGAATAATGGCAGTGAATAATGATTCATTAATCACTGCTGAATTGCACTTCTGAAAATTTTTAATTCGTCAGGATTCGAACCCGAGACGCCCTTTTTCCACGACGGAAAAATGACTGCCAACCACCAAGCCATCAGCGCAATGACAATTAAGAGAAAACATAACCACTTAATGTTTTCTTCTATGATTCCCATTCCGACAAGCTGAAAAATATTCAAACCGTCTGTTTTCATTGAGCCTTCCATAAATTGTAATTCTTCTCGAAGATACCTGCATTACAGAGTCATGAAGAAATGTTGTGTACTCCACCAGAAATAAGACAGGCTGCAAGAAATACTGCATTACATCTATTGCCGGAAAAATCAAGGAATCTCATCCTAAAAGCGTTTAATAATTTCATGGACTGAGATCAGCTAATAAAATCCACTCATTTTCGGAGTCAGTTTTACTGGTTTATTTTTCGAAAATATCAGCTCCTATATAAACAAACAACCCTATGGGGCCATTATTCCATGCTCAAGAATACTCTCAACATAAATGAAGGCAACGATATTGGAAATTATGAAAAACTGCGTTCACTTTTGAAAAGGAAATCAGAAGGAAGATAGCAAGAGTTTTATTCCTGAAGCATGCGATCAAAAATATCTTGTGATGAAGGTGAAACACTAGCTTGCATACATTTGTATTTCATTTTCATCAGAGCGAAAGTATGGAAATGAATCGATGTCAACTGAACTTTTGACGTTTATCGAGATTTTGCACTATTCAGTGCGAACACAGAAAATGTTATGTCAACGCTTTTGATAACTATTTTCGTTGTTGAAAATGCAGATTAAATCGAATTTTACCGAGGAAGTCGTGGACAAAGTATAGTATCCTATTCGCACATAATTACTATTATTCACTCGGGTGAATTGCGACACTCGCCTGGCGGCTCGCGTCGCAAACTTCCCCCTCGTGAATAATAGTAATCATTATGTGCTCATCGAATAATATACTATTTTCCTGATGATTTGAAGATGTCTGTGATAACTCCTATTCATAAAACAGGGGAAACTAACTCAATAGAGAATTACCGACCTATCGATATTTTGAATGTCTCAGCAAAAATCTTCGAAATAATAATATACCAAGATATATCTAAAAATGCTAGTCTCAGAATCAGTCCGAGTCAACATGGTTTTGTGAGGGGCAAATCTACTGCAATCTTTGTACCTTCACGGAACTAGCAGCGGAAGCCATAGTGAGTGGTTTTCAGCTCGATACAGTATATACAGATTGCGAAAAGGCTTTCGATAGGGTGAGTCACTATGTGCTTCATGAAAAACTGGCTGAGAATGGGTTTTCTGGGAATGCCTGTAATTTTATAAAATCTTATCTAGGACAGAGAACGCAGGTTGTAGAGGTTGGTGATGCCTTTTCAAATGTCATATTACAGACGTCAGGTGTGCCTCAGGGAAGCATCCTGGGTCCTTTGCTATTTTTGATAATTGTGAATGATCTTCCTGCCTGCGTGAAATGTTCCATTCCCTTGCTATTTGCGGATGATTTCATTGTTCAGAAAAATTTCGACCTTACACGAGTGCTATCTTTTGCAGAGTGATCTGAATGAGATCGAGCAATGGTTTAGAAAATATAGAATGTCCTTGAATATCTCTAAGTGTCATGTTGTCAGCTTCACGAGGAAAGTTC
Source organism: Adalia decempunctata (assembly GCA_951802165.1). Classification (NCBI taxonomy): domain Eukaryota; kingdom Metazoa; phylum Arthropoda; class Insecta; order Coleoptera; family Coccinellidae; genus Adalia; species Adalia decempunctata. The sequence continues at coordinate 44,768,664 of OX637696.1, forward strand.
ATCCAATCGAGTTCGATTATAAGATCAACTTGGGGAGTATTACGCGTAGATCTGAATCAAAGGACTTGGGTGTTGTGTTCCAGTCGAATTTGAAATATAATGCTCACTTTGTATTATTAACTAGTAAAGCATTCAGGGTCTTAGGTTTAGTAATAAGAAATGTAAGGGATTTCAATTGTTCAACAACTAATATTTTGTATAATGCCCTTGTACGACCACATCTCGAATACGCTTCATTAATTTGGATGCCATTAACAGTCACCAATATAGACAGGATAGAAAAGGTGCAGAAGAGATTTCTTCTTTACTTGCATATGAAAAGATATAATCGGTATCCATTCATGATATCCTATCATTCTATGTTGGCAGATTTTAGTGTACAATCATTAGATAATAGGAGAAAGACAAAAGCTGTGGTTTTCATATGGAATGTTATAAATGGTGGGAGTTATGTTGACTGTGATTTTATAAGATATATTAGTTTTAAGGTTCCTAAATAAAATTTAAGAATACAGAATAGGGACATATTTATTGTTAAGCCCAATGTGTTGTCCCCCATGAACACGATGTTAATTATTTGTAATGAAATGATCCAAAAGTTTGATATAGATATGTTCGACATTGATGTTAATAAATTGAAAACTTTATTTGTCTAGATTAGATACCTGCGGGTAATTTTTGTTTTCTGCATGTGTAATTACTCTTAAGGGTGTATATGTGGAATTAAATTAAATAAATAAATAAATATCGGTCGACTAAACAATCGTCATGTATGCGCCAATACTGATTAACCAGTCAGCGGTGGCGGCTCGTGACAGTTTAAGGTGGTGAGGCACATCGAAGAAAAAAGATTCCCTGCCGTGGCGTTTCCGTGAAAAAGGCTATTCCAAAACTGATGATTAGAATAATTCTTTATCGCTAGCATACTCAAGGTCATCTTTTTCGAGAAACATTTTGCTTCGTAAAATATTTACTTCTAGCGATCTTACTCGAAAACTAAACATTTTAAAGGGTGTGTATAAAAAGTAATTTGAAGCCAGTTGAAGAAAATGAGCATCCTCATTGAAAATTTTCAATTTTGGACCTTGTTAAGAACATCCTCTACAAGCAAGTTGCTTTCCATCATATCATCAGATTTGAAACACCAATTAACCAGAACATTGAGAATATTGAAGTTTATGTCACTCTGATAATGAAGTAAAATCTTCCACTTTCCCATAATTTTTTTGTTGTATGTCAACCACGCCGGATAAACTAAGAAAAATGTTGATGCCAATGAATAGAAATACTAATTTGGCACTGAGAGATGAAATAATATGAAGTGGTTACCATTAGAACAAACCGACCTAATTCTGATACACTGGTATCAAAATTAGGTAGGTTTGTTCTAATGAAGCGGTATTACTGAATACCGCTTCAAACGAACACCCTGTGGCCGGTACTATTATTTTAGGCTGATATATCAGTGCAAGAGCAACCATTTTTGCAGTAATATTATTCCGTAACTGACGTAAGTAATGGGATTATCTACTTCATTGCACTAATGGGACACTCTGTATATGTACATATACCTATAAATAACTAATTCTAGTGAACTCTCTTCTTCGTCAGTTGCGTAATATTCTCAAGACATTCACTCAAATCTGGAAAAGATCGCTTTCCTTCTTGAACTATACATGATTTATCCCCATAAGAATTACGCCAAAAACTTTGCTGATTAGCTGAAAAATCAAAAAAATCACAAGTCTTTCGAGCGTTTAAATCTAACTGGTGAATTCGTGACGTCCCATCGGTCCCGTTAAATACATTTCGCCTTCGGGTCTCCGATGAAAATTGAATTCAGTAATAAGATTGAAATACATCATATGAAAACTGAGACAAACCTAAATCTACACGAAAAACAGATAAAACTATTTTCACAAACCCAATTTGAAAACTGACCCGAGTTCATAGATTAAAGAACTAGTTCCCGAATAGTGCAGAATAATTACAGTTTGCCCTTCGCGAGAGAATATCAAGACTAGAGGAGAAGCTAGCCTCAGACTCAACGTAATATTTGGCGTTTAGGGGTGCGGTTTTCTCGCCTGCCGTCCGTTCCCTATGATGTAAAATGACGCGTAATAAGGCAGTGTGAGGCCTGCCTCTGCCGTTCACTGGGAGTTGGATACCCAGAAATCGTGAGATACGAAAACTTAGACCCAACCGGAGACGCATTTTATTGCTATATAATGAAGGTAAATTTCGATATAAATGCGTATGGAAGAAGATAATGAAAACAATTTTAATTGATTGAGTAAATAATTAATAAATATTTGATATTTATACGTGTTATTTTCGACGTTTATTGGTGAGGCACTGCCTCACCTGCCCCATAGGACAAGCCGCCACTGCCAGTCAGCCGATAGTTGGCCGACAGATTAGTTTGAATGTAATTGGGTAGCCCATCAAACTTTTTCATCGGCCGATACTGAATCGCTGTAGTGTGCGCATATGCATTCCTCTTCATACTGATTAAGAAGCCGACCAAACTATCGGCCGATAAAAAGTCTGCAGTCTGCGGGTGCCCTATCCATCTCACCCATTCACTAAAGTTGGGCTACACTATGCCGATACAGATGAGATTATCTAGAGGTAGAGGATCCAAATCCTTCAAAGGATACATCTCCATTTTTGTCTGTCTCGCAACAAAGGCAATACATCTGGAAGCAGTAAGTGACCTTTCTTCAGAAGCATTCATGGCTGCCTTCAGAAGATTCACTTCGCGACGTGGGTTATGCTCTGCAATATTCAGTGATAATGGATCCAATTTCATCGGAGCTAAACATATACTTGACAAAGAATATCAAGAAGCCATTAATGAAGGTTCAATAGAGGAGGCATTAGCAGAGAAATCGATAAAATGGCACCGCATACCACCTTGCACTCTGGCAGTCCTCACTTCGGCGGATTATGGGAAGCTGGCGTAAAATCTGTAAAGTTTCACCTACGAAGAATTGTTGGAGAACACGAATTAACCTTTAAAGAAATGAGTACACTCCTATGTCAAATAGAAGCATGCCTCAATTCTCGCCCTCTGATCCCAAAACCCACACGAATTAGATGTGCTGACGCCTGGACATTTTCTCGTGGGAAAATCACTAAATTCAATCCCTGAACCAGAGATCAATGAAAGGAATATCACCTTACAAGATAGATGGAGGCTTATACAAAAGATGAAACAAGACTTCTGGAGAAAATGGACATCGGAATATCTCTCCAGATTGCAACACAGGAGCAAATGGACGGATAAAAAAGAAAACATCAAAATAGGAGATATCGTACTGGTCAAACAGGACAACATTAACCCCAACTGTTGGCCCTTGGGAAAAGTGACGCAGAGTCACCCGGGAAACGACGGATTTGTGAGAGTGGCTATAATACGATGCAAGACCTATAACCAAAATTTGTAAACTTCCGGTCGAGCAAGAAGGAAGAAGAACTAGCAGATCCACCACGGAAATAAATGAAACAGAAGCAGAAATTCCGTTGACGGAAATCGCACCGAGTTCAAAACCACGCAGGGATGTTTCAGCCTTGACCAGCTCTACGCCGAGGCTGAAATAGAATTCCAGACGAGAGACCAACTCCGGACATCAGCACCCATTCCTGACCATATCCAATAATGTATTCGATCACACGACTTAGAAATAGGAAATTAACAAATAGGACAGTAGAAGTAACAGATTGCCAACATAGGAGCTCCAACATTTCCTGACCATATCCAATAATGTATTCGATCACACGACTTAGAAATAGGAAATTAACAAATAGGACAGTGGAAGTAACAGATTGCCAACATCCAACATCATAGTCTGCAGCATTTCGGCCTTTGGAGTAATGCTCGAAATTCAAACATTATTCTAAAAAATATTCTTTTTCAATAATACAGAAAATTCCATTTAAATTATTGAGAAATCAAAAGTGGATCACGTCGACCGAGCCGCCGATCGACCGAAATCTGCTGACTGGCTGGAAACAATTGATGCAACCAGGGACTCCGCTAGTGTAGTGATACCAAATATGGCAATGTTATTTTTATCGTCATTATTCAATCAGTATATAAGTTTAGATTGTAATCATTAAAGGCATCAATCATCTTTAGTCTGATCAATACACCTCTACGGCAACTGTGGAGTTAAGACATCCCTTGAACGTTCTGAGTCTGGTCGTTCAGTTGCCTCAACCTTCAAGCAAGTGTTGCTTCAAATCAAAGAAAAAGCGTGCGAGAAAACCCCTGCTATTCCTTTTCCGCACTGAAAGTGTGCGGGAAAGGAATAGTAGGGGTTCTTTCCACACTGTTTGGCAATGGGACTCTTTACGAATTGAAATGCGTGCGGGAAAAGGGTTGAAAGCGCACGCTTGTGGAAAATAGTTGTTTTCCTATCAAGGGCGGAAAGTTGTACTTTCCCGCACTAGATTGCCGTTGCCCGAACGACGCGGATCGGAGTGCGGGAAAGTACTTTCCGCTCAAGATGGGAACAATATTTTTTTTACAACCGTATTATAAAATGAAAAAAACTTCTACACAACTTTGTCGAATATTCGTTTTGACACATTGATTAAGTTAAGGAGTTTGGGATTCTATGGAGAATTATAGACCATGACATAGAAATAAATACACAGATCCATGTATGCCAGTAAAGCTCTATAAATGGGAGTATACCAGAAACCGCCATGCTGGGTCCAACCATAGACTCGAAAATTACAGATCCCTTCGAATGAAATGAAATCTGTAATCTAAAGAAATGAAATCTGTAATCGAATGAGCATATTTTCGGAATGAGAGATCTTGTGGGGACTTTTTTCGGCATGCTCACATGAAAAACATTGGAAATAGGTTAGGTTCGTGGTGTTAGAATAATGCCGCGGCATCTGATAGTCAAATTTATAATAATTTATTGTTTATGTTGGTGTATCACCCCAGTAGATGGCGATGAAAATGTTGCGAGTACTGTAATTCTCGAGTCTATGGTTGGACCCAATCAACCATAGAGCCAGGTCTATCTAGCATACCTATCTTTATAGTGCTTATTATGCCAGTATAGATGCATAGAATACTATGCATCTATATGCCAGTCATAATTTTTGAAGGATGTCAAGTTCTCTTTGAAAACGTAAAATGTGCATTAATAATTAGTTCGACATGGATGAAACTGCATGATTTGAAATATTCAACTAAATATATAAGTAACAGTGGGGGATTTCGACCTATAAAATTCAGATATTTACTCTTTATTCATTCACCTAGCTTTCGGAAATTTTTCTTTCCTTTTTCAGGGTTCCTAAAACAATAATTCGATTTACATAAATGTTCCATCTAACAAACAATACATACTTAATCTGAAGTTTTCTCTTCGTTGCTAAGACAATCACCCATAATACAATTAAATATTATACAACTATTACATATTCAAATAAAACGAAGTGAAGCTTCAATTCCTGTCGAAACCAGAATAATAGGAGGTTATGTATCTACGTCAGGGGTGTCCAAGCAATAATTTACGCATAAACTGGACCATCGTACAATTCTCGTCTATTTAAGGTCGGCGTTTAAATGGAGTAGGAAAGCTCATCCGATAGAGGCGCCACCGTCCATTTTATGGAATATCTCCATAGAACATGCATTATCAGGTGGATCGGACACAGAACATCCAATAATTCGGATCTCTCTCTCTCTCTCTGGCTGAAAGAGAGGAGAGAGAGAGATCCGTATTTATTAGATGTTCTGTGTCCGTTTTCTCTCCGGATTGGTAATAACGAACGCAGTATATGAATGAAATGTACAATGGCGCTCTCTATCCGAAAACCGCCGAACTATAAAATCACAGAATATGTGGGTAAAGCAGGAACTTTTTTCCGCCAAAATTTGAATTTGGCCATTCTCTGCCAATTCCGTATTTCAAGTTGTTTTTCCGAACGAAATTATCTGTAGATTCACTTTTAATCGGAAGTTGAACTATTTTCATGGGTCTTTCTGTTGAAATAAAACAGAAGCATGAGTTGGCCCATTTTCTTTTATTTTTGAAAGAAAAAATTTAACTTTCGGAATGAAATCGATTTAAATTATTTCATCAAGAACTCCAATCCTTTCTGAGTTTACCCACAAAATTTCAGTTCTCAAAGTGAAACCATTTTCAAATGCAACTTGAAATAAAAACACACTACATTGAACCACCTTAAGGATAAAAGATGAGTATAGATGTTGCTTAAATTTTGTTTTTTGTTCATTGGGTCTGGTTGTTCGGTTATATGAATCATCTTGTTAGGGATTCAAATTTATAATATTTTTATATATTGCGCATGTGTACCTACACATGTATTATTTTATGTATAGAGAATTATTCAGTTCAGTTATTTAATAAAGCAGTAAACCTTCAACACGTTCGTGATTAATCCTCACAGCTGTATTTGTAAAAACCTTAACATGGCGCAGTCGGTAGAATTCGTTTTTGTCCAAGCGAATTCGAACATTAAAAATATTCACTGAATATATGCAAATTGAGATAATTCACCAAATAAGTGGAAACAACGATGACAGGAGATCCGAAAAATCCAGACAAATCAGCAAAACCAGGTACGTCTACAGATTGAATCCACTCCAATGCAAAAATACCATCTGAAATGAATTTCAACGGAAATTTAGCAAGCAACTACAAATTTTTCAAGCAAAAATTCGAGATTTATTTGACTGCATCAAGACAGACAAATTAGGATTCAAAATATAAGGCAGCATTATTCCTATATCTGATTGGTGATCAGGCTCTTTCAATATAAGTATAATAATTTTCCATCTACAGCCAACAATCAAGAAGAATACGAGCAATTAATCGAGAAATTCGACAAATATTTTTTGCCCCATATCAATGTAACCTATGAAAGACACATGTTTTTTCTAAGAGATAAGAATACAGAAGAAACAATCGACGAATATGTGAATGCCTTGAGGGGATTGATTTCGACGAGGACATCAATTTGCATCGAATCCATCTTCTCACTTTGCAAGTCAGAAAACTTCATCCAACAATCAGCAAAGAGATTTCCATCAAAAACAAATTTGTCAACGTTGTGGTCAACACCATCAACGAGGGAAATGTCCAGCATACAAAGCTAAGTGTAATTTTTGTAATAAATTAAATCAATTTTCGAAAATGTGCAAATTTAAAAATATTAATGATATTGCAGAGGATGAATTTTTTCTAAATTCAATAGAAATTTTAGAAATTTCCAATGATACAGAATGGTATGAAAATTTAGTTAGTTAGTGACGTGGAATCACGTCACGTCAGAATAGTCTGTATTCACCTTAAGAGTGAAATTTAAACTTGATACAGGTGCTAAAGGCGTTAATATTTTACCATTTTATGAATTCAAAAATTTGAAAAACATTGGAATACTTATGACAACGAACCTTTGAAAATTTTGGGTGTGTACTTTGAAGACTAAATTCAAACAATTCATGGAAAACATTAAATTTCATGTAGCTAAAACAAATAAATGTGCAATTTTAGGATTACAAGATATAATAAAGTTCAACTAGAAATAATCATCAAAACATAATTTCCGAAATTATATGTATGTATGTTTTGTGTCCCCAATATTATAATGGTCATAAACTCCAGAATAAAGAACAGAACCAGCATGGTAAAAAGCGTTGACCTGTCCGAGGAAGAGTTCAACATTTACTTTTCCACTGTTGCAGAGAGGATGACTAGACAGAACATAGACCCTGGTAGGTGTGACAACCTTTTAAAAAACAAGAAAATTGATTGTGTTGGATCCTTCTTTCTGATGCCTACAACGATAGATGAGGTGACGAGGAAGGTCTCAGAGTTAAAAAACAAATCCTCGAAAGATATTTATGGCTTTTCAGTTAGATTACTAAAGGAGGTCATTGATTGTCTAGCAGATCCGCTCACACGCCTGATAAATAATTGCTTTGAACAGGGATGAGCTAAAATTGGCAAGGGTTATACCTGTGCATAAGAAGGGAGACAAAGGTCTCTACCAAAACTATAGGCCCATATCTATACTGCCTGCCATTTCAAAAGTCTTCGAGTCCCTGCTCAAGACAAGACTGCTGCTCTCATTATTTGAGAAAAATTCATTGCTTTCTGGCCGGCAGCATGGCTTCAGGAGGGAGAGATCTACTGAAACAGCCCTGATCCAGATAATAGAGTTCATCATGGAGGCGCTGGATAGCTCTGAAGAAGCAATGTTGGTCGGCATGGATCTAAGTAAGGCCTTCGATTGCGTGGAACACCAAAGGCTGCTATCGAAGCTGGAACACGTTGGGGTCCGCGGACCGGCTCTAAATCTGATGGAATCCTACATGAAAAATCGTTACCACGTGGTGGATGTTGATGGCAGGGTATCTTCCAGAAGTGAAATCACTCGTGGGGTGCCTCAGGGGTCGGTTCTTGGACCAATACTATTGCGGTGTACATCGACGACTTGGTGCATAATGTTGTGGCCGGTGACGAGATTCTTTTTGCGGATGATGTCACTCTTCTCAATAGAGATAAAGAAGGAATACTTCTCCATGAGAAATCAAAGAAATCCATTGATAGCGCTGTTGAATGGTTCAGCAATAATAACATGAGTGTCAACGCTGATAAAACGCAGGAGCTGGTGATCACCACCAAACGAAGTAAGAAAGAAAATATTTCACTGCTTGGGCTACAAATCAGCGGAGGCCTAGAATGGGAACAACACGTGAACGTGTTGTCTGGAAAACTCTCGACAGCGCTGTTCGCAATTCGAAACATCAAAAACTTTCTGACTGAAAAAGAAGCCCTGATAGTGTATCGTGCTCAATTCCACGCAAGGATGACTTATGGCATCCTCCTTTGGGGAGCGTCCTCGGATGCTGGAAGAATTTTTCTGAAGCAGAAGCGAGCTATCAGGGTGATAGCGGGGGTAGGAAGGACGACTAGCTGTAAACCACTATTTAAAAAATATGGAATTCTTACCGTCCCATGTTGTTACATCATGGAGTGTCTCCTATATGTACATAAGCACAGGAACAGGTTCCGGAGACACTTGAGTGTTCACGGTCACGACACACGTTTTAGGGACAAATATGTGCCTCCATTACATCGACTGGAGAAAACACGAAACATGCACGTATATAACAGTCTGAAATTGTATAACCACTTGACAGATGGCCTGACATCACTGCATCCAAATGCCTTCAAGAGGAAAATAAAAGCATGCTTATGGAAGTTGCATTTTACTCCATGGACGAGTTCCTCTCCTATAGATTCTAGACCTCCCTGCTCAAACTTGTGTTTGTAATATGTTTCTGTTTATTGTATTATTATGTGTTTTATTATACAATTGTGTAAACGTGCATAATGTTTTTGACTCCGTCTGCAAACTTTGAGACATCAATATATATTATTATTATTATTTGTAGTAGGTTTCTAGGACCGATGTGGCAGGTAAATGAAACTAGGAGATTACCTAACGTTTCGCCAACTTTATTGTGGCTTCTTCAGAGGAATCTCTTATTCATCACCCTTGTCATAATATATAAAATCGAAATCATTAGTCGAGCACACGGAGATTTAATTTGGTGAGTAATTTTAATTTAAATTCAACGATGTTTCCAATTAGAGAGTTAGGAGAAAGTTGGAAACATCGTTGAATTTAAATTAAAATTACTCACCAAATTAAATCTTACGTAATTCATCAGAAATATTTTTCAAACGTATAAGTGATTTATTTTCTTCAGTAGATGGAATTAAAGTCTATATAGATGATATTTTAATTTATGGAAAAAATATAGCAGAACATGATAAAAGATTGAAAAAAGCATTAGATATTTGTAGACGGAATAATATAAAGTTGAATAGGAATAAATGCAAAGTTGGAATAACTGAAATAAAGTATATGGGTCATATATTAACTTCTAGCGGTATTAGACCTGATGAAAAAAAAATAAGGCCATTAAATATTATGAAACTCCTAAAAATAAAAAAGACTTTTTATTTTTAGGGATGATTACTTATTTACAAAGATTCATTCCTAATACATCTGAAATAACAGAACCATTGAGAAATCTCTTAAAAACAAATATTGAATTTCAGTGGAACCATGAACAACAAAAATCCTTCGAATCTTTAAAAAATATTCTTTCTAAAGCACCAGTATTAGGCTATTTTGAACCAAATAAAGAAATTTCTTGCGAGCTTGCGACGCATCCTCAAAAGGTTTAGGCACAACAAAATAAAATAATTTCTTATGCGTCTAGATCATTAACGGATACTCAAAAAGCATATGCTCAGATAGAAATAGAAAAGGAAATGCTTGCGGTTGTATTCAGCTGTGAAAAATTCCACCAATATTTATTTGCAAAAGAAAATATAACCATTGAAACCGATCATCGACGAATAAATTCTATCTTTTCGAAACCGTTGTTAAAAGCTCCACCTAGATTACAAAGAATGTTACTTAAACTACAACCATATACATTCAATTTAGTTTATAGACCAGGTAAAGAATTGAAAATAGCTGATGCATTATCTAGTCTAGGGCATGCTTAAAAGAATAATTTGAATTTACGAAGGATATCGATTTGTACATATCTATATACAGGGTGGCCATTTGAAAACGAAACAGACGAGATTACAGACGAAATAATTTTTTTCGATAGAAATGCTCGGACAGGTCGATTTCTGTTTCGAGGGGGACAACTTAAGATGTAGGTTACGGACGCATACCACTTCAACCCTTGCTACTACAACCCTCACCCCCAATTTTTGAATAGGGAAGATGGGGTGAGTGATACCTCATTTGAAAGGTATTTTTATACTGATTTCAGCACAGTAATTGTTTTTTCATTTTATGCATTAGTTCTCGAAATATTCTTAACTAAGTATTTGAAAATTAAGTGGTGTTTTCATGGCACTTGTAGTGTTTTTTTGTGAAAAATCGACATTTTGAGCTTCAAAACAACCATGACTAGATTTCTTTCTTTGGGGCCATTTGAAGAGTAAAATTTACTCTACACAGCCCGATTCCATAGAAGATTTAAGAAGACGTATAGTGAACGAATGTCGTCAAATCACTCCAGAAATGCTGCAAAATGTGCGCCATCGTTTCGAACAAAACTTATTTCATTGTATGGAAGCTAATGGTGAACAATTTGAATATTTAATTAATTGATGTGAGTTTTTGATAAATTATTTACTTTACTTTGAAAAGTCTTATTTCTCAGATCAATACTTCAAATCGTTCTGAAACCGTACAGTTGGAGAATGATTTCAGTGAATAAAACAGCTAGTCGAACATCTGACCCTAGTAGCATTAACACGTACGGTATGACTTCATTTGCCCAGTGGTAGATGTTTTGCAATTTCAAATACAAGTACGGAAATTTTGGTGTTTCGGAAGCACGAAATGTCAATTATTCGCAAAAAATTAATTTAAGTGATAAAATTAACTAACGCATGAATATTTCGAGAACTAATGCATAAAATGAAAAAATAATTACTGTGCTGAAATCAGTATAAAATACCTTTCAAATGAGGTATCACTCACCCCATCTTCCCCATTCAAAAATTGGGGGTGAGGGTTGTAGTAGCAAGGGTTGAAGCGCTATGCGTCCGTAACCTACATCTTAACTTGTCCCCCTCGAAACAGAAATCGACCTGTCCGAGCATTTCTATCGAAAAAATTTATTTCGGCTGTAATCTCGTCTGTTTCGTTTTCAAATGGTCACCTGTATTTAAAAGAAAGATGTTGGTTACACCATTTATAACTCGAGATCGGATGGAGTGTTTGTTATGAAACTACATATATGGATTCGTCTACGGTCTGGTTATTATAAAATACAATAAAACTTCGAAAAAATCGATGAAAATTTCACTTATACAGGAAATGCTTTTCCTCCTTTTGAGCGAGATCACTAGGTGTCGCTACAGTTACAGTTACGCTACCGCTTATTCGTAGGTACTTGATTTCATATTCTCTCCGTTATATGGCGATGTAAACAAATAGTGTGTACAGTGACTATATTACCACTAAAGTCGCTGTAATAGTGTGTAATTTGAGTTGCCTACAACTCTGCGCTGTTGGCCAACACCAAAAAGTCTTAGCGTAGGAGTACAGTAGTACAGATGTCTAAAATGATTAGATTTCGTACCACTTCAGATGGCGCTATTCACACATTATGACTGATTATTAGTTATTTTTATAGTTTTATTTATTCAAAATAACGTAATCGTGAAGTAGGATGTCTAGAATAATGGTGTAGGCACTGATTTTGTTGTGACCAGATTGATTATATTAGCAATGTTTCGTTCTTTCCACTTCAGGTGGCGCTATTCACAAATTATGACTGTTTTTTATCAGTTATTTCAAATATTTGAATTTATTCTGGCGAACGTGGCGTTTTAATGGTAGATAATTTGGTCAAGCAATAATGTGTGTTTATATTCCTGACATTCTGATGTATATAAGTCCTTAGAAAAAGTAGAAAACTTCAATTATAAAAAGATGCCATGTCATAATTGACTTTGAGAAATCAGCTGTTGATACATCAATCAAATTGACAACGGAAAATACGCTGAAATGATATTGCGGCGCCGCCACGAAACATTGCTAATATTTTCGATTTGGTCGAACGTTTCATTAAAAAATTGACGGGTGCCTATACCATTATTCTAGACATCTCATCGTTAAGGTACTATATTTGACATAGCACCATTAGATGGCGATGAATTTGTTGAGGCTTTCGCGACCATCGATTTATGTCATCTGTTTTTTTTTCGAGAATTTCGGTCGTCGTGGTTTGAAATGGTCGAAAAAAGAACATATGACATCAATTAATTACTTCTGGCCCGGCGAATTTGTTCCGCCTAAATGATACTTACGGTGGATTTCACAAATGGTAATCACCGGTAATCGGAGATCAACAGCTTGGTTCTCTGATTTTTGAACTGTCAAATGTTTCGATGGATATGAGCTGTCACAAAGAACAGATACATAAAAATAATATGTCAATTACCAATTATAGCAATTTTGGATTTAGTGATTTCCGCAAATATATTCATTACCCAAACAGAAATTCAAAAACATTCTAAAAATTATGAGAAAAGATGAGAATGGACATATCACGATTGAAACGGATCGCCAAAATCGTATATACTCGACATTTCGATAAAAATTCACTGTGATATCCACGCGCTTCTGGATCTGTTAATAGCCCTTCATGGTACTATAAGTCCTATGCAAATTACACAGTAATTGATGTCATATGTTCTTTTTTCGACCATTTCAAACCACGACGACCGAAATTCTCGAAAAAAAAACCAGATGACATAAATCGATGGACGCGAAAGCCTCAACAAATTCATCGCCATCTAATGGTGCTAATGTCAAATATAGTACCTTAACGATGAGATGTCTACAATAATGGTATAGGCAACCGTCAATTAATTACGATAAAAATAAAATTAAGAATTTTAACGAAAAAAGAATATCGATGGGAAAATATTATAACAAAAAGTCAAAACCTTCACCTAAATCGAGAATGAATCAAAAAGTTTTTGTGAGAAATGTTTTAACTAATAAATGGGAAGAAGGAGTAATAAAAGATTTGTACAATGATAGATCCTTTATGGTTAAATTGTTCAAAAATGGTAATGTTGTTAGAAGAAATAGTAGATATTTGCGTCCAGATCATCAGTTGTATTTTGATTGGAAAATGGCAATTGGAAATGCTGTCGAAAGTGAAATTGACTTACACGAGTCACGAAATAGAATTAAAACAGAAGTAAATGAAAATAACTTACAAAATGATGTAGAAATAAATAATGATGTCAATGCAGGTACTAGATCCAGTGGCAGAGTTATTAAAGTTCCAAATTATTTGAATATAAAAGATGTTAAATCTAAGACTCATGATGGTTAGAGAATAAAGAAAAATTGTAAACATTTATCAGTATGGTATTTAATTATTGTGAGTTCAGGCACAAGAATCTTATTTTATTTCAATGTATTAAAAACCATCAACACGTTTGTGATTAATCCTGACAGCTGTATTTGTAAAAACCTTAACACATCTCAAGAACTGTTCTTTTTTATAGATTATTGCTCACATCTGAAACTTTCGCATTGTCAAGATCTACCTCATGGTCTTTTGAATTTGAATGTATGGATAACGCACACCTTTGGTTATTCAGCTTTATATCGCTCTTATGGAAAGCCATTGTGATGTTTGGCCAACAATAAAGAGTAAATATCTGAATTTTAAAGGTCGAAATCCCTTACTCCCACTGTTATTAATAATACCGACCACAAAAGTGTTACATATTTACTTTCCCGCACTAGTGCGGGAATGTAGTTAGTTAGGACCGGTTGTAAAAAAAATATTATCGGTTTGGATATGTTTGAGGTCCCTGTTACAGGTGTGAACTACATACCACAGCAAAGGAATCATTTGAGGAATTCTAGGAAAGACTGATGCAAGATATTGATAAATTACTAATAAAAAACGAAATAAATCAAAAGCCAACAAATATACCCACCTGACAGAATATAATGGCTTGACCCACGCCAACAGTTCCATAAATATTAGTGAGCGCATTGTATTTAACCATTTTACTACCACAATTCACATAATATTGTTGGATGTTATCCAAACTTTCTTCTTCTCTCTTCAATCTTATGATTATTGGATTTTTAACAATAGTTTGGGCAAATTCCATAACTTTTTGGTTATAAGTAGCAGAAAAAAACATCATTTGACATTTATCACTAAGCTTTCTGAAAATCACAAATTCAAATAATCGTTTCTTTTGATAAGAGACTTTCACTCACTTGTGTATTCTTATGCATTGATCCTGATGACCCTGTTGGGCAATCATAACATCAGCCTCGTCCAACACGAAGACGGTGATATCCTGAAGATTAAAATGTCTGTATTTAAGAGCCCAGTCCATTACCTTCCCTGGAGTTCCAATAATAATGTGCTCAGTCAATTTTGTACCATTCGGAACTGCAATTAACATTTTCAGATATCAATTCATTTTCTTCAATATGTCTTCAAGGAGTAAAGAACTTAGGATAAACGTTCCGCTTGCGAATATCAAATGTGTTCAATGTGGAAATAAAATTGCTAAAAATGGGATCAAATTTTCCAGAATACTCCCCAATGGGTATGATGGGCGTGCTATTTATTTTCTCCTTCATGTCAATCATTGAATGATCATCTACTCAAGATCTTCTGATTAGAATAATTTCAGAAATGGAAGTTGAAACACATTACTTTCCGAAAACTCGATATAATTGAGAGGACAATCGAATTCTTCTTCTCTGGGTATTCCCAGATTATGTCCTATTGGACAGAATTAAAACAGAAGGTGTTAAGGTTTTACATCAACCGTGGCGACGTTTCGCAGAAGTTGCCTTCTGCTTCCTCAATTTATTTAAAACACTAGCTGGCCCGGCGAACTTTGTTCCGCCTAAATGATACTTGCGGAGGATTTCACAAATCGTAATCACCGGTGATCGGAGATCAACGGCTTAGTTCTCTGATTTTTGAACTGTCAAATGTTTCCATGGATATGAGGTATCACACAGAACAGATACACAAAAATAATATGTCATAATATGTCAATCACTAATAATGGCAATTTTGGATTCAATTATTTCCGCAAATATATTTATTACCCAAACAGAAATTCAAAAACCTTTTAAAAATTATGAGAAAATATGAGAATGGACATCTCCCGATTGGAACTCATCGCCAAAATCCGATTTATTTGACATTTCGATAAAAATTCACTGTGATATTCACCCGCTTCTGGATCTGTTAATAGCCTTTCATGGTACTATAAGCCCCATGTAAATTACACAGTAATTGATGTCATATGCTCTTTTTTCGACCATTTCAAACCACGACGACCGGAATGCTCGAAAAAAGAACAGATGACATCAATGGATGGCCGCGAAAGCCTCAACAAATTCATCGCCATTTAATTGTGATAATGTCAAATATAGAACCCTCACGATTACGTTATTTGGAATAAATAAAACTGTACAAATAACTAATAATCATCAGACATAATGTGTGATTAGCGCCATCTGAAGTGGTAAGAACGAAACTTTTCTCATATCTCAACGAAAACTATTTAGACATCTGTACTCCTACGCTAAGACATTTTGGTTTTGCCCAACAGCGCAGAGTTGTAGGCAACTCAAATTACACACTATTACAGTGACTAATGACTATAGAGGGAATATAGTCACTGTACACACTATTTGTTTATATCGCCATCTAACGCGGAGAATATCAAATGAAGTCCAAACGAATAAGCGGAGCGTGACTGTAACTGTAGCGACATCTAGTGGCCTTACTCAAAAGGAGGAAAAGCATTTCCTGTATAAGTAAAATTTTCATCGATTTTTTCAAAGTTTCATTGTATTTTATAATAACCAGACCGCAGACGAATCCATATATGAAGTTTCATAATAAACAGTCCATCCGATCTCGAGTTATAAATGGTGTAACCAACATCTTTCTTTTATATATATAGATTAGACACACACAAATTCATAGATCCCTAAGTACAAGCAAACTCACTAAATAAGTGTGATAAAACACTCTACATAAGAATAAACATTCAAATAACCACAGCAATCTACGAACATCCACCGAGTTCAACAGTCATACTTCTTAAAACAACAGAAGATCACCAGCTGTGCCAAGAACGGTGAAAACAACTGAATGTAAAACCATAAAACCTTTTGTTTTTATTCTGTCCTATTTCCTGAGAACAAGAGTTGGATTGTTTAATTATGGAGGATGCAATTTCCAGTATTCACATTACTGAGGGAGTTGGCCGAAAGGGATTCACCACTGAAAAATGGGTCACCTAAAACGTACATTGAAATAGTGCTTTCCAAATTGGGAACTGAAAAAAAATTCCAACTTTGCAGGTTTTCAGAATTTTACACCACAATTGAATACTAAGATGTGACCAGAAACCGCTGTGCCGCTATAATATACTGGGTGTTTCACCATAAACTGGACAAACATATATAGTTGAGTAGATGACACCGGAGAAGTCATTTTTGCCTTATGACATATACCCCGTTTTCGACGCATTATCGAGATACATTGAGCCCCGAAAAGTACATTGAGTCCTGAAAAGTACTAAGATGTGACCAGAAACCGTTATTTCAAATGTCACGCATAACTCACCACAGTTATCAGAATATTGCTCAAAGTTGACATCAAACACCCTGTGTCCCGCCCGCTTATGGTTCGAAAACGGGATATATGTCATCAGGCGAAAATGACTTTCTCGGTGCCATCTACACAGCTATAAATGTTTGTTCAGTTTATGGAGAAACGCCCTGTATGTTGTTATTACAGAAATAGTAGGATATTTTTTTGTCAATAATTTGCTCGCATTTTGTGTGGTTCGAAACGTTTTGAATAAAATTTCTCCATCCAAATGCAAAACTTCATCTATATCGAATCTGTTGTTTTGAAATTATGAAAAAACTAAATTGCCCCATCATGCTACTAAGTATGCTCTGCACTTGCCTATTGAGAGAACATTGAGACTGATTGATTCTAAGGGTATTGAGATTTTGGGCATTTCCTTGTCACAATTTAAAAATTTAATTAGGAATAAGCTTTGATTCTTTGTTTGTATAATGTTAGTTTTAGTTTTTGTACTGAATAATTTTTGGCCTGTGAAAGCCATAGTTGGCCGTTGATATTATTTTTTTTATATATATATGAATACCTATGTATTTTATGTTTATACCTGGATCTATTTTATAGTAGATAAGTTGGTTGGTATTTTCATAAGCAAGTTGGTAATGGGGTTGATCCCGTATATTAAATAAATTAAATTAAATTGCGAAAGGCCATATTTTACGGAACCCAATGATGTCAATAAAGAACATAAAAGCGGCATATGAGATCATAAAATGCCAGTTTTCTCGGAAACGGTTCACTTTAGAGCAATGAACCAAGAGTACCTTTTTTATGTAGAACACATAGGCGCATCAGAATCTTCTGGGCAAATTCAATTTTGTCTAGTGGTGTAAAAGTTAGGTGGTGAAACCTGTATGCAAAATTAATATCTTCACCACTGGCACTCCTAATGACACCGAGTAAAGTGCAAGAAAGTACTTATTATTAGTGACAATGTATGTACACAAACTCAATTCTGTAATTCAAACGGTTCCTGAGATGTTAGACAAAAACTGAAAAAAATATGAATATGCATATTTATTTAGGAACACCCTGTATTTGGGAAATATTTATGGCATTTTGCGAAAAGATTGGGCAGTGAATATTAATACAATTATGGGACCGAATTTGAAGAAGCAAAGGTGAAGACAATGTGGAACGTTTCGTGAAAACTCTTGAAAGAAAAGAACAAATTACAAGCAAATCCATGGGAAGTCCAGTTACTCCATTCACTTTTATAAAGTATCCCGGTTAGCCATGATTTAGGTTTATCAAGTTCTTTCACTTAAAACTGACGCAGGTTGGCACTCGTGAAAATCAAGCGACATTGCCAAGGCTACTTTCTATTTACTCCTTTTTAACTTTGTAAATGGAGTTAGTTCTTCTAAAGGTGGGTTTAAACCAAACGAACAAAGAGCAAGAGCTAGAACAAGAACATTCTTTGTTGATCTTTTAGTAGTTTTAGTGCTGATAGAATGACGAAAGAATGCTCCACGTATGTTTAAACTAGAAGAATTTGATAGGTTAGATGAGCATTCGCTCGTCTGATGTAAATCCACTTTAAAGGCTTGTTCGGACTAGGCCAGTATTTTAGTCGAGTGGAGGGTCGATTCGCCCACTGACTTCTCTATCACAGTATCAAAGACTCTTAAACAGTACAAGGTAGTAGGTACATCATCCTGTGACTCTACTCGACTCGATTGCTGGCGTTCGCACAAGGAAAATTACAAAATCATTCGCTACTCGACTAATCTACTGGCCTAGTCCGAACAAGCCCTAACTGTGACACAGGTTTCGTAGTACTACTACATTTTCATACTGGATTATTTCAAGTTGGGCAAAAAGGTATTCAAATGTCTTCTGTAGGTGTTTCTTGAGAATTTTGAAAAGTGGGGAATGCGATAGGTCCATCATTTCCGTTCGTTTTTCTGGGTTATTCGAGTACATACTTTCATTCTTTTTCCGAATGAACTACATATCTCGAAGTAACGGACTATTCTGTCCATTATTTCTCAGTGAAAGTAAATGAACATTTTGATAAAAACTACGATTTTCATGCAGAAACGACAACGTTGCGGGCGTTTCTGACAGAGGAATGAACATAACCTAACATTTTCAAAATATACGCGGTGAAATGTGTCAGAATGTCATGGCAAAACGGGATACTTTATAAAAGTGAATGGAGTATATGTATAATATCGCGCTGAGTCGAAAATACTTCTGAAGTTCTTATGCGTGAGTTTCAATATATTGCTGCAGAAGAATTGGCGAGGCGAGGAAAACGAAAGATGTAAATTACAAAATAAAAGGTCACATGAGTGCAATAATCCTGATCTAGGAGAATATTCCAGGGCCGGTGAGCATATTCATATCCCACGTACCGTATCGCAGTCCGAATTCACCCGAAGCCGAAGTAAACTTAACGTACGATATCGCACCCGTTCCTGCGATTTCGAACGTACATATTTTATGAATTGTATGGGATAGCTAAGAGAATCCTATCGCATTGTTGTCAAATAGAGTTTTCGAAGAAAATAAGCGCAGATTTTTTTGCAAATCGATGACTAAATAGTAAAAACGAAAATAGGCACAGAAGGGGTGTTGGGTATAATGGACTGTATTTTTACACGCTTTTTGTATTGAAACACGATTTGCATTATATTATTATTATTATCATTACATTATTTACACACTCAAGTTCGAGAGCGTTTCTTCTCCCTTCTCCGTTTGCGCAGGCTCGCGTCTTGGACGAGCCGATTACCATTTATGGCGCGGTCTACTCGGATGTACCGGGTCAACTCGAAAAGTTCTTAACAGGGTCAACTCGAAAAGATCTTAACATGCCCCCACCTTGAAAGGGCCACCTTTCGAAAGTTTCGAAGGTTCACTGGAAATTTAGAGTTCATCATTGTCAATTGGCAATTGAGCCAATTTAGAAATATCACGTTTCACTACACCAGGTCAGCAACTCTGCATTTGGAGTCAGGACCTGGATACACTGCGACTACTCGACCACGCTTCCACTGTAAGGGGGGAAGTTTTTCACCACGGATGAGGACAAGTTGACCAACTTCTAGATTACGCCTTGGGTTTTTCCATTTGTGTCTCAGCTGGAGTTCTGTCAAGTACTCTTTTGACCAGCGGGTCCAAAAATGCTGATTGATTTTCTGGATATGTTGAAATCTGGATAGCATCTGGGTTTGAATGTCAGTGACATCTGGAACTGGTAGGGATGTGAGTCGTCATCCTATCAGGAAGTGAGATGGGGTCAGGACATCAAAATCATTGGGATCAGATGACATGGTAACTAAAGGACGGGAATTCAGGACAGCTTCTATTTGAGTGAGAAGTGTGCAATAGCCCTCAAATGTCAAAGATTCATTACGTTTTAAATGATGTTTGCAGGATTTTACTCCGGCCTCCCACAGACCACCGAAATTTGGGGCTTGAGCTGGAATGAATTTCCAGTCAACACCTTCGTTAACAAATGCTTCTTTCAAATGATCACTCTGGTTTTGACAAGACTTGTATAACTCTTTTAACTCTCTGTTGGCACCAATGAAGTTCGTGCCATTATCTGAATAAATTGTATGTGGTTTTCCCCTCCGGGACACAAACCTTCCAAATGTGGCTATAAATGATTCAGAGGAGAGGTCCGAGCCAAGTTCGAGATGTACTGCTTTCGTGGTGAAGCACACAAACAATGAAATATAACCTTTGGAGAGCTTGGCTCCACGACCTTGTTTTGATTTTATAGAAATTGGACCAGCGTAATCAACACCGGTTGCATAAAAAGGAGGCATTGGTCGTACTCGCAATTCTGGAAGTATTCCCATTATCTGAGTTCCTTTGGAAGGTTTGGCGCGGAAGCATGTAATACAACTACGCACGATCTTTCTCGCCAAATTTCGACCACCTAAAACCCAATATCTTTTCCGAATTGTGGAAAGTAATAGTTGAGGACCAGCATGTAACATGCGTCTATGTTCAAAGATAAATATCAAATATGCAAGGTAATGTTTTGAAGACAATAGAATAGGATGTTTGTGTCGAATGTCGATCATCCAATTCAGATAGTTGGAGTCTACCTCACACTCTTAAAATATGTTCATTGTCTAAGTATGGATTGAGGAAAGCAAGGCTCCCCTTCTTTATTTTCTTATCACTATCAATTAATTTAATATCTTGGAAAAATGATACTTCCTGTGAAATTTTTACTAACCATTTCATCGCATTACTCAATTCTTTATGTGATAGAGGCTCACGGCATTTATTATTTGTTCGACAATTACTGATGAATCTAAACACATATGCTACCGTTCTAGTCAACGTATTCAGATTTGAAAACCTATTCATGTCTACAACCCCTAATTAACAACATTACAAATTTTGACATGTAAATTCAACTCTGGCAGTTCAACAGGTGCTTGCACTGTTGACACTGGCCAAGCTGTTTTCACTTCTGATAGCCAGGAAGGTCCATTCCACCACAGCCTACAATCCCCTAAATCACCACCACGAGACAACACATCAGCTGGATTATCTTCTGATTTGATGTGATACCAGTTGCTAGGATCACTCAATGTTTGAATCTGTGCCACCCTATTTTCAACAAACATTTGCAAACGATGAGGTGAAGTTGCTATCCAACTCAGGGTTACTGATGAGTCAGCCCAATAATAGCAATTCAACTCTGAAACCAAATTGAATGATTTCCGGACCTTATCTACCAGTTGTGCCAATACCAATGCACCACATAACTCCAACCTTGGAACCGTAACTACATTCATGGGAGCCACTTTTGTTTTTGCACACAACAAGGACATCTGTGAATGTATCCGCTAGCATCAACACTCCTTAGGAACACACATGCTCCATATGCTTTCAGACTAGCGTCGCAGAACCCATGAAGTTCCACCTTTACCATCCTTCCACAAACCACTTGCCTTGCAACCTTTAATTCCTGTAAACCCGGAAGTTGCTCACGAAATTGCACCCATTTATTAAACATTTCCAATGGCAATGCTTCATCCCAAGACAGCTTCTCCGCCCGGGTCAAAGATTTTGGCCATATCCGATAGGATGTTGCGTTTTGTGACTCTTCCTATGGTTTTTTGCAGATTAATCATGTACATCAAATTATCTTCATTATATGCCCAATACAGACCAAGTGTTTTGGTTTCTCCCCTGTCGCCAAATTGCATTTTATTTTCAGACATCTGATCTCCTCCAAGATTCTGAACAATCTCTACCTTATTTGAAATCCATTTCCGAAGATGAAAACACCCTGACTGTAAGATATCTTTAATCTCCTTGCATAACTGGAGGGCCTCCTCGCATGCTGCCCAACACCATATCATCGACATAGAAGTTATCTAGAATTATTCTAGCTGCAGTTGGATGGGATTCCAGATTTTCAAGACCAAGCTGCGTAAGACATCTAACCGCAAGATATGGTGCTGACTTTTTTCCATATGTAACAGTGTTCAGATTGTACTCCTTCACTTCTCCACTTTCGGTTGGCCTCCACAGAATCCTTTGGAGATTACGTTGTTTTGGGTTCACCAGTACCATCCTATACATCTTTTGTATAGTCAGCACAAAAAATGACACTCTTCTCACGAAACCTAAATAGAATTGCCAATAAATCATCCTGAATGTATGGACCAGTGAACTGAAGGTCGTTGAGTGAGAAACCATTTGTCGTTGGCGCTGACCCATCAAACACTACTCTCAACTTAGTTGTGGTACTAGTTTCATTCAACACCCCATGATGAGGCAAATCGTTAGCGGGTTCCTCTGAACGATCTTCAACCAATGACATATGTCCCATTCTTTCGTACTCTTCCATAAAATTACAATACATATTTTTTAGATCAGTGTTTTTTGACAATTTCCGTTCAAGACCAAAGAATCGTTTTTTAGCGTACTCTCTTGATTCGACTAACTCTGAAGGAGATCCTTTGAATGGAATTTGGACAACGAACCTACCATCCTTGTTCCTATAGGTTGTATTAACAAAGATACTTTCACACTGCCTTTCTTCGTCTGATTGAAATGGACCAAGCATTGGGGGTTCCTCAATACTCCAAAACCTTTCTAATTGTGTAGTAGTTGATAAATTACATCGAAGTGCACTCTGTGTTGCATCAGATGTGACAGGACTCGACATAACCCATCCTAACCTAGTCTTTTGAAGAAGTAGGCTGATCAGTCCCTAGCGTCACCTGACCTATACTCAACAAACTATAAAATGTGTCCGCCCCTAGGAGTAAGTTTATTAGACCTGGATGATGAAAGTTTGGATCTGCTAATTTTAGGTTTCCTGGAATGTTAAGATGACCAATACTAATTTTCTGAGCAGGAAGACACTCACTGATTGCTGGGACAACCAAGCATGAGATATCTTTTTCAAACCCACTCTGTAAAGACCTTACACGAACAGAACATTTATACTTTATCTTGGAAGCAACCTGATTAATTCCTACAATTGAAAAATTGACTTTCTCTTTGTCCAAACCTAGCTGCTCACATAATGCAACTGTGATTAAATTTGACTGTGAACCATTATCCAACAAGAGTCTGCAAGTATGTGGCTGGCCTTGTCTATCAATAACATGGACCAATGCTGTTGACAGTAAAACATCACAATTCAGATAATTTGAAACGGACATAACAGCCCTTACATCATTCGTTGTACCACGCTGTTCTCCTCGTTGTTCCTTCCCCTTTGTCTGCTCCGAAGAGGCTGTTTGAGATTGTTTGTCATAGTGCAAGGTAGTATGATGTTTTAAATTGCACTTGCGACAACCACCTGACGTGCAATCCTTGCACGGTTATGTTTGAACTGTTTGAAGGGTAATCATATTAATGATTACCCTTCAAACAGTTCAAACATAACCGAAGTCGTTTGACCTGTTCGTACCTGTTGTAAACTGATTTACATTGCACATTGAACATACCTGACTCGCTACCAAAAATGACCGTCGATTTGCATTCATTTTACCATTTTGCTTTGTGTCAGTATTACATCCCTTATTGCTACCCTCTATAGTCTGTCTCTAAGATAGCCGCTTTCTTCTTTAAAAATGCTTTAAATTCCTCCAATGTTCCCCACCAATTTTGTCCTATTCCCATTCCCTTCTCGTTACTCTGTCTAATTTACCACAAATTGTGAATATTATAATAACATCCCATGAATCTGTACTTTGACCTAATGAATTTAATGATCTCAGATGTTTTACCATAGAATCCAAAAGAGTTCTCAATTCTGATGACGATTCTTTCACCAATTTTGGCAAACCAAACAATGACTTTAAATGGTTATTTACTAACAAAGGTTTATTGTTGTATCTTTCATTCAAAAGTTCCCATGCTATGGAATAATTGTTTGTTGAAAATTCAATGGACTGAACGACCTGCCTTGCGTCTACTTCCAATGCTCCTCGCAAGAGGAAACTTTTCAATATCACCAATTTTTTCATTATCATGTATTAATGACTTGAACGTGTCTCTGAACTCTAACCAATTAATTAATGAACCTTGAAATTTAGGTATGGGTATTGAAGGTAATTTTGGCGTTGACTGTATCGTTACTACGCTATTATTATCTGAACTTACGGCTGAATTAGGAGTTTTAGACCTATTACTATTTCAACTTCATTTTCTTTGAACCTTTGATACTCCTTCAACAATGTTTGGCTTATTGCTACCGACCTAAAATAACAATCCTCAAAACCATTTCTTTGAGCTATTTGTTCATCCAAATCAGAATGATTATCATCATGAAACGTTTGGACTTTATTAAATCCATTTTGTAACAATAATATTCCCTCTAATCTGACATGAATTTCTTCAAAGATCGATTCTTGAACCTCTTGTCCTTGAATTGTCATCGTTCGTTGAATTGACTCTACAAATTTCGAAAATGCCACCATTCGTTTGATAATAATTTCTCGTTTTCTCTGATATCTTTCGATTTCCGCCATTTTACAAAGCGATCATACACTTCTCACAATTAAACTGAATGAAAATGGAAATAGGAATGAAGGAAACTCACTGCCTGATATCCAATATCAGCTCCATGAAGCCGTTGTCCAGTTTAGTTCATTATCATACTGCAGGAAGTTTGTCCAGGTTCTTGGGATACTAGTGTCAACTTGTCCAGCATTAACATATGTTTGGGCGCATACAAAGAGCCTTTAAAGGGCGAAATATCTTGCATTGAATAAGACTGATAACAATTATTATAGAATAATGATTATTCCGAACTTTATAAGATTGATTCTGAATTGGTGGCTAGCCAATATTGCAAAAATACTTAAAATAGGGGAACTTTGTTCTAAAAATTTTCTCAGGCGCCTCATCAACAGGGTGGGGGTTAGTTTGTGGAAACAAGAAGTCTTTGGGTTTTGGTCAAATCAAAATGGGATAAAATAAATAATGATTAGGAAACACGAAACCAAAGATCTTAGTAGTATGCCGTCTTTATGAAGTTGGCCGTCTACTAATAAAGTATGAGCTTATAAGACTGCAAAACGTGAATAAAAACGAAAATTGTAAGAGGAAAATAGATAATTAAAATGAAAAAGTTGACAAAACACGATAAATAAAATATGTGTTAAATAATAAAACACTTCAGGGTGGTTCACGTGTTGTTTATTCACAATTCATCGGTGGGCTTTAAATGGTACACTCAGGTTATGTTATGTTGTTTACTAACTTGACCTTGTCTCTTATGATGCGGCGTTGTTAGAGAGAGCGTAGAGAGGGATCATCGAGAACCATCGCTTCAGATCACAGAGTGTTTGTACATTAGGCCTACGCTATGACCTCAGCATATTACATCAATTCATAGGGGGCACGAAATTCAAATTGCTTACATATGTACATTCCACAGTCAGTCTTCATGCGATACACATGAAAACTTATAAAATGGTTATTACTTACGAAATAATAAGTGAAAATTTCTCGCTCAACTTCATATAGTATGACGGACTTCGAGACATTCTTTTCGAAAAAGATGTCCGATATGACAGGAAAATCTTCGCAAAAAAACTCGGAAGAGTCCTCAGACAAGGATACATCATTTAAGAAGCCGAAAACAGAAAACGGAAGAAAAAAGTATTGAAGAAAAATAACAACAAAAAAGTCAACGATAACAAAACTCCCGAAACAGAAATTAGGTTCCACACATTGAAATTGAAAACAACAACAGGATGGAAGTTGAATCGGAAAATATAACACCCCAATCTACCTCTAGAAATATCTTGCCTCCTAAAGGTCCTCATACACAACAAGATCAGAATGAAAGCGGATCGCAAAATAACAAAAACATCAAAACAACAACAAACATCAAAACAACAAGAATGAACGAAATTAACAACACTTATTTTACCTTACTATGGATGAAAACATTGTACCTAATAGATCGGATTCAAATGGCCGATGAATGGCATGAAAAATTTCCGAATTCCAACGATATAGTGATCAAAACAAAAATTGGATATCTGATAAAATCAAACACAGATAAAAATAAACTGATAAAAGCCTTAGATGAAATGAAAAACGAGAAAACCTTACTTAAATACAAAGAAACTAAACCCTTTATTAGAGGAAAAGAAAGGATTGAACCACAACAAACATACTCAGTTGTAATTAAAGGCGTTGAAAAAACAATTAATGACGATGACGACATCAGTAAACACTTGGATGGGTTAGACCTAAAGCATAGATTCTGCGAAAGAATAATCTCCAAAGCTCACAAGACACCCACAACATTTATTAGGATAATTACAGGGGAATCTACAACTTCTGAAAGACTTCTCAATGAGGGAATGTTTTTCAAAAACAGGCACTACCTTGTATTTCCAAGTTATTCACCTGATTCCACACCAATGCCATGCAGTGAATGTCATCAATTCGATCATATGGC
The DNA here is from genome assembly GCA_951802165.1 of Adalia decempunctata. Taxonomy (NCBI): domain Eukaryota; kingdom Metazoa; phylum Arthropoda; class Insecta; order Coleoptera; family Coccinellidae; genus Adalia; species Adalia decempunctata. Next base: position 44,795,852 of record OX637696.1, read on the forward strand.
AGAAAATTGTACACAAAAATTAAAATGCAGCAAATGCCAGGGTACACACAAAACTACAAATTGTAAAACAAATCTCCCACCAAAATGTAGTGCATGTGGGTCAGCCAAGTGCCCTGAGCATCCAAAGAAGCCCATTGAAGGTATACCAAATGTCAACATCAAACCTCTCAATCCGAAATCAAGAGAAATAGAAGAGCTCCACAAAAAAAGCAGTAGAATTCATGCACCGATCACTACACACGATGATATAATAAACACATATATCAGAAAACTGAATAAGCCCAAAAATATCGATAGGGAAGAACTGTTATACAAATTGAAGAAAAGATTCATCGCTCAATATAAAATAGACACAACAGCTGTCTTTTCTGGCAATAGAATATACTCATGTATACAATGTGTTATGTGTACAATGTTTGTTGAAGCTAAAATAAAAGAACATAATATAAATTACAGGGATTGGGATACATTTCATCATATAGGCCACAAAGTCAATAACACAAGAGGTGGTAGTATGCAGTGCCACCCCAGCATGAAAATGGTTAAGAACAACCCTCCTAAAATTAATAATATGCCGTAAGGTATCTTCAAGCCTTCATGAAGTATTTGGTTTGTTACATACCATGGGGCATTGGTTATTGTTCTCAAAATTTTTGATTGGCTTCTCTGAATAATAGATATATTGGTTTTACTTGCACATCCCCAAAGCTCAATTTCATATGTCCATATATAGTGCGTTCCACTTGGTGCTCACAATGCTCACGCTCACGACCGCTGTTTATCCCATTCCACATGCTCGCGATCGTTGCGATCAAACATTCAAGTGGAACGTGCTAGATTGGCATTGGCCTAATACATCAGTCTTTAGCAGGCCGTGACCAAATTATCATCCCCACTCCTCGAACGACCGCAAAGACCCAAGTCTTGGGATAGGTCGTTGTGAGCTTGGCGTGGGCGAAAACAATGACGTCATGAGTGACGTATTCGCCGCGTCCACAACGACCGTAGTCGCCTTGTGGAACGGCCAAAGGAGCGTTTTGATCGTTGTGAGCGCCAAGTGGAACGCACTAATAGGCTTTATGACTGACTTATATAGTAGAATTTTGTTTTCTAATGATAACTTTGACTTCCTACCAATAAGCCAATTGAGCTCTTTCATTTTGAGTTCCATTTGTTTCTTTTTTTAACGATATGTTCCTTCCAAGTTAGTCTAATGTCCACTGTCCAGATGTACTCCCAAATATTTGGTGGATGAGGACTTTGGTATTTGGATTGTATATGTATTCATATATATGGGAGGACATTGCTCTCTTCGAAGGGTGAAGTCCACCAGAACTGACTTCGTTCCATTGATCATGATTCTCCACTTATAAGGCCAATCTTCTATTCGATGAAGGTGACTGCAATATATTAGATGCCTCTTCATGGTCTTCGTGAATTGCAAGAATTGCAGTATCATCTGAGAATGTTCCCATCATAGTATCCTCGCTAACAGGAAGATCTGCTGTGTACAGTATGTATAATAGGGGACCAATAACGCTTCCTTTGGGAACTCCAGATTGGATTGAATAATTATCCGAGACTTTATCATTTACTTGCACCATAAATGTCCTTTTATTTTCAGTGGCTTTATACAAGACAGTGGCGACAATAGGGTCATAGAGCACGTTTTTGCACAAACATGGCGGATATTTGTTTACATTTGAGTGTCGTGCTGTTTGACATTTGACTCGATCTTGAGCTTTTCCTACTATGACATGACAACAAAACAGTCCGCCATTAGTGGTCGAAAACAGTCCGACCAATCAAAACGTGAACGTCTATTGTCGCCACTGTACTTTTATTGAGGTAAGATGTCATCAACTAGAAATACAGATACATGGCAGATATTTCTTGATTTTGTATAGAAGGCCAGGATACCAGACTCTATCAAATGCTTGACTCACATCTAAGGAGACAGATGTGCAGTATTCTTTGAGTTCAAGGGCTTTATTTATTTCATAACTTAGTCTGTGAGTCTGCTGTATAGTGGAGTGGTTTGTTCTGAATCCGAATTGGTGTTGGGGTGTACATTCTTCATGTCTGATATCAGATTTTATTCTTGAAAGGAGCTTTTCGAATATTTTTGATAAAACTGGCAAAAGACTAGTAGGTATAGGAATAGGAAGTAACAAATTTCGGATCTTTACCTGGTTTCAAAATGAGAATTATTTCGGATATTCTCAGCTTCTTCTGGCCAATATTTTTGTCTCAATATCGCATTGAATATATAAGTCATCATCAGTACTTCTTTATTGGGCATTTCTTTTATCATTTTCGGTGTTATTCTATCTACTCCGGGAGCTTTTCGTATGTTCAGGTACTTTATTTCATTCTGGACTTCTCTTATTGTAAATTTATTTATAGTTGTCGTGTTGGCAGGAATATCGGATAGTTCTCGTTCGATTTCGTCGTCAACAGCATCATCATTGGGTGATAATACTTGAGCTAGGTGTTCAGCAAATATTTTTGCTTTTTCTTCATCAGTTTTCGCCCACTGAAGAGTTGATCCATTCAGATTTTGCAAAGGGGGTATATGAATTATTGGCTTTCTCGAATTTTTGATTGGTTTCCTTTCCACACTGAATTATCATATCTACTCAGGCCTGAGATGTAGTTATTGAATGACAGTTCTTTATGTTCTCTCATTTTGGACTACAACCGATTTGTTATTCTATTAAGAATTTGCCTGTCTGAGGGAGAATGCGTCTGGTGCCATATCTTTCTTTTCTGTGTTAGAAGTTTTTTGATTTCTTCTGGAATGTTATAAGTTCTGGTCTGTTTTTCAGAAGTAGGGGAGGCTTCTTCAGCTGAATGTTTTAGGATATTAACAAAAGTCATTAATGCTTCATCTATTTCATTTGGGCTTTCAAGACTAATATCTAGATTCACACATTCTTCAATTAAATGTCTGTATTTATTCCAGTCTGTATCTTTATTATGTAATTTTGGTATAGATAATTTTTGAACGACTGAAGTACTTATGGGGGAGTGATCTGAAGACAGATCGTAGATCGGAATTATATCCATAAAAGTGTGAGATAAACCATTTACTGTGAAGAAGTCTAGCTAATCAGGGGTTTTGTTCGGATCTGTAGGCCAATATGTAGCACTTCCAGTGGAAAGGATGGAGTGGTTTTCTTCTTGTATGAGATTTGCCAATTCTCTACCTTTAGTTTTTGTTATTGGAGAACCAAAAAGAATATGCTTGCTGTTATAATCAACTCCTGCGATGAATTTTGGTCCCAGAGTTTGGAAAAAATCTTTGAAGTTTTCTTTTTTGATATTATGCCGTGGTGGGCAGTATACTGCAGCAACAATCAGGTCATACGGAAGTGTTTGAACTTTTATAACAGTGGCTTGTAAATGATCGTATTCATATTTTGGGATGTTCCTGAATTGTGGCAAACGTTTCGTTTTCGAGATACAGGGTGTACTAGGAAATATTTGAACGAAAATTATAAAAACAGGTGGATTGGACGGGGTGGACATCAGTCAAGGCCCGCCATACTCCAGACTCAAATAGTTTTTATTTCTTTTTTTTCTGGATTTTTATGACAATTTGGATTTTTTCGAGGATTTCGAGAGAATCGTTTTTTTCTGGAAATCGGTAGCAGATACGACAAAACTACAAGAGACCGAAAAGTTTAGTATAACGACAAAGCTTCTTTCTACATTTTTTCAAATTAACAGTTGCTCGCCAAAAAAAGTTATGGAGAAAAACAGGTGACAGTGTTTCGAAAAAAAATTACCCTATAGATCTGTTATCGAAATTGCCATGTCACGTGGTGAGAACTCTCAAATGTAATATCTATGACAAATTACAGTTGAATATCTTGTAAAGTGTAGATACTATGAGAAAAAACTCGAAAAAAATTTAAACTTCAACACTCTGTATCTCGAAAACGCAACGTTTGCGACCCCATGTTTATGGGACTTTTTTTCTCAAACTTATCTAAAGAACCTCCCCTTTTCGTTTGTACATTCAACTTAGGAACACCCTGTATACATTTGAAATAGCACCTGCTGATTTGTAATGCGTAGCTAAAGACAACTGCTGGCAAAACACTAAATTGTCGGGCCTTTTAAATATCGATGGTAGCAAATTCTAAATAAAAAAATAGCTCATCAAGTGTAGGCGCCCTAATGATTCGTTTTTATTTGGGGAAATGTGATCGAATTTTTCTCAAATTGAGTCCGTTTTGTCCGACTTACCGGCGAATTTACCCTATACGACCCACCAAAAACACTAAAAAAAAACTGTTTCCAATTTTTGAGCTATCTGATGCAGAAACCCAGATGAAGCGAAACAATGATTGAAATTAGTAGTTTTTTAGAAACGCCCTGTGAGTCCTGAACAAATCAAAATAATCATGATCCGTTTTCTGAATTATTAAAAAAAAATTGGGAATAGGTGGAAAAATTCTTCCCAACATGAATGGTTTAAAAGTTGCTCTTAGTGAGACTCAAATTTGACACTCCCTGAACTAGTTCTCTCTGGTCATATATTTCCTCAGACTCCATCAGTATTCTTCTAGAATGGAGTGTGAAAAATTATCAGATTATGAAAGAATCATGAACGTTCAAGGAGCAATTCAAATTTTATGAACATAAGTATAGAACAAAAGTTAGTTTTTTTGCTTTTTGTTATGCATGTTTCAGCTATTGAAGTCAGAATGAGATTTCCATATGCTCTTATAAAAACTCCCAAATAAAGATTGATTTAAAATACATAAACTTTACCTGTAAATTAGAATTAACATGATACTTCCATGGGGAATGCTCTCACCAATTCAAACATGCTCACACACTAAGTCATGGTATTTGACAAAGATAGGTTATCAATACGCATTGGCAAACCATATATTTTTTAGCCATTGTCAGAATAGTTGAAAGAATTACAAGCTTTAGTTTTGAGTTGTACTACTCACTCTTGAACATTCAATTGTTGAGAGCCTGATGTTTTAGTCAATTTGAAGAAATGGTCTGACAAAATATTTCATTCAGTTAAATATTTGTGATCTGAGAATGTGTTGTTCAAAGTGAAAGGTACAGTACCTTAAAAATAAAGGTCAACATAATATTCGAAGTCACCACTTCCATTAGAGGTGCGAAAATAAAATATGAAAAATATAGTACATTAGTTTGAATCCCCAGCTTTAAGGTGAACCTACCTTCCTCTCCCCTCACAGCATATTTCATTTCAATTTCTGGACAAAATTTAGCCATATGTGCAGCTACTTCACCAGTCTGGATAGCCAATTCATAAGTAGGAGAAAGGCAAAGTATCTTAAAGAGGCAAGTAAAATTTAAAATAATATACATTCATGATACTATAATTACCTGAGGATACTTCTTAGCTACATCAACTTTGCTTAGCATGGCTAATACAAAGGCTGCTGTTTTACCTGTACCAGATTGAGATTGAGCAATTAAATTCTGAGAGGGCACAGCCAATAATGTAGGTAGTGCTGTTTCTTGTATTTTTGAAGGAGCATTGAATCCCATATCATAAATTCCTTTCAGCAAGTTGGGATTTCTATAAGTGTTCAAATTAATATTTGACTATAGGATTCCTCATTCTCACTTACAAGTTTAATGCTTCGAAGGTTTTAACAGAATGCAGGGGTGAATTAGGGTTCTGTCGCTGTATTTCAATATCATTCTTATTAGTTACGAGTCCTTTTCTAACAAGCTTTTTCAGGAGACTAGCTTCAGCTAGATTAACTTCATCAGGAGACTCGTCACATTCCGTTTCGCCATTCTTTGCTTCATCTTTGAGTTCAATATTTCCTATCTATAATTTGAAATTTTCACTTGAACTTTAACTGCGTATTTTCATTTACCTTCGAATTCAACGCATCCTGTTCCTGGGCATATTTCGACCAATCAATTTTTTGAGCCATATTTTTGAAAAGTATTGATGGTGTCCAAACAATTCGAATCGAATATCGAATTCGAAAATTCGCCAAATCGGGTTAGGTCATAGAGTTGTTTGAACACGGGCACCACAGAACATCTAATAAAAGAAATGCTACCCACAGAACATATAAGGTACCTTAAACACTGTACCTTAAACTGGCGATTCAACTAAGGCACTATAAAGATCTATTAATTCAACTTCATCTCCAAGCCACCTTGCGGCAAAAATTCTAAAATACTCAGTTAGGCTTCGAAGTTTAAGATAGTGGTGATTGTACTAGATATTAGTTGGATTACCAGTTGTTTGTGAGAGTTGAGAGCCTGGAAGTTTATTTTCCTCTTGTGTTTATTATATTTGTGTTTGGAAATAAGTGATAAAGTTCTCCAAATGTCTAATTCAAGAGTATATTGTTGTGTTTATGGATGTAAAAGTCGTGCCAACAAGGACCACGTGTCCTTTCATTCTTTCCCCAAACATAATACTTATACAGTTGAAATAAGCAATAAGAATGGAATTTTAGAAAAAGTTGATGTTAGAAAAGTTTGGGAGCAAAATTTCAAATTCCATAAAAGTAATGGAAATAGGTTAACGGAAATATTCATAACTTTTTATGTGCTTCCCTTCTATAAAATTCCTACTACTCTGCATGGAATCTAAATATTTGAAAAATTCCCCCAAGCTGAGGAAAACTTTACTACCATCTATCATTATTGAATGTCCAAACAACACAAACTAAACAAATAAAATATTCCAACTACACAAATAAAATATCATAACTAAACAAATAAAAAATCCCAACTACACTAATAATTTATCAAAACTACTATCCAATAACTGTAATAGGGCGCGGGCACGTGACGTCACATGCCAACTGTCATTCAGCCTGCTGGACAAACAAACCGTATTTCAATAAACAACAATGGTAATTTAATGGAATTAAAATTGCAATTCTGAGTTTATCCTTAGACTATAAAGGGTATAGTCACAGTATAAGGTACTTTACTTCATACTGGGGTATAGTCAATGGGTTTATCCCATAAAACTTATAGTAACTATAAGATCTATAGTTTATCCTGAAAGAGGGTAACGTAACTGTAAATATTAAATAAACTGTTTTATATCATCATTTCAATAATTTAATTAAATATTTTGTATATAGGCTCATTAGTACATATTGACTGAAAAATTGAATAATGCATAAAGGAAATTATATAAATGATAAATCAATAAAATCAGTAAAACAAATAATTCAATTTAATTTCTGATGAAAATATATATCTAACACTGTATAAATATATCAACTCTCATAAGGTACTATAGTGGACATGAATTTATGAATGCACAGCAAACTGTCAAATTTGATTGATCACAGGAACATTATTCTGCTTGAACTTGATCATATGCACGGGTAAGGTTGAAGATGTTATTTTATATTTGTTTCTCATGGAACCAATAACACGCTCAACTTGTATTCTAACATTTGCAAGTCTTCTAGTTTCTTCTGCTTCTTCCATTGTGAATGTATAACTCTGCAAAGTTTCCCGGAGATGATGGATTTCACTATAACAATTCTGTAACTCGAAATTGATATCAGGAAATTGGTGTTCACCAATTTTGTGCATGTTCCACTTCTTCAACAGGTTCACTTTCATCTTCTTTAACAATAATATCCAAGCTTTGAACAGCTGGATTATTCAAGGCTTCATACAAAGGGTCATTGTCAATACGATCCATAATTCTATCCACATAAACTCAATATTTGGGTTTGGTATCTTATTTTTATCTCTGCTTCCTAAGATTCAATCTCTGGATGCTTTGAACTGCATTGATATTTGTTTTGTAGCCAAGTGATTGATTTGGTACCCAGTCTATATTGTCAACAATGCACTTGGCTTGCCTAAAATGACGAAAACTAATTATTTTTTATATGCCTATGTTTCCTTGATTCTTTGAACATACCTCCTACAAAATGTTTCGAACATAAAGTTGCCCATTTCAACTTCTCAGTAGTTAAATCTGCTCTTCTATAGTGCGTTCCACTTGGCGCTCACAATGCTCACGCTCAGGACCGCTGTTTATCCCATTCCACATGCTCGCGATCGTTGCAATCAAACATTCAAGTGGAACGGGCTAGATTGGCATTGGCCTACTACATCAGTCTTTAGCAGGCCGTGACCAAATTATCATCCCCACTCCTCGAACGACCGCAAAGACCCAAGTCTTGGGATGGGTCGTTGTGAGCTTGGCGTGGGCGAAAACAATGACGTCATGAGTGACGTATTCGCCGCGTCCACAACGACCGTAGTCGCCATGTGGAACGGCCAAAGGAGCGTTTTGATCGTTGTGATCGCCAAGTGGAACGCACTACTAATTGCCTTAATCCACAATTCACGTCTATTTTCAGCAAGAGGATTGATATGTTTTCTATTGTCGAAAATAGAAGGGAATCGGTGAAATGAAACCTTATCTCTTCCGCTTCAACTTCCACATTTCACAATCGCGCAAAATTGAGGCATTATCGAGAAAAAAACAATTTAAATATGATATAGACACACAAGGTTTGTTCGCGTCGCAGTTCTCTTGGTACTCTGGGTTCCGGGAGAACTTGGTTCTAGAACTCATGGAACTGAGGAACGCTGTTCCATGACACGAACGCTTGGGAACCAAATATTCATTCATTCATATCCATATATCATTTTAATCATCAATGTTTTATTTTTCGTCGTTGCTTATCATATAGAGCCTTAATCAATATTCCATATTATAGAATATCTTTCTTCGGAACAGATAATTATAAACATTTTTCGTTAAACTAGAGTACTTTATTATTTAAAACCTTAGTTATTAAAATGTATAACATCGATAGTTTTAAGTTTTCTCTGGATAATATGGAAAATACAACTCCAATATATAATTTCGAACTCGAAGACATGTTTGTTTACCAACAAGTCGTTACTTTTAAGGTTAATATATAGCACCTGTTCCTACTGTACCATCCACGAATCAGGAACGGTCAAGGAACAGTTCCGAACTCGAGTGTTCCGACGACGCGAACGCCAAGGAATCTCCTGTTCCTTGCGAAACGAACAGGTGGGATTAAAAATTACCAAAAAGTACAGTTCGGAACTGCGACGCGAACAAACCTAATATAAGCATTTGTAGAACCGTTTGTTTGTCCAGCAGGCTGATTTGACAACTGTAATTTGCTGTCGTCTGTCAGATGTGCCCGCGCCCTATACGGTGCAAGCGGCCCTCAACTAATTCAACTTGACAATTGACCATATTCATCAGCTATCGGTTGCAGCTTTTTGAGCATCTTTGGGTTGGTACCAATGTGTTATCAATGTCATTGTTTAATGTCAAACGTCATTACTCATTATTTATATTTACAATTTTTGAAGTTTTGAATGTGCTATTTATTTTGAATTTTTGGTGAAAATGAATTCTAAAATGGTGTAGGTATATTTTGAGTACATCCAGCATGTCAAGGAGTACAGTAATCCTCAATTGGGTTCATGATTTGTATTTCAGCAACCCCAATATTGTTGGAAGTGGCTGGAAATGTTGTGTGGAGCACTGACAAAGCCGTAGCTCGACCAAAGATTCCAAATTAAAATTCCATAGTTTTCCAAAGGATAAAGCACTTGCTACAAAATGGTTACATTCTCTATCTGAGTACACGAATTATATAGGATGCCACAGAAATAAGAATCCAAAAACCATGTGATTACAATAATCAAAGCCAGACATATTTGCATTATAAATCCACAAATACTGGAAAAGGATTAATTGCCATATGTCCCAATGGTTTTGTGTCATTTGTGTCTGAAATATATCCAGGTAGAATCAGTGACAAGGGACTTAGTTTTGAAAAGTGGCCTTATTCAAAAACTGGAACCTTGGTGATTCTGTGATGGCCAACAGAGGTTTCACCATTGTTGATGAACTTCGGCAGGTGGACTGTGATCTCAATATACCACCATTTGTTCTCAAAAATAATAATCAACTTAATGAGTTGGAAGAACAAGTCACCAACGACATTGCTAGTGAGTATATGCCCAACTAGAAAAATAGTATATACATTTTAATACGTTCCTGCTACTCAACTTATTTATATCTTAATTTTTGTAGGTCTCAGAATTCATGTCGAGAGGAAAATTGGTGAAGTGAAAATTTTCAATATGCTGAAATCTACGATTCCCATAGTACCATGGACCAACTGAATAAGATATGGACAGTTTGTAGTTTGATTCCCAATTTTTCTAAAGCACCCCTTCTAGATCGAAGAACTATATAAGTAATATAAAAGTATTTAATTTCAATAATTGTTTTCATTTATAAATGTCCCTTCCCTATGAATGTGCAGATAATGTTGATATACAGTCCACTTATAATGAACTCGCATATAATGGAAACTCCCATGTAATGAACCAATTTCCAAGTCGCGAATTAAAACAATGTAAAATCCTCGGACAAGATGGACTCGTTTTTGATGAAACCTCGCCTGTAGTGGACTGAAAAAGTCTATTACAAGCAAGTTTTTGTGGAGATCCACTGTCACGAAGGTTTGTGATGCAGCAGCAAAAAAACACTATTTTGATGATTTCAAGTGTCGATAACAACATTGCCGCAAAGAAAGAATTATCTGACAGAAGTCATATAGAAAAACCTCTGTCCAAAGTAAACTAACAGACTTCCTTCCAAAACACTAATTCAGTATTGAGTATGTATAAAGAAACCACAGATACTCCCATCATACATATATATTAACAGGTACATAATCAAAAGGTAGTACTGTACCGATTCAAATCCCAAAAATAACATTATTTTTTTACCGCTATAAAGTTATATTTTCAGGTACCAGTTTCAATATTTTCACAAAGTTGGTGAGCTGAGCATTTCCAAGAACTTTTCAAAATTATCGAAATAAAATTTCGTCAGAATGGGACAATGGGTAAACTCTGGTCTACCCATAGGTTCTCATCGAAATCAATTTCCTCTATGAAAAGATCCTTGTAGCTATCCACCCACGGATACCTGAAAATAATGGGAATGTGTTTTTTTGAGATGAATTTCTCCATGTCTGTTCTCTTCCAAAAATTCAAAATAAATAGCACGTTCAAAACTTTAAAAATTGTAAATATAAATAATGAGTAATGACGTTTGACATTAAACAATGACATTGATAACACATTGGTACCAACCCAAAGATGCTCAAAAAGCTGCAACCGATAGCTGATGAATATGGTCAATTCTATCTTAAATAGACGAGTCCCTTCATGCTGGCCAACTGTTTAAAAATGCCTGAAAATCACTTCCCTTTTTTTCGCAATGATTCAACTCTTACCTGAAAGCTTTAATCCTAATGAGTGTATCCTGAAAATATTAGATGTCACGAAGGTCTTCATCAAAAGCTATAAATTTTTGTTTTCTTAGGGTTTCATCAATGGAAAATAAATATCCCCACCAAAATGTTTGAATGGAGAATTTGAATTTTTCGAATCAAATGAGGATTTCGCTTGAGTTTGTTTTTTATACTAACTTTTCTGATAAATGAGATGTTTCTATTAACAGTGTAAAAATGATTCAAGATACTTCAGAAATATCAAATCCAAATTTCATCAATTTCCGAAGAAGGAGCACTCGTGTAAAGACCTGTTGCAAGATGGAAAACTGATTATCATAGGTGTTTTCTTTGGATTCGTAGAGATCATAGGAAGACTTTCAGTGAATTAATGTATTATTAACCCTGTATTGTGGAGTTTATTAAATATAGGTGCATAATTGGGTTTTCGCTTCCAATTGGATAGAAATTCTACAAGGAATTCAAAGGAAATTAGGGAAATAAATGATTGTTTTTAATGTTCTTTATTTGCATGGAAACTTACTACAGAATAACAACCCAAAAGTATTTACAACTGCCATAGACTATGATCTGGATGTGAATAAGTTCTGATGCCGCATGAGAAATTAGGATCATTGTACTGGAAAATCATTATAATGAAGTATCACTTTGAAATCATAGTATATTCTTAATATGTAAAGTGGTAAATTCATCAATTCAACATCAGAACATGGCCAGTGTATACCACATCTCAAAATAATAAATACAGACAATATATTTACTAAAAATATTGTTCGCAGTTGATTGAGAAACTCCCTTAAAAATGGCTACTTCACAAACAGTTTGAGTTTTATTAATACTAGAACTAATCTCTCTGGAGCAATTTATTTATGGATTTTTCAATCTGGATATAAATCTGAAATTAACTTGACATAATCGTCCATGTGAAGGGAACAAACACATATATTCTTTGCAGCAAGGTTCCCATCCATAGTTTGTCTATCCATGCTTTTCTCCAGTCCAATTTATGCAATATGCCAAAGGCATTAGTTATATTCGGTGTTGAGGCATCTTTCTCAGGAAATTTATCAAAACGAACAGCCGTGATTTTACTTTTCCTTGAAGAGCAATTGAGAACAGTTTTTTCCAGTACTAGTACTTTGCTGACATTGTTATATAATCATCTACTGGCCTAAAATTCAAATATATCATGAGGATTGAAACATAAAAATCTTTTCGTGCAGATACCTACTTCACCTTTTCTGATTTCCATCTTACAGAAAGATGAAGTTACAGCTCAGTACCTCGAATTACGAGGATCATATTTTTATTTTTAAACAGTTGGCCAGCATGAAGGGACTCGTCTATTGACAACTCATATATCTAGATAGATTGACTCATCTGTCTGAAAAGATGAATATATACAGGGTATGGCTGCAACATTCTCCACCCCGTGAAGAGCTCAAGTCTTCACTAAGTGGTTGGATAGATGCACAACTTAACAACTGGTCTTGTATAAACTCCTTTCTTGGTTTGAATTTTTGCTACCCTAACGACACCATCTTTTTCTGGGAAAATTTCCTGAACACGACCCATTAACCACTCATTTCTTGGTGCTTTCTCGTCCACTATGATGGTTATATCCCCTACTTCGATAGGACTGGCTTTCGAATGCCATTTTTGACGCTGAATTAGAGTCGGCATGTATTCTAAAACCCAACGCCCCCAATCGGAGTTAGCAAGTCCTTCAGCTATCTTCCACTGTTTTCTACTCAATCTATTGGTACCATCCTCACAATACTTTTTCATTACACCGCTCTGAAAACCCTATCAAAACATGTCGATTCAGGGCACCGAAAGTTACCCTTTTCCGTGCGCTGAGATATAGATGCATCTATGCTGAGACACAAAGCAACGATTGCGTGATGACAGTAGACGTCAGTGTTTCGAATAATTATTGTTTTACAATATCGAAATGCTTTCTGTCGAAGAACAAATATCGTTGGATTGTTTTAGGAGAGGTGTAATGAAAAATATCGTTCATTACACGTCCAGAAAGGTCAGATGTGCCCGCGCCCTATAACACAAATACTAATAATTTTAACTCAACATACATAACCTAATTTTACATCCATAAACACAACAAAATACTCTTGAATTAGACATTTGGAGAACTTTATCACTCATTTTCAAACACAAATATAATAAACACAAGAGGAAAATAAACTTTCAGGCTCTCAACTCTCACAAACAACTGGTAATACCAACTAATATCTAGTACAATCACCACTCTAAAACTTCGAAGCCTAACTGGGTGTTTTAGAATTTTTGTCGCAAGGTGGCTTTGAGATGAAGTTGAATCGCGAATATATATATATATATGTTCTGTGGATAACACTTTGACCAAAGAGGAGTCTTTGCTTTGACAATTTAACATTGTTCTGTGGCTGACGAGTCGACATGACAGTCGTTCGTATGGTCTATTATGTTCTGTGGTTGAAAATGCAAAAACAATTCAAATAACTAATCAAGCCTTCGACCGCGGCGTTATTTTAGAATTGCTGGATATTCTATGTACATATATCTTTTTCAAATTAAAACTGGAACCAAAAACTAGTTCCTCTTTGAAACCTATTATATGTTTTGTGCCTTAAACCACATTATAGACTATAAATAATACTGTGCTTAAACTATGGGAGTAACAATTCTTCAGCAATTTCCTGTAGAAAACAAGTCAGGACCTGCTATTATAGAATTATTATCTAAAAGAATAACAGCTTTAGGTGCAGTGCAACATGGTCATTTTTTAGTTGATTGTGAAACCTACGCTTCAGTTCCTCAGTTAGGGCATCAAAGAACAGTTCATGTTCTCCACAATTCCGAGCAACCTGCTACTGTGTTTTCAATTCTTGAAACTGGGACCAAAACAATACCGTTGGTTACTGATGGATTATTTGATCTTCTCATGATGAAAATGTCTAGCTTTTATACGTCAAAGAAACAAACTAAAGGCGAATCAAAAGGGCCACGATACGAATTAGGGGACTTTTGTGTGAAACTCGGAACTATTACAGTGAGTTCCAATTTCAAAGGCATTGTTGTTGAAGTGGAATATAAACCTTGTGTTGTTCCTGCCTTGTGTTGGGAATTAATGAAAGAGTTTCTGCAAGGATTTTTGGGACCTTGTGTGTCAATTACACCTCCTGCATATTTGCAGAATAGAATGCAAGAATTATATACTCCTATCGACACAATTCAACAATATTTGGAACAATTTATGATTTATCGTAAATTATCTGGAACCAATGTTAGGACTTGAATTTTTCATTGATTCATTTTTTATTTATATGTTACTTGATTGTGAAGCGAATATGTTATGATATGTATGTGATGTGAATTTCTAATTACATATTAAAGAAATTACTTCAAATTATAATCACTTCCTCTTTGATCAAATGAACTTCATTGAATAATGTTACATCCATATATATGACCCAATTCTTCTTCATATGTAGCCTTAGCAGACCTGTTTGAATTTATCAACATACATACATTATCTTTAGGCTTGTAATTGAGTTTAGGTGTGCACTCGAATACAAATTATTTGATTGAGCACATCAATATATCCTACTCTGCTCACTATTAGAAGTGGGTAGATGCAGCAAATACAATCAAGATCAAAATACATTGTTGTATGTCTAAAATAATCAAACATTGGAAACATAATGCAAGGAGATTTTATTTTGCAAATTATCAGTTTCCGAATAAAATAAGATAGAATATCCAAAAGAGATGAAAGTTATAACTATATCTTACGTCCTGTATATGTGCTTCCATTCAAATGTACAAGTTCATCTTTCTTAGTTCATTCCTATCTTATCTGCTGTATAAACCTAACTAAAAATGTAAGAAAATGAATCAATATCAGAAATAATACACACTTTTTGTAATGAGTATACTGTATTATATTAAGCATCAGTCAGATCAAAGAAATAATAACTAACTGCAGTATCTAGAACACCGCATTCCCATAAAAAAATCATCAGAACAATATATATTGTCTATTGTTTACATATTATTAAATTTTCACTGTTCCTAATTATTATGACCACCTCCATACCTCCAAGAATCTCTGTAACTTCTATTTTGATGATTTGTTCTTCTGTCTTCATTATTCCTATTGTATTCACCTCTATTATATCTGGATTTTCCATACCAGGGAAATACAATTGGTGGAGGAGGTATACTGGAGTCGTTAAGATTCGCGAAATCAGGTTCAGCACATGTAAATCTTTGGGAGAACTCCACTTCACATTCCTCAAGAAAGACTTTCTGTTCTCTTGTTAAAGAAGACATTCTTGAGGATTATTTGGATATTACACTTCAATTTCATCTAAATCAAACATATGGTTTCCCAAAGACCACAGATAACAGAACTGTTATCTGTGCCAAAGACTGGTTTCCCACTGGGGCCACTGGTCAGTGGCCACTGACAACTGAAATCCACAGATTTAAAATCACAGAACATCAACATATAGGTTAGGCCTAGTCCGGAAAGTACGTACTTTCCGGACTAGGCCGGAAAAACTCACGTCGTTGTTGTCATTGTGATGATCATCACAATAGCAACGAAATAACGGATGACAGTTCTGTTCTGTTCAAATTCAAATATTAATCAAAATGTATAATAAAGAACTGTGTCGTCTCATTGATTTGTAATTCTACACGGTTGCCGAAAAAATATTGTACGCAACACGCCCGAAAATAGTTTTTTTGGACTGAGAGACTTCCAGGACTCGCCTCCGGCTCGTCCTAGAATTTTGTCTATTCGTCCAAAAAACCCTATTTTCCGGACTTGTTACGTAAATTACTATTACGGTGCGGCCGCACGGAAAAGGGTCACTTTCGATGTTATGAATCGACATGTTATGATAGGGTTTTCAGAGCGGTGTAATGAAAATAACAATTTTTAGGTGAAGTGAGGTAAAAAAGTACGAGTTGAAGACTCACCTACAGTATGTATTGTATGTAAGAATGATGAAATAATGTTAAACGCGAATATATGCTAATATTCATTTATCTACTCCCAGTCCCATGCATAGAATAATATATCCATTATTCAACAGATTTTGATCTGTAATAGTCTCTATAAACCAATAGTGTGAGGTAATAATAACTCACGCCTATAACTCACTCTAATTCAAAAACAATAGGAATCCATTATTCAACAGATTTTGATCTGTAATAGTCTCTATAAACCAATAGTGTGAGGTAATAATAACTCACGCCTATAACTCACTCTAATTCAAAAACAAATAGGAAAAATGTAGCTTACGAAATTAATAAAAAAGTCGGGTCAATGGGGAACTCTATTTCAGACATCGAGGTAACGTTCTCGGCTCGCCATCCATTTCTACATTTTCTTAGGTCTGAATATCCAAAAATTGAATTTGGAAAACGTGCATTTTTGACATTTTCTATGGGATTCGATATCGATTCGATTTTCGACCACAGAAATCGCTTTTGACAACTGTTGTCAATCTTGAAAATGCAGATCAATTCGAATTTCACTGAAGAAGTCGAAGATAAAGTATAGTGTTCAATTCGCGGTAATGGTCATAACACACTTGATGAATTAAACCCCTCGCCTGACGGCTCGGGCTGCAAAATTCATCTGCGTGTGTTATGACTTACATTACCGCATTGAGCAATATACTATTAATTATTATGCACTAAAAGTTAAACGGTGGACCTATTCTATATTCAAAATTAATCAGTTTCTCTTTAGGATGTTATAGACCAGGTTGCCTGAAGAATCCTGTATAATGTATATTGCCTGATGAGCTCATCCTGCTACTGTAGAAATTTCAACTTGAATGAAATTCAGTGAACATCTTGAATTGAAACATGTTTATTCAAAAAAATTCGCATCAACAAACAACAATACAAATAACATTTATAATTCTAATCACATATTCCATGCAATGCATGCATGAAGTTTCTTCTTTTACATTGTTCTGTCATCAACAGTGTATAAAAAATTTCACGTAAAATTAAACTAGGTTCTGATTTCAACAACTGTCAGATATTTTCATTTAATTGGTTTTTCGTGTATCATGATTTCTTCATTAACTGTATCGTCTGTAATTAGAAATCTATATATCACTGGTGAGAAGAGATCTTTAGACAAAGTTTTTCCTTTGTTTGATCCAGATAAATAGCTCACAATTAATCCAATTACAATTGCAGTTATTGTGCCCAATGCAGTATAATACATATAGGATAATCTGTAGAGAATAAAAGGTGGCTCGATGTGAGAAGATGTTGGGTTATCTATTGATAGTGTGAGATACTCGGATACCCAATCAACCTTACAACCCTCCACAGAAACAGGTTTCTGGGGAAATCGTATATGACCCTGTGCCATATTCATTTGAGTGCCGATGGATATCCAGCTTATTAAAGCTATGCTTGTTATGCCTCCAGTAAGTGCTCCCTACAATTCGAAATATATTTTTGAACTATCACAATAAAGTAAAGACTAATGAGTCAATTTTGACTCATTCATTATTCTGCTAGGAATCATGCTTTAATACTGTTTATGAAATTAAAATATCACAATCTCATTCATAATGAAACACTAAAAAACTGTTAAACCCATTTCACTAGTACCAATATGTATTTTAGTAAACTCAGACACCATTCATTATCACATTTGGAAAATTCTGAAAATGCGAATGTGGACAGAAAGGTATAAGTAGATATGATTGGAACATCTAACATAAGTTTTATTCGGATCAGTATCAACCTCGGGAAAATGTCGATTAGAGACGATACTCAAATAGGTACCTCGAAGTTTTTCCTTTTCCTTACTGCTAAAGCCATAATCTCATTTTCTGATGGACATAGGAAGGAAGTACGAGTTTTAATTGATAGTGGTAGTGAATAATTTCTTTTTTCGGCAACCGTCCGGGAAGTAGGGGAGAGCGGGGCAAAGTGGGGTAGCGGGGCAAAGCGGGTTTTTCCTATTACAGCCAAATGAAATTCCGAGCAGAGTTTCAAATAGCTCGATTTGATTGGTCAACGATCGGCACGTGGTCTTCATATGCTAAACACGCCACTTCTAAAGTCATTTAGCCAGTGTGACTGAAATACTGAAACGAGTGAGTTCGTTAATAAAATCTTCAGTATTGAACGGCAGTTTTTACGAGATCCTGAGCTCGAATAATTGTGTTTTATATTCCTTTTTATAGATGTTCCATATAGAATTAATTATTGAAAATTCAATAGAGACTACGAAAAAGGTAAGTATTTTCAGTTCATGTTTAGTACTTGCAGTCACATAGGGGCAAAGTGGGGTACATTAAAAGGGGCAAAGTGGGGTATTGCTTGAACGGTACCCCACTTTGTCCCTATTCAGAACAATTCAAATATTAATTTCGTTCATTAACTAAAGTAACTTCTTTTCAGTAAATATGGTTCGAACGTATAAGAGGACTATAGAACAGCATTCCTGGTCAATGGAAGCAATGAATAAAGCGGTTCAAACAATCATCAAGGAGTCCCCATATATAAACGAGCTGGAGACCTTGAAAAATCCACAGAAAAAAGAGAGTTACCAAGGACTTGAATTTTAAATCAGATAAAAAGAAAAGGCTTTAAATAAAGAAACACGATAAACGTTCAGTAGGAGATGATGCCGATGCTGAATTTTATAAGCTTTTATTTAGTTTCACCTGTCCCGGTGTCTGTGTGTCTGTCTGTAATCAAATCTTGCAAGTTAAATATGACACACTTCTAATCGTCCGATTGACTTGAAATTTTGCGGGTGTACCTAATCCTGGTGACAATGCATCATGAAATATTTTTTATAGAAAAAAACAAAATGGCGGCTCCAAAATGGCGGATGAGTTTTGCAATTATGATCCGATTCCATTCAAAATAAGTATCTGGGGGTATTTGGGTTCGAAAATGATGATACTTTTGTCAAAACTGGGAAATTCAAGATGGCGGCCACAATATGGCGGACGAGTTTTGTAATTATGATCATATTTTATTCAAAATTGGTATATGGGGGTTTTCTTGGTCGGAAATTACGATTCTTCAAAATCGAGGAATTCAAGATGGCGGCTTCAAAATGGCGGATGAATGTTGTTATAAAAGCTTATCTTCAAAATTGTTTTTTGAGAATTAGGCTTGTTTATACTGTGGCTACTTATGGTCAGAAACCACAGAAGCATGGATCCGTTGCTTGAAATGTTTCTGTTGGGCACACCTCTCTTGTGCGGGGGAAGATGATCTCGATGACGAAAGCACTCATTTATGTGTGATGTGTGCTGATGAATAGATATTTCAGAGGGGCAGTATTTTCATTTGTTTACGTTGGTGTTTTTGTTCTTTCGTTTGTATATAAATATGTATTTTTATGAGCTTATAATGATAATATATAAGCCAAAGATTTGTAGTTTATTTTTTTGTGGTGATTAAAGTTCGAAATTTATATTCAAGAATTCATTTATTGTAACCCATAAGGTACCCCGCTTTACCCCTCTATACGGGGCAAAGCGGGTCAAAATGCCGTCAGACATTTATGCCTCATATTTCGTTTATTCCTCATGAAAAGTGAGAGAAAAATATATATATTCGTTCGTAATGAGTTGAACACTGATTTTGACTAAACATTTTCTGTTTAATCATAAATATTTTTCTTGTAGATACACTTAAGTGTTAAGTATCCCACTTTGCCCCGCTCTCCCCTACCCACTTCCTGGACGCTTTTTCTTTGAGAAAGTAACATTTCCCGACCTAGTCCGGAAAGTACGTACTCTCCGGAAACTCATGTCGTTGTTGTCATTGTTATGATCACAAGCGCGGATCCAGGGGGGGGGGTCATGGGGATCATGACCCCCCCTGGACTGGACGAACCCTCAAATCTTTTGTTTGATGAGAAAATGTTTCGATTGAAAAAATAGAATTGAATCATATTTAAGTGAATATTGGAGGTTAATTAGTTCCAATAATAAAAAAAATCTGAATTTTAGGGGAATAATTTGTCCATTTCTTCGAGTAGAATATTACAAACCAGCTCAATTGATTTGAAAAGAGCTACGGATGCCATAAAAGATACGATGAGTGTGTGACGAGAAAAAAAGGAAAAAGCGGACGTAGTTTTCCGACAGCTTTTTGAAGAGGCAAAGCAAGTAGCTGAGCAGCTAGATGTGACTATTAAATACCCTAGAATATAGTCAAAATACGAATACACAGAGCCAACAATCAGCCTGTCCAGTCTGCAGAAGAGTGTTTCCGCAGGTCTGTGTACATTCCTCTTCTGGATTCAATAATAAACGACCTAGAGGATCGACTGTCATCTAAAGTAATGAATTTATTCAAATTATGAGTTTTTATACCTAAAGTCGTTTATTCAAAAAATGAAAATGAAGATATTGAAATAGTTAATGAGTTGGTAAATCAGTGCAAACTTCTATTAGACAATCCTCCTGTTTCAATCGAATATCGCTTATGGAAGATGAAATGGCAACGAGAGAAGAAGATTCCACAGACGATATATAATCTCCTAGAAAACTGTGATTCTGACATGTATGCAAATGTGAGAAAATTTCTCAGTATACTCGCAACACTACCAGTTAGTGTGGCAATGGCAGAGAGGTCATTTTCCACTCTGAGAAGGCTCAAAACATGGTTAAGAGCTTCGATGGCAGAAGAACGACTTATTGGACTAGCACTTCTTCATATCCATAATGGCATATCTGTTGATGTAGAGGAAATCATCACTCGTTTCGCAAGAAGGAGAAATAGAAAAATTCCCGTTGCTATTTAGTTATACCTTTGTTATTGTTATTATTCTCATTAAGTTTTTGTTTTTGTAATAAATCGAATAAACTTCTTGTTTGTGTTAGACCTCATCAGAATTTAATTTTGGGGATGCTGATTTGTCTCCAAAAAATCAATTGGCGAGTATGTAATCCACCTGACCGTGACCCCCCCTTTCTCGAGAGCTGGATCCGCCACTGTATGATCATCACAATAGCAACGGAATAACGGATGACAGTTCTGTTCTGTTCAATTCAAATAATAATCAAAATGTATAATAAAGAAATGTTCGTCTCATTGATTTATAATTCTACACGCACTGAGAGAACAGTTTATTTATATATAATGAAGTTTATTTATATTGAATAATCCCCTGATTCGAATATGGCGTAATGAATATTTATTTGTCATAAATAATGGATTTATTTGAGTTTCATGGATAAATTGTTATTATTTGTAAATAAATTTTATTCATGTCAAATAAATGATTGATTCATCGCTAAAAAAGATTTTTTACTATATAAATTGATATATTTTCATTCCTTAATGAATTATTTTTTGAAGGATAATTGTTATTTATGAGAAGAATACATTTTTTTCTGATAAGTAATGCTAGTTAACGAATAACAAAGATATATTGATATCCAATAAAAGGAACGAGACAAAAATTTTATATATTTGTATCAATCAACAAGTTTATTAGTTGTGAAGAAATATAGTTTTCATTAAATAATAAATTATTAACATTCGTTCACAATGAACAAATGAATATTTATATTTCGTAAATTTTTTTTTATATGAATAACAGAAATTATTCAGATATTCTTATTGTATAACGAATTTATTAGTCGTGAAGAAAGATACTTTTTCATTCAATATTGAATTATTGGCAACAAATCATGTTATTCATGATTTTTTCTATGAATGATATAGCTTTTTCAATTGGGTCATTTCATTTCAATAAATATGATCATATGAACAGGAACTGAAGTAATTATAGGTTTTCATATTGAAAAAATGCTGATTATAGATTATAATATGAAATCTGCTATCATCAAATCAGTCTAACTGTTATAGTTATTTGAGGAACATATACAATAGTCCCTGAAGAGGTGGAGCATTTTCTCAAAAATAAATAATAGGAATAACTTGGAACGTAACATTTATTTGAAGCGATAATAGAATAGGAATTATCAGTTTTTGTACTAAAAAAAGCGATCTCAGTAGAGGTCGTCGCTTTATGTTCCTAATTTCACAATATTACCATACTCTGAGTATGGATTGATTGTGAGTGAAACTATCAATCATGGTTCTGGTTAGTAATATTTATTTTCCAAATGCTGCAGCATTACATAAAATCGTTTCACTCACAATTAATCTACTCAGGATATGTTATATGATATAATCCTTATGCAAACAGCCTATAGTCATATAAATATTTTTTACATTGTTGTACCAAGAACAAACAAACCTCCCATATAATAAGATTTTACAAAAAATCAATAGGTACCAATATTAGAATAACCAGTTTGATCAACACCATCAAACCATGAAGAAACATTTACATTCTAGTGCAAATTCAACAATAATAAACAAAAGTTAAACTTTTGCAATTCAATAAATTTATCGAAAGAATTAGTCCTCAGAAATTCTTCAAGTAATTCCACACAATCAATACCATTCTCTGAAACAATAGAAGCGTCATCTTATTCTGATCTCACGAACGGAAAATTCATGATGTAAAAAATACTGAAAGGGAAATAATATACAGAGTGAGTGGAAAGTAACGCACAAAATTCGTAACAAAACATACCATCAGTAATAACGATTTATGTATTTCTGTGGTAAAAGAGTATATGAGTGTGAAAAAAGCTAATATTCTTCGTATTTCAATCAAGAAGCATAATAGGCGGGAGAGCCAATTTTACTTTAAATAATCATCATAAATAATTTAGACCTTACCTTCAAAAACACCAGCCAAGTGGTTCAAACCATTTTCATTCAGAAAATTTTGGAAATCCATTGTTTAGTTCACTCACCGATAGTTTCGTAATCACGAATTTCGTAATCACAAACGCAATAACGCACAAACGAAGAATAATAATACACAAGAATAAGAATGAACGAGCCTACGTGCAGATTTCGCTTCGCAGCCTAAAGGGGGTTGACGAGGAAGAGGGGGCAATTGACAAGTCTCGTCATGTTGTCGGATTCGCGGTAAAACAAAGATCCGAGCATTAATATACACTTATTGGTGCTCAATCAATATTTATCAATAATTAATAAATTTTATATAATTCATAATTCAATACGCAATTGTTTGACATAAATAACTGCACTTCGAATTTCAAAAAAGATTTGTTTGGTGGAAATAATTTTTTTTATAGCTAACAATTTTTTCGAACATTATTTCTCGATGCAACATTTATTTTTCAGTAATAAACGTTTCTTATTATAAATAAATATTGCCGAAATAAATAGAATGTTTCTCAGAAATAAATTCAGAATCCAGAGTTTCTAAATATGAATAACGTTTTCGAATAATTAATAAATTTTATTAATTATCAATAAAACTGTTGCAAATAAGGAAATCTTAATTATTAACACTTGCATTTCTCTCAGTGCGGTTGCCGAAAAAATATTGTACGCAACACGCCCGAAAACAGTTTTTTTTTGGACTCACAGACTTCCAGGACTCGCCTCCGGCTCGTCCTAGAATTTTGTCTATTCGTCCAAAAAAACCCTATTTTCCGGACTTGTTACGTAAATTACTATTTAATTTCAACTTTGCAATAATTTCTTTTTTATTCCAACTTTGCCAAAATTTAAATATTTCGATTCACGAACTGAATGAAACTTTTATAGAGTTATTTTAGCATATGCCGAGACAAATCCTAGATGAAAATGAAATTTCGCATGATAATGATTCGCCAATAGCAATAGATACAAGTTTGGGTTACACCATTTCGGGAAAAATTGGAAGAGCTCCTTCAAATGCAATTGTCCGGTCTGCATTCTGTTATCATGCAATAGTCTTCGATAAAACCCTAAAAAACTTTAGCAAAAGTTTTGAAGAAGTTCCTGCCATAAAGTATTATTCAGATGACGAGTTAGCTGGTGAAACAAATTTTCAATAATCTTTTAACAGATTTTGATCATTTGACTCATTCGAGTGAGTCATAATGGACTCATGCATTGAGAAGATTTTTCAGCTAAAAAAAGACTCATTTCATCACCAGCCATCAAGGTCACATGAGTAAAAAAACTAAAATATTGCGCCCTCGTCATTTTCGTTGAATTATTATTTGAACATTGGATCTCAACAACAGGTTGACAAATTTCAAACGTTTCTCAGTTTTAGCATTGAGTTTGAATATACATGTAGGATAAGAATGGAAATCAATCCTTATTTTCTATTTAAAGAAATAGACGATTTGATATCTCAATCTGAAAGATTTATTTTCTTTAGTTGAAAATTTAACAAATAAACTCTTCTAACTAAAAGGAATAACTCACGAACCTGAAAGAAATCAAAAACGAGTTCTCAATTTACAATATTTGAAATATAAAAATGACATTAATTGACAAAACAAGACATTCTCTAAGTTGAAATTAAATGAAACAGAAAAGAAAACAGTAAGTGGTTTCTTGGATAAAATGATACTGTTCATTTTTACATCCCCACACAAGGTATGCAACAACCACTATATGTTGGTGTTGTCAAATGGGAGCAACTTTGTTACATGGAAATAATTATTGTCCTTTTTTCTATTTCCAATGTCTATCTCATATAGATAGTGTCTGAAATGTTCTTCACTATCGGAAAAGGTCCTATTCTTATTTCATAAAGTTTTTTTCTGTTCAATATAGACTTATGTTCAACATAAACATGATCTCCAATTTTAAAATTATAATTTTTCCTATCCTTGACGACTATTTTTTTATTGTATTCGTGATAACGTAATGGCTATTTATGTATAACAAGTACATAAATTAGGTCTTTATGGACGAGTCCAAAATTTATGGCAGAGCGAGCAAAGCGAGCGAGGCCAATAATTTGGGCAAGTCCATAAGCCTAATTATGTACGAGTTGCATACAAAGCTTCATGTTTGACTGCAATGCAGACATTTTTTTGAAATGGCAATGAATATATTCGTCGCTTTAGTAACCATCAGTGACCTAAGCAACCTCACTGAACAAAGTTGTTTACTTCGTTAAATCTGTGACAACGTCATAATAATCCCAAAAATGGATAGTTCGGAAGAGGAAAGCGTGAATAATTTAGACGCAAGTGCCAAAGAATCTCTCCTACCCACTAAAAGTGCTTATGAAAATTTGTATGCGGCCTATAACAAGTGGTGTGAAACGAAGAAAATTGCAAAATCGAGAGAAGACTGTGACAGTTGAGTCCAATAAAGTGCTGTCCAATAATTTATATGCTGTTTCCTTATCTCTTGGTAAATTACTTTTTTCAATAAATTCTTCTGGAGCAATGGGATCAATTTTTCTATAAAGAAAATATTCTGGGCTATATCCAGTTACAGAATGATGTCTATAAAGTTAGTAGTGCCACTTGCGATAAAATCAATATAACCTATTGCATTCATTGTCGAATAATTGTCGAGAATGAAAAAAAATTGTCGCGTCCTTAGTTTTTTTTCTACGAGGTGACTTTGCTAACTTAACGTTAAGTTAGCAGAACCACTTTTCAATATCTACCAAATACCATGAAAATGGTTATAAATAATTGTCGAGTAATTGTCGAAGTTCATATGAAGTAAAAAAACACAAAAAATCCATTCCTTCTTGTTTATTTTACGTCTTATTCCCGCGAGTTTGAGATATTTCTGGAATTATCGCATTTTTGGCAACAGCGCATTCGTAATTGACTCTTTCTCGATTGCATTAATTGTCGAATACCTGTCCCGAATTTGTCTTGAGAGAAAAAAAAATTGTCGCGACCTTCGTTTTTTTTCTACTAGGTGGCTTTGCTAACTTTATATTAATTTAGCAAATAGATAGTGGTCGAATATCATCACGATGATCATAAATGATTGTCGAGTAATTGTTGATGTTCAAATAAAGTAAAAAACACACAAAAATGTAATCTTTCTAGCAATTTCCACTCCATTTTCTCGCGATTTCCCTATATTTCTGAAAATATCTCATTTTTGGCAACAGCGCATTCGTTATTGACTTTTATTCGATTGCATCAATTGCCGAATACCTGTCCCGAATCTGTCGTGAAAGAAAAAAAAACTGTCGTGTCATTAATTTTTTTCTACGAAGTGGCTTTACTTACTTAACGTAAAGTAAGCAGAACCACTTTCTCAATATCGACCAAATATCATGAAATTGGTTATAAATAATTGTAGAGTAATTGTCGAAGTCCATATGAAGTAAAAAAAACACAAAAAATCCATTCCATTTAGTTTATTTCACGCGATTGATGCAATCGAATAAAAATCAATAACGAATGCGCTGTTGCCAAAAATGCGATATTTTCAGAAATATGTATAGGGAAATCGCGAGAAAATGGAGTAGAAATTGCTAAAAAGATTAAATTTTTTGTGTGTTCAAATAAAGATTTGAACATCGATAATTACTCGACAATCATTCACGATCATCGTGATGATATTCGACTACGACAACTATTCGCTAAATAAATAGTAGAGAAAAAATCAAGGACGCGACAATTTTTTTTCTTTCACGACAAATTCGGGACAGGTATTCGGCAATCAATGCAATAGAAAAAAAGTCAATAACGAATGCGCTGTTGCCAAAAATGCGTTAATTCCAGAAATATCTCGAACTCGCGGGGAAAAGACGTAAAATAACCAAGAAGGAATGGATTTTTTGTGTTTTGTTCACTTCATATGGACTTCGACAATTACTTGACAATTATTTATAATTGAAATTTCGTCGATATTGAGAAAGTGGTTCTGCTAACTTTACGTAAGTTAGCCAAGCCACCCCGTAGAAAAAAAATTGAGGACGCGACAATTTTTTGCTAGAAAGATTAAATTTTTGTGTATTTTTTACTTTATTTGAACATCGACAATTACACCACATTCTTTTATGATCATCGTGATGATATTCGACCACTATTTTAATATAAAGTTAGCAAAGCCACCTATAGTAGAAAAAAAAACGAAGGGTACGACAATTTTTTTTCTTTCACGACTAATTCAAGGCAGGTATTCGACAATTGATGCAATAGAAAAGGAGTCAATTACGAATGCGCTCTTGCCAAAAATGCGATAATTCCAGAAATATCTCGAACTCGCGGGAAAAAGACGTAAAATAAACAAGAAGGAATGGATTTTTTGTGTTTTTTTTACTTCTTATGGACTTCGACAATTATTTTTAACCATTTTCGTGATATTTGGTAGATATTGAGAAAGTGGTTCTGCCAACATAACGTTAAGTTAGCAAAGCCACCCCGTAGAAAAAAAAAACTAAGGACGCGATAATTTTACTACATTTACTACAAAATTATTTTTTGCCATTTCAAGATATTTCTGATCAAGTTATGATAGAAAATGCTGAAAATTAGCTTTAGATGTTGGCCGAGAAAAGTTCTAGATAAAAAAAAGGAAAAGGTATGGCAATAAATCACACATCTTAATGTATAAATAAAAAGAAACTTATTTATAAAATTTACAGTAGGTTTTCAAAGTGGCCACCTCCAGCCTCAATACACATTCTACACCTTCTTAGAAAATCTTCTTTTAATCGCATAAAACCTGCCCTGTTCTCTCTTAGGACACGTTCGGCTTCTCTTATCTTCAGTCGCAGCTCGTCTTCACTCGAACATTCTCGGGCGTAAACAATTTCTTTGAAATAACCCCAAACGAAAAAATCGATGGGATTGAGGTCAGGTGAACGTGGGGGCCCCTTGATTGGTCGACTGCGTCCGATCCATCTGTTCGGGTATCGTTCATTCAAGTGGTTAATCAAAAATTGTTCTCGAAAATTTGAATAATCCCGATCGGGTTTTCATTGCTGCGCAGCGGACCAATCAAGTGGCCCCCCCGTTCACCTGACCTTAATCCCATCGATTTTTTCGTTTGGGGTTATTTCAAAGAAATTGTTTACGCCCGAGAATGTTCGAGTGAAGACGAGCTGCGACGGAAGATAAGAGAAGCCGAACGTGTCCTAAGAGATAACAGGGCAGGTTTTATGCGATTGAAAGAAAATTTTCTAAGAAGGTGTAGAATGTGTATTGAGGCTGGAGGTGGCCACTTTGAACATCTACTGTAAATTTTATAAATAAATTTCTTTTTATTTACATTATGATGTGTGATTTATTGCCAAACTTTTTTTTATCTAGAACTTTCTTGACCAACATCTAAAGCTAATTTTCATTAATTTTCAGCATTTTATATCATAACTTGATCAGATATATCTTAAAATGGCAAAAAATAATTTTGTAGTAAATGCTAATTCTAAAAAAAGTAGAGTGTTAAGTGCCATTTTTTATCAATGATTCTAAAAGCTGACTGTTGAGCGCAGTTTTTAAGCATACTAAGAAACCGTGAATTAGCCTTTTTACATTTTTAATTTTGATTCGAAAATTCAGATCATAATCCAATTTACGTAACTTTTTCACTTGAGACCAACATTTCCATAATTTTTTTCGAAGTTACGAATCTGGTTATTATATGTATAAAAGTACAATTCATGGAGATTAAGTTACAAAAATAATTTCACAGAGAAGTCTAGTACTTTTTTTATATCTTTTTTGAGCAGGGGCGGTTTTCAGGGGGGGGCGACAGGGGCGATCGCCCCCCCCTAAACTTTAATTTTAATAGGTTAACATAATAATCGAATGAAAGAGGTCTGACTGGCATGACCCCTGATACCTGAAAAGTTAATATATTCAATATACAGGGTGTCCCAAGTTCGAGTGCCTATTAGACGTTTCTGGAGAACTGGACATATTTGAAATCTGAAAATTGGGATTATGATATTGTTCGAAATTCTCTACAGACCTAAAATATTTTTGGATCCTGAGCATTTCCGGTTATACAGGGAGTGAAAATAAAATTTTTTTTTCAATCTTTCCGTTTCTGATATGATTCATATGAGTATTCAATGCCGAATACCTTCTGTTGTTTTCAAAACAAAGAAAAAAAAACTGAAAAAAGTAAAATTTTCATAATCGGTATTATGTTCATTTTTCTTAATCTGAACATCCTGAGTGTAAACCGTTTTCACAACGTCAAAGTAGAAGAATGTGGAAAGGTCATGCATCTTTTGAATTTCATGAATATAATCACAGGGTGTTTCAAATTTTGTGTCAAAAACTGTTATCGAAAATTGGTCATAACTTCTGTTTTTCAAATTAGAACCCTATTTTTGTATTATTGCGTTGGATTCTGCGAAGAAAAACAATAATATCACTCTAAGATACTGTTGCTCCTAAATTCAGTAATTCCTGAGTTCTTTGAGCTTTTCTGGATTCATGTTGTACGTAGAATCAAATTCATCTAATCTTTTACTTGAGAATATTCTGTGACCATAGAAGATAAATGATCCCATTTACAGTGGCTTTATACAGGACAGTGGCGACAATAGACGTTAACGTTTTGATTGGTCGGGCTGTTTTCGACTACTAATGGCGGACTTTCATTGTTTGTTGTCCTGTCATAAAACAAAAAACAAAAGATAGAGTCAAATGTCAAACAGCACGACACTCAAATGTAAACAAATATCTGCCATGTTTGTGCAAAAACGTGTTCTATGACTATATTGTCGCCACTGTCTTGTATAAAGTCACTGTAATCCCATTAATAATTCAGAAATGAATCTGTTTAGATTAGATGAATTTGACTCTATGTACAACATGAATCGAGAAAAGCTCAAATATCTCGGGAATTGCTGAATTTAGAAGCAACCGCATCTTAGAGTTCTATCACTATTTTTCTTCGCAGAATCCAACGCAATAATAAAAAAATAGGGTTCTAATTCGAAAAACAGAAGTTATGGCCAATTTTCGATCACAGTTTTTGACACAAAGTTTAAAACACTCTGTGATGATATTCATGAAATTCAAAAGATGCATGACCTTTCCACATTCTTCAACTTTGATTTTGTGATAACGGTTTACACTCAGGATGTTCAGAATAAGAAGAATGAACATGATACTGACTCTAAATACTTTACTTTTTTTCAGGTTTTTTTCGATATTCTGAAAACTATTCGAATGAATACAATGGTTTTAACAGAAATGTATTCAGCATTGAATATTCAATCATATCAGGAACGAAAAAAATTGAAAAAAAATTTTTTGAGCGAATTTATTTTCACTCCCTGTATAACCGGCTCTGGAAATACTTCAGGTCTGTAGAGAATGTCGAACAATATCATAATCCCAATTTTCAGATTTCAAATAAAGTCCAGTTCTCCAGAAACTCCAGAACTTTGGACACCCTGTATATTTTTATTCACCTCATTCAGAATTTTTGTTTTAGCATTATCATTGTCGTCCCATTGAAAAAAATCCCCACGAACTGCTTTTTTATTTTTTCACTTCGCCCCCCCCTCAGTAGATAGATAAAACCGCCACTGTTTTTGAGATGGTCAAGTCGAAAATTCTCAAAGTTCATAAAAAAATTCTTAACTCGAAAACCGTGAAAAATAGCATAACATATAGTCCATCCAAGAATTATTGACATCTCGGGCGGCTTTGGAAAATCGAAATTAGGTTGGTAATGCTTGTTCAGTGATATTTTGGGTTGCAAAATTCAGGTTGGTGTTGGAAATAACACTGGCGTTTTGTTCTGTCATTAATATTCGAATAAATTTGGCAAATAATTGCGCAAGTGAAAAATCTTTGGAATGAGGCTCTTGAATAATGTGGGCACAGTATAACGTACCTTATACTGTGATGTGGGTACAGCTAATTAATGGAAACCCTGCACAGAGGACGTAGAAAAAGAAATAAGAGGAGATTATTCAAAATATATGGGATGGTATGATATTGCTGACATAAAGCCTTCAATTATGAACATGACGAGTTCTGCCCAGATGAGGAAATGATAACATTGGTTGTGATAGGAATATTTACATTTTGAATATTAAATATTTTACTCCTTTGTTCACCAATATTGAAAGTTACAATGTCATGACAAAATTCTTCATATATTAAATAGATCCATCCGTTGAGTTTTGTTTCTGTCTTGATATCTACTACAATTATTCGAATCCATCGAGTTTGCAGATACACGCTTCAAATTATCAACTAGATTTTTCTGGGTTAGCGAATATTCATATAGAACTTTGGGAAGGAGCATGTTTTTTTATTATCCACGATATTTTTCGTTATCGGACCAGAATTTCCATACTTTATGCATGCTCCTATAATTGATCGTTCGAAAATGTATCAATACAAGATGAAAATAATTTACTTCTGGTTAATCTGTTAACCAGAAGTGGTATGCGATAATTGAGGACATTTCATGTTCAAAGGGCCTTATTTTGAAAAATTCCATTTAATTTCAAGGTTATTTTTAT
Source organism: Adalia decempunctata (assembly GCA_951802165.1). Lineage (NCBI taxonomy): Eukaryota > Metazoa > Arthropoda > Insecta > Coleoptera > Coccinellidae > Adalia > Adalia decempunctata. The sequence continues at coordinate 44,827,508 of OX637696.1, forward strand.
TGCTATGATGAAAGCACAGAAAATTTTTAGTGACTTTTTTGTAACTAGAAATAAAGGTGCAACTGGACTTCCAAGGCCTGCTTTGATGTCAATAATTCTTGGATGGACTATACATGGGGGTGATTTGAATAGCCCATGACACGAGAGACCTGTTTCCTTTTTGACGTCAATCTCTTGGCCATTCTGATGTATGTATAGAGATTCGAGATCTCAGGGCAGGCCATATAGCTTTCGGGGAGAAGGGTTTCGTTGAAATCTTGTCTCCTAGGATTTAGATTGTCATAATTTGGTTTGATAAAAGTCTATCATAATCAAAGGTCTTGATGAAAGTTATTTGAGACGATAAACAAAATAATCTGATTTGGTCCAAAGAGAAATATGTAGGAAACATTATCAACATGCATTAGCATTCGACACTACACATCCGCACCGTCGCAGTTTCAGTGAAACTATGATTATATTTTTCTCTTATAATCAGAAATTAAAACAAATACTTGTTATTGATGTGTTGCAAAATAGTAAAATACTTTCATTTTGGAAAACATTAATTCCTATTGAGACCTACGGAAAGATTTGTAGCAAAATTCCCATTTCAAAACATTTATCGCTGCGAATCCTGGTTTCAAACTCTTCACAGAACGTTGAACGAAGAATCAATAGCTCAGCTGACAGCTATTGGGAACTTGATTCCCTGATCAAAGCTTTGTGAAACCAGGGTTAGTTATATGACGCCTTCGATTATTTCATTATAAACATAAACGTAATTCATATACAGGTGCATGAATGTTTTATTCATACATTTGTACGGAGGGGCAAGTATGAGTAAATTCTTGGATATTACCACAGAGTTGGCAGATGGAAAAAACATTCCCAGTGTGAAAATCCCAAGCAATGGTCCTGCTGTTATTGCACCTAAACTTCCTGAAGCTTGTATCAAGGCTCCTAGTTTTTCCACTACGAACACCATTGCCACACAAATACTTCCAATTATTACAACCATAATCTTCATTAATAAACTTGCCTGCCCTTCTGTGAGTGGTTTTTTCATTCTTGGTTTGACAAGATCTTCGAAGATAACTCCAGTCATGGAATTAAGACCAGTAGACATGGAACTGAATAAAAATAATTAATTCACATCACATACAAAAACCAAATAGTCGATTAAGTAAAGCATTAAAAGTGTCACTTCTGCAAGTCTGATGTCCGAATGCACACCCAGGATTAAATTTCCGTGGGGGGCTGAATTTCCTGAATGAACATTACATGAATACGAATTACATTATAGAAACATAATATACGGGTATCCCAAGTTCGACGTTTCTGGAGGACTAGACATATTTGAAATCTGAAAATTGGGATTAAGATATTGTTCGAAATTACAGACCTGAAAAATATTTGGAGCCTGAGCACACCGGTTATACAAGAAGTGAAAATAAATTTGTTGAAAAAATTGTTTTTAAATTTTTTCGTTTTTGATATGATTCGGTATTCAATGCCGAATATATATTTGTTAAAACCATTGTATTGATTCAAATAGTTTTCAAAATATCGAAAAAAAACCTGAAAAAAAGTAAAATATTACTAGTCAATATTATTTTCATTTTCTGAACGTCCCGAGTGTAAACCGTTCTCACAACGTCGAAGAAGAAGGATGTGGAGAGATCATGCATGCACATCACAAGGTGTATCGAATATTGTATCGAAAACTGTGATCGAAAATTTGCCATAACTTCTGCTTTCCACATAAGAACCCTTTTTTTTATCATTTCTGTAGTGAAAAATAGTGATAGCTTTCTGAGATGCTCTTGCTCCTAAATTCAGTAATTCCCGAGTTATTTGAGCTTTTCTGGATTCATGTTGTACGTAGAGTAAAATTCAACGAATCTAAAGATATTCGATGGATATTCTTATGAAACCATAGTAATAACTAATAATTAGACCTGTCACCTGTGAATTATCAATGGGTGCTTTCATCCGACTAAGCAGCTACCGCTACATGCCCCTTCCAACGTCAAAACCATATGATTTGTTCGATTCGTTGTGCGGTAGCTGCATAGTCCGATGAACGCGCCCAATGAGATCATTTATCTTCATAGTCATAGAATAATCTCATGCAACAGATTCAATGAATATCCTTATGAAACCATAGTAACCATTGAATCAAAATCGAGAAATAGATGCATACCTGGTGTATTGACTCCTTACTAAAAATTGTGGCCAAAATTTGTAGATCAAAACGGCATTCTAGATTTCAGATTTTGATCTAGTCCCGGAATAAATCCGCAATTTTTATCGGTCATGGCGCTCCCCTTTTGGGAGAAATGAAAATCCGCACAAATTCTCGGATTTTCGATCGACAAGAAAGTCTTAGACAAAATCTAATCAGTGCCAACACCAGGTATTCTATGCATCTAATCGAGAAGTAAAAAAGATAGGGCCTAAAATTAGACCAACCACTTGTGAATTATTAATTGGATGATTCATCTTCTATGGTCACAGAATATTCCGACGCAAAAGATAAGATGAATTTGACTCTACGTACAACATAAATCCAGAAAATTTCAAATAACTCTTTTCTACTGAATTTAGGAGCAAAAGCATCTCAGAGAGCTATCACTATTTTCTTTTCAGATTTCAAATATGACCAGTTCTCCAAAAACGTCTAATAGGGACTAGAACTAGGGACACCCTGTATACTTTATAAGTTATCTATGTAAATGGTCGTCATAAAAAGCTAATTTTTGTTGAGCGCTAGTTCTACTTTAACGAGGGTATAATCATCTCATCACAATGTCTGTATTAGGTTTTCGGATTTTGATGACTATTGTATCGTTAGTTCTTGTCAGGGCATGGTATTTATTGATATTCACATCAGTATGTGGTATTCATCAGCTCACATTTTGTATTAATCTTGCCCATTACAATTATTATTTTGTTGTTCAGAATGGAAGGAATATATTATCTCGAATTGAAGATAAACGGATAGGCTTTGGAGAAAACTCGAACACCAGACAACTTTCATTTGATGGGAGACGCATTTTGTTGAAACTAACATCCTCTGAAGACACATTTCTTACCTTGGTGATTTTTGAAAAGGGTATGTTATGAATTATTTGAAATTTTCTACGCGTAAATATTAAAAAAATGATTGCGAAATTGATATGTTCTTGTAGAGAATCACAAAATATTCCAGATGATATTCGATCTAATGCTAGAAACGTAGAGAAATCCCACAAGGATATGCAGGGTGGGGGTCTTTGACTTGTACAGGGTGACCCAAATTGCTTGATTTGGCTGTTTCTGTTACTTCAAGGCTAGATAGGTGAAAATGTTGAGAGGAGTCCTGGGCTCGATTTTCGTGAAAACTCCATAACTGAAAGCCTTTTCCCGATATCATCATTTGTTTTGAAGATATAACGAAATTTTGATATTTTGGCGATTTCGAAAATGAGCTATAACTTCTTCATTTTCTAGAATATCTTAAAACGACAAAAACTTTCTTTAGGCACTTTTTCATTAGCAATACGATATCGTATTCAGTTTTTTTTATCTCTTGTATAGAGGGTGAAAAAAACAACTTTCCTATTTTAAATACGAAAGGAATCTTTCTTTGAACCTATGTTATGCCAAAAAAATCAGCTCTTCGTCGATATATTATTTTCCGACCTTCACTTTCATAGAATAATGTATGACAGACTCAACTTTAAGAGATTATTCCACTTTTTGCTATTTCTGTCTCAAATATGGAAATAATATATCGACATATACATATATATTTTCGAAGAGTTGATTTTTTTTGTAGAATATCTTTGGTAATACCAGATCAAAGACTGTCGTTTGAGATGGGTCGATTCCTGATACCTACTAAGGAAGGTGATCTATAATAGGATTCATAGATATTCAACCAACTGTCAACGTTTTAGTCGAAACTCGAAAGCTCTGTGAAATATTAGAAGATTTTTGCTTTGATTGTTTTGAATACAAAATGGGTTCTTTATAAGATATTTTTCGGATATCGAGCAGAATACGAAAAAGTTATTAGTGTTTATAAATTAATCTTCAGAAAAATCGAGGAGTTGAGGAAACTATGACTTTTCAATTGCAGATATAATCGGAAAGATCGTTAGGAAATATCGGGTTTTTCACATTTACATTCCAAAAGGGTTCGTAATTGAGTACCTATTCTCTAAATTGAACTCAATTCCAATCGAAATTATGAACTTTGAGGTATTTGTATTCATAACAGAGATTCTAGTCAGAATTGTATTTGGCCCAATTTTCTTTCTTTGGCTATATATTTTAACAGAACCGGATTCGAGAACATGGAAAATAAGAAAAGTGCGTTTTGGCTTCATGAATCTACAGTTAAATTATATGTACAGGTCAAAGACTCACCTTGTATAAGCAGAACACGCAGATAGATCCAAAGCAAGCGCAACCATTGCCGAATATATAAATTGCGATATAAGGTGCAAAATTATTCCTGTAAATAATTGTTGTACCTGGGCAAAATTGGTGCTACATGTATATGTATGACATATGATACATTTCTAAAACGGGAAAAATGTCATTTCAAACTACTGTTTCCATAAGAAAAAACGCAACTTTATGTTATAACTCAGCAAATAAACCTCTTAGAAAAAATCAGAGTACGCCACTGGATTGCTATCAGAAAAGTGCCTGTATAATGTTTTTATTTCAACATCCTAGCATAAACAGAAACTGACAAAGAGAAAAATGAATGGCACCTTATAGTCCTATTTTTTCGAGGAACTGCATTCCTCTATCTTCTTTCGAGGACTATAAGGTGCCATTTTTTTTTATTTATCTCCTCGGGTTAAAAAGTTTTCGTTCATGTAGCACCAATTTTGCCCACCCTGTACATAGTGAAAATAATTTAGATAGTTTTTATACAATTTAATCAAACCGAAATAGGGAAGCGCTTTACACAACCACTTCAATCGGTCACGAACCTGCTTAGCTGTTTTCAGGGAATTCCGGTCAGATGGTTCCAATACCTATTTGACGATCATTTTCGAACCCAGTTCACCACATTAGCTTGCTGCAATGGAGGATTTACGGGGGAGGTACTGGGGATAACTACCCCCCCCCCATGATTATCGAATACCTGAGAAAAAGGTGACGTACATAAAATTATTCACACATTGTGTACCTGATTTAAAAGTTTAAAGGTCGTTATTATCCCCCCATGATCGTTATTGACCCTCCCATAGTCCCATGAAAAAGAGCTATATCCGCCCTTGGCTTGCTGTTTGCCTTTGATTTATAGTTTTAGAGGATATTTTGAGTATGTAAGTTTGGTAAGATCCGTTTTCAGTGAAACTGGAGGATGGACATGAACTGATGGAATGGAAAGATCAATAGTTGTACATTCCGTTTCAGATTGTTAAGAATTCGTTGTCGAGACCAACAATGCTTCCCTTATAACATCACCGATATCATTATTGGCCGATAGAAAATAACATCAGTTCCTTTTACTTGTTATGGGTTAGCGATATTTTATTTCAAACAATAAATTGTCGGGAGATCATTAGTAATACTCCGGAAGTTGGACTCTCGAAAACTCGTAATGAAAGACGAGTGGTGGGGAATGAAAAATTCCCCATTTTGAATTGGAATGTTCAGTGTATAAGGAATAAAATAAATTTAATGGATTGCTTTTTGAATACAGGAAATTATAAAATTGCATGCGTTACGGAACATTGGATGACAGGTGAAGAGTTGAATAGATTGGTCATTCCTAATTATCAGGTTGCCGATGCCTTCGCTCGTACAGACTATGAATGCGGTGGATGTCTGATTTTGACCAGAGAGGGATTGATAAGTGAGCCTATAGACAAAATAAAGAAGTTATCCATAGAAAAAGGAATCGAAATATCAGCCATCTACGAAAAATCTTCAAATACCTATTTTCTTCGTATATACATATAGGTCACCATCGGGAAATTTTGAAATTTTTTTACATCAATTTGACCAGGCACTGAACATACTTCAGAGCACATGAGAACATAATAGTGGCTGGTGACTTCAATGTGGATTTTCTGGAGGGCAGTTGTAATGTACAGAAGTTGAGAGAGTTGTTGGTCTACAAGTAATCTAGTACCTAATCTTCAAAGAGCCAGCGTTACACAAAGATCGGCTAAATGCATCGATAACGTCTTCATAAACCTGAATACATGCTGCTACAATTCGTCCACAATGAATTTCCATGAGTCAGATCATTTTGCGCAGCGGGTCGACTTAAGGATAAAAAAATTCAAGGGATAAAACGATTTTCAAAAATATAAGAATCATTAATGGGTCGAATATAGGATGCTTCCAAAGACATCTAAGCGAATTCAATTGGGAAATCATAAAATCCGACAGTGCTCATGACTCCTGTGAGATATTTCACATATCACTGCTAGATATATTCAACTCATGTTTTCCTGAGAAGAGAGTTGTCGATAAAGGAAGAAAGAGTGCCACCATGCAAAATATTTGGAGGAATCCGGAAATAAGCAAATTGAAGAACCACCTAGATGCTGCGCACACGATAAAACAGATTAAGAGGGATGACTCACAAAAGTTGTATGAAAGGCTGAAGGAAGAATGGAAGGTAAAAATTAATCGAGCCATCGCCAAGAGAGACATGGATGTAATTGATAGGACCGATAACAAGACTGCAGCCATATGGGGTGTCATAAATCGGAGTGCGAAATGTAAGGGAACAAATCTGACAGCAGAGGGATCTAATGCCTTTTTTTCCACAATAGCGGAAAGAATAACGGGTCCACAAAATGTATCTGATGGATGTGAAGGATTGCCAGATAACAAAAGGGCGAAATGTTCGAACTCAATATTCCTGTATCCGACAACTCCTGAAGAGGTGGTCGCAGCTGTGTCATCCATGAAGAACAAGTCTTCGAAAGATGTATATGGGTTTTCCATCAGTTTGTTGAGGAATGTGGTGCATGGCCTGTCGGGACCACTTTGTTATCTTGTGAATAGCTGTTTCAAGCAGAGATGTTTTCCCAGAGAGTTGAACCACTACATAAGAAGGGAGATTCCAACGAATGCGACAACTATAGACTAATATCCATTATTCAGGCCATCTCGAAAATATTCGAGTTCATCATAAGAATACGTTTGGTCAGTTTTCTGGAAAAAATGCATTATTGAGTAATAGCCAACATGGCTTTAGGAAGGGAAGGTCGACCAAGACATTGTTGTTTCAGGCTGTGGACAGAATTCTCGATGCGATGGACCACTTTGAGGAGGTTTTGATAACTTGCGTCGACTTAAGCAAAGCTTTCGACTGTGTTCACCACGAAACACTATTGAAAAACTGCAGTTTATTGGTATTAGAGGCCCAATGTTGAATTTATTGAGATTCTATCTGCAAGATATATACCAATTGACCGAATTCAATGGCAAGATCTCTTCGAAGAGAAAGGTTGAGCACGGAGTACCGCAGGGTTCCATATTGGGACCAATCCTTTTTCTTATATATAGACGACCTGGTATATAGTGTGGAAGCAGATGAAACATTGCTTTACGCAGACGACACATCTTTCATCAACAACGCAGCCTGGATGAGCTCGAATCGAAGTCAAACTCCTCTGTTAGGCGTGCTGAATCTTGGTTCAATTCAAATAATTTGAAAAGCAACCCAGAAGAATGCCAACAACAGTTGTTCGGAACGAAACGAAGAACTTCGGGGATTATAAACTTCTTTGGGATAGCCTTCGATGGTGGCCTCTGTTGGAGGGAACACGTAGATAACTTGTGAAGAAGGCTATTGAGTGGATTATTCGCGGTAAGAAGAATAAAACAACTACTTGGAGATAGAGAGGCACTACTCACTACGCCCAGTTTCACAGCGCGGCAATATATGGCATCATGGTGTGGGGTTCGTCCATAGAATTATAAATATAGAACAAATTCTATATCTAAGCTCAAAAGCTTAGTGGCTAATAAGTATACAAAAGTGAAGCCCTTCTTCCCCAACCCAAATAAAGCTAAATGCCTCTTAAAAGGCGTTCTTATGAAACCTTCTTATTCTTCTGATAGCAAAGTTTCTACGCTTTGCTCATATATGGCTGTTGCTGTTCATTACTAAGGATATTATTTCTGACACTTTGAGTCAGTTTGTGACCAAGTCTGCACGTTTTTCGAAAATCTGTACTCAAATAAGTGTTGTGTCTATTTGAAAAATTCAAGATGGCAAACTGGAGGTAAGGTAATCAAATAATTTTTAAATATTAGTGAATTGGAGTATCAGATACTAATCTTTAGTGATTGCTGTTTCATTATTTACATATAGTGTATACAAGAGCATTTGATAAATGTCAGTTTTTCCAAAATGGCATAGTCCTTTTAAAAGGACTTTAGCTATATCACCGTCATACTATTTAATATTTTTTTCAGGGATCGTCGACCGTTGAAATTACATGAACTTATGGAGGAGCTTGAATTAATTACTTCTGAACAAGATGAGCCCAGTTTATAAGCAATTTTGCCCCCTGAGAATGCCAATGGAGCAATTACGGATGAAGATTCCGGTGACGGTTATTGTCTGTAGATGGAATGGCAATAATTTGGATTATTGATACCTAAAGTTTAATGTCTGTGAAATATATATGAGAATTATTAATCGGTATTCAGACAAATTTTCGATTTTCGGAAAAAGTTTTCACGGGCGTCGAACCACGTATCTTTGAATTTCCGGTCCAACGCATTAACCAATTACACTACCGAAGTTACTCATCTTTCCGAAATTCGATGTTAATGATGCCGCGCAGACCAAGATGTCTGCGCGGGTTAGAAGGTTAATAGGTGGGGGGAAACTCATTCGCTATCATCGATCAAAGAATTCCCTTTTACCCTTCTCCTATGCGTCATCGATATTTTGTCGACATCAGCGGGGATCGGATTTCAGGTCTCCGATCAATGAACAATTTAACCGAAAATATGTAAATATTGATAAAGTTTGATGTCTGTGAAATATATATGAGAATTATTAATCGGTATTCAGACAAATTTTCGAATTTCGGAAAAAGTTTTCACTTCGAACGGGAGTCGAACCACGTATCTTTGAATTTCCGGAAATTCAAACTCGACTCCCGTTCGAAGTGAAAACTTTTTCCGACATTCGAAAATTTGTCTGAATACCGATTAATAATTCTCATATAATTTGGATTCCTTAGCAGCTAACAAGACGCCAGTTCAACCAATATCACAAGTGAAAAGATTTTCCCAGAAATAAAAAAATATTAATCGTTGAGCAGCCAAATATTGTGAAAAAATACAGGGTGAGTCTTTGACTTGTACATATATTTTAACTGTAGATTCTTGATGCTAAAGGAAACCTTTTTTTCATTTTCCATTTTTCCGAATTCGGCTCTGTTAAAGAGATATAGCCATTTGAAAAAAAAAGTTGGGCTTAATGCGTGCCTGGAACAATTCTCTGCAAACACCTCAAAGTTCATACTTTTCGATTGAAATTGAGGTGATTATTAGATGTTCTGGTTGATACAATTAGAAAATACTCAAGCACTAACCTTATTTGAATAAGAATGTTACAGACACGATATTTCCTAACAAAACACGAGTTCTGTCCGATCATTTCGGCAATTGAAAAGCTATATTTCTCACACCAAAATAAGTTCCTTCTTCGATTGTCCTGAAGTTTAGTTTATAGACACTAATAATTTGTTCATATTTTCCTCGATATTCTAAAACGATCTCATAAAAATTGGTTTTTCACTAACCTATCCTACTAACTCCATTAACCGATGTCATATGATTCAGGGTCAATGACCTAACCTTACCACATTCTCTGTGATATTCCACAGAACTATAGAGAAGACGATGCCAGATTGCCGATTTTCTCTTCAAACAATGCGAACTCAAGAAAGCAGTACGTCCCCTATCGTTAGCGGATGAACTATCACAATCGCTAAAGGAGTCTAGGCGTTGCTCTTTGAGAATGCCAAAAGAGTAGTTCTGATTCTCGCCAATATAGCGCTACGTTCCTAATTTCAGTCGCCAACGGCCTACTCTTCCCTTCAGAAGGCCGTGGATGTACCCGCGATGCTCTGTGCTCCAATCAGTCCAACCCAAAACGTTAGTCAGCACCAAGGACTATAAACAAGAATTCTTGTTTATAGTCCTTGAGTCAGCACGGCATAAATGAAGTTCACGCTTTATTTATTTACAGAGAATGAATCAAACAGGTGATGATTATGTAAATGACTTTCAGTGAATTGGTGTCGAGTTATATTGTTTCGATAGATATTTTGCTGAAGAACCGGTAACAATGAATTTCAAATAGAAACTGCCTATAAAATGTATATAAATCGATTAATCAGATACACCGCGTTCATTGAAATAAATATCAAAAACCGCCATGAATCTGACTCGAACTTGCCACAAATCATCATACATGAACGCGGTGTATCTGATTAATCGATTTATATTAATTTGTGTCCTTATGGAAGGAACTTTTTTGATGATATAAAATGTATAATTTCATGCTTCATAACATTCAATTTTATGTCCCACGAATGTGGAATTTTATTATCACATATCTCTACATCCAACTTTTTTCATCATAGAGATTTTAGTCTTGACAAAGTTGAAAAACATTCTGACAACGTTGATAACTTGTTGAGAGACCAGAGAAAAATAATATTCGATGAGATTTAACTCAGGACAGCATTCAGATTATTCTTGAAATTCATGATTTTTTCCTCTAATTCAATTTCATACAATTAGGAATAACTTCAGAACTTCAGTTTTATTGAAAAAATATAAGAATACTTTTGTTTTCTAAAATAATTAATTCTTTCGAAAATGTGAACCGTTCATCTTTTTCAAGTGGTTTTATAGTATTTTTGCGTGAATTTATAAGTCGACTATACTGTAACTTTTTTACCAGGAGAAATATGAAAAAGAAAGAAGAAAGAATAGTGTTAATTTAATGGATTTTTGACACCCTGTATCTTCCAAACGAAACCTAATTTTGAAAAATGGTATGGGAAAAAAGTGTTTCTTTTGGTGGGAGGAATCTACAGTTAAAATATATGTACAAGTCAAAGACCCAGCCTGTATAATGAAAATATGGGAGGAGTAGACAGAGCCGACCAAAATATAAGCCTCTACCGTGTGTCAATACGAGGAAAAAAAATGGTACTTTCTCATCATTTGTCATTTAGTTGATATGAGTATTCAGAATGCCTGGAAATTACACCGAAAAAGTATGGGGAAAATCGGCCGTTTATCCTTTAGGAAAACAATAGCACTAGGTATATTGGAGACCCATAAAAAATGGTCAAATTACCAGACAGGGAAGAGTAGTGAAAGTTTGCAACAAACTTCTCGTTTTGATCAAATTGATCATCTTATTATATACAAAAAACAAGTAAAGTGCAGGTTTTGTACAAAAAAGGCCACTTCATCTGCCAAAAATGTAATGTTGGACTTCATCCTTAAGAATGTTTTTACCAATACCATGTTCCGAGTTAGTATATACAGGGTGTCCCGAAAATAATGGATAAGCCTGCAACTATAGATAGACACTGTCGTGGTCTAACTTATTCCAAATTTTGACCTTAATGAAAATTCCACGGTTTCGGAGATATTCATGGTTTTCGTATTTTTGGAAAATTTCCAAGTGCGATTAGTTTTTCTAGTGCCATTTCTACAAATGGAGTGGTATTTCGATATGGTTTTTTTTAATTTCACATGAGATAGTTCAGCTATCGGAAACAAAGACTTAAATTCATCAAACTAGTGTAAAAAGTTGGAAACTCGTGAATTACAAAGAAAAATTGAAAACTGAATGAAATTTCCTTCAAGTTTGATGAGCTACAGAGTAAAAAAAATGTAGCACGCCCCTGGTAGACATCATCTTAAAAACTGGCTCAGTTATTGCAGATTCCTAAAAGGTATCATAAGCCTAGGCATTCTGTAGTTTTTCATTCTCGTAACTACTTATTACCAAATAGTCGAAAAATTTCGAAAAACTGTTTTTGTTGTAATCGTTATTCTGAGCTCATGTGTTAATGTAAATGTTGATTATTCCTAGGTATTCTGATTTGTTTAACCTTATGGTTATTTTTCAATAGCAAAAGTATGAATCTTTCAAAGAACTTCAATACTATTACCAAATTACTATTCATTGGAAATGAATGAAGAATGCAAAATAAAACAATAAGTTCATTATTCATATCGAACATTTATTCATAATAAATGTTCAAATTGACGTCCTTGCGCCCTTATACACGCTCTACACCTTTTAATGAACGCACTTTTAATGCGACGCGCGTAATGCGACGTATTAATTTGAGCCGCTGCATTTTGGATACGAACCCGTAACTCCTCAATCAAAGATATTGGCTTGGAGTAGACTAGATCTTTTAGGCACCGCCAATAAAAAAAATCCAGGGGGTTTAAGTCCGGTGATCTCGGGAGCCATGAAATAGGGCCAAGCCGGCCTATCCACCTTTGAGGGTATTTTGCATTCAGGTGATTTCTCACTCTTACTGCGTAATGAGCTGGGCACCCATCATTTTGGAGCCACATATTCCGCCTTATAGCCAAGGGAACATCTTCTAATAGGTCGCTTAATTGATTTTCTAAAAAATCGAGATAAATCTCTCACTATTCAGTAAGAAAATAAGAAATTTTGTCAAATACAATAATAAGTAAGGTTTTCGAGATACAGGGTGTTGAATGCAAATAATGCCATATTTCTATTCAACCAGAGAAAATATACGCTACTGCTTTTTTCAAAATAAAAATAATTTTCGTAATTTCCCACTAGATTCCAACAAAAATGGCCTCCTGACTTTAACACATGAGCTCAGAATAACGATTACAACAATAACAGTTTTTCGAAATTTTTCGACTATTTGGTAATCAAGTAGTTACGAGAATGAAAAACTAAAGAATGCCTAGGCTTATGATACCTTTTTGGAATCTGCAATAACTGAGCAAGTTTTTAAGATGATGTCTACCAGGAGCGTCCTACATTTTTTTTACACTGTAGCTCATCAAACTTGAAGGAAATTTCATTTAGATTTCAATTTTTCTTTGTAATTCACGAGTTTCTAACTTCCTACACTAGTTTGATGAATTTAAGTCTTTGTTTCCGATAGCTGAACTATTTCATGTGAAATTAAAAAAAACCTCATCGAAATACCTCTCCATTTGTAGAAATGGCACTAGAAAAACTAATCGCACTTGGAAATTTTCTAAAAATACGAAAACCATGAATATCTCGGAAACCGTGGAATTTTCATTAAGGTCAAAATTTGGAATAAGTTAGACCACGACAGTGTCTATCTATAGTTGCAGGCTTATCCATTGTTTTCAGGACACCCTGTATATATTTTTTTTATATGTGTGTGCAATTTTCTGAAAAGTATTAATTGTGTTCGCTTCACCAAAGAATAAATAAACATTTTTTAAAGTTTAGTATTTCACTTTTTCAATGGTCCTTTATTAACCTAAAGTCCTTCTAAAAGGACCTTCCATTACGAAAAAAATATGCACTCATATTTTTTTTTAATATTTTTCTGGTGGTCTGAAGGGTTTGAGAACAACAATAGTAACTCAGTGCACCGTTTCGGAAAAATTAATATTTCAGCTTTATTTGGGTTAAACCCAGGGTCAGTTGTCGCTATACGCATGCCTAGAGAGAAAAGAAGGGACATGTAATTGTGTATCCATGGATACCATATGTGGCTCAATACAAACAGAGACAAATAAGAAAACTGCATCCGCTGATCGCCACGATGCCCCTATGTTCC